>OX411548.1:24778229-25978229 GCA_948146395.1 Fragum whitleyi | reverse complement strand
TTTGAGTAACTATTTAACTAAAAAAGACAAGTTTTTAAATATTTCTTGTTTAAAAGTGATATCAGGTGGTATAAACTAAGATCAGGCTGCACATAAGTGCAGGCTGATCTTTGTCTGTACCTCCTACCAAAGCATGAATATTCCGGGTTCAGCATGACAAGGGTTAAAAGAAGCCCTCAACATCAGCTGGGTTGGTACAAAATTATTGTAAGTGCATTATATTTGTAGGCATTTACATAAAATTTGTACAGGCCCCTCAATTTGAAATGGGTGAGTAACAAAAGAATGCACCTAACTAAGAATAGAGTTCGCCTGCAATGCCACAATCAGCTTCAGGAGCTTGATAAATTGATAAAAATTTGATTGGTCAAGAAATCTTAGTCTCAATGGGGCACTATTAATCTTATTTTTTATGTCCCTTGATAGCTTGAATTACAGTTCATATTGCTCGAGCAACAACCACTTTTAAGCAACCAATTTTATTAAGCAACCATCAAATAAGTCACATCACCACATGCAAATCTACAGAGAGATTTTCTCTCATAAAGCCAGCTTCAATGAGATATCTGGTAGAAAAATGAGAAAATCTCTCCATAACTAAGCAAATAAGAGCAAGGGACTCTATTAGAAATTTTGCAGTAGGTACATTATCAAACTTTTTTTCTGTTTAAAGGTTTCCAAAGTATATGAAAGATATGTCTCTTTGGTGATCAAAGATCCAATTATTTTCTAAAGTGAAATTCCATATTAAAGACCCTGGTACTTTAAATATACCGTATTTTTGAGAGTCGTGACTATTTTTGAGTCCTGGCTACTTATTTGTAAGTCTCAGACTAGCAAATCATTATTGTCCATTAAAATGCTACTCTTAAAAGATTTCGAATAAATCTTTTTAAGACATTCATTTCACTCAAAGACTAAGTTGAACTTATATATTTGTCATTTTTCACTCAAATTTTTTCAACGGTTTATTAAACACACAGAGGCTTATTCATAAAATTGACATTTCTATTTGTATAATAATATTGGTTTCTTTGTTCAACACATTGTTTTTTTGTAACAGTCCACTAGATTCAAACCGCACCTAAATAATAATCAACCCCTTTATGAATATGATATCTTTTAATTTTAGAGACATGGTTTATTATATTTGCTTGTTATTATATTTGATGGTTTCTTGATGGAATCCAAAAATGTGGGTACTCAGAGAGAAACATTTAATACCAGAGAGTGCCTACTACACAGGGCTTGTGCTAGTATAATTGTAAGTTTTGAAACTTAACCCTTTCCTGTTTTACAAAATTTTAGACCAGTATCGACCAGTATGAATTTTGTATTCTGACAATGGGTTAATATCACAATATTATTAAAATAATTCTACAGTAGTATAAAAAAAAGTTTTAAAATTGTTTGCCATGTTTACCAAAGCTGTTGAAGGATTGCCAACATTTGAAAAACTATGCACTGACTGATTTGACATGATTATAAATTGTATTCAGACATGCAATATATGTGAATCATTTGTATTATTCTGGCAAGAAAAAAAAATCATTTGAAAACCTGAATGAAAGAATGAAGAGAGAATAAACCCATTGCATCTCTTTACCAAATGTAAGTTTTGACAACACCCATTGACCTTTGACATGGCAGTCTACAAAACCAACAGCATTGTCCCCTTGACCTTTGATATGACAGTCAACTAAACCAACAGTGGTCCCCCCTCCTTTACCCTTGACATGGCAGTCGAATGACCTAAAAGCATTATCTCTTTAACCTATGACATGGCAGCCAACCAACCAACAGCATTGTCCCCTTGACCTCTGATATGACAGTCAACTAAACCAACAGTGGTCCCCCCTCCTTTACCCTTGACATGGCAGTCGAATGACCTAAAAGCTTTTTCCCCTTGACATGGTAGTCAACTCAACCAACAGTGTTGTCCCCTTTACCTTTGACATGGCAGTCAACTAAACCAACAGCCCTGTCCCCCTGACTTTGGAATGGCAGCCAACAAAACTAAAGAGTTGTCCTCTTTACCTTTGACATAGCAGCTAAGCAAATCAACAGCAATACACGTCAGGCCTGGGGTCAATTACATATCAATGTAATTAATTAAATTACAAATTACATCGAAATATCTCAATTACAATTATAATTACAACAAAATCTCAATGTAATTAAATTACAATTTCTTTTCAAATGTAATTAATTACAATTACCAATTTCATTTGAGGTATGATGAACCAGTCAATAGAAAATGGAATATGACAACAGTTTTATGGTCACATTAAAACTGTAGATATATTGTAAGAAACAGACCTTTTGGAAATCAAAAGCATTTCAATTAAAGGGCTAAACTTGTTTATGTTATGAAAGGCCATCACACTTGCTGGGATAGTAAACAATATCGTTATGAAATTTAGCCCACACTAAAAAAAAACTTCATAATTCAGGAATGTTAAGGACATGTTTGCAATGCAGTCTTGGAAATAAAGTTTTATAATTAAAAAGGTGTTTCCTAGTGACTAGGATTGATAAAACACATTTCAATTTTGGCACCAGGCAAATGAGGCAACTACGCTATTTTGTTAATATACATCATTTGTATAATTTTGATTAAAATACTTCTGCCTTATTTGTTATTTCTGAGAAAATGTGTACTGGATAATTGTTATTTCACTCCCTTATTTAATGATAGTGTAACTAACTGTAAAGTGGTATTGACTACCTAGTCAAAGACAATCAAGATTTTCACACCTTTACCTGGCCATTTAGGAAGTGTTTGTCATCTTATTGTTTCCACATTATGGCAGGGAATGTGTGATTTTTAAATCAGTATCTCTTTGTTTACTTTCGATCGAAAGTATAATCCAGTGAATCCATAGTTCATTTTGCATCTGCTTCTTTAGTAGAAGACAAATTTTCCTCCCAACTTTATCTAATTTAAAGAACTTATATGTTGATAAAGGATAATTTCTTTCTTTTTTTACTTCTTTGTTATTCCAAAGATAACACAATACTTTGGACTAAAATAGAACTTAAATGTCTTAAAAATCATATTTGGGGCCTAACAATTTTTTTTGAAGTTAGACACTGTTATATATATGACTGTATCATTAGACTTCCATTATAGAATAAAGATGTAATTGGAATGTTATTGAAAGTAATTGTAAATTACATGTTTATTTCATTAGTAACTAATTACAATTACAACAAGCAAATTCGTTGAATTGATATCCCCCGCCGAACAAATTTTCATTGTCAATGAAATTAATATCAAACTTAGGTACAGGTTATCTTTTATCTACATCAACCTATAGTTTTCAAGAAATAGCGTGGAAACGAATATCACTATGTATGTATATGGCTTAAACAGTCAGGGGGCAGAAACTCTAAATTCGGCGGTCGAACCGGGTAACCCTGACGATATGCACATGTCCTCTTTGTAGTGAAGCTGTGTGCCAAGATTCATTAAAATCCAGTCTACAGTTTTCAAGAAATAGCGCAGAAAGGAATATCACTCTGTATGTATATGGCTTAAACAGTCAGGGGGCAATAACTCTAAAATTCACAGTCAAACCAGGTTACCCCGACCATATGCGCATGTCCTCATTGTAGTGAAGCTGTGTGCCAAGTTTCATTAAAATCCAGTCTACAGTTTTCAAGAAATAGCGCAGAAACGAATATCACTATGTATGTATATGGCTTAAACAGTCAGGGGCATTAACTCTAAATTCGACCGTCCAACCGGGTAACCCCGACGATATGCCCATGTCCTCATTGTAGTGAAGCTGTGTGCCAAGATTCATTGAAATCGGGTCTATAGTTTTCAAGAAATAGCGTGGAAACGAATATCACTATGTATGTATATGGCTTATACAGTCAGGGGCAGTAACTCTTAATTCAACCGTCAAACCGGGTAACTCCGACGATATGCGCATGTCCTCTTTGTAGTGAAGCTGTGTGCCAAGTTTCATTGAAATCGGGTCTACAGTTTTCAAGAAATAGCGTGGAAATGAATATCACTATGTATGTATATGGCTTAAACAGTCAGGGGCAGTAACTCTAAATTCGACCGTCCAACCGGGTAACCCCGACGATATGCACAGGTCCTCATTGTAGTGAGGCTGTGTGCCAAGTTTCATTGTAATCGGGTCTATAGTTTTCAAGAAATAGCGCAGAAAAGAATATCACTATGTATATGGCTTATACAGTCAGGGGCAGTAACTCTAAATTCGACCGTCGAACCGGGTAACCCCGACGATATGCGCATGTCCTCATTGTAGTGAAGCTGTGTGCCAAGTTTCATTGAAATCGGGTCTACAGTTTTCAAGAAATAGCGTGGAAACAAATATCACTATGTATGTATATGGCTTATACAGTCAGGGGCAGTAACTCTAAATTCAACCGTCGAACCCGGTAACCCTGACGATATGCGCATGTCCTCTTTGTAGTGAAGCTGTGTGCCAAGATTCATTGTAATTGGGTCTACAGTTTTCAAGAAATAGCGCAGAAAAGAATATCACTATGTATATGGCTTATACAGTCAGGGGCAGTAACTCTAAATTCGACCGTCCAACCGGGTAACCCCGACGATATGCGCATGTCCTCATTGTAGTGAAGCTGTGTGCCAAGTTTCATTGAAATCGGGTCTACAGTTTTCAAGAAATAGCGTGGAAACAAATATCACTATGTATGTATATGGCTTATACAGTCAGGGGCAGTAACTCTAAATTCAACCGTCGAACCGGGTAACCCCGACGATATGCGCATGTCCTCATTGTAGTGAAGCTGTGTGCCAAGTTTCATTGTAATCAGGTCCATAGTTTTCAAGAAATAGAGCGGAAACGAATATCACTATGTATGTATATGGCTTAAACAGTCAGGGGCAGTAACTCTAAATTCGACCGTCCAACCGGGTAACCCCGTAGATATGCACATGTCCTCATTGTAGTGAAGCTGTGTGCCAAGTTTCATTGAAATCGGGTCTATAGTTTTCAAGAAATAGCGCGGAAACGAATGTCGGACGGACAGACAGACGGAAGGACGGACGGACGGACATGGCAAAAACAATATCCCCCCCGAAAAATTTTTTCGGTGGGGGATAATTACTTGTAATTGAGAACAGAGTCAATTACTAATTACATACAATTACTCCACAATTTGTAATTAATTACAACTAATTACAATTACATTTTTCAATTACCCCAGGTCTGATACACATACCCATTGACCTTTGACATGGTAGCCAACAAAACCAACAAACTCAGATATTCATAGAGCAGTTTTCTGCAAACTGTATGGTTGAGAACAGAAAGAAAATGACAAATTGTTGGTTTCTGACCTATATGCTGTAGCTATGCTGTTGAAGTTGCCAATCATCCAAAACATCAAAGGCCAAAAGTAACAATGTCAAGAATAATTTCTCTGTAAGTGTGGATGATTGGCTTGATTGGTTGAGCAATCATTATTTGATTACTAGCTGCATTCTCTCTCTAATCATTAATCTCCATATATTCCAAACAGTTGTGTTTTTATCAATATTTATTTTGAAATGTTGATTGATCGATTAATTGGGATTAATAGCGCCTCGTTTGACAGTTTTTCAGTATAATCGGGAGGGCTGGAGCACCTAACAATGTATTCGATAATTCCTGGTATTTCTTGCACCAGTACTACTACCATTATATCTTTTCCTAGCCTTCAGCTGCTGTCATACTTAGGCCTACCCAGGGTTGTGGAATTCTGACTTGTCTGATGAGTGTTTTTCTACCTGCAGACAAGAATGTATTTCTATGCCACTTGTCCATGGACAAGTAAATACCAGGACAAATCTTTGAATGGTACTCAATAGATCAAAGAGATTAGTTATCTCAATGTTTGTATAAAGGGATAGGAATCATTGTTTTTAATGAAGAAAATGCTGGGGTCCAGCATTTTTTTTTCATTCTTAAAACTATGTTTTTCTCAAAATCAAATGATTTTCTTTTTTTGAAGACAATTTCTTTTTGATCCCTTACAGACAGAAAATTCATCTTTTACTCATCCTTGGGCAAGTAGAGAAAATCTGAATTTCAACATCCCTGGTATACCATTATCTGTAATTTTAAGGCAGACAAACGTCCCTAGGATATGTGCTGCTTCCAGGATTAGAATCCATGACCCTATGCTTGACAGATTGGGAGTCTGTGGCCTGTTTTATTTAACTTTTTACAAAAAGATTAATCGTAAGTCAAAATCTGAATTCGTACCAGGCGTTTTCATGCATAAATAGATTCTGCCTTGCAATATTTCATTGGAATCTTCTATAGAAGATGATTCCAAAGAGATGATGCATGTCAGAATTCCATATTTAATTACTACTCTAGAAGTAACTTTAATTAAAAGTCTTATGCAAAAAATGACCGTAAGATGTTTTGTAAAACAGGCCCCTGATGTGTTACCCATTAAACAATGATGGTAGCTATTTTGAAATGTTGTCTAAATATTTTCAAACTTGAATGTGTCTGAAATTATGTTCATTGGTAATGGGTTACACCCTTTTTACAGACAACCAAAATCAATACTATATTTATTTTGCTGGTTTTGTCTTCATCAGATTATCTGTTCAAGAAGTTACCTGTGTAAAAAGAACTGATTAAATTTTGGAGATTAAAACTGTCAATCAGAAATGTGCTACAGTTTTTCATCCTTTGCTTTACAGGTGAAAATACTTTAAATTGAGAAGAATTTGTGTCAATTTAATTTTGCTCAAAGAACCTGCTATCTTGGCCCAAGGTTACAAAAACTTTTCTCATTATCAACTGAGAGCTTTCTCAAACTTAGAATTTGAATAAATGAATGAAGATAAAAGGTAATATTAATAAGCTGTTATTCACAACAACTTATAAATATTATATTTTATGTCCATAAATTTCATCATACTATAACAACAGAATTGATGCTTTAATGTCAAATTTAAATTGGAGAAAATTCTCAGTTGAGCATGACAAAAGTTTTATAACCATGGGCCCTGATCAACGGGACAGAGGGACAACCAAGAAATCGATCTTATCCACGAAGAAGAATTTATAGCTTCAGGGAAGATGGCATCAATGGAAAAAAAATTTTGCTTGTATAAAAGGGCATTGTATCAGTGGTTGAGTGCAAGGGAAAAAAAGATAACAAGAGTGCCATAGTCACAATATATGCCGCCACTTTTCTCCTGTTTCACAAAAATAATTGTAGACACTACTTATTTTGACAGAACCAAATCCAAAACATTGCAGACTTCCCTTTTTAAATTGTCAAGTTCAAACTGTTCCTTGATTCAAGTACATCTACAAATTATGGTGATGACATTGACCAAGTTTCATTTTAATCAAGACAAAACTTTAGGAGGAGCCCCAGATACTAAGTGTTAAGGGGGCATGATTCAGGAAAAAATTAATGAACCATAAAATCCTTACTTCGCACACATCTACCAATTTAGAGTATAACATCCATCAAGTTTCATTTAGATTCAGCCGGAAACTTATGAGGAGTTGCATTCACAAGGCTGCAATTTCAATAAGCCCCAGAGACTAAGTGTTTAAGGGGCATAACTGAGGCAAAAATCAATGAACCATATAATCCTTCCTTCAGCCAAGCTAACAGTCAAGCAAATGATCTTCTATTAATACATTTAAACTTAGGAACTTGTGATGTATATATATGGATAAGAACTACAATACGACTGATTCATAGATGGCTGACTTCCAGTTTGGTTCAGTCAGTCAGTACATTCATAGAAAACTCTTTTAGTGAGGTATGAAAAAAGAATGAAGCTTTGTAACTATACTACGATCAGTCCCCGAATGAATCAGCTTCCGGTTGCTGGTTAGAGTAGCACACTCTTTAATTCTTTGAGAAAAAAAAAAAGTTTTGATCACTCAAAGAAAATGAGTATGTAAGGAGTTATACACAAAGTAAGAGAAGATGATAAGGGGTCTATCCAACCAATTTTTTGCCAAACAGGTTTCGTGACAGCTATGGACTGTTGGAAGTCTGCCATGACAAGATACCAGCTAAGTGTTGACATAAAATTTGGTTCTTATAAAAAATATACTTGACAGACCATGAGCCATTAACCAAAAAGGGCTTGTGATAGCTTTCCTCATCCAGGAGTTAATTGCCCTTTGACTGTAGATTTCCAGGGGTCAATAATATACAGTTAAAGGGATCAATTAATATGTTTTGTTTATGCAAAAAGATTTCCTTTGTCTCCTTCATATATTTATAAGGTATTCGTGAAATATGAATCTCTCATAAAGACATCAAAGAGACTTTTAATTTCTTTTAAATTCATAATGAGATTTTGAAAAGTCAAAAGACCCCTGAGATTTTGAGGGTTCAAAATAGTGTTTTTTTAAGAATTTTGAGGGTCAAACCCCTGGTTTAAGGGTCAAACACAAGCCCTGCACTAGGTATTAGAATGGCATCAGCAAAATCGGGTCACAAGGACTCCTCAAGGCTCATATAGTTAGACTCATAGGGGATCTTATTTAAGACTTTGGAAGCCCTTCTTCAAATGTAGACTCTTTCTTTCAAGCTGCATGCTTTTGATATACGCCCATTTCAAAAAGCATCTCTGGTAAAAAATTCTGCAGCACTTGCTATATCTCTGTGCAAAAATAAAAACAAGAAGGGAATGCAGGGCTTTTTCTCCTATTCCTGCAGGGCCGAATTTCGGCCCCATTCCCAATCCAAAACGGCCCCATTATTTTCCCAATTTGAATAAAAAATTCCCAAAGTTATGTTCTATTTTTGTTTTTCTTTTTTTTAACGAAGAATAGAAAAGTAAATTATTCGCTCAACGTTATACCTTTGGAATCGATAAAAATTAAATTTCAAAGTACGACATGTATAAGTGCCGAATAACCATTCGTGTAAAGCTAGTCAAATACGAAAAAATCAGTGATATGGTTCCCGCAGTCGATAGCGGTAAATCTTTGTACGCGGGAACCCAATCTCCCAAAAATACGCATATTTTCGTATAGCTTTACTGTTTATAATAACCAATAAAATATAGTAGTTTCGTAGTCTAAGTGACGATGTCAACAACGGCCTAATTATAACAGCGGGAAATATGAAATAAGTTTGCGATGTTGGGCTCATACAATAGTTAATTCATCTTTCGTGAAGAGACTTCGAAAATGCCATTCCAAATCTTGTTTGATAGTTGATTTATTCGGCTGTACAACCGTAACTGATAAAGGCGACAACAATTCCCTATAACCTTCGACCAGCAATGTTAATGGCAATAAGTCATGCCCTATTTATGATCCCGTAACTTTTTTCGAGTCCAGTACTCCTGATCAAGTGACTAGTGAACAACAAGTCACTGCATTTTCTACCGTTCAGAATTATCAAACTCACACGAATGTGAGTAGAGATCTGGGTTCAGTCACAGGTAGCCCACTGAAGGGGATGGTGTAAAACTTTACCAAAAAAAATATTATGTAAATCTTTTCATGTAAAAATATAATATAGATCTAGTCAATATAATTATTTTGATGAAAAAGGTAAATGTTATGATTTTTTGTGGTTAATGTTTGGTAATATTACACTATCCCCACCTGTGTTGACTACCTGTGGATTCAGTCACTTGAATATGTGTACACCCATTTGAAGTTCTCTCACCTAGAACACCATACAAAACTTAATGATTATTGTTATAGATCTTGGTGAGCCACCCAGTTCAATGTTGGATGACTGTGTGATTTATTCAAAGCCAAAACAGCAAGAAAACTGCACATTGATGATTTGAGTGTCATGGGATGTGTATAAACTACTTTGATTATTAGAGAAAATGTTACAATTTATACAAGTTTTATCATTTTTTTCCCAATTTAAGGCTCTTGTCGATAAATTTTTCCCAATTTCGGGCCAGGGGCCCTTTCCCCAAATACCTGGAAAAAGCCCTGGGATGATGCCTGGATCTAAGATCTTTGTTTCTCAATTAAACTCTATGTTGTGGGTACTTGTTTGATTCATCTTACATAGATTATTCCAATGAGCACCAACAATATAGAATTTGTGAAGAAATTTTGGTAATATTTTCATTTGGAATAAAAAAATACCCCCTCTAATTGTACCTCTGCCTTTTGGTTGCTGAATCTTGTAAAAGCTATTGGCTAGACTGTAGTAACAAGCATTAGATAAAGATATGTTATTGTGTCAAAAAGCCTACAGTCAAATTTACCTCAATCATTTCCGCTGATAAAGTTATCTTTACAAATCTTTCATTCCAAATTTTAATCCTTTTTTATGACCTCCTTATCCAAGCTAATAACAAAATTTATAAGTAAAATTAAGCCTGTGTCATTTGTTATTTGTATACTACTATTTGTATCAGTATCAGAAAACTTACAAACTTACAAACCAGGGCTCATGTTTGACCCTTAAACCAGGATTTTGACTCAAAAATCAGAAAACATCCTATTTTGACCCTTAGAAATTTCTGCCATGGGGGTCATTTTGTCCCCCTTGAGAGAAATTTCTATGGGTCAAAACTTGCTTTTATCATTCAAATTTTTGTGATATATAGTATGTACTATTTTGAATCCTACAAATTGATTAATTACTTCATATCTTTTCAAGAATAAATAAGGCAGTTAATACTAAAACCAGTGCAAAATTCTACCCACTGTGTGATTTTTGTGTTGTTTTGACCCCTTTAAAATCAGTTTTGATCCTCTGAAATTCATGGTTTAGGAGTCAATGACTCCTCAATTTGAGCTATATCAAAAGCCCTGAAGATACAGGTGGAAAAGGAGCAAAATTTAATACATGTACTAATCAAATGAGCAGTACCTTTTTCTTTTTCCATTAGATTACGTTTTACATTACTGTATGATTTATTTTTGCATGTTTTATTCTATTTATCAGTGGCGTAGCCATGTTATTTACATTGGTGCGGCAAAACTGAGCTCCGAAGGAGTGAATGCGAGCGCCAAAGGCGCGAAGCCCTTCTAGGGGGCATGCCCCCCCGGAAAATTTTTGAAAAAATGGTGCAATTTGGTGCATTCTAGACTATACTTGATCACAATTTTTGAGTCATTTTAGAGCAATTTCCATGTTTGATTTTTTCAAAAAATAAAAGACGAAAATTTAAAGTGGATTTAATTTGAAAAATAACCATTCAGTAGGGAAGAAAATAGTGTGGAAAAGGAAGAAATTGCTTGTCAGAAGCAATTTCTTCTTTTTTCACAATGTTTTCTCAATCATAAAATCACAGGCACGTAAAAAGCAGGGATTAAACAGGAAAGGGTTAACCCTAGTACGAGGACTAATCGATAATGACATTAATAACTCACCATGTACTCACAGGGAATCGCATGTTTGACATCAACAGAAAACGGAAGTAAACAGAATTACCATTCTACAGACGCTTGGAAGTTTAGATTATTGATGCGTCATCCCAGGATGCTGGCATTTCGTTGTGTATGGTGGATTAAAAGAACTATAAGACATCATGTTTTATAAACGTTTTATTCATCCGTTCTATGCTCACATACATTTTCAGTCATTTAGCGGTCAACATAATCCAGTTTTATTGTAGCGGCATGCCGCATCTACGGCAATTATTGGTGCGGCGAATGCCGCACCTGCCGCACCCGTGTCTACGCCCATGTTTATTTATTCAATAAAGTGATGTATGTCTTTAATGATTGCCATATTATACTAGTGTGGTCTGAAAAGTCAGAAAAAAATCCTTAAGAGATTAAAATGTAAATACAATGGCACCAAAGTTTTCTCTTTTTCTGTCATTTTTTGCTTTTCTCGGTTATTTTCACAATGGACATTATCATTTGACCTAGGT
The DNA here is from genome assembly GCA_948146395.1 of Fragum whitleyi. NCBI lineage: Eukaryota > Metazoa > Mollusca > Bivalvia > Cardiida > Cardiidae > Fragum > Fragum whitleyi. The sequence continues at coordinate 25,966,387 of OX411548.1, read as the reverse complement.
TTTTTTTTAATTGTTGTCAGGACACTTTGAATTCAGAACAGTGTAAAATGTGTTGTCTGGTAATGAGTTATAGAGCGAAGTCTTGATAGCTCCGCCCACTATACGCTTTCGGAATGTATTTGCTTTCTTCCTCGAAAACAACTTCCCAACTTCCACCGACTTTAATTAAACAAATGAGTTCGTTATAAGCCACAAATGATCGAGATTAAGTATCATTCCATACATGCATGGAATCTGATATTTCAGTACTTAATTTATCAATTGTTCTCGATCAAATACTTTTGGAGAAAGGACTGTTATCGAATTACCTGCGGTTAAGTAGGTCATACGCTGTGAAACTCACTGATATATCCTTTAAGTGGAAACGATCGTCGTTTATATAACATTTGAAAAAATTGTTTCGGTAAAAAAAGCTCTTACCTTTGTCGGGAAAATATTTTGGAAGTCTGGAACCCGTATTAATCCTCACATTTTACAAAATTTTGCTGGTCGTAAAAATTACACACTTGTTCAGTTGCGTAGGACGGAAGTGTAATCTGACAACATGGCGATTAATGCCAATCTTTTCAGTTTTATATGGCGGGAAATTCAAATACTTCCGTCTGCTGTATTTTTTCAGAACATGGAAAGCTACCTAGTAAACGAATGCCACATAATGTTAATACTTTCGTGAAGAAAATCAAAGCTTCCAAATTAGAAGATATCAAATCTCTATCTGACCAGGTTAGAGATGCAAAAATGATAATAATCCATGCAGGAATAAATAATCTTCGAGAAGTAAATACAGTCACAGATAACGTAAAGACTTTAGTAGAAACAGTTGAATCAATTGGGAGAGTGGCACCACAAAGTCAGATAGTGATTTCCAAAGTTATTCCTGCAGGTGATCACGATTTGGACATAAATCGAAATATATTCAATGCCGAATGTGAGAGAGAATTGGTTCATACTGATAAATTAAATGTGGTTTTCCTAGACCACGGAAACCTTGCTGAACGTGGAATACCTGTCAGAGAATTTTACAGAAGGGACATGATACATCTCTCTGACAGAGGGGTTTCGTTATTTGAAGAGAATATAACGTCTTTAATGATTGATGTGCTAAACAATTCTGCTGAAGAAACCTATGTCAAATTTCAAAGCCAAAAGCCTACATACATAAGAAAATCTGGTAGCTGGAAGAAACGTCGATTCGGAGACAACTACCAAGGATCAGGAGCATTCAATAGTCCATACAATAATGGCCAAGGAGGTTATACTAATCACAGGGATCGTAATTTTGTTAGTCGGGATGGTAAAGAGAACTACCGAAGGAGAAACTTGGCAGAAGATGAGACGGAGCATGACACCCGATCATACATGAAATATACTGGTAGAAACAATAGGCGTTTTGAAACAAGAAGATACTCGGAAAGTAGAATAAATTATAGATATGGCCATAACAATTCAATTATAAGAGGCCGTTTTAATGATGACTAATTTAGTGAAAACAGTAGAATATGTGCATACACTGTTGATTACAATATCATTTTAGTCCTTTTTTTTTTTGTTCAAGCTAAAAGAATATCGTCTAGCACATGAAAGTAATTTATTTTCTTGTCGTTTTTATCATAGTGCATGGCTAGTTTTATATGCAGTGAATATAATATTAGTATTTATTTTGACATTAAATTTATGTGATTACACGAAATGAAGCTATGAATTTGTCACGCGAATTTGATACTGTAACTCTAATTTCTCACTTAAATAATTTTTCTCATCTTATTTTAAACTTGAGTTGAAGTAATGGATAATTCAAGCAATTATTTGTCTATCTCTAGTTGGAATGTTAATGGTTTGGAGTTTAAGGCTAATGGAGTAAAAACAAATAAGCTACATGACCACAAAGTAACAGATACTCTTTGTAAATCTGACATTATAGGGTTGGTCGAAACACATGCGGACATCTCAACAGATATTTCATTAAACGGTTATTATACTTTTCGAAAAGATCGATGTAAACATAAGAAGGCCTGGAAATCTTCAGGTGGTATAGCTATTTTGGTCAAGGATGCATTGAGACCAATGTGTAAATTTGATCCTTTAAGTGATAGTGATGTTATCTGGATCCGCGTACTTAAACATGCTACAAATTTTAATTGTGACTTGTTCCTAGGTTTTGTTTATCTACCCCCTGCAAATTCCTCGTATGGCAAAGTTCATGGTAAAAACATTCTACAAAAACTTGAAAAACATATTGATTATTTTTCGTGTCGAGGTAAAGTTATTTTGTGCGGAGATTTTAATGCGAGGGTCGGCATACTAAATGATTATATTCAAAATGAAGATAACCCTTACATTCAAATGCCAATAGATGATGCCTTTGACAGCATTCTTCATCGAATTACACATGATTACGAAAATACTAACTCTCACGGTAAATGGCTGATAGATGTTTGTACAGAAAACCAATTATATATTTTAAACGGAAGAACGTTGGGTGATCTTAGTGGTAAATATACATGTCATACACCACGGGGTAGTAGTGTGGTTGATTACTTTATTTCAAGCACTTCTTTGTCGAATGAGGTTTTATCAATGAAAGTTAATGATCTTAGCTTGTTTTCTGACCATTGTAAAATAAACTTAAAACTCAAAGTTAAAATTAAAGATATTTTAGTAGACACATCTACAATATTCAATGCAAATTATATAGATTTGCCAGATAAATTTTTGTGGGATGATAAGCGTAAAGTTAAGTATCAAGAAATTCTACAATCGTCTGATATTGTGAATGAAATCAACGATATTAATGAAGCATTAGATAAAGGATCATCAGACGTTTTGCATATTGTAAATTCAATTACAGATATATTAGTTAAGACCGCAGGTAAAACCCTTATTCGAAAAACATTTAGAAATACTAGGAAAAAGATAAGGAGAATAAATAAGAAATGGTACGACAAGGATTGCAGGACCCTACTTCGAGAACTTAACACAATAAAGAATAGGTTCAACAGAAATGTTACAAATAATGATTTAAGAATATCTTATTACACAAAATACAAACAATATAGAAAGTTAATTAAGTACAAAAAGAAAGCTTTCCGTAATCATTTGATTAGTAATTTAAATAAGTCAATGGAAGAGAATCCTCAGGCGGTCTGGAAAATAGTTAACGAACTTAAAGATGATTCTTTTGAACCAGATAAGTCTGAAAAAATTGGTCGTAATCAGTGGTTCAACCATTTCAGTAATTTATTAAAATCTAACTCTGATGAGATTGTAAGTAACAAGAAGGAACAAATTAAAAATGAATTAAAAGATCTTGAAAACTCTATACAATCTTGTCATTTAGATTATGACATTACTGAAGACGAAATAATGAAAGCTGGTAAAAAATTGAAAAATAATAAATCTGGTGCATTTGATAGCATTACCAATGAAATGCTAAAAGCAGCTCTTCCTTTTTTAGGAACGACTTTAGTAAAAACGTTTAACGCTCTTCTAAGAACAGGTACTTTCCCATATTCCTGGACTGAAGGGATAATTATTCCTGTGCATAAACATGGAAACTGCAGTGACCCTAATAATTATCGTGGCATTACTCTGAATAGTTGCTTTGGTAAGTTATTCTGTCATATCCTTAACGAAAGAATTAATACTTATGTCGAAAATAGTTCATTTTTGGAAAAAGAACAAGCTGGTTTTCGAAAAAACTTTAGAACATCAGATCAAATTTTTATCCTTAAAACATTAGTAGACAAGTATATTAATAAAAGTGGTAAGGACAACAAGTTGTTTGCATGCTTTATTGATCTAAAGAAAGCTTTTGATAGTGTTTGGCACGATGGGTTGTTATTCAAATTACAAAAGGTTGGCATCGACGGTAATGTGTATAAAATAATTAAGTCTATGTACCAGAATTCATATTCTCGGGTTAAATGTAAGAATGTTTTGACGGACCCTATCAAAATCAAACAGGGTGTACACCAAGGCAATATTTTAAGCCCAATCTTATTTAACATTTTTATCAACGATATTGGACAGACATTATCTATGGAGGACGCGCCTATTTTACAAGATTATTCAGTTAATCATTTGTTATACGCTGATGATCTACTTCTTTTGTCTAGGTCTAGCGAAGGGCTCCAAAGAAATATTGGTAGGATAAATGATTTTTGTTCAAACTGGGGTTTGGCTATAAATATTGATAAATCAAAGATTATGGTCTTTTCAAAAAATGGTAAAACAGACATAACAAAGTTCAGATTTATTATCGGTAATGAAGTATTAGAAAACGTGAAAAAGTATAAATATCTTGGCCTGATAATTTCTAATAATGGTAAGTTTTGCCAGGCGGAGAGAAATCTATATATGAAAGCTAATAGAGCTTTATTCTCCATTAAACAAAGCATTTTTGATAAAGCTATTAAACCATCTGTCGTATTGAGCTTGTTCGATTCACTCATTAAACCTATTGCTATTTATAACTGTGAAGTGTGGGGTGGATACAAAACTAATTACAAGAATAAAACTGTAGAAGAGCTTTTTGATTTATCGTTAAAGGGTAGCAATGATTTCGATAAATTACACACAAGATTCTGTAAATATGTTTTAGGAGTTCATTCTAAAAGTTCTAATTTTGGCGTTTTAAGTGAGTTGGGCCAGTTCCCACTATTGATTAGTATACTAATGAATTGTGTTAACTTTTGGTTGCATATGGTACAAGCAGATAAAGATTCTTTGCCATCTAGAGCATATAATGAACAACTTAATAGATCAAACACGAATTCCACATGGATACACTTTGTTAAAGGACTATTGTCTGATTTGGGATTTTCACATATTTGGTTAAATCAATCTACTTTTAAACCTTCAGCATTGCTGTACTCCATTAAACGAAAACTAAAAGAACGGTTTATTCAACATTGGCAAAAGCGAATTTCAGCAGATGATAAGGATAATAAATTGAGAACGTACAAACTTATTAAAAAAGAGTTTGGTCTTGAATCGTATTTAGAGTTATTGCAAGACATGAAATGTAGACAAAGCTTGTGTGCTTTACGAATAAGCTCCCACAAATTACAAATTGAACGAGGTAGATATTTAGGCGAGAAAGTAGAAGAAAGGTTATGTGATTGTTGCGGATTAATAGATGACGAAATTCATTTACTATGCGTGTGTAATAAGTATGACACTTTAAGATCTAAATTGTTTGATATAGTGAATAGTAATGATATAATTTGTAGTAATAATAAAGAATATTGTAAACAAAATGTTGACCTTATCCGAGCTTCTAAGGTCCCAATATCTCCTTCAAATAAGGCATTCCTGGTTAATAAGCACAAGGACTGTATAAAAGGACAAATTCAGCTTGATGATGATGATATTTAATGAATGAATGGCCATTTGAGGCCCTTGTTACATCATAATAAAGACATGTGTCATGAGTGAATCTGATACTAAAACTGATCATCTGCCAGGATTTACCCCTATTTATAAGCTTTTGATCACCATAGTGACAACCTTACAAACCAATCAGAGGCAGTGGAAGGTCTCACTTAGCCAATCAAAACGTTCCTGGCTGACAGGAATCCTGTCAGGTAAAAATGACAATTCCTGGCAACTGCAGCCATGTTGCCAGGAGCAAATCCTTTCAGATGCAAATGCTACATACAAATAAACAATATGAATTAGTGGTGCACATAAATAGATAGAGCACACCAAGACCTAAACATTGATACTTTACATTATAAATATATTTCTCAGAAAAGCTAGAATTTGACATTTGAAAATCTAAAGTGGCCAGGAATTCAAAGATTCCCTCCTTCCAAACTTGAAGGTCATAGCCAGGAATTCAATAACTTGTTAAACACAAATAATTCCTTAAAGTTAATGCTGTAAGGGCAAACAACAAACATAATGTAGTGTTATTGACAATATAAGGGCTTCTTTACAGAGTTAGATTAGATAATAAAGGAATAAATAGTTTGTAGTCAAGGGAGATAATCACTGCAGTCTTGTAAACAATCAGACGACAAATGTTAAAATAAGCAGATTTCTCTAGCTAACTGCTGCAAACAGACCAGTTTCAACATTAAAATAGTCCTTAAATACTTCACAAACCCAAACAACCACATTTTAATGTAAACTTGGCGGTTCAGCAATACAGTAACTAATGCCAGGAATCCTGGCAAGGCTAAAATAGTGGGTGGGGTAATATTTCCAAAAAGCACTATTTCCTTACAATATTTCATCAATATAATGACAAGCCGAAATGTGAATATCATTAAAGCAGTTGCGGAGTTCGTTCGTAAATGCGATATTCTTTAATCGTGGTTTAGTTCTTAAACTCCGAGCCATTATATTCTTATTTTTGTTTCTTTACTAAATGTTTCATGTATGTGTGTGTGCATGCGAGTGCGCGTGATCATGTGTGAGTGTGTGTCTGTGTGTCTGTTTGTGGAATCAATTGATATTGATGCAATATTTTGTATTGTTGATTGTTATTGCCTTTAACCCTTAAAACGGGTATATCTGTGCATAAATAAATTCTTATTCTTATTCTTATTCTTAATGTAGTCTTAAAGTCCAGTCAAATTATGGTAGGACCCAAAACAAATTGCAACAAAAACAATGTTGTGTTTTTTGACATCCATAGACATACCCATTTAACGTATATAAAGTAGGACAAAATCGGAAGATACGTATTTTGATTTTTTTTTCGTGATTTTTATCATAGATTTTTTCCAAACTAGACCTGTAAATACTTTTTGACAGAAAACATGTTTATTTCTAAATTAGAAGTTGTTGGTATATCAAAATCCATGAAGTGGATTGTAATAAGTCATTTGCTGATTGAAAATTGGATATTCTTTGTTATTTGGTTAGTTTTAGAGATAATTTGTAAAACATCTTACCCCACCCACTCACTTTAACATTGAAAAGAAGTAGAAAATGGTCGCTTTGGCAAAAAAGGGGCGTTGGCTTCAAGAAATAGGTCTGAAACATTTTTAACAATACAAAGTCTTTTCAATGTCCAAGTTAGAGTAAATTTGAACATTTTTTAAGCCTCCCCCTCCTCCCTTATGTACAAAATGTTAGGTGAACTAAAATTAGTTGTAGATATAATCACCAGTCTTATTTAGCACACAAAAAACCCAAATCTTTCCAAAATTTAGATTCGATATTATCTAAACCTTTAGATAGGGTCTTGGGTTGACATGTTCACTAGAATATATAAAGAAATGACAAGAACGACGCATTTCATGGGTTGTCCGTCTGTTGTACATGAGAGTTTAATTGCACTTTGAAAATATATCAAGAGCCATAGATTTGTCTTATTGCTTCATCCTATTATGGGATTGGAGCTATACAAAGCACAAAGACATTCATATATATGAAGTTTGGTGGTGGTGGTGGTGGTGTGTTTGTGTGTTTTTTTTGGGGGGGAGGTTTACTTTATGTTAAAAAAGCCTAGTTTTCACACCAAAAAGAGCCTGTTAGGGATAATGCTAGTATTATGTGAAAAAATAATGCAAGAACATACCAGTTCGACCAAACGTTTGAAACATTTTTACAATTGCTAGATTTGATATGCGGAAACTTTAGGTCTGAATACTTTGGATGAGATTTTTTTTTAAAAAATCTTAGTTCTTTTCACAAATTTTAACCTTAAAGCTGTTTTATATTTTCGAAAGCATAAGATTAACACAAATGATACTTTTTTTAAATTCAGAGCCGATAAAAAAATCAACTGTTTTGTTTGGAAAGGATTTAACATCTGTATTAGCAAATTCATCACGCTGAAAACAGAGCACCTAACCATGGTTCCTGGTACTTTTTTTATCGCTACCACCAGGAAATTCCTTTCCGGGCTACATCTTTCTAATCCCAGATATTTTTTACTGGTTTCTACTCGTTGGCTGGAGACGAGTGTCGGACAGAGTGTGCTGCTGTCAGAGATCGAACCTTGAAACCCATAACTTGATTGATTGAATGTAGTTTAACGCCGCTTTCAACATTTTCTCAGTTATATTGCGGAGGCTGGAGCACCTAACAATGGTTTCCTGGTATTTCTATCACCAGTAAAACTCATCACATCCTTACAATTATCAACCTATTGGTGAGAGACAAATAGTGACGAAAGATTGAGTGCCGCCGTCTGGGAACGAATCCGGGCCCTCTAGATTGATTTCCGACGCGCTAGCAACTGCGCTATGATGGCGGCTCCCCCTGTAACTGGAATCCCGTAACTGGAATCCCAGCGCACAATCAACTTGGCTGCGAAGCAGTGGAATTGTCTAGCACTAGTTCTTTCGAATGCAGTGTGATGTTGGCCCCATTTAATATATATTTTAAAAGTTAATTGACATCTAACAGTAAGGTAAACTGTGAATGTCAAAAGTTTGCGTTTTAGATTTTGCGATTTTCATATGCGTTAAGAAAGTTTAAATTGAAAATGTTTAAACAAGTGCATCACATCAATGACTTAAGAGACAGGTTTTGTTTGTCATTTGACGAGTTTCGAAATTATTTCTCAAAACACTAAGTGTTAAATTGAAGAATGGCATAAGAATGAATTGGAAATAAAGTGCTCCGATTGCCAATTCATTGGAAGTTTTGTTTTTTATTTGAAACAAGACTCAATAAACTAATTTTAATGTGGATAAGTATTCGTCACCAATTAAAACACTTATACAAAGAGAGTATGCTTTATTAGTAGCAAAAATAAGAAATGATTCAAAACCTTTTGAGAATGAAATGATAGTTTATCCTTTAAAAATGAATGAAGAACAAATGATAACAAGCTTGTGCTTCGAAACTTTTCAACAAGTGAATGTTCACAAACAATTTATATAGAAATTATTAAAATGACAGACTATGTGAGGCATAAATATTAATTTGGAATGAAGTTGTCTAACAAATCTTTCATAGTACACCTTGCAGATCCATTACAAACGCCCCTTATATCACGAGGTATAAGATTTGAAATGGGTAAAAATGCTTTTATTCAAAAAAAGGAGTTCAGGAAACCGCAGTCTTAGTTTTAAATTCATTTACTTGATCATGGGCTAATAAATTAAACATGAATCAAGAAATAATTGAACAGGTTTTTGAATTTGACCCCCTAGCCAATTTGCGTAGTATATTTCCACAAGATAAAAAAGAATTTTTTTTTTTAATTTTTGAAAAAAAATATCAAGGACCCTAACCATAACATTGCTCGATAATCTACCAGCTTTGTTAATAAAGTTGTATTAATTTTATAGTAGGCTGTAGGCCAGGAAAGGACGTCATGGTGGTACTGGTGTGAGAATACCAGGAATCCATTGTAAAGTGCTGCTACCACCGCGATATAAATGAAAGATTGGTGAAAACGGCGTAAACCCCCATTCAAACAAACAAAACTTGAAATAACTTGTCTTGATATGAATGAAATAATGTTAATTAGGTGTTGTAAGAAACCATTTCCAATTTCTACAATATTATTCTTCGATTTTAATTAATGTAAGAAAAAGAGGGGGATAATTATGAAAATTTCAAAATTTAACCAAAAATAATTCACCTAGAGAACCTTAAGAACAATTAAACGTTATAAGAATGCAATCTAGGACACATAATTAAGTATCGTTTTTTAAGCTTCAATGGGTTAAATTTAAGACATATCATTACGAAGATTAGACAAGTTTGTACAACCAAAAACTTAAGATTTTTAAAGTATCTAAAATTATAACAAAATTTTCTATGAAATTCGATTGTAATGTAGCTGTGGTGGCCCCTTTTAAGGTTATCAAATGAACAGGGTTCCAATGTCGTATCTTACTTTTGCAAAGGCTCTTTTAAAGTTTTAGGTAAGGTAATCTCAGAATTTTAAAAGTTTCTATGTGTCATTGTTATACTGAATTAACAACAATTATTTCATTATCCAATATTTGTCAAATACACAAATGTGCGTTATCATATAAGACAAGGTGTCAAACTAGTCCCGTACCTCATCAACTCTAACCATTTCGGGCATATTTTACACAATCTGGTAAACATGAAATGGAAAATCAGCAAGGAAAAATAAGCTGATGACATTGTGTCAAAATAATTAATAGGCTAAGTAATCATCAAAATTTAAATTCAGCGACTACTGAATGAGTTTAGATGGGCAGATGTTGGATACGTGGTCTTTTGTCGTGAAACAATTGCCTGTGGGACAGACAGACATACAAAAAGATCAATCCAATAAAACAATATTGTTTTGAACTAGTTGATAAGGGTGTATATGAAAATGTTTCAATACCAGAAGCTATTTTTCTATCCATTCTAATGTTAATTCAAGTGGGTGGGGTAAGATTAATTTGAATTTGTCTTTTTATGTTTAAAATGCCATAAATTTTACTCAAACCATTTATAAAAAATGTGGTTAAATTTCTAGAGGTAATTCAAAGGATATTTGATAAGTTTTGCGTGCACAAATCAGTTTTATTCCAGGTATATTACACAATATTCTCATCAAATTGGTTGTACTACAGGCATTACTAGTGGGTATCAAAATGTACTAAAAAATCAGAATACGTATCTTCCGATTTTGTCCTACTTTTAGTATGTCATCTAGGGAGGGTCAAGCTACTCAAAAAACTCAAGAAAGTTTTCGTTGCAATTTGTTTTGGGTTGAGGCCAAATTTCGCTATTTTGACTGGACTATTATAGATACATCTGGCCAGGGACCTACCATTGGAATAAATTACTTCCTGTGTTCGAGGTTATAAACTTTTTTTGTACTCAACTGAGACTTTTCTCAAATTAAGAATTCGAATATATGTAGATCTATGCACAAAAAGATTAAGATAAATACGTTGTTATTTATAATAACTTATTTTTATTATCTTTTTATGTTCATACATATATATTTCCCAGGTTAATTGATTTTTTTTTATTTTTAACTTTAGCTTATAGAAATATAAGTTAGAAAATATATGGAAGAAAGGCCCATGGATATTTTCGAATTTGAAATATTGTACATGCACAGTTTTTTAACCATATTTTATATAATGGTCATGGTTTTTAAAATAGAGTTAATACATATTGTATGAAAAGCCATAACAAACTGCAATATATGCGCTTCATTTCTTGTTTTAATTTCTCTTGTAACACTATTGAACTTTTAAAAAAAAAAGCCTGCATGAGTACACCAAAGTTTATTCATCAAAGTTCGTGGTATACGTGGAAGCATATTGACCTGAACCTGTTTTTTGTGATTTGAATAAATCAAATATAGGACGTTTCTCTTCGGCAAAACACCAGCGGAACCGGGCCAATCGTAAAGTTTGAGTGCGCGTGCTAGTTCTGTTAACCCGTTCCCGCCCATGGTTTTTACTGTTTGGTTATCCACATGAACTTGTGAATCAATACATATATTGAGTCTCATACTTAATTATCTTTAGACGCAGATGAAAAAAAACCCTACAAATTTTCATTTTTTTAATGCCATTTATGTTTTCGTTCGGAAATAAAATTAAATCCCCTCTCACAATCGCACACGAGCAGAAACAATTGCTTTTTAAATTGGCGCCTCTGCTTCATGACTAGATACCTAGTATAGCGATATACTAAATTGACAGTATAATGGAACGTCCATGTTTGGTTGCCACGTGCTTAAGTATCATAGGAATTGTATTCTCGGGCCCAATTATTCATTCTGCATAAAGGTCAGGTTCAAGTTAATAAGCCCTCGCTATGGGGCCAAGTTATTTCTGGTCCGCTTTCGGGTCAGGTGTAGACTGGTCTCGCTATCAAATATCAGAATAGCATATTCTAGGCTTTTCGGTTCACCTGAGCACGAAGTGCTCAATGTAAGCTATTGTGATCGTGCAATGTCCGGCGTCCGTCGTCAGTCATCCGTCATGCGTCGTCCACAATTTCTTTAAACATCTTCTCCTCCTAAACCAGTGGGCCAATCTAGATGAAACTTGGCAGGGATGTTCCTTGGGTCAAGCTCTACCAAAGTTATTAAAATAAATGAAATCCACCATTAACTTTCCCTTTACCCTTAACAAAAAGGATGAAAAAGGAAAATCTTTAAAAATCTTCTTCTCTGAAACTAGAAGGCACACAGCTTTCGTATTTTGTATGTGGCATCTTCTAGTGGACCTCTACGAAGTTTGTTTTTTAAGTACCTGGGGTCCTATTTGGGCTCCAACCAGGCGCAACCCTTTTTACATAGAATCGAAGAGCGAAAATCTTAAAAAATCGTCTTCTCTGAAACCAGATGGCAGACAGCTTTCATATTTAGTATGAGGCATCACCTAGTGGGCCTCTACCAAGTTTGTTCATATTAGGACCCTTGGGTCACATTTGGGCTTTGCCCGGGCACATCCCTTTTAGCTCTTCTGAGCACAAAGGGTAAAAAAATGAAAATCTTCTAAAGTCTTCTCCTCTGAAACCAGGAGGTAGACAGCTTTCATATTTGGTATGTAGTATCATCTAGTGAACCTCTACCAAGTTTGTTCATATCAAGACCCTAGGATCATATTTTGGCTCCAACCGGGCGTTACCCTTTTTACATAGAATCAAAGAGCGAAAATCTTTTAAAATCTTCTTCTCTGAAACTAGAAGGCAGGCAGCTTTCATATTTAGTTAGTAGCATCATCTAATGGACCTCTACTAAGTTTGTTCATATCAAGACCCTGGGATAAGATTTAGGCTCCGCCCGGGCACATCCTGTTTTATATAGAATCAAAGAGTGAAAAGGCATATCTGTCTTGCTCTTGGCTGAAAACATTCCATGGTAATGATCTTATGTAGAAATTATTTCCTTTTTGACATCTGTCTATTTTTTAAGAGTCTAAGATGGGATCTGTCTAGAGCTGGTAGCCCGCTGACTAAGAGGTACTCTATTAAAGCGGGCAACAGTACCCGCCCAGGACCAGAAATAAGTTAGCCCTTGGCAATGGTATGAATATGTTTTTTTTACAAATTAGAAAGCTCTTTTAAAATGAAAAATAAAATAATAATCGAATCAAAAGAAGTAGCTACGACTGTATGGGCTTACACACGATCATGATATCTAGTGGGTTCTAGGGAGTAACTACCAATTACGCACAGTAAGCACGTGCGTTATAAATATTGTCTAAAGGCTTGAGAAATATGGTTGGTGAATTATCATGACATCATAACTACAGCTTCCTGTGCGGGGATGGGTGGGTGATGAGGGCGGCATTTTTAGCTCGGATGTTTTTTCGTCGTCGTGCGAAAACTTTGATATTTTGTAATATCTCTGGTTCTTCTGAGGGCATTCACTTGGAACTTGGCACACATGTTCCCTATCAAAAGAGCAACATAATACTATTTAAAAACTTGGAATCGATATTCGGGGGGCATTTTCAGCCCTTTCCTGTAAGTGAAACTTCGGCTTATCTAGCGTCTACGCGTTTAAAAGGTATGCCAATGCATCAGTTTTCATTCAAGGCTTTGACTACCGTCAGATTTCAGTGCGCGCCGACAGTCATCGCGAGATTAAAAAAAAAAGACAAGGGCCAACTTATTTCTGACCCTGGGCGGGTACTGTTGCCCGCATAATCAGAGTATCTCTCAAAAAGCGGGTTACCAGCTCTAGACCGGTCCACATATCGACTATCAGAATAGCCTAGAATAGGCTATTCTGATATTCGACAGTGAGACCAGCCTACACCCGCCCCGAAAGCGGGCGAGAAATAAGTTGGCCCAAGGATGACAAACTGTGACGTTGCGAAGAGTTCGAACTGATGCGTTGGCCAACTCGAGTGCACTTGCAGACGGCGGGCATGAGCTGCAAACAGTTTGTCACGTTTTGTCATCCTGAACGCGGGACATCCTGGATTTGGCGGATCATGAGTTTAACTGTCGATCTGTGATTATTCATCTGCATGATAACATGCGACATAATCAGAGGTACGGACAAGAGGGGGTAAATGCCAGTCTAAAATATTTCCTTCTCAATGAAACTATGTTCTTGGTACTCATTTGATTACTCTAAACAAGTACCAACAACATTTGCATTGTGCTATTATTATTGAAATACTTTTCTCTAAACTAAAAAAAAAACCAAAAAACCCTCATTCTATAGCTCTGGACATAAGTTTCAAAAACCGATAGGAGAGTCCCAAATTTTATGAACATATTAGGGCCATAGGGCCCTATAAGTGTCGAAATGAAAGGAGGAATAAGCCTCCGATCTTCCACTTGTATTTTCGCAAGAACTTGAGCCCAAAAATGGGACCCTATAAAGTTAGACTTCAGTCAACGGTCCCACCGCGGCTACTTGAAATTTGAGGTATAAACCTTTATTCTACAGAATGAATGTGCCCATTGCTATATAGAATGCTGCTCAGTGCAAATCACTTAATGACAATAATAAAAATAATAACACAAAAATAATATGAGCCAAAACTCTTATTTAGGGGTTCATAACACCGAATTGGAGGTTTTGTAGGACTACATAACTTTCATTTGAAAAGGGTGATTAGTATAATTTTCAGAAATAGTTTAATTTTGTAGGTATTGTTAACTAAGTAATCTAGATAACTACTACGGTGAGCATGCGGTGGTAGATCTAACTAAAATTATTAAACAGAACAAAATTAGCGTTTACTGAAATGAAAATATCTTTTATCTCAACAAAACTTAAGTTTTCCCTAACAACAGCAACGAAAACAACAACTTTAAATGGTATTCTCGTAAGTGGTGGTAGACCAAAGACACCATAGTATTTCTCTTTTTTCGCTTTTTTTGGTCGAAGGGAAATAACTGTAGCTCAGAGTATTGAATATACGGTGTACCTAAAATACGAAAAGATGCAAAGAGTTGGTTAAAGGTGCTAAAAGGTGGTTAAATGTGCAAAAAGGTGCTTTAAGATGCGAAAAAGTCTTAAAAGTTAAAGATGGACGAAAAGGTGGTCAAAGGTGAATGTATAAGTATTATACACGCTGTTATTGATTCACTCAAATGGTCATTTTGGAATATAACTACCATAAAAAATTCAAGCTCATCTCAATGTAGTAAATGTTGGATGTTCTCCAGGCACCACTTCTCATTCATAACGTTAAATACGCATATGCGTATTAGTTAGTTGTTATGTTCCCGCGTCGTAAAGATTGGGGCATAATATTCTGCCAACTTTCGTCTCTTTGGTTGTCTGAAAAACCTTTACTTCTTATAAAAAGAAGCAATAAGGGGAGGTAGTTAACTAAGTTCAATGTCAAAATTTTGAACCATACGCCCAAAACCTACGATCTAAACATTTTCCTAAAACTTTTATCCTTTTAAGGTTGGAGTTCTAATACTTGGTATTTTGCTAGCTAAAAAGAACAAACAAACACGAAGGGACATTTCACTAGGGTTTTGATAAAAAATTTTAACCCATAACTTAACAAAAAATTACAATGCTCAAGTTTGGAGATAAATCCGAACAGTCTGCATAAATAGAGCGCATATTTCGATGCTCATGGTAAAAGTTAAACAATTATCTCCGCAACTTAACCTGTCAAATGTCAAATGAAACTTAACCTGTAATTTTCCAAGTTACAGCTGCCTTCGATATAATTCATTTTATATCAAGGTCAGTCCTATCTGGCAGGGTCAAGGCTAATTAGTAAGGTCAAACTATGGATATTCCCGTTTTGGGGGAAAAGTGTTCCTCGCAATCTATTATTAGATTTCCCATCGAATATTTTAATACAATTCATTTGACATTCTATCTTTGGTGGAATGTGTTTATCTGTGTCGCAATATCTTCTGAACGAATTCCTCAAAGACGTATATCAAGACCCAGAAGGGGAACCTCAATTATAATATCAAGAAGGAGAGCTGCATGTTGAGTTCCATTTCACTTGTTGCTGAATTGGAAAAATATGCAATGTTTCTTTAATTGTACGCTCGTGTTCAAGCTTAGGAACTAGTAGTTCATTTTTCCGACAAATCCCCACGAAAAATGGAATGGAAATGGGGTTTAAACGAATCCCTGGAATCCCTTCTTGGTGTGAAACTGAAGTTTGGAAATCAAAGTATCTTACATGATCCTGCAAAGCATTCATATGGAATGCAGTTTTCATGAATGAATGAGTTATGATTATTGATATGCGGGTACACGGGTAAACATATACGGATAACCCTTATCACATTTCTTGACCCAGAATTTCAAAAGTGTCCGGACAACAGGCAGTTATTTCAAAATCCGATTTTTTTTATATACATGTATATAAGCCAAGGAATTCAGCTCCTTTTCGTGAAAAACCTTAACAGTGGTAATTATAACCACAGTTTTATTTTTTTTTTGTACAAATAAAATGTATTTAGAACGATACGGAGGTTAATGTACATGTACATTCTGATAAAAAAAAAATTAATCAGATAATAATTGGTGTAAGCTATCTACAAAGGAAACAAGAGGCCATTTAAGGTCTGTATCGCTCCTGGGGCTTTAACACCTCTAGGCTTTCATCAAACAAAGCTTACTTCGACCGAAAACAACACTTTGAAGTCTCTTTAGAACTATTTTATAACGATTTACGGGGTCTGGTCCTCCAGTTTTTTTCTGAGTAAACTTAATTAAGCAAATATTTAGAGCATGGATATTTTCACCTTTTTAAATATTTGAGCACTCAAATTCGTGTTAAATTAATATATCTAACAGTTTTTCTGAAATTTATTAAAAATGTGGACATGCAAAATATTACCACCTAGTGAAGTGAATTTGCAAATGAACCGTACAACTAGCAAATTTTCAAGTCCACGAATATGAAATTATCATCGCATTTTTTTTCAATTTGTAAGTAAAAACTTGTTATGTGTCTCAACATTGCAAACGTAGATTGGCAATAAAATAAAGAATCTAATTTTAAAAAAAGCTGATTTACACAGTTTATTCTAGTGTTCTTCTTTATCAGTAGCCTATTTCTTAAGTAGGACGAACACATATGACGCCTATTGTATAGACAAAAATCTGATAAAATTCAAACAGAATAACAACCTGTTAAACCTTATCTGATAAAGTTAAGAAACATGAGAATCATAAAAAAAATATTTTGAATATTTTTTCAACATTTATCGTTTGATAAAAGTTTGAATAAAATGTTAATGAAAAATCAGGTATCTCTCATTTGCATATCAACTGCAACTTACCTCCCTTTAAATCGTTAAAAATATTTATATGATAGATGAAATAAGGACAAATATGAAATTATTGTCATTGGTGTGAAGGTTTTGTGAAAAATCATCATTTAACTGGACCAATAGCTGTAAATACTGTGAAAGCACCTTTTCGCCCAACTATTAGCGCCTTTTTGAGCATTTAACTACCTTTAAGCACCCATTCACCACATTTTTGCACCTTTTCATATTTTAGGCACATCGTTAAATCTAGAGGGCGCAAATCGGAAAAGTGTAAACAATCTACAGGTTCCCTGCTAGTGCACTCGGCGCAAAGCGACTTCGACCCATGTGTACGAAACTTACTTCCTGATCTAGCGAAAAAGGAAGTTTTTGTAAGTTTAAATTCCAAAATTTGGTAAGATGCCTTATCTTATTAACAATTGAATTACTCATTTTTAAATCGTTCAAGTGCCTCATTTTACCGGTATGCTCTGATTCAGTTTTATGGTGTGGTATCCGTTTGTCTATTTTGACAGCACTTTCATTTTCAGGAATTTATTGGTTGAACTTTGGTTTTGGCTAGTTAATAGTTTGTTTTACTTGGAGATGGGTAGGGCTGTTGGCCTAAAACATCGATCTAAAGCTGTAAAATAAAAGCTTGCACATAAAATATTATCTAGGGTACCTTGATTACTGTGCCCCCAATCCCAAAGAGAGGGTAAAGTGCTGTCGGCTAACCCTGCGCACTTAAGAAAGTCAAGTACAAAATTCGTGTAAAGATATCGGTTGTACAAAAAAATCAATATTTGAATGTACTCGATGACCATTTTGGCTATGTAAAAGACATTTTATCTAGAACAAAATGTCACTTGAATTACACAATCCGGTGAATACAGAATACAGAATACAGAATACAGAATTTTATTCAATGCACACTTATACCCTGAAGGGTTAAAGGCATACATAGACAACAGTATAATGAATATCAAATCAATGAAGCTACAATCACCCTTTCACATAAAAATACTTTCTCAAAAGTTCGTTTGTTGAAATTTTACCAAGTAAATTTGTTAACCGTAGAACTTATCAGCCTTGCTTAGAAAGGGCAACCATAACTATCAACAAACATAAACATCGAAGACACACATAATATAAATATCAAATGGGTTTGACAAAAGAGCCACTAAATGCTTAAAAGATACTGCAAGAATACACTAAAGTTGCAATTGCAGTAACATTTGTAATATCTGTACTTGTCATTAAGTTGACAAATAATTGCTTATCCGGAACTGAGGTATTAAGGGTGATATTTTGGAACAGTTTAGAACGTTGTGCATTATATTTTCGACAACGACACAAAAAATGTACTTCGTCTTCTATCTCATTACAGCAATTACATAATCTATCTTTAACGTCTTTACCACTATACCTTCCTCTCTCTATTTCCAATTTGTGAGTGGAGATCCTAAATGAGGTGAGAGCAATTCTATACTTTCTATCTGTCAATAAGTCAAGATAATTCTCGAAGCAAAATGATTTTTTAAATAACTTGTAAGATCTTAATTTATCCATACCATCACTGCCGTTTATATGCCTCACCCAGAATTGAATGAACCTTTCTTTCAGTTTTTGTTTTAGACTGGATAGAAGCGATGCCGAATTAAATGTGCTGTGATTATTCCATACGTGAGAAAATCCTAACTCACATAAAATATTTTTTACAAATGAAAGCCAAACAGATTTTACTTCGGGATTAAATGAATTTTCCCAATAAGCTTTCGCTGTAAGTGATTCGGTATTAGTTTGGAGAATGTGTATCCAAAAGTTCAAACAACCCATGATTCCTGACAATATCATTGGAAACTGGCCTAGCTCACTGTACACTGCAAAATTCTGGGCCTTAGAATGAACACCTAGAGTATATTTTAGAAATCTGGTAAGTACCTTATCAAACTCATTGTTGCTTTTGAATGACATATTAAAAATATCATCGAGAGACTTGTTTTGATAGCATGGCTTAAAGCCAATCCAAATTTCGCTATTATACAAAGCAATAGGTTTAATAAGCGAATCAAAAATACGCATAACAACCGACGATTTCATAGTACTATTAAATAAGCTCTGTTTTACCTTAAACAGAGCTCGACTTGCTTTCATACTCAAAGTTTTCTCTGCAACAAAGAACTTTCCGTTGGATGAAATATCAACCCCGAGATATTTATAACTTGATACACATTCTAGATTTAATCCACCAACTGTGAAAGTCTGATGTTTATCATTTCGACCTTTCTTAGAGAATATCATGACCTTAGATTTGTTTGCATTCATTGATAATCCCCAGTCATCGCAAAATCCCTTTACTTTATCTAGGTTAGTTTGCAGACCTTTGGCAGTAGTAGAAATGATCAGAATATCATCTGCATAGAGTAAATGACTCACTTTGTGGTCTTGTAAAATAGGAGAATCACTCTCATCAAAATTATCGCCGATGTCATTTATAAATATACTAAAAAGCAGGGGACTCAAAACATTTCCCTGGTGTACACCTTTTGTTATTTCAATGTCTTTTGTCAGCAATCCATTACATTTTACACTAGAAGAGGAGCAAGAATACATAGATTTTATGACATTATAAACATTGCCACAGATTCCAGCTCTTTGCAATTTCAAAAGTAATCCATCATGCCAGACAGTATCAAATGCTTTTCTCAGGTCAATAAAACATGTGAAAAGTTTAGTACCAGTTTTCATCTTTAAAACATACTTATCAATAATTGTTTTGAGTACAAAAATGTGGTCAGATGTTCTAAATTTTTTCCTAAAGCCTGCTTGTTCCTTCTTTATGAATGATTGTTTTTCTAACTCGCCTGAAATTCTCTCGTTGATTACATGACAAAATAGTTTACTTAAACAACTATTTAGCGTTATTTCCCTATAGTTGTTTGGGTCAAACCGACTACCACTTTTGTGAATTGGGACTATAATGCCCTTTTTCCAAGACTCAGGAAAGTATCCACTATTTAAAATGATATTAAATGATCTTGTTATATTTTTAGACAAAAAGGGAAGTGAAGCTTTAATCATCTCATTTTTTATCATATCATAAGAACTAGATTTGTTGTTTTTCAGTTTCTTTGAAGCTTCAAAAACTTCTTTTTCTGTAATATCATGGTCTAGGCTGCATTTTCGATTGATATTTTCATAACTATTTTTCTCATTTTCAACATCAATTCTTCTTTTTTTATCAATATCAAATTCGTTTTTATTGAGTAATTTTTGAAAATGGTCAAACCATTTCTTATGACTTAACTTTTCAATGTTATTTTCTGGAGTAGATGCCTTTTTTAATTCTTCAATTATCGACCAGGCAGTGTGTGGATCATCATCAATAACATCATTCAATCTGCTACAAAGTTCTGCTTTGAAACGGTTCTTTTTATGCTTTGTCAATTTTTTATATTCTTTTAGCTTTTGATAATACCTGATTCTTTTATTTGTATCAAAAAAGTCTCTTTTGAAAGCATTTTGTGCAGACTTTAACTCTCTCAACATGCTTTGACAATCCTTGTCATACCATTTCTTGTTTAATTTTCTTCTACAGTTCTTCTTTCTTTTGAAGCTCTTACGTTTTAATGAGAGGTCACCAGCTAATGCTAAAGTTTCACCTATGCTATTTATAACATTATCTATATTAATGCAATTATTCTTTAATTGCCTTTCTACAGAACATATCGAATCAATAATGATAGGATTTTTGAATGCTTCTATAAAATCTGCTTTTGATTTTTCAGTCCAAATAAATGTGTCTGGAGCAAAATTATTTCTGTTATCATCATCACTAATTTCATCAATTTTGATAGAATGACTTGAAAAAATATTCAATTTTGTTGTTACCATACTATGATCTGATAAAAAATTAAAGCCATTAACATTAAAGCTATGGATATATGTAGACAACGATCTACTAGAAACACAGTAATCAACTACACTATTACCATTATAGGTATGGCATGTAAATCTTCCAATGAAATCACCTAAAGTGCGGCCATTCAAAATATATAGCTGATTATCAATACATTGCTCTATCAACCACCTACCTGCCTGATTTACTGTTTTATCACATGAAACACGCGGCAAAATATTTTCATAACTATCATCAATTATATGTGGAAGGTATTCGTCTTTTTCATTTAGTATTGAGTCAATACAGGTGATGAACAGAGGCACTGTTGCATATTATCAACACAGTTTTCATCGGCTAAACCTTCACAGTCGAGGAAAGAACCTAAAATTAATGTCAGTAATCTGTTAAAATTAAAATGAAATCACTGAGACAAAAACGGGAATCATTTTGCTTTAAATTAAACACATGAACTTTTTGTTTAAAATGGTGGAATCGATCTAATTTTGAGTATGAAAAATAGGTTGTTCTACTTTTATGTTTAGCGGCCATTTTCTTAGTTTACATGACGTCATATAGCTGCGCAGCTTAAGACAATGCCCAGGATTACCCGACATGAGTGTTACAGATACAGAGAACATGCAGCTCATGGACTTGAGTTTACTATGCCCCCCTTTCACCCTTAACAAAGTGGGTGTATACTGCTATGCTCACATCAGTCTGTAGGTTATTAGATCAAACAAAGGATCAAGACATGATACTGAGTTAAGTCATCATAAATGGCATAGATATTCATCTATTGGTGAAGATGGTCCCTGTTGATTTTGAGATTAATCTGTTGAAGGTCAAGGTCATGGTGAGACATTAAAGTTTGTGTTACATAGCTAAAACTATGTCCAGATTATAACTTGAAATTAACTTTAGCTATGAATTGCTCATCTCAAGGTCTAGATATGTGATCCTTATAGATTTTTAAATCAATCCCTTGAATCTAAGGGTCACTTGGTGACCTTGAACTTGGTGATATATAATATACGAAACCTTGTCCAGTTAACAATAACTTGAAAGGTTGTAGATGTGGTCACCAAAATTGGTATAGACATTCATAACTAGGTGTAGATGATCCATTTTGTTTTTTTCGATCAATCTGGCAAAGCAGTAAAAGTATAGTTAACAGACTCACATTCAACTTTATGATAAATAGATAAACTTTGTTTTGGAGGACTATTTATGACAGAAAAGAGATGGCTGACCATGAACATCAATTGTTAACCAGATGATGACACAGTTACAGATAGAGGGGGTATTTTGGTACTAAGGTCATATTTGAATAATAATAACACAAACCCTATGTTGTGGGCAAGACAATTCCAATAAGTACCAGCAACATTTGGTTTTAGTGAGAAATAAAGATTTTAAACTGGCTTTATCCCCTCTTATCTGTACCTGTTTGACATTACACAAAATTTAGCTAGGCAAAATAAACCTATATCTGCAGGTTTGAATGATCCCTCTCAGATCATCTAGTTGAAGTCAAGGTCACTGGGGACAACAATATTCAGAATTTTGTTTTACAAGTCCAATGCTCTACCACTGAGCCAATGAAGATCTTCCATGATGCAGATGTCAGACATTGTATTTAAACCAACAAAGCTATGCAGGACAGTGGTGAGAGTGTTCTCCCATAACACACTCTAAAAGTTTTTTTCTCTCAAGTGGGAGGATGTTATCAGAAAACAAGATGTAAGCTAGACTCAATAAGAGACATTAATCTTTCTAAGCACCATTAATTTGCCATTTTATAATTACAAACCTATTATGAGATTGTTTAAAGGATTATCATCATCAGAAGCCCAAACCAACTGAATATCCATTTTATTGAATATTCAGCCCATCACTATGATTTACAGGCAAAAAAAAAAAAAAAAAAAATAGAATCAAAAAGAAAAAAAAAAAACGTGATTGAAGCACATTGGGTATTAAGACTTTAATCTCATCCAGTGAAAGTGAACAAATTGTGCTCTTTTGATTGCGAGGTCAATTGGTCAAAATGTTCAGTTTATTGAGGATTTTAAACAGTCTTAAATTCTTTCTTGAAGTTCAGCCCCAAAAGTTAATATATTTCTATCAATTTCTTTACCCATTAAGCAAGGAATAGCTCAAAATCTAGAAAAATACAAGATTATAGCCTAAAAGAAATAGCCCATACCTAAATCAGTCTCAACATGCAAGAAGAGGGCATGACTATTTACAAACAGATCACTTGTCTTTACAATAGATGAAACTGATACTTTTCAAGCCGATTCAAATGAGTACCCTCATCATAGGGTTTCATTTGGAAATAAAGATTTTAGACTGGACTTACCCCCTCTTATCTGTACCTCTGCTAAGGAATAACCTTTTACCCAAGTGGCATAGCAGCAACTGGGGACGAAGGGTGTTAAGGTAGTACTGGTTTGAGAAATACCAGAAAACCAACGTGCTCCAGCCGCTGCAATATGACTGAAAAAATGTTACAAGTGGTGTTAAACCCCATTTAAACAAAATGATGTATAAAAACCACTGTATTGACTGCAACCAAATTTAAAAGGAAAAATATGTGGATGAGCCTTTATCAGACCTTGCAAACTTTTGCTCAGAAACTGCAGGATGGATTGCAACAAAATTTCAAAAAAATGTTCCTTGGTTGCCTTTCCAACTAGATTTTAAAGTAAACTTTTCCTTGGTTAAAATATGGCTAAAGGGCAAAAGAGACCCTTATCAGAATGTTCTGTATGTGGTGTAAGGGAGATAATAAGTACTTGCATAGATTTTACATATTGCAGGGATATCTTTCTTTAAAGTTTACTTAAACTTCCTGTTTCTTTTTCTCATGTGTACCGCAGCAATAGCGCAGTTGGTTACGGACTTCTAATCCAGGAGTCTATATTCGCACAGGTTCGATCCCCCGCCACGGCACTTATCCTTTCCGACATTTGTCTTCCACCAATGGGTAGATAATCGTAAACCTATGTGGAATAGCAACTGGAGGCTAGGAAAGGGATGTGGTAGTAGTACTGGTGTGAGAAATACCAGGAGTCCATCGTTAGGTGCTCCAGTTGTCGCGATATAACTGAAAGATTGTTGAAAGTGACGTAAAACCCCAATTCAAATCAAATCCTTTTCTCATGAAAAACAAAAATCTACCAAAGGGATCTGATAATTTCATAGGCTCTACAGTGCTAATGTTAAATACTTTAAAATATGGTAGCATGATAACAGTTTTTATAAATCCTAAGAGCATACTTGTCTGATTTATCGTTTCAAAGATGTAACATGTAGGAGTGTCAATGTTGATAAAAAAAATTCAAGTATCTTTAACAAACTGTACAAGTGTTGATTCAGAGGCATAGCTTAAACCCTTTTCAGGCTGTTCACACCAAATGCCTGCTGTTCACCATACTTTGGTAGACAGTAACGACTAAGATCAGCTGGCACAAATATTTAGTCTGATCTTTGCCTTCACTGCCTACTTTCTACTCTATTATTTTAGGGGAAACTTGGGCAAGACTACAGAGCTACTGATAGAGGAGGGTAGTTTGGTTTTAAAATTAGAATATTTCATTAATTAAAACTTAAACCCTATGTTGTTGGTACTCATTTGAAATGTCTCACCGAGACGATTCAAATGAGTACCCACAACATAGGGTTTCATTGAGAAATAAAGATTTTAGACTGGCTTTACCCCCTCTTCTGTAGACCGCTTACACTACTTGAAATGTTACAAAAATCAACAAAATGTGTGAAACACAATTTGAACTAAGCAGGATAAGGGTGTATATTGGATGAGTCTAAAGGGGAAGTACTGGATATTTTGTCTACTTCCTGGTTCAGAGTGAGTGTGCGCATGACTGTCAAGTGGTGAACATTGCTATAGGCCTGGCTAATTGGAAAATAATTGAATTATTTTGTTATTGACTGTTATTTCAAAATACTTGATATTGGATAACTTTGATTCCTTGATTTGGATACAAAAATTGCAATTGTAATTTAAGGTGGATTTTTTTGAAGAAAAAAAGGTGTGATTTTAGTGAGGATTAATTCAAAATAATGTAGGTATCAGTTGCTTGACTCAGAATTATTAAAATCAAGGAGTGTCCGAAATTCAAAGAAGGTATTATACCTTACTATGCTATCCAATGATTGGCTTTAACTTTATTTTTTACTACATATACTACCAAATATCAGATACTGGTACCAGAAAAAATCAACCCAGTTTAATCCAAGGATAGAGGGACATTTATGGCGAAAACAAGGGTATATAAGGGACCAATTTTTGGATTACCATATTTCTACTAAAATACATATACATAACATGGTCAGGGAGCTTTTATTTGGTATGCATTTTCTGATTTAAATTTGATGTCTTTAAGGCCCTTTTCCCTTAAATTTGTGGTGAATATTCTCTAAACAATCATATAAATGATTGTTTAGAGGAAATTTATCTCAAATTAGAAAATAAGTCTCAAAAAGTTTCTAAAATTTAGGCATTCAGGGTTTTTCTTAGTAAAAAGTATAGGGGTGTTACTATTAGGGAAGGTCCTCTTATTAGAGGAAATACCATCAGTGGTTCTGAAATATTTTGAAAGTCTGCTTATGGACAAGTAACAATCACAAACTGGCTTGTCTGTATCTAAAACCTACATGTCCGTTGAATTTTGAAGAGTTTTCATTCAAAATATTGAAAACAAAATTGATGTTGCTAAAAAACTAAAAGTATCCTAGAAATAGACTTACTTTAGATGTGGGATAACATGGAATATCAGAAAACGGCTAACTTTTTATGAAAATATTGTCTAGAGATTTTTTCACTTGTCTACGGACAACCTATCCATGAAAATTTGCTTGTCCATGCAGCTCTATGGACAAGTCGGACAACTCAGGCAGCTTATTTCAGAACCACTGGGTATGATATGAATAATTGTTTCACTATTATCAAAAATATTATTGATAGTATATAGGGTTTCTAAGATTGAACCTTATCCGATGGTTAATGATATTGACAGTGTGTTGACCACTTAAGAATGTCAGTATTTCTTGGTCTTTATCATTACTTGTACAAATTGATATTATTGACAATAATCATGAATAAATTTATTGATCAAATTTCATTATTGCTAATACATAATCAATAGAATTGACAGCCCCCTTGGTTGGCAACAATATTTTTGACTGTGTTTGGATGATTTTTTAGATTGATGGATATATTGAATCAATAATACATGTACCGGTATTTACAATTTCATCAATTGGTGTATAGGTAGATTGTACACAGTGAGCCATGAAATCTCCTTTTAACAGTTAAATTCCCATGCTATTATTTTGAAATAGATAAAACAGGTTTAAACAATATCTAAAAAAGATACAAATTACCTTTCAAATGAAACTTATTTCTTGTCTTAGATCGTACGGTTTACTCATTCATGTACTTTCAAAGTTGAAAAGGAGGGATTGGGTTCACTTAGTATCCTATGTGTATGATAAATGATTATATTCCTATGGTAATGGACTCAACGCCTACGTCAGAGCTCAGTTTTGAAATTTCACCTATATGGCCTCCTATACTAATTTTCAAAACTTTACAAGGCTTTTACATGATATTCATTTTCATATATCTTTAAATGCATTAGAAATATGGTTTTTAAAGTCATAGGACCACTTCTAATGCCTTGTTCCATTTTTCTGTGCATCCAATAATCAAGATAAAAGATGTCTGACAAAATTATGTCACAAAAGTTTTAAATTAAACTTGTCTAGCTAGAACAGTTTTATATTACTCCTTCAACATGTACATAATTGGCTCATTATGATATAGGATTTCTTACCCTTGTATGTTGGATAGATTGGATCTGTTTTGAGCTTTTGAGACATTGAAGCTGCTCTTAACCAAATCTAGAATTGAAATGGACCTGTAATAAAGCGAGTCTTGGTGAGCTTAATAACTTTTTTATTCTAAACAAGGTTAAGATCAGCTCATATAATATCAAATAAATTCTTTTTCTCACATAAACAACAATTTGATAGCTAAAATCTTCTCCTATGACGGAAATACAGCATAAATGTGCATTAGATGACATCATTTTGAATGTGATCGTACACATATTTAAAACAAGGATATCTCTAATGATTGTTTACTTTAGAAAATAATGGGAACTATGTGATAAATATCATTATGATAAGTGCATGGTGTCGGGTACTTGTTTTCATAGTGGTGATCAAAATCCACATCTATAATTCATTTTGATTAAACATTATAGAAACAAAAAAAGTTACTGTGATGTTTGAATTAAAGTTGCAAGAAGATGACAAACCGACTTTACCTTTTGTCCATTGTCTGTCTGAAACATTTTCTGTTTTGGGAACATTCATGTTTCACAAATACAATTGATGAATCACAGTCTTTGAGTTTAGAACAGCAGCACATTGTTAATGGGAGACATCTATACATCTTGTATAAATCTGTATTAGACCATTTGCCGCTGTCAAAGCGCAGTTGGTAGCACGTCAAACTGTCAATCTAGAGGTTCTGGGTTTGATCGAGCACTCATTTTTTCCGACTATTTGTCTCTAACCAATGGGTTGATAATCATAGACCAATGTGAGACAGCAGCTGGAGGCTAGGAAAGAATGTGATGGTAGTACTGGCGAGAGAAATAACTGGAATCCAATGTTTAGGTGCTCCAGCCACGGCGAATTAACTGAAAAAATGTTGAAAGTGGCGTAAAACTCAAATCAATCTATCAGTATTTGACCTTTTTGGTCACCAGCTATTAATAAAGATGAGTTGTTATTGAATCAATAAGAAACCTGCTTTATTATTGAACTGGCAGGGGGTTGCTTAGCCATGAGGTAATTTGGCAAATTACTTTTGAATACTTTTGGTATTCTTTAAAAGATAGGCAGTAATTACTGCTTAAGCGTGTAAAAAACTGTATTCTCAAACCAAAAGGTTGGCACAGTGCTTGGCAATAGTGAACACATTTCATCATTGGGTTACCAAAATCTCGTTACTTCAGCTTGTCAAAGCTGAAGTTACAAGGGTTTGGTAACCCACTGACAATTTAACATTTCAAGTTGTTATTGTAGACTATCGGTAAAAGTAAGTAATATCGCAAAAGCTGATTTAGCTTAACCTTAAACACAACGACTTGTTACTTAGGTCCCACCCTGCCAGGGCAAATATTGTGGATTATACATTGAGAGAAAATAAGCTTTGTTTGCAAATATTGTGCAGATGCAAGTTAGAACGAATCATTAAAAATCTTCAAAGCTGTCATTAGTACAATGGATAAGACTAATGGATAATTTCATATTGAAACACCTTTATCTCAAATGCATGTTGGATAGAATGCAAAATAATCTTATTTAGTTGTGTCCATCAATATTTGTATAAAGATATCAATCTTTACAATTCTTCCAAATCCTTCTCTAAATTTCATTTTGCTTTGAGATTTTCTCATTTCACCAGTTTCAGTCCTGGCAGAAAATTGAGAGAATCTTTCAATATCTCACCGCCAAATCTTCCCTGCCAAAAGCAGGGTTGGTCTAAACTAATGAAGTTGCTGTAAATATCACATTCAGTCTCAAATGTTTTAAAGATAAAATGAGTATTTTCAAATGATATGAAGTGAAAATCAAGTAGGTCATGTTACAATATGAAATTCCCCACTTTAGCATTGAAGAAGAAAAAAATGAAAAAAAAAAATGATAGATATATTTTATTGAAATTTTTTTATTCAGACTTTCTATATCAGTTATGAGTAACCTTATAATTATTTCATATTGACTTGAAATAAGGATTGTATGAAGAGTGTATGTTTTTGAATGGTACAGATAAGTTTTGTCTCATGTGACTTTTGTACTTTTCATCTTCTTTTGTCAAGTGTCTGTACTTATACACCCACCTAGTCATTGTATTTTGAAATGATTTTTATGCCTCTATTTCAAAAGATTAGGGGCATATTGTTTAACCATTGTCTGCTTGTCCATCCATCCATCTGTCTGTCCGTCTGCAAAACTTAACCAAAAAACTTTACATTGCCAATATTCTGAAGGCTATTCAAGATACAATGCTCATATTTGGTATGATGATAGATCTCAATGATACACATCTGTTGGTACCAAGGTCAAGGTCATGTGACAAGGTCAAGGTCATCTGTCAAGGTCAAATTTCTTAAACTTGCCGTATCAGGGGCATTCTTGTTTCACAAACACATCTTGTCCTATGTTGACTTTTCTGTATACCGTATTTCCCCTAATAATAGCATCCTCCCCAATAGTAGCTGCCTACATTTTTTACGAAGAAAGCGCACTTCAAATGCCTTAATTTTAAGAACTTGTTGAGACTTCTTTTCTAATTTGCTGTGAATTTCCTCTTAACAATCATTTATATGATTGTTTAGAGGAAATTTACCTCAAATTAAAGGGAAAAGGGCCTATAAGACATAAGTTAAATGTTTTTTTTAATCAGAAATTGCATCCTTAATAAAAGCTCCCTGACCATGTTATGTAAAGCTCCCGGTAGCATTTATTAGGAGAAATAAGGTATTTGGAATTTTTCTTTGTCGACTCTTCTGTATACAACTGCCACCATTATAGTTCAATTGGTAGTGTGTTGGACTATCATTCAAAATGTCCTGGGTTTGATTCCCAAGTCCCAACGGTGGCACTCATCCTTTCCGACTATTTGTCTGCCACCAATGGGTTGAATGGGTTGAAACCCCATTCAAACAAAATGTGTGTACAACCTATATAAAAACAAGCAGTGCTGCAAGTGGATGCACTGCTGAACTGAAGCTGTTGAATTTTGACAGCAGACTTCTATGATCCAAGCTGAATCACAGGTCTTTGGTTTGAATTCCAGCCACACCTCAGGTCATCTTGGTATGTCCTGACTCTAAAGAAAGGATTTCAGAGCCCCATTCGGGTACTAATGTAATTATACCCGCCAATACTATGTTTGGGGGGTATATAGGAGTCAGCTTGTCAGTCTGTCCGTCTGTATGCTTTTTTTTTGTCTGGAAGTTTTCTCAGCAACTAATGCTGGGATTAATTTCATTCAAACCTGACAAAATGTGATCAGTATCAGGCAGAAATCTGCAAGCGATATTTTGGTTTACAATCCATTGACTTTTGACAGAGTTATGGCCCTTTGATGGAAAATAGCTTCTCATTATTGACAAGCGTTTGAAGGGAGGGGGCTTTGTATAAGTACGCTTTGCAACAGTCTAGTTGTTATTGAAAAATGCACAATTATGAGCAAGTGAAATCAGCCGCAATATAATTGGAATTAAGAGATTGATAAAAGAAGTATTTCAAATGTCAAATAAATTATTCAGTAGAATTAAAATAAGGATGCAGAATTCTAATAAAAATGTTATCAGTGTTTAAGGGATGCTCTGATGTACATTATACAGAACTATCAGTTTTTAAATCGTACTGCGAAGCAGTAGATTTATATCTACCGTTTTCCAGAAATCCAGTCTGTTTGACCCACTACATTTTTACCATTATCTTCTGAGCAATGTGTTCAAACCAAATTATGTGTTTTCAAACACCGAAGAAACTGCCTTTTCAGTCTCAATCTACAAACTTTGTTTATTTATTTACTTTTCGACAAATAGAGGAGAGGCTAATACAAAATTTGATGTAATTTTCGCTTTTAGTAATTACCAGTTAGTATTTTCAGTGTTTATAACAAGATTTTCGGTTGAGTAAAGGAGTTGAAACGTACAATAGGTTAACTGTATAATTAATTTGTAGCACTTACAATATTACTTCTCTGAACTTTCTCGAACGGTCATTTACCAGTAGTAGGGCTGACAACCAATCAAATTCTGTTATGATTATCACTCGGTCAAAACCCACGCGTAAATTCAGACCACGTGGTAGATTTCGTCTGCTCGAAATGTGTCAATTAACTTGTTTGTCATTAGTCAATAGTCGTCTGCACTCAAACAGGGAGCGTGGGAAGTTTACTTTTTTTTCGCATGTGTTAACAAATAGAAATAATTTTGTAATTTTGAAATATTTGATTTCAATGAGCACTCTGATCACGCTCCAATCCTATTTTCATTAAATTCAAATTTGAGTATGAAGAAAAATTATTCAAGAACAAATAAACCGACAAAAACATACGATAAACTGATATAGGGGTAAGTTCATATCGGACTCGGTTTCGACCCGAGTTAACCGGGTTTCCATCAGAACGGCCTCGGTTTCGACACTAGTGATGTCATTGTAACCTTTCAACCTCGACGCTTCTGATCCTGGGTCAGGCCGGTGTTACTTGGTTTCAAAAATGGCGTCGAGAATAGTGCACAACAATACGATTACAAAAAAATAAATATTCTCTATTACTTTAAATAACAAATACTTTTTTCTTATTTTATATAGTATTTTGCACGAGTTTATCACATTTCTTAATGGGATAACGATATTTCATGGTAAATTAATTATTGTAGCGGTAAATGAGACGTTTGTTTACTACCACCAGTGGGTAACTCCGTTCACATGAATGTCTTTTCTGCACATGCATATTACAGTCAATTTTAGATTATTACATCATCTCACGCGTCTCTCAGGCTGCCATTTGAATTTCTCCTAGGATAGCAGCAAGAGCGATCTATTTTTAGAACAACTCATGAATAATCAAAGGGGAAATTCAAATGGCAGCCCGAGAGACGCGTGAGATGATGTAATAATCTAAAATTGACTGTAATATGCATGCGCAGAAAAGACATTCATGTGAACGGAGTTACCCACTGGTGGTAGTAAACAAACTTCTCATTTACTGCTACAATAATTAATTTACCATGAAATATCGTTATCCCATTAAGAAATGTGATAAACTCGTGCAAAATACTATATAAAATAAGAAAAAAAGTATTTGTTATTTAAAGTAATACAGAATATTTTTTTTTTTGTAATCGAATTGTTGTGCACTATTCTCGACGCCATTTTGGAACCCAAGTAACACCGGCCTGACCCAGGATCAGAAGCGTCGAGGTTAAAAGGTTACAATGATATCACTAGTGTCGAAACCGAGGCCGTTCTGATGGAAACCCGGTTAACTCGGGTCGAAACCGAGTCCGATATGAACTTACCCAAAGAGTGCTGCTAGATTTAATCGATTGGTCAGAAACCAAAGATAAAAATAGCATAGTTGGTGATTTCACGTGTTTCTTGAGGGAAAATGCATTTACAGTATTTGGGAAAACCCAGTGCTTGAAATACAAACATGTTGGTAATCAAAATTGTAAATAGTTTAATGAAAAATTGTTTGTTGCTATACAGGCTTTTAAACTCTATAGAGAGAGGAATAATATTAACAGACAAGCTTTTAGCTTGGCGCGTGCTCATTATAACAACGTAAAAATCTGCTAAGAAATAATTTAGACTAGCAGAGGGCTATCGAATCAGCAAACTTTCAAAATCGGACCCACGAGGTTGGATGAGCTGGCGATGTCCTCGAAAAGATGGGGTGTTAAGACAAAAAACTCACAAATTTAAAGATTTTACCAACTTTTATTGTCCAAATTTGAGCCCTTTTGATTGGCGAACTATTGCACTATCCCAGCCTCTCAATGTTGTACGATTTACAGTGCTGACAGCACTTTGATTACACCTGCCAATCTGACATTTCCAGACTTCTACATCTCACTAGAATTCTGATTCATTTATTACCTTATGGAAGAAAGCAGGTTTTCTTTGCATGCTGATCAAAGTCTAAACAGGCTATGAAAGCTTTGTGCTCAGAAGGAATATGTAATAAACAGCATCAGAAGGGTAAACTCTCCTCATACTTTCCTTATCATACCGTAAAAGCTCTAATAGAACCTCGGGGCTCTATTAGAATCATTGAATTTCCATTAGAAAAGTATGAGATTTTATAAGAGGCTACCCTACATAATTTGATGGCTCAGTGTGAAACAATTGTAAGTGCCTATAAACATAGCCAGTTACAACTGTTTTGTGCTGAGTTATCAATATTTGTCCAAACGGTGAAAAAAATGGCCAAAATAAATATAATCTGTCATAAAATATTTTTACATTTGATTGGGGAAAAGGTGCATAAAACATCTGTTGAATTTTTAGTGACCTTGACTTTGTGGGTATGGGCCTTCATCAGAGGCTTCAAGATTTTGTAAAATCATATCAAAAAATGGTCTATTTAACCTCTGATAGGATGGGATTTTATTAGAGCATGGGGCTCAATTGAGACTTTTACAGTATATCTGCTGTATAGGGAGCTTTGGCAGAAGGGTCAGCCTAAGATCAGCCTGCACAGACATGCAGTCTGATCTTAGCCTCCTCTGCAAACTTTCTACTGAATATTTTGGTTTAAACTTAAGCTGGACTGGTTGAAATGTCTTAAAATTCCAGAGTTTTGTTTGAAACTAAGTTTAAATTCAGCAGGATAAGGGTTTCAGTTACAATGATGTACATTCCACAGAACTATCAGTTTTTACACCTGCCTGTTACAGTACCAGACATTCTATATCTCACTAGAATCGTGATTCATTTCTTACTTAATGGATTTTTGATGACTTAGCATCTTTCAAAAAAAGAAAATTCTGGAAAATTAATGGTCTGTTTGATTAATCTGTTTCTTTTTCTTTAAAAATGTTTTAAATCAAGTTCTAGAAAAAGTAGGATTTTCTATCAGTATATTGGAATGATAAAGTGACTTCATTCATGATTAAGATTGTAAGTGTAGATAAATGAATCTGTCAACATCAGTTTTGAAAATTATTGTATTCAAAAGAAATATACATGCAATCCTATTTGAAACAAAAGAAAAACTCAAAAGTTCCATATATCCTTGATTATCACCTTCCTGTTTAATCCCTGCTTTTTACGTGCCTGTCATTTTATGATTGAGAAAACATTGTGAAAAAAGAAGAAATTGCTTCTGACAAGCAATTTCTTCTTTTTCCACACTAATTTCTACCCTACTGAATGGTTGTTTTTCAAATAAAATGCACTTTAAATTTTCGTCTGCAAAACCTTTGAATTTGGACAGGTCCAAAATTTTGTAAAACAGGAAAGGGTTATTAACCTGTCAAGGCCACGCCCGGCCAGGTAAATAATAATGCCCAATACTGGTATTATGAACACATCATAATTCAATTGCTCAAAATAGGCTGGCTTTACATTTAAGCAGTGCTTTAGCACCACCTACTAGCATATATTCATCTAAGATTGTCTTTAGATCACTGAATCATCTTTTAACTCTTGTCATGGTGAATAAAAACCTTGGCAAAAATTACATTAAGATTTAAGTGATGAAATCACTGAATGCACTTATTGAGAGACATTATTTATTTTGAAAATAGTATCTTTGCTGTTGATCTTTGGGAAAACTTCTTACCAATTGAAGACAAGTATTTACATACAACATGTTTGATAGAACGAGAATGGCCCCCTGTTTACTGAACATGTTTCATGGCGAAAACCTAGGAAGATACTTACATAAATTAATGACATGATAAGAAGAGATTGAAATCTCTTTAATCTATTGATAAAACAATTTGTATGACAAAGGATCCTTTTATCCATTGCTTCTTGAAAGATTATATTGCCCACTCAATCTGAAATATCTTTTTCCTAGATACAAGAAGAGTTTTGGCTGCACCAGTGTTTCTGAACTTAAAGACCTAGGGCCTGGTTGTATAAAAGAAAACTGTTTGTTAAATTTAAACTGGAAGTTAATATACGGTAAGCCAATGAGGACTTTTGTCTCATTTTGTACAATTGGCAGAACAAACCTGATTGGTTGAAAATAATGCTCAGTCTCATATTTAACCAATGGTTATCTTTAATACAACTAGGGGCAGAGGTTTCAACATCACAAGGAGTGTTCAAGTCATAATTATGCCTGACTTATCTCATTTTGGCTTTCTTGCCAGGAGCCTATTCTCTTTATATACTTGTCCCAGGATAAGAAGATTTTGAAGTAGACTTGTCTCAGACATTTTTGTTTGAATTTTCAGATTTTTTTGTGTGTTACATCCATCACAAGCCTCTTTAATCCGAAGTCATATTAACAAATGTTGGACCTTCCATCAATTTCAATTTCTTAATTCCTGCAATAGGCTGCTTTTGTTTCGCATCAATATAAAATATGGGTATCACTTAAACACTTTCTAAAGAACAAAATCTCTCTAAGTGGGATTTTGTTCTTTAAAAAATATATAAGTATGCCTCAAAAATTTATTGATTGTTGTTTTTTGACACATCAGCATACAGAAAGTTTTGTTGTTGGAAGAGTCATATTAGGAGAAGTATTGTGAAATAATTTTCTAATTGAATTATTGTGTTGAATATACTAATTGTCCAAAGTTATTTCTAATTAGTATTTCCCTGGACTAAGGTTATGCGTAATGTATTGTTAATAGGTGGTATGTGGTCATTTGTTGGCATTTTTACTGTCTTTCTCTCATTTATAGCAGATTAATAAATATCTCATTATGATTGACAGGTTCACCATTTCTATGGGCCAAGACTAATCCTTTCATCCTAGAAAAGTGATGATTTCATTTTAGTCTGTGCTTGACATTTCCAACAATTTCAAATATGTGCAAAGCAAAGACTCTGTCCAGTCTGTGCATCTGCACAGTCTGACCAGAGTCTTCACTGTGCGTTTAGTAGAAAGATAAGGTCTCAAAGTATCTGTAGACAATCAGGTAATTTTATTTTACAGTTTTGGGCTGTCTGGGCCTGTCAATGTTTTCATGTCGTGAACATTTCAAATTGCTGGAAATGTCATGCACAGGCTCATTTGGAACAGAAGCATCTCTTTTTGGTAGCTAGTAGTGTTTGCAGTTTCCGCTATGTCTTACATGATGATAAAAGCAACAAGCCGGTATACTAATATTGCAATCTCTTCGTTTTTGTACTTTCCTCAATATTTATTTAATAAGTTACTTTTTCAAGAAAATAGAAACATTTACTTGCCTTGAGGCTGTTATTAATTGATAATGATTGAATCATGGGATATGAATCCAAGATTTTTTGCCTCATTTATGGGTAAATTTTCTGTCATGATTTCAATCCAAGAAATTTGACTTTGTAAATGCTGATTTCATTTGTTACCTTGGAAATATTAAATAAAGATAATGCTGAACAAGATTTGTTTTCAAAGATTTGCATACTGATGCATAGATAATTGAAATATTTTTTCTACTATGGTTGATAATTATAAGGGCTATTTAGGATTGACAAGTTTGATGGATGGTTACCTGTCAGTGTAAACAGGTCATTCTGTATAAATTGTCAACATTATCATTGACAACATTCATGTTTATTGATACAATCCCATAATTAAATAATCCATAGATCAAGGAAATATTTATCAATATGCCAGCAGGAAATAGAGCCATCTGGGTTGATTGACTGAATTACAGTATTTCAGTCAGGTTGAGGTGGCTGAACAAATGATTCCTTATATTTCTCACACCAGTAATACTATTTCTGTACTTCATCCTTTCCAAGTCTTCAGCTGTCTATTCAACTTTAAGTTTTTGATTTGGCAAGCATTTAGATTCGAGTTAAGCCTTGTGCTGTACACATCATATTTCTTCTGTACACAAAGTTTGTGAAGATAGTATTGACTAAGTTCAGCATGCATAGAAGAGTAGCCTGATCTAAGCTTACTTGGCCTACTTTCTACTTATGGATGTTGGATAATTTGAGCAAAACTCTATGAAATCACCTCAAGATAGACAACTTTGTAAGTAAAACTGAAATTCAGTTTGATGAGGAAAGACATATTTTGGAGGGTCAGTGTAAATTTTTTGTAAGTGCCTATACATTTATAGGCATTTACATAAGTTTTGCACTGACACCTCAACCTGTTTTTGTTTCATTTCAGATTTGTCTGAACGATGTCTGTAGCAGTTAGGTAGAAGCCCATACTCACACACTCGTTGGATGAGGCATCATGGGTTGTTGTCAGTCCAGCCCAGCCCCAGAGAAGACGGGCTTTGACAACATCAAAGGTGACGACAAAACAGCGGAGAAAAAGAAGCCGAGGAACAACTATCAGCCAGATCCCACCAGCCTAAATCGAGAAACCAGCATTTCAACACCAGCAAGACCCGAGGATCAAGCTTCAGCAGGTAGTGGTTCGACCCTTCAACTCTTCTACTCTTCAATTAGTTATAATAATAATAATAATCTTTATTTATAGCTGGAGGTTTGTACAAGATACAGTTAACAATTAACATAAGCTATGTATAGCTATTAACTGACTTTTACTCATTCTAGATGTTATCAATTTTGCGTGAGAAATTCGAGAGGCAGTGGAATCCTTTTTAGCTCACCTGAGCACGAAGTGCTCAAGGTGAGCTATTGTGATCGTAAAATGTCCGTCGTCAGTCGTGCGTCGTCCGTCGTCCACAATTTCTTTAAACATCTTCTCCTCCTAAACCAGTGGGCCAATCTTGATGAAACTTGGCAGGGACGTTCCTTGGGTCAAGCTCTACCAAAGTTGTTCAAATAATTGAAATCCACCCTTAACTTTCCCTTTACCCTTAACAAAAAGGGTGAAAATATGAAAATCTTTAAAAATCTTCTTCTCTGAAACCAGAAGGCAGACAGCTTTCATATTTGGTATGTAGCATCACCTAGTGGACCTCTACCAAGTTTGTTCATATCAAGACCCTTGGGTCATATTTGGACTTTGCTTGGGCCCAACCCTTTTTACATAGAATCAAAGAGCGAAAATCTTTAAAAATCTTCTTCTCTGAAACCAGATGGCAGACAGCTTTCATATTTGGTATGTAGCATCACCTGGTCGACCTCTACCAAGTTTGTTCATATCAAGACCCTTTGGTCATATTTGGGCTTTGCACGGGTGCATCCCTTTATCTCTTAAGAGCACGAAGGGTAAAAAAATGAAAATCTTCAAAAATCTTCTTCTATGAAACCAGAAGGCATACAGCTTTCATATTTGGTATGTAGCATCATCTAGTGGACCTCTACCAAGTTTGTTCATATCAAGACCCTGGGATCATATTTGGGCTCCACTCGGGCGCAACCCTTTTTACATAGAATCAAAAAGCGAAAATCTTTTGAAATCTTCTTCTCTGAAACCAGAGGGCACACTGCTTTCATTTTTGGTATGTAGCATCATCTAGTGGGCCCCTACCAAGTTTGTTCATATCAAGACTCTTTGGTCATATTTGGGCTCCACCCGGGCGCATCTGTTTAAGATCATCTGAGCACGATGGGTGAAAATAGGAAAAACCGTCAAATATCATCTTCTCTGAAACCAGAAGGCAGACAGCTTTCATATTTAGTATGTAGCATCATCTTATGGACCTCTTCCAAGTTTTTCATATAAAGACCCTGGGGTCACATTTGGGGTCCACCTGCGGCCATCCCTTTTTACATAGAATCAAAGAGCAAACGGGGCATATCTGTCTTGCTCTTCGCTGAAAACGTTCCATGGTATTGATCTAAGGCAATTATCTTCTTTTTGACTTCTGCCTATCTAATTAATGTGTTGTCTCAGGGGTCAAAGAGACTCAGGTGAGCGATCTAGGACCATCTTGGTCCTCTTGTTTATTTTTGGAAGGATTTTCATTCACTGCTACCCATTTACAGCTGGGTGGACTGAGGCAGTGACTATTAAGTTTCTTGCCCAAGGAAACACCTCGCTGTCATCAGGACTCAAACTCCTGACCTTTTGATCAGGAGACTGACGCTCTAACCACTGAGCTATTAAGGCAGTGTGTTATGTGTTGTATAGGGCTACAGGGCTATGGACTTGTCCACTTGTCTACGAACAAGTAAAAGTTTATTTCTCACCTGGCCAGGATCAAATTGAACTTGTCTGCAAGAAAAGGAATGGTAAATATTGAGAAAACATTGTTTTATAATGAAGAAAATGCTGTAACCCAGCATTTTCTTCATTAAATACTATGCTTTCTAACCTTTGATAGAACCATTGGGACAACTTTTTGAGAAGAATCTTTTTAGTACTGTTCCAAGATTTGACCTGGTACTTACTTGTCCATGGACAAGTAGCCTATAAAAATGTACTTGCTCTCAAGTGGAAAAGCTAGTGTCAGACAAGTTGGGCATGGTAATTCAACAACCCTTGGCTATACTCTCATGGTCATCTTTGAAAGCTAAGGGTTCTGGCTTCAGTTTGTTGCTAATGAATAAACTGGGGCTAGAATGCTTGGCTTGCAAAGATGCTTGGTCATATGCAAAGACAAAGGACATGGTTCACAAACTGTAGATTTTGGCCCTGTAAAATCGACTTTTTCTGATTTCTAATGATTTCAATGAAACCAAGTTTTCATGGTTACCCTTTTCCCCTTCTCTCAAATTGTACAAAGAATATTTTAAAATAACCTCGCCATTTCTTGAAAAAATTTCCTTCAAAGTAGTCCTAAAACTGTAAAATTGTCCATTTTTCAACAAATTTTGAAATTCATAAGGCTTAAAAAGTGTGAAGCCCCAATTGCGACACCTCAATATTTCACTTAAACCTTCTAGAAGTCATAGCTATCATTTGGTAAAAAAAATGGAGGTGTGGCAAGAGGGGCTTCGTATTTTTTTATTACTGTAAACAACTATTTTTGGGCATTTTTAGGTATTTCTGTGGATTTTGGCTATTTTATTGGCTTATATTTAGGAAAATGTGTGGATTGGAAAATAATCTTTTCATTATTTGAGAGACTGTGTATAGATTAATATAAAAAGGTAGGTTTTATTGTGTACATTAAAAATTTGAAAAATGCTGAATTTACAGGGCCAATTTCTTATGTTCGTGAACCTTGTCCTTTATTATCTTCTTAATACATGTAGATAAATCATACTTAAAATGTTTTAATATTAAAGTTTCATTTGTTTCTTGTAGTGATGGGCAGATCAATTGATTATAATTGATAATCAGCTGCTTTGGGCTTACAATTGTGATAATTGACTAAAAAATTTCATTATCGATTAATCAGTTCCTAAATGAATAATTGACACATAAATGACAGCCATTAAACATTGTTTTCAAAATTGACATCAGTTTGCTAGCTCAGTGTGAAACAGTTGTAACTACCTGCATGTATATGTTTATAGGCAGTTACAACTATTTATGCTGAGCCATGAAGTTGGTAGAAAAATGTGCAGAAAGAGTCTTTAAATCATTAGTTTTAATTATACTTTCACAAGATGTGACTGGCATGTGATCTTTTTCCCTGAATGAATTATTTATTCTTGTCAAATGTTGATGGTTTAGGAGAAGTAAAAATTGAAAATAAAAGGTAGGTTAAGGTGAGTTAGATATACTAATGAAAAGAGTAAAAAGGGAATAGATGCAAAATTATTTGCTAGTATCTCTTTTTTCAAAATTCCAGCTATTGTAAATTTATGCTGAATAAAAGAGTTATTCAGGTTACTTTAAAAAGATTTAATTACAGTTTACAATCACACATTTTCACCTAGACTTCCTTGTTGTTACATTATGTATGGTAACTTGTCTTTGGTTAATATCTAGTATTACACAGTTTAAGTTTTCTGTGAACTTTGGTAGGCCATTGAAATGATATGTGACCTGTCATGCAAAAAGGGACCATCCAGGTAGTTTGTCAAGTGCAGACTCTAGTCAGACTGTGCAGACTGACTATGGTCAAAACTTTTCACACTTTACTAATTTTCTGTATCTAGAATAATCAATCTACATTCCAATGGAAGAATTTTTCAAAATTGACATTTGGTTGGCCTGTAATAGGACCAATCTCTCTTTCAAATGTTTATTTTATGGAGACCCCAGATGGTCCCTTTTTCCGGTGGTGGGTTACATATTATAAACCCTTGCCATGCTGAAAAAAATACTAACAGAATTCTGCATTCAAATCACAGGGATAATGCATAAAAAACATTAACTTTACTAAAAATGGGAATGTATAATTAGTAAATGTTGGAAAAGGAGTCTTAATGAATTTAAACATGTGTACTTCTTATTAAGTGCTTTAATGCTGTACTATCGGTTTCAGTTACAAGTTTGAGTTTTAAAGTCTAGATCAAATAAAAAGTAATATTTGTCTTGTATACCACAAATGTGCTAAAGTTTTGAAGCTCAGAATCATGTCAAAGGTACAGATCAGAGGGGGTTTTGCATGTTCTAAGGCCATCTTAACCTCCTGTTTGAAAAAAGAAATTTCAGTTTTTTTCAGACTCTATTTTTACAGTGTATTGACTGTGACTAGTTTGTATTTAACCCCTTCTGCTGATTATGACATACACAAACTTTTGGCAGACTGTATAGCCTCAGATCAGCCTGCACAGATGTGCAGTCTGATTTTGACCTACACTGCCTGCTTTATTCTTCATTAATTTGGTAAAAACTTGATACAGACTAGGGGAATGGCCCTAAAATAGGGAATGTTTTTGAAACAAAATTTAATTTCAGCAGGATAAGGATTAGTATGTACAATGAATCCCCCAGCTGGAGGCTAGGAAAGGATGTAATGGTGTGAGAAATACCAAGAATCTATTGTTAGGTGCTCCAGCTGCCATGATATAACTGAAAAAATGTTGGAAGCGGTAAAAAACCCCATTCAAACAAACAACAAACCTCACTTGAGTTGTAAGTGCTGTCAGTAGGATCATTTTTATCTTGAGACTCCTTTGTTACTGTGTATTGTGTAAAAAACAATCAGCTGTTTTGTTTCGATGGCTCAGCCTGAAACAGTTGTATAGTCCGTTTGACTTCTATATGGACCAACATTTCGCCGAAAATCTCAGAAATTAATAAATGAAACGCATCTTTTTCTTGTCATATTATTTTTTCCAGCTAATACCATGACGAATTTTGTTTTTCAGAATTTTTGAATGTAAAATAACGTTTTTGTCCGTCCGTCTACATGTTAACTTTCAGCATTTCATACCTACTTGTTACTGTATTAAACGGAACAGCGAATTGTATAACCAAAAATAGTACTGATTTGCATAGGGGCCGAGTCAAAAGAGTAAGATTTTAAGTTAATTGTATTACTATAAAATCGAGTTTTTCAATATA
Source organism: Fragum whitleyi (assembly GCA_948146395.1). NCBI lineage: Eukaryota > Metazoa > Mollusca > Bivalvia > Cardiida > Cardiidae > Fragum > Fragum whitleyi. The sequence continues at coordinate 25,924,319 of OX411548.1, read as the reverse complement.
ATTAAGTTTGTCTAAGATTTTTGCTACCGTTGGATATTAAATCTGTGTATATTCTCTCTTTCATCAGAAACTTTTTGACCAGATAATTGATTATTGATTTTATTCTATCTGAGATGAACCCTATATTTACATGTTAAGACCAATCAAAAAACATTATTAAACGAAGTAGTTGGGAATTTCACGAGGAAATCCTGATGAAAAGGCTAGTACTAACGGTAAAAATCTCGTGCTATTTAAGTTTAAGATGACATGACCGTCGATATGCTAATTAGCATGTCCAAATAAGGAATAATGGACATTTCATCTGTCAAAAGTTTAGTATAAAACCACGTGTTTTAACTATATATGTTGACATTTTCTTATTATTGAACAGCCTCCATCACCCCTCGTGTTTAAGAACGGATAATGCGAAAATATTAACATTAACTAGATAGACAAAATCATTATTTTGAAATTAATTTATTTTCAAAAAATATTTTTTGGAATGGTATTAAGCTGAAATTAAGATTTTACTACATACAAATCCTTTATTCAAACGCATTTTTATGTAATTGATGAAAAGGTTGGTCCATATAGAAGTCAAACGGACTATAACTGCCTATATGTGTATAGGCAGTTACAACTGTTTTGCACTGAGCCAATGCTTTGATAACAATTAATTGTAGATCAAGGGATCAGTGCTAAACTATTGTAAGTACCTACAAAACTGCATACATGATTGTTACAATTACAATAATATCTACTTACAGGGCATTTAAGGAAGGTGAAGGCTCTTTACGATTATGATGCAAGAACAGACGATGATTTGACCTTTAAGAAGGGTGACATCCTGGTACTTTTGGAACAACAAGATGATGAGTAAGTGGTCAATTCTCTTTTCTCAACTTGACTTTAATGTGTTTTGTTTAAATCATGACAAGACTAAGCATTTATTTTAAAACAAAAATATAAGTTCAAATACAATAATTGTTGAAAAATACAGACCACCCACTTTGCACATTTTTTGAATTCTGCTGAGTGTTTCTGCTTTTTGCTTACCATGTATTTCCTCTGCATGATGTTAGGCATGTCCATTCTAATGATAAAAGTCAGCTTTAGTTTGTCTGAGCACAAAGATTTCATGGTAAGCCAAAGTGATCACTCAGCGTCCATTATGGATCCTTTCGTACATACACCGTCCATCAACAATTTCTTGGAACATTTTTTCTACTGCACTTATCAGGCCTTTTTCATGGCATGAATGTTTCTGATATGAAGCATAAATGAAAATTGATAGAAGAATTTAATGCTTTCCTCAGCTTTTTTATGCCCTGATATCGAAAGATTGGGGGGTATTTTGTTTAACAGTTGTTTGTCTGTCTGCATGTTCTTCTGTCTGCCTGTGTGCAAAACTTAGCCAAACTTAACATCACCAATTACTTCAAGGCTATTCTTGATGCAATACGCGTATTTGGTATAATGATCAATCTGGATAATGCGCATTTAAAGATATCAGGATCATGTGACAAGGTCAAGGTGATCTGTCAAGGTCAAAACTTTGAAAATTGCTGTTTCAGGGGTATTTATGTTTGTAGAACACAAACACATCTTGTTTCTTCAGTGTTTCAAAAATTTGGGTTGTTTGGTGATAGGTTATGATTGAAGCTATATTGGGGCGTTTATTGTTAAGATATTACTCTTGTTATCTATTTTATGTGTGATTGAATCATTTTATCTAACCTGCAAAGCTTGAAATATTTGAAATGAGGAAGTTAAAATTTATCTCATTCTGCAAACCACTTCCCTGTTATGTTTTATGGTTTATGATGAAGAAATAAATGTGACCCATCATGCGAAAAGGGACCATCTGGGAACTCAGTAAAGTAGATATTTGAAAAAGAGATTGGGTCCAGCACATATCAACCAGAGCTTGGATTTCTAAATTTCGTAGACGTAGATTGATCATTCTAGATTCAGAAAAAAAGCAGAAGTGTGGAAAGATTCGATCTAGTCCGTCTGCGCAACCTGGGCAGTCTGACTAGCATCGCATTTTACGCACTACCCAGATGGTCCCTTTTCACGTGACGGGTCACAAATAATAAAATGGAATAAGCATCAATTAGATTATCATCATTGCATTCATGACTTTTTCTTCTGAATAGTTAAAACCAAGACTAGGCTGTACATTTGAGTAGACTGAAGCTTTTTACTGTGCATTAAGCAAGGACGAATACTGCAATAGCATTAGCTATAAAATTCTAGGAGTCTAATTATTTTGAAGCCATATACAGTTAAAAACATCGTGAAATTGACACTCATTTCAATCAAAACTATTCTAAATCATTCACACAGCGCACTTTCATTTATTCAACACTCTCATTCAAATCAACCAAAATGCTCTGAAATCACTAGAAAACATTCCAAAATCTTTCATGTAGATCAACATGTAATTCAAATCAATTAAATTATTATATGATTTTATTGGCTGATGTGGATTTTAAAGTGTGTTATTGGTCCACAAAGACACACAAACAGAAAAGGACCAATATTTTATACAAGGGGGTAATAGATTTCACTTAATTTGTTCACCTTGAAAAAAAATTAGCAATATTGGATTACCTTCCTTTAATTACTCAAAAATTGCTCCATAAACTCATTCAGTTTTATTTCAAAATCATTAAATAAAACAATCATGGTGTCAATTTCAAGATGGTCTAAACAGTACATAGCACAGTTGGTGCATCAGACTGTCAAAATGATTTCAAAGCTTCCGTAGCTGAATCAAAATTCTTTCTGAATTAAAATTTTATCTTCCACCAATGGGTTGATGATCACAAACCTATTTGGGATGAGCAGCTGGAGGCAAGCACAAGAATGTACCAATTAGAGATATACCAGGAAATCATGGTTAGATGCTCCAGATTCTGATATTGAAATACTGTAAAAATGTGGCTTAAACACAATTGAAACAAAAAAGTCAAAATTGTGAAATCAAAAGTTTGAATGTTTACCCGTCAGCAGTCACTTTCATGGCTATGATATCTTTAATTGTCACCTTGATTATACAAACTTATAAAAGAATGATAATTTTATGCTTTGTATAGAAAGATCGGGCTATTGATTTTACTGTTGTCCGTTTGTCTGTCTGTCTGCAAAACTTTACCAAAAAACTTAACTTTGAAAATATCTTCAAGCCTATTCAAGAGACTAGGCTTATATTTGGCATGATTATAGATCTCAATGATACATATCTGCTGGTACCAAAGTCAAGGTAATGTGACAAGGTCAAGGTCATCTGTCAAGGTCACATAAATAAAAAATTTAACAGAAAAACTTAACATTGACAATATCTTCAAGCCTATTCAAGATACAAGGCTCATATTTGGCATGGTGAAATATCTCAATGATGCATATCATCTGATACCAAAGTCAAGGTCATGTGACAAGGTCAAGGTCATTTGTCAATGTCAAACTTCTGTAAAACATAACCATAAAACTTACATTGTTCAGTTTATTCAAGCATATTGTAAATACCCTTTCTCATTATTGGCATGATGAAAGATCTCAGTGATGTACGGTACATCTGTAGGTATCAAGGTCAATGCCATGCAAAAAGCTCAAGATCATCTTTCAAGGTCAACATTTTGAAAAAAAAAATGCTGTTACGAGGGCATTTGTGTTTCACAAACACATCTTGTTAGATCTTAAGGATCTGAAAGCAAAGTCAAATATTTTATTATACACCACTTAACTATGTTTGGGGGGTATATAGGAGCCAGCTTCTCGGTCAGTCTTTAGCATTTTCTTGTCCGCTCAATTCCTCAGCAACTAATGGGCAGATTTCATTGAAACTTAATAGATGTGATCAGTATAAGGCAGAGATGTGTGTCATTTTGGTTGCAAACCATTTATTTTTGACAGAGTTATGGCCCTTTGATGAAAAATGACTTTTCATTATTGACAAGAGCTTGTTGGGCGGGTATTAGTCTGCTTTGCCACAGTCTAGTTGTTTCATCACGTGATGCAAAGAATTTAAGATATGTGCAGCATAAGATACTTCTGATTAAATATTGTTGTTTTGGGGCAAAACTGTCGTCAAAGCTGTAGATATGATTTTTTGGTTGCCCACTGACAATTTATGAGAAATTGCCCATCTTTGCATTGATAAATATATTCTGCTTATTTCAGAAATGAAGACTGGTGGTTTGCTCGACACACAGACCCCAAATATTCCAACCAGAAGAATGAAGGCTACATACCACGAAATTACGTTGGTCTGGAGGACACACTAGATACGCAAGAGTGAGTTCTAAAGCTTTTTGGCTGCTTTAACCCTTGTCATGCTGAATAAATTTTGGCTAAAAATTTTCAGCAAAATCAAAGGGCAAAAAGCACTAAAAGTATCAATTGTAGGTCAATTTTTATTTGATAAGCTAAATCTATCTACAACTCTGGTTTGAAAGTGAGAAACAGGTGGTGTAGACTAACATCAGACTGCACATATGTGCAGGCTGATGTTAGTCTATAGCTCCTGCCAAAGAAGTAATATTCCGGGTTTAAGCATGACAAGAGTTAATATCCTATTATCAGTTTATGAGAGGTACAAATAAGAAAGGGTAGGAAGAGGGGGAGGGGTTGAACTAGTCTAAAACCTTTATTTCACAAAAAATTATTTCACCCATGTTAAAGGTCTTCATTGCAATTGTGCAATTGTGGAGGGTGACAAATGAGCCTGTGTGTGACATTTCCAACAATTTTACATGTGCATGAAGGGCCATCATTAACCAACCTTGACTGCCTTGTAGTATACCGGTAATAAGATGTTGCCTGACTTCTTAAGGACACTATAGGACCTTATCTTTCCACAAAGTGCAAAGTCAAGACCCTGGTCAGACTGTGCAGATGCACAGGCTAGCCAGAGCCTTTGCTTGATGCACATTTGAAATTGTTGGAAATGTCACACACAGGCTTAAATGATTTCCCCTTTTTATGCCCCTGCATCAATAGATCAGGAGCATGTTATTTTTGCCCTGCTTTTTGCTCTGTTTATTTGTCTCTCTGTCTGTCCATTACTCTGTTTGGTTCCCAAAAGCTTTGATATTAGCCATTACTTTGTGATTAGGCCTTCATATTTCACATGATTATTTCTTAGGGCAAGGCCTTTCTGGTAATACAAACTTCAAGTTCATCAGTTAAGGTTAAGGTCATGCTTCAAGGTCATGTTTGTGCAAAATAGAAACTTAAACTTTAGCCGTAACTTTGGAATATTTCACATATGCATTTCTGGTAACAAGACCTTTAAGTTGAAAACAAAGCCATGATCACAAGTCTAGGTCAAGGTCATTTTGTAAAAGTAACTTATTTCAACATAAAATCTTATCTTTGATATTTTCATTATCAAGATAATGGCAAGCAAGAGACAAATCCAAATGTATAAGTTTTACTTTAATTTACTTCATATTTCCATATAAGTGTATTAAGGTAGTGGACCTGTGATAGTTTCGCAACATTTCAGAAGTCATAGACTTTAACAGTGATAACTGAAGTTTCCTAATGATTTCATTAGGAAACTTTGGTTAACATTGTGAAGACCACTAGTTCTGAATTGCTGCGGAACTATTATGGGTCCACTACCTTAAACCACTTTTTCAAAAGAGTGACAATTGTAGGGACAACCCTTCTTGTTCATTTTCATCCCACCAATAGCATAATGGAGTTGCAGTGTGTCATCTTTTTGATGTCATGGCAAGGTATATAATTTCAGGGCATAGAGAAAACAAGGTGAATTAAGTTTTTGTCAGAGTTTCCATTGTTGTCTCACTTCCTTATAAAGCTACTATTTCAATTTGATATTTAAACAAAGATTAAGGCTTGGTAAAAAGTGTAGATATGTGATATTCATTTAATGTATCAAGTTAAAGGTAATCGAATAATAAAGTTTAATTTACATTTTGTCAAAGAATCTGTTATTTTATAACTCCCTAGTGATACTGAAATGTTTCAACTCAAATCTTTTTCACTGACTATCACATATCTGTTTAAAATGGCTTCAATATAATGAATGTCTTTTGAACTATCAAATGAACTAGCTTGCAGAATTACAAGCCCCACCCTGTGATCTCTGACACCATAAGGTGCCTCATATACAGTAAATTCTTAGTAGTTCGCACGCTGGTATTGTAGGTATGTGTTCGTTCTTATACAGTCAAACCTGTCTTAAGCAAGCACCAAAGGGACATTCAAAAAATGCTTGCTGAAGACTGGTCTCATATGAGAGGGATCGCATATAAAGGAATGTGTAAATGTTTGTAGTCTTGATTGTCAACATGTCATCCACACAGATGCATTGCACTGCCTAGACTTGGCCATCCACTGAAGGAGAACTCAGAGTGATCTAAAGAGAAAACACTCTGATGGCGTTATGAACTGACATGTAAATAATTATTACGTTATTTTGGTTTTGAATGTGGACTAAACGCAAAATGGGCATTGTTCAAGTGGTATTTAAGCTTCATTAATCTTTGTAAATGGCCTTGTTGGAAATTGATTCAAAACATATGTGTATAAAACTTATAATCAAGCCCAAAACAGAGGGTATCAAAAGTCAACAGACCTCTTGCCTCTGGTTGGTTCGTACTACATTGAGTTTGTATAAATTGCCTCGGTCCCTTAAGCTATGAACTACCGGGGGTTTACTGTATTATCATACGTCTAAAATATATCATCACAGACAAAAATAACAAAACAAATCAATTTGATCCATCCAGAAAATGGTCAAGCTTAATAGTTATTCAAATGAAAACAAGTGATTTGATTTGTCAATCTATCAGTAATGTCAGTAGCAATCTGTCAAATATAGTTTAAACATGTATCTTTCAGATGGTTCTTTGGCAATGTAACACGTAAAGAAGCAGAAAGAAACTTACTAGGAAGGGGTAATGATGTTGGAACTTTCCTTATAAGAGAAAGTGAAACATGTCCTGGTAGGTATTGTGAATATTTCTTATAATTGGGAGCTAGAATAGCTTTACAACTTTTTGGCTTAGATGAGAGCTACTGTAATTACCTATATTTTCATCCATAAAAACGATAGTCTTACTCCTTGTCCTAGAAGAGTCTATACCTTGTGCACATATCATAGGAATTCTTATCCGAGATTTTAGAAATTTTTAATTAGCACATTCCTGTTTTACAAAATTTTGGACCTGTCCAAACTCAAAAGTTTTGCAGACAAAAATTCAAAGTGGATTTAATTTGAAAAGTAACCATTCAGTAGGGTAGAAAATAGTGTTGAAAAAGAAGAAATTGCTAGTCAGAAGCAATTTCTTCTTTTTATGCCCCCAGAGTGAGAGATCGGGGGCATATTGTTTTACTCATGTCCATCTTTCTGTCTGTCTGTCTGTCTGTCTGTCCGTCTGTCTGTCTGTCCGTCCGTCGGTCTATCCGTCTGTCCGAAAACTTAACCCGAAAACTTAACCTTTGCCTTTTCTCCAAAAGTATTTGACATACAAAGCTGTACACCAAAGCCAAGGTCATGTGACAAGGTCAAGGTCATCTGTCAAGGTCAAACTTAAAAAAAATGCTGTTCCGGGGGCATTCGTGTTTCACAAACACATCTTGTTTCACAATGTTTTCTCCATCATTAAATTACAGGCACATAAAAAGCAGGAATTAAACAGCAAAGGGTTAAGATTTGATTCTCATATTGAGTTATATACCTGTTAAAATTTGAAGAGCAACACTAGAAAATAGCTATTCCTGTTGATTAAATACTGTAAAAATATTCTATTTGCTCGAGTTGTAAGCATACTAATAATAGAAATAATATTGCAAAGGTTGCTCCTTGCACTATGTGGCCTGATTACAAAGTAGGATAACCATGCATATTCATATACATATTCATTGGGGCTGCGCTCACTAGTGCTATGTTATCCTAAACACAGGGCTCATCAAGGTCAAGGTCAAGTGACAAGGATTTAAGGGCATCTATGTCTGTAGCACATACTTCTGCATTTTCTCTATCAATGAAATTCATAGCTTATAGTTTCTACTATAATTGTAATTGTCATTAGCTACAAGTTTACTATAAAATTTGTATTTTCTCTGCACTTTGTCTAATCAGCTCTGTCATTGTCCTAAAGAATTTCAGTCTCAGTTCAGGTTTTAATAATTTAAATATTCATCACACATTAACAATCAATGAAAAAATGATGTAAAAGGTACATGAAGACATTTGAAATTTTGTTTATTTTCAGATACATATAATCAAAGGAACTCTTAACATGTCTTACTTTCTTGCATGCAATATTTTGCCTCACATTTTGTGCAGAATATCATTTGACTCAACTTTTGGTCACACAAGCTATTATCAAAAAGTATTCTGCATAAGCTCCTAGACAGGTATTGCGGGGTTAGTATAAAAAATAATGTAAGTGCCTATATTTTATAGGCACTTACAATAGTTTTGTGGTGACCCCTAAATATGGCCTGTAGGAAAAAAGAAAGTTCCTGTATTATTTTGCTTTTATTCTGTTATTCTGCTTAGATTATGAAATTATTTAAAGGCAAACTATTAATTCTCTGAAATCATCTGAAGGCAGTAGTTAAAATCATTTCTAACTTAGTGCAAAGCTTTTGTAAGTGCCTATAGTACTGTATACATTTGATAGCTTTGCACAAAGTCCAGATATATAGATGTTTTGAGATAATCTAAATGAATGAGATTAAAATAATCAGTTTATTCATTGCCAGGATGTTTTCAAAACTTTCAATGTAAATATCTTGCAAATCATTTAATTTATTGTCTGTCAGAGAAATTATTGTAGCCATATTAATTGAATACTGTTTATATTTTGTTTAAATTGTACCTTTGTAATATGCATGTGTAACTGTTTCAGAGGCCCACTTGGAAGATTGGGTTTCGGAAATGCGTAGCCTCAATAAATAAAGTCATTATTATTATTATTTCTGTTACAGGTAACTATGTATTATCAATAAAAGACTATGATCCAAATAAAGGGGACTGTGTTAAACATTATAAAATGAGGAATATGGACAATGGTGGAGTATACATTGCTACAAGACGAACATTCAACACAATTCTAGAACTTGTAGATCATTATAAAGGTAAAAATGTATTGTGCTTTAGAAATATTTTTTGTTACAAACAAGCAACTTTGAAAATAATGTATATCTGAAAAACAAATCAAAACAGACATATCGCCTTGGAAATTTTTAAAAACTATATTTCTTAGTTATTGTAAATGATTCCTTGTATAAAGCAAGTTTATCTTCTTATATTACATGGCAACACTATTGACTATCTTCGTATCCATTTTGCCTTTTCATGTTTTCTCCTACTAAGATTTTCATCTATTCCTTCTTTGAAATTGGATCAGTCTTAAATTAGGTTGTCTGTTAATGAGATAATAAATTTGAATAATTGTTGTATTTATAGATGGTGCAGATGGTTTGTGTCGGGCGTTGACGTCACCTTGTCCACGTGCAGCTCCTGTGATGGCAGATTTGAGTCGAGAAACAAAAGATGCTTGGGAAATACCTAGAGATTCCATAAAACTCCTGAAAAAACTAGGTTCAGGACAGTTTGGGGAGGTTTGGAAAGGTATCTAGACTTAAGCCTATTACCACAAATCTAGGCTTTTCCAACAATTAATAAAATCATGAAGGAAAACAGTGTCAGAAAGAAAGAGAAAATGCATACAACAAGTGGTTCTTCCTTTCTTTTGATGTTTTTTTTTTCTGTGTGATTCTGTTTATTGGATGAAAGTACTTTAATATGAAACTTATTTCTTAAGCATTGATATTTTCTAATATATAGTAGTGCAGATTTTCAGGGGAGACTGGCTTAAAGAACCCGAGACTCACAAATAAGTAGTGTGAACTCTCAAAACATCCTGAAGTGAGTCCCTTGGACCATTTGGTTCTTAACTTCAGGGGAAAAAAGGAAGCTTATTTTAAACAATTAAAGTTGAGAATCAAAGGTTCATATTGAGCCCTTTGGACCCCATTTTGTTGAAGTCAGACGTAAGCCCTGCCAAGTGTAAAGGACAGTCATTTAAACCCCATACAAACAAAAAACCTGTCCTTCAATGCAGGGCTTTTAATGAAATCAAATTTCAAAAAGAGAAAAAATGTTACATTAGAATCTTGTAGTGTTTCAATTTTTAAAATAAAACTGAAGGATTTTGTTGAGCAAGACCAGATTATATATCTATCTTGTTTCATTTTCAAAACACACAAAAAAGGCTTTATAGTATAATTTACTTTCCCAATGTACAAGGAAAAGTGTTTTCCAAAGAAGGAAGTTTGTTCATTAATTTACCATTATTGGTTTTCCTTATAAGTATACACTCTTCACAATTTTACTTTAAATCCCATTTCCATATATATCTGCTTTTTCTCACACTCCTACAAGGACAAAATTTCAAGAACATTTTTAAAAATGTTGAAAATTATTTCGAACAATATTTTCTACCCAGAAGAATTAATCATTTAATTTTCTTGCCTTTAATTGTCATCTACCATGTTTTCTGATTTGGACCAGCCAAACATCTCATTGTGTGGCATATCATATCATTAGCAGAGCTACAGATAGAGGGTGTATTTTGGTTTTTATCCACCACTGTTATCGGCGAAGGGATATAGTAATGGTCTCTGTCCGTCATTCTGAGGTTCCGTCATTCCTTCATTCTGCTGTTTTCGGCGGATTTAAAGGATAATTTAAGTGAAGTTTTGTGGAAGTTTAAATGTGTATTTACATTCTTACTTTTAAACCTCTCTTCATCTCCTTAAAAGCAATGTCATCAATGTTTAATGTTTTACCATAATGAAAGAGGTTACAAAATAGCTACATTGGTACATGTAACCATTTTCAAGCAAGCTGAGATTGAACAATTCTTGACAGATTCTAATTGTTTTTGTAAGAACGCAAATACAATAAAACATAATCAATGAACTGTGAGATTGGTTCTGGTAGAGGTCAACCATAGATCACATTTTAAAAATTCTAATACAGGAAGGTAGAATGATCATTTTTGTTTCCGAAAATCGCATAGTGTCAAAAGTTTTTACGCCTGTGCAATACCCCAAGTCTAACCAGGGTCAACACATTATGGGCTATTATGATGGTCTTCTTTTTCCTGACCTGTCACATTTGAGCCTATGCATGACATTTCCAACAATTTCACGTGTGCGCAAGGTTGAGACTCAGATCAGTCTATGCAGTTGCACATTCTGATCAGCGTCTTAAATATGAACTCAATAGATGGCTATGGACCAAATTTCGTTTTTCACAACCCAACATTAATTTTAATGCACTGCCTGAGTGTCCAGGCTACTCAATGTCTTTCCATCATGCATACATGAAATTGTTGGAAATGTCATGCACAGGCTCATTCATATTATTTTAGGCAAGTGGAACAACACTACTGATGTGGCTGTTAAAACACTCAAGCCTGGTACTATGTCAAAGACAGCCTTTTTGGACGAAGCCATGATAATGAAAAAATGTCGCCATGATAAGTTGGTTCGATTATACGCAGTTTGTACGAATGAAGAGCCAATATATATTGTGACAGAACTTTTAAAGGACAGTTTACTGAATTATCTACGGGAAGGAGACGGCAGATATTTGAAATTTGTAGAAATGGTAGATATGGCTGGACAGGTGGGTGGAGAATTATTTTTACCACATTTTGATTAATTGTTTTATTGTCATGATTTGTGAGCCTCTGCTTGTGATTTCCAACAATATGAAAAAAGGTGCAAAGCAATGACTCAGGCCAGACTGTGCATCCGCACAGTCTGACCAGAGTCTTCACTATTCGATTTGAAGATGGATGAGGCCTTAAAGTATCGGTAGCCGGTTAGGTAATCTTCTATTTACACTAAGTAACTGTCTGGGCTGCTAAATGTTTGCACCTCAAGCAGATTTTAAATTGTTGGATAATGGCACACACAGGCACATGTTAATCATGCAACTTGTTCTTATTTAATTTAAAGGTGTCATTGTGAAATGTATCTTTTGTTTCTCAACAAATGACAAACGATAAGAAGTACAAAAAGGTGGGACAATCAGCAGCGATCAGTTGTATTCAAATCAGCAATGAGTTGAAATTAAAATGACAGTTATTTTGAGCCAATTGTGTCTGTGGTATGAATCAAACCAGTTCCAAATTTTTACTCAAAATATTGTTGATTGAAAGATTAACCAATTTTAAATTTCATGTGCAACTGGGCTGCACTAGCCTTAACCCTTGTCATCCAGGCAAAATTGCATAAAAATTAAAGCACTGGATGAGAGTTAATATAAAATTTGAAAAAAAAAATTTGAAACATTTCTGGTTTAAAAAGCAAAATCAGGTGGTGTAGACTAAGACTAAGATCAGACTATACGTATGTGCAGAATGATCTTTGTCTATACCTCCTGCCAAAGGAAGATTATTGTTGGTTCAATATGACAAGGGGTTAACGCTTTGGTTACATACTGTGATGTAAAACAACTGAAATAACATAGTGATAGTTGTACTCATTGAATTAATTAAACATTTCCTGAATCCCAAGTAGATCATGACCAATCCTATGATTACAGATTGCCAATGGAATGGCATATTTAGAGCAGAGTAAATTAATACATCGTGATCTCGCAGCAAGAAACATTCTAGTTGGAGAAAGTGGAATCGTGAAAGTGGCAGACTTTGGTCTTGCCAAAGTGATCGAAGACGATGAATATAATCCTAAACATGGTAAACCTATAACACAGGAGTGTTGTGTTGTATTATGTTGTGCTCGATGTAGATAATCACAATGGTGTCATATATAGAGCTAGATTAACCCTTGTCATGCTGAATAAAAATCTTTGCAAAATAAATGTAAAATCAAAATGCTAAAAGAACTGGAAGTTACCAAATATGAGTGAGTATTGATTTTGGAAATGCATTGTTTTACACCGTTCTGGTTTAAAAATGAAGTACAGGTGGTATGAATTAAGATCAGACTGCACATATGTGCAGGCTGTTCTTTGTCTATACCTCCGGTCAAAGCAGGAATATTCTGGGTTCAGAATGACAAGGGTTAACACAGAGGTATAGATAAAAGGGTATAATGCTTGTCCTAAATCTTTTTTTCTCAATGAAATCCTTCATTGCGGGTACTCATTTGAATTGTCTCGCTGAGACAATTCAAATGAGTACCAGCAAATTAGGATTTGTGTAAGTTTTATTGAAATATTCTATCATAAAATCAAAAATACCCCTTATATCTGTAGCTCTTCAAAATATTGTTACTATATAGAGCTAGACAAACTGTGTTACAGAGGAGAGATAAGAGAGGATGACACCAAGCCGAATTCTTTATTTCTTGAAAAAAAACTGTATTGTGGGTACTCAATTTCTCGATAAAATGTTTTCATCAAGAAAATTTAATTGAAATATTGTAATTTAAGGTAGTGGGACTGTAATAGTTCCACAACTTTTTGGAACTTATGAACTTTCACAATGTTGACCGAGGTTTCCTAATGAAAATCATAAGGAAACCTCTGTTAACACTTCTGAGATGTTGCAAAACTTTTACGGGTCCACTACCTTAAAATAGAAAATCCCCTCTATCTGTAGCTTTGCAACAATAGTGTCATAATATAGAGCAAGACTAACATAACTTGTAGTTTCTTTCACAGAGCATAAAGCTTTAGGTAGGAGGGAGTGGTGACATATCGAGGGATTAGTGCAATACTATTGTTATAGCCTATATATTTAAAGGCACTTACAATAGTGCCATGCTGACCCCTCAATATTGACTTAAAATTTATATACACAATACCTTTTGAATACCCTCAAAATAAATAGTTGAAAAGAAAATGCCTAAGATCACCCCTTTCTATCTGTAGCTTATAACTACCTTTCCTTGCAGTTTTGTGTTCTTGTTTTGTACATTAAGTGTTGTGTTTCTCACCAGGTCAAAATTCTTTGTTGTTATTCCTGCAGGCCGTGATAAATACAAATACTTAGCTGAATTTTGTATTTTGCCACCATAATTAAAACTGATATCCCTGGCACTTTCTCAGTAAAGGGAATTACATAAACTGTTTTCTGTGTAGAAATATAAGACTAAAATCAGTTTTCTGTAGACATTTAAACAATATATTTTGGTAACCTTTTTAGATGCAAGGCAAATAACTGTTCATTTAAAACTTGAAATTAGGATTTTATAGGATGTTAAAAGTATATAGATTTATTTTTTTGGCCCAAGGTGAAAGGCGTGTGTTTAAAATATATGCTTTGATAGAGTAGTTTCAGGGTTCTCCGTGACCCCAAATTCTTTGAATTTAGACAGCCACTTTTTAGAAATGGCCCCCAAAATTGATTGAGAAACCTTCTTTAGCTACTTTGGAGAGTTCATTTGCATAATGTGGAAAAATGACCTGAAGTTTTTAAAGCTAAGAGAAAACACTGTAGCTCTCACGGTGTGTATTCACAAACAGTTCGACATTTTGAGTTTCAAATTCAAAACAAAGTTTCTGATTGGTCAACCTATTATATCTTGCCGCCCAGATCAAAACCTTTGTTGTGAAATTTCCAATTTGATAAGTTGAGGAAAAAGGACCTTGACATTTTAAACAGAGAAACTATAGCTTTAGTTATTTGTATTTTTATCTGCTTTAAAATCCAATAGCTTGATTACTAATGTTGACAATGTTCTAGGTTGCAAGTGGTATGAGTTATTTGGAACAGCACAAACTAATCCATCGAGATCTGGCAGCCCGTAATGTTCTTGTTGGTGAAAATCACCTCTGTAAAGTTGCTGATTTTGGGCTTGCCAAAGTTATAGAGGACGATGAATATTGTCCATCCTCACCTGGTAAAAATAACTCCTCTTCTTTCTAACATAATTATTATTACCCTGGCAGGCAAGAGCTTAAGTATTGGTTTGTTGCATATAAGGCTAAGGTAAATTATCTTTCAACTATAATTACTTAGTTTAATAGATAGTCAACACTTTTTGAAATCAAAGGTTGGCAACCAACCCCTCGTAACATCAGCTTGGACGAACTATAGATATGAGGTTTGGTAACCAAAAGCTGAAATGTGTTCATTTTGGCTCAGCACATTTATCCTTTTGGCTTTAAGATACATGTATTTACATGTGTTCATAACTAACTTTTGAAAGAACCCAAACCATTGAAAAGTAAACTAGCCTTATTACGCCACTGCTAAGCAACGCCCTGCCAGTTGGATAATAACTCAGAATACAGTCAAACTTTGTATAACAAATTGAGTTTAAATGATATTTGAAAATCTCAATGAAGTCCAGTCCAAAATGCTAGTATGTATATCAAGTTTACCTTACAAGGTTTGACTGTAAAGCAATGCATGCACTCACCCTAGCTTTATTAGCACTTTAAAACGTCTTGTCCACAAAATATAACTTCTTATGTCTTTCTATACTTTTTCTTATTAGATCTATGGTAAAAAGGTTTTTTGTTGATAATATTTCTTTGCAAACTGGATTTTTGCTCACCTTAGCATGTCATCCATTGTCATCTTTTACCTTATGTTCAATCTATAGACCACATTTTAAGCTCAAATGGCTTGACACTTGGTCAGAATAATTGTCTCCATCAAATCTTGGTTGAGTTGAAAATTGGTCATGTGGGGTCAAAAATGAGGTCAGGGGTCAAACTTTTATAGTAACCTTGGGTGTCCCCTTTGGAGGCCACATTTTTGGCTAAAATTATGTCTTGAAACTTGGTCAGAAACTGTGTCTCCATCAAATCTTGGATCAGTTGAAAATGGGTCAAGTGGGGTCAAAAATGAGGTCAACAGGTCAAATTTTAGGAAAATCTTGAATGCACTCTAGAGGTCACATATTTGGCTAAAATGTCTTGAAACTTTGTCGGAAATTTTGTTTTCATCAAATCTGGGTTTAGTTAAAAAATGGGTCAAGAGGGAGCAAAAGTGAGGTGAAGGGGTCAAATCAAAGAAAAACCTTGAATGCACTCTAGATGCCACATTTTTGGCTTAAGCATAATGAAACTTGGTCAGTATGTTGGTCTCCCTGAAATCTTGGATAAATCTTTAAGTGGGGTAAAAAATAAGGTCAAAGAAGTAGTTTTGGCATTTTTACGTCTTGTCAACAATACCTCAGGTGAGAGATAAAGGGTTTATGATCCTCTTGTTTGCAGAAAACAAAGGATAAGAAATAGATTCTGGAAATATAAGAAAATATTCTATCATTTTTAGCTTCACTGGCTGAAGGCCACTGGGGCTATTGTCATGGAGCTGTGTCTGTCTTGTGTCCGTCTGTGTGTCCAGTCATAAACTTTTTCTTCAAAATATTCTCCTCAGTAACTACTGGATGAATTTCCACCAAACTTCACAGGAATGATCCTTGTATGACCTCCTTCAAAGTTGTTCAAGAAAATTTGCTCCAATGAAAAGCATGGGTTAAATGAGTGTGGCTAATTTCCAAATATGGCAAAAAGTGACTTTTCTCAGAACCTATTTGATGGATACTTATTAAATTTTACATGCATGATTCTTGGGTGACCTTTAACCAGTGTGCAAAAAAAATGTGATCAGATGAATAATATGCATTTTATGGGCGTAGGTCAATTCTCTAAATGTTATATAGTGAAAACTTTGAAAATCATTTTCTTAGAATCTAAGGATAGATATCAATCAAATTTCACTGAAATGATCCTTGAGTGACCCTTTATCAGTCTACCAAAAGTTATTGTGATCAGATGAAAAATATGTCTTTTATGGACAGAGGTCATTTCTCTATATGTTACATCATGGAAATTTTGAAAATGATCACAGAATCTGACCGATGGATATCAACCAAATTTCAATGATCCTTTAGTGATCCTTTATCAGGCTGCACAAAATAACTGTGATTGGAAGAAAACAATGTAGTTAACAGGCGGAGGTCATTTTTCTATGTGTTATTCAACAATCTTGAATTTTTCATTGCAGAAATATTACAGCATGTGACAGTTAAAAACACTTAT
This sequence comes from Fragum whitleyi, assembly GCA_948146395.1. Lineage (NCBI taxonomy): Eukaryota > Metazoa > Mollusca > Bivalvia > Cardiida > Cardiidae > Fragum > Fragum whitleyi. The sequence goes on along the minus strand of OX411548.1, from coordinate 25,907,314 downwards.
TTACTTGACATAAAAATTGATTAATTAATTCATTCATTCATTCATTCACTGAAACTCTCATCATATCAGTGGATTCGGGCCTGTGGAGAAAATCAGCTGCTCTAGTTGTGAGTTGCCATGTCTTCTTAGCTACATTGGTCAAACCTCAATGCACCTGGTGGCTCGGTTGTTAGGGTTAAATGAAAACCTTAGTAAAAATGAATTAAAATCAAAGGGCTGAAGGCACTAGTTGTGAGTCAGTATTGTTTCGAAAAAATGATGTTTTCCATTAGCTTTTCTGTTTTAAAAAAGACAATTAGGTGGTATAGACAGTGATCAGGCTGCACATATATGTAGTCTGTGGTCTTTGTCTATATCACTTACCAAAGCAAGAATTTTCCGGGCTCAGCATGACAAGGGTTGAGAAAAGTCCAATTATCAAATCCCCCTAGCCTACTACTTGGGTTACAAAGGAATCACACAAGCATCTGATTTGTGGTAAGGCCAAGATTTTTCAGAAAGGGCCCATCAATATATAATGGGTATAATTGTTTTGTCTACAGTAAGGAGTAAGTTGAATGTCCCTATTAGAGGTCATAGGTTTGATCTTTTGCTTCCTAATCAGGGTTTTAGTCTGACATCAACTAAATAGGGGCCAAAGGACTCAATTATAGGGATCTTAGGGGTCCTTTCTTAAATTCTAAAGAATAGGCTATAATGTTATATTTTGTAGATTTAGAGCTATTACCTGGTGAAAGGTAAAGAAATTGATTGAATCATTTCAATATTTGTGACTCAACTTCAGGAAAGAATTGAAGACTGTTTAAAACAGTCTTCAATTCTTTACTGAAGTTGATCCCCAGAGAATCTATGGGACTCACATCACATAGTTTTAAGGTTCCTTGCTACTTATTTTTGCGTATCAGATGCGCAAAACCTGCGTCCCTTTAAACACTGCTAATTTTGTGGTTGGCACTTCAAAGCTAATGATTGTACAGTTATTCTGCCACTAAGACTGTGTAACTACAGCTTGAATGAACTATAGTTACGAGCTGCCATCATAGCGCAGTTGGTTTTGCATCGGACTGTCAATGTAGAGATCCCAGGTTCGATAACCGACAGCAGCACTAATCCTTTCCGACTATCTGTCTACCACCATGGGTTGGTAATTGTAGACCTATGTGGGATAGCAGCTGGAGGATAGGAAAGGATGTGATGGTAGTACTGGTGTGAGAAATACCAGGATTCCATTGTTAAGTGCTCCAGCTGCTGCAATATGACTGAAATAATTTCAAAAGCGGTGTGAAATCCCGTTCAAAAAGAAAAAGAAAAGCTATAAATACAAGTTTGGTTAGTCAATCTACTCTGGATACCTGTATGTTATAACCTGAATCAAACAAGATACATGTCTATAAGGTATCTATAACGATTATCAATCCTTTACATTCAGTTAAATATACACCAGGAAGTTTAAAAAAATATTCATAATTCAAACACATTATACATGAAGGTTTTCAATTAATGATCTAAACAATCTTTTTTGTGGCCTCAGATATACAGCATAAAGAAGGGTTGAACGGAACATCTCTGATCCCATTTTGCCAAGTTCGTATGTCAACTGTCAGATGTTCAACTGACAAAATTATTATTTTTTGGGGGCATGTCTTTTTATCATTTGAAAGTTTTCTAACCTTTCTGACTTCTAAAGTTTTTCCTTTTCATTGGTGTGTGATAGTGTCAAGTTGACTTTTTTATTTGATTTTTTTTCAAAATACAGTTAACTTATGTTAAATGACCACTGAGGGGGAACATCAAAAACTGGTAGCTTATGGGAATGGTCGCTTAATACAATTTTTCAAGATTATTTAGATAAGTCTTAACATTATCAAGATAGGTTTTGATAGCAATTAAAGATGGTTGCATAACTATTTCTGTATCTTATAATGTTCAAATCCATTAAGACATCTCATTGAGACGATTCTAATGGGTTTCAACAGTATATGATTCTATGATAAACAACTTTAATTTTAGAATGTCTTATTTTACAGAGATTTTGCTTACAGTGAAGATACTTTTTATGATAGTTGCTTTATGAAGGTGGTTGCATAAAAGAGGTAGCGGCTCGAGAAATGTAGACTGCAAATTGTTAGAAGGTCAAGATAGCAATTGAAGGTCTTATTGAAATGACCTTGATATAGTTGAAAGCATAACTGTTACATTAACAAGGTTTCTTTACATCGTTGTCATATTTTTCTTATCTTAAGGTGGTGGATCTGTAATAGTTTCACAATATTCTTGAACACATAAGGAAACGCCAGTTTAATAATAATAATAATAATATCTTTATTTCATGAAGGTATAACATTAAGAAATTTTTCAAATGAAAATAACATGAAAATAGTCTTTTTTACAAAGTTGCCTTCGTTATCAATGGAAAAAAAAATATTTATGAAAAGTTTAAAAATGGTAATGGTGAAAAAAAACAAAAAACAAAAAAAAAACAAAAAAAACCCAAATGCTTCTATAGTATATGAATAGCAAAACAAAATATGATAACAATACAATGAATCACAGGAAATTAGTTATGAAATAGGAAATCCTCGGACAGAAACAGCTCTTTTTTTTTTTTTTACATGCTTATATGTTTTGTGAATGGACTTTAGAATTTCGTAATAGCAAATGTTGTTTAAGCTGATTTTTGAAACTAGACAAAGAATTTGCGTCTCGAATAGAAATAGGAATTTCGTTCCACACGTTCATACTGAAGTATGAAAATGCATTTTTCTTGTACAATGTATTGAATTTGAGTTGGTAATATCATGATGAGCAATTTAACTTGTTTAATTGTGTACAGATTTGCAGACCATTACTCAAACTTTTCTCCAAGTTTGTTTCATTTCAAAATATCAAGAATAATTTCATTATTCAATAGTATGGAAAACTTTAGGACAGTTTCTCCTTTATACATGAATTTGTTTTTATTTAAAACATTTACCAGCTGTATTTAGTGAAGTATTTTGATACTTTTATCATATTGTATAGATTAACTGAATCTGAAAAATGAATAAAAACCTTTAATGATACAAAGATTTAAAGATACAAAGATACAAAGATTTAATAAAAAGTATTCAAACAAAATAAGGATAGAAGAAATATGTGAAATTGGCTTTGCATTCAGGATGACAAAATGGTGAAAACTGTTTGCAAATTATACCCCACTTTGCTTGTGCACCTGTATGCAAAGTGGAGTATAAATTGAGAGCAGTTTGCACCGTTTTGTCAGCCTGAACACAGAGCCATATTATCATGCATAATCTATGTCATTATATATCTTGAGTGACAAAAGTAACTGGAGGGGTCAGCTCAAAACTGTTGTTAGAGCTTATTTATCAATTGCCACCTACAATAGTTTGGAGATAACCCCTCAAAATGTATAAATTCAAGACTGTATTTTATTTCCTTACAGGAAACAAATTCCCGATAAAGTGGACCGCACCAGAGGCGGCCTTGTATGGCAGGTTCACCATTAAATCAGATGTGTGGTCTTACGGAGTTCTTCTTGTTGAAATCACAACCAGAGGTCAAGTGCCTTACCCAGGTATGAAAACTGTCATCTTTATAATGTACCATATTTCTCCTAATAAAAGCTCACTGGAACTATACATTACATGGTCAGGGACCTTTATTTAGTACTTGTTTCTGATTTAAAACATCATTAAAATTGATGTCTGTTAGGCCCTTTTCCTGTTAATTTGAGGTGAATTTCCTCTAAATAATCATAAACATAATTGTTATGGGGAATTTCATCTCAAATTAGAGAAGAAGTCTCAAAAAGCTCAAAAAATTTATGCATTTGTAGTGGGTTTTCTTAGTAAAAGCTTAGGGATGCTACTATTAAAGAGGGTGCTATTATTAGAGGAAATACCGTACATTACCTGCCTTGTGTTCAAGATATCAAAACATGGCAAACTGTTTTCAAATTATACCCTGCTTTGCACATATACTTATGTGCAAAGCAGGGTATAATTTGCAAATAGTTTGCACTGTTTTGTCATCTTGAATGCAGGGCTGGGTTCCAGATTGAAAACCTTATAATGTGTGTACTCATCGGAATCTTCTTGCCACCAACCCAAAAATAGCTACCAAAAAGGCCAAAAATTAAAAAAAACCAATCTTTTCCTTTTCAACTCTCTGCTTCCCATAAAATGTTTACATTTTGCATGCTTTTTGATATTTATTAATTTTCAATACCATCTTTTTTTGCATGATTTCATTGTATGCATTCAACTTTATTTTATGGAGGACTTGTAAAGGAACTATATAACAGAAATTTAAGCCTAGGCTACATGGTCAATTACAAGGCTAAATATTTTAAGTGTCCTTCTTTAATGTTGTTTGGTAGATTATCGAGAAATAACGGTGGATTATCATGTGATAAACTCACCGGCTAGCCATTGAAAGTATCAAAAACTTAGACCCCACTTTTGTTCATTCCACCCTCTTTGATGTTATCTAGGGGGGTTCCAATAAATGATTTCATCATGAACGTTGCATAGAAATCACGTGCAAAATGGGGCGCTTTAAGTTAATTTGTCTTAAAATTTTCACATATAGTGTCTTTTTTGTACTAAAGAAATAGAATAATCATTTGTTTTTTTATTAAGATCAATTGATATTTCATTGATTGAACAAGAAGCTATATTTTCACTGGTGGCTCCACCTTCCTTGAAATTTTAGCTTTATGATCTTACACTGAAACAAATGATTACCCTCTAAATAAATGTGTTGACAAGTACAAAACTTTTATGCTGACCCTGGAGATATATTCTATGGTGTTGTTTTATTTCAAATTTGCTCAAGTTTTGTCATCTGGTTTATGAGTTAATGCATTTCTAATATTCAAATCTACAAGTAAATTACAAGATTATGTAACTGTTATTACATTGTATTATTGTTTGTGATGATCCAACCTCCCGATAAAACTTTATGCCTTTGTAATGAACAATCAATTTCATATTGTTTGATTAGTGTCCATCTGTTTGTCTTAAACGTTTCATGCTTAAGTCTCATGAAATTGGGTAAAAAAAGAGCCTCAGACTGTTGTCTGCAATAGCAGGACAAAACATTGATATTGCAGTGGTAAAAAAAAAAACCCTAAGACACAATTGTCTTTTTTTTTTTTGGCCAGTGATAAAGTAGCATGTTGTAAATAAGCTGGCATGATCTTGGTGACTAGTAGACAATATCTTGGTCAGGCATTGATAACTATTGTCAATATCTGACAGAAGTGGAAAGATATAAGAGCCTGTGTGTGAGATTTACAATAATTTCAAATATGGGCAAGGCAAAGACTCTGACCAGCCTGTGCATCTGCACAGTCTTCACTATGCGTTTAGTAGATAGATAATGTCTCAAAAGTATCTGTAGACTATCAGGTACCTTTATATTTACAGTATGTGGCTGTCTACGCTACTCAGTGTTTGAACCTCACAAACATTTCAAATTGTTGAAAATGTCATGCACAGGCTCATAAAAGAGAAAAAAAATAATAGCTGTGGTGTGTGCAAAATCAGCAGAAGCCTGGTAGATAATTCTGTTGTAGTTTGGCCAATTTCCTGCGATAAGTCGTCTATGCAATACTGACTTCTACAAATCTATTAGATGTGACTAATTAGTCATGGTTTTGACTAGGTTTAAAGGCATTAGTGTCCAAAAACATATTATTCTGAGTCCCTCAGTTTTGTTTGTCTATATTTGTCATCACCTTCTTTTTCATCTTTGACCTTTTGCATGCACTCTGTCCTTGACCTTTCAGGTATGACGAATCGTGATGTTCTTGAACAAGTTGAGCGAGGATACAGGATGTCAAAACCAGAAATCTGCACCGCGTCAATGTATGAAATGATGCTAAAATGCTGGGATAAACGTGCAGAGGAACGCCCTACTTTTGAATATCTTTTTAACTTTTTTGATGACTATTTCATTGCAACTGAGCCAAATTATAAAGAAACAGACCCGTAATAGGTAAAAATTCTTAAATGCAGTTCCTATGGTAGATATTTGCTATGGTGCTATGTTAAGAACATGCATGTACAACTGTTTCATGATATTTGATAACAGTAAACACAGTATATTCTTGTTTTGAGCACTATCTCCTATATAACTATGTAGCCTGAGGACTTCTTTGTCAGAGAATTCTTTGTGGCTCCACTATTTTTGAAAAAAAGTTGAATTACTTCTAATGAACAGAAAGTCCATGACTGAAGCATAGCTGAAAATAAACCAACACAGGCCTGGGTCAAACCCATGAGAAATGGAAATACTGAAATACAGTGGTCTCCTGTTACCTCGAGAGGGCAAAAACTAGAATTCATGCGTAATCGCGAGCTCCCCTTCCGGTCCCAACGCATCTTACTCTATTTTCTTGTTGCTTATTACTGCACTAACTCGAACGCGCCGTTGTTCGATCGCTCGAGCAGCAAGTTCAGTCCCGTAGTCAAAGTTTACTGCATTTGCTCAAGCAAAGGGGTTCGCTATCTGACATCCATTGTTTTGCATCAAAATTAACTAACAATGCGTATTTGTTATTCCGGCCCATCGTCAAGAATACCTTTTTTAAGGGGTTTCGACAAGTCAGACAAGTTGTTTTCACATCTCTTTGTATGCCACACTTATTCATTTTCAAGGAGTAAATGATGTGGATTTAATGATATGAAAATAATTTTGAGACTTTGAAACAACCATAAAACAAATACGCATTTTTGTCGAATCAATGCTCATTATCATTTTGAAAGTCTTTAGAAAATCATCCTCATGAGTAATCCAGCAAATTATTCACCTTTGTAACGAAAGATATTGACGATTGTCCACCAAAACATCATAACTACACTTTTTTCAGCTGTAGTTTCAATGTTTGGGTCACCCATCGATAGTGTTCAGCACAAAAACGTGGTTAAAGAAAAATGCATTGATTTTTAATTATCTTGACGGAAGTTAACTCAAAAGAAAACAATGTGAGAAAAGAAGGAATTGCTTGCAACCCTGCCTATCTTCTGACTGATAAAACGCCTAAAATTTTGTTATTAAGAAGCCCTGAAGCTCTGAAGCTACGAAAATATTGTAAGGAAGAAAGAATATGCATGTTATAATGCCTCCCATTAAAATGGCTAAATTTACAGAGAACAGACGACACTCTCATTATTCAGGCGCTTTAATCGACTTTTTAGCTCACCTGAGCACAAAGTGCTCAAGGTGAGCTTATGTGGTCGAGTGATGTCCGTCGTCCGTTGTGTGTCGTGTGGCGTCAACATTTACTTTGTAGACACTCTAGAGGCTTTGCCCGATCAACCTGAAATTTGGTGAGAATGATTGTCTTGATCAAATCTCGGACAAGTTCGAAATTGGGTCAAATGGGGTAAAAAATGAGGTCACTGGGTCAAATATTAGAAAAACCTTGTAGACACTCTAGAAGCCATATTTTTTGCCCAATCAACCTGAAATTTGGTCAGAATGATTGTCTTGATGAAATCTCGGACAAGGTCGAAATTGGGTCAAGTGGGGTCAAAAATGAGGTCACGGGGTCAAATCTTAGAAAAACCTTGTAGACACTCTAGAAGCCATATTTTTTGCCCAATCAACCTGAAATTGTGTCAGAATGATTGTCTTGATGTAATCTCGTACAAGTTTGAAATCGGGTCAAATGGGGTCAAAAATGAGGTCACTGGGTTAAATATTAGAAAAACCTTGTAGACACTCTAGAAGCCATATTTCTTGTCCAATCAACCTGAAATTGTTTCAGAATTATTGTCTTGATGAAATCTCGGACAAGTTTGAAATTGGGTCAAGTGGGGTCAAAAATGAGGTCACGGGGTCAAATCTTAGAAAAACCTTGTAGACACTCTAGAAGCCATATTTTTTGCCCAATCAACCTGAAATTGTGTCAGAATTATTGTCTTGATGAAATATCGGACAAGTTCGAAATTGAGTCAAGTGGGGTCAAAAATGAGGTCACGGGGTCTAATCCTAGAAAAACCTTGTAGACACTCAAGAAGCCATATTTATTGCCCAATAAACCTGAAATTTGATCAAAATTATTGTCTTGATGAAATATCGGACAAGTGTGAAATTGGGTCAAGTGGGGTCAAAAATGAGGTCACAGGGTCAAATCTTTGAAAAACCTTGTAGACACTCTAGAAGCCATATTTTTTGCCCAATCAACCTGAAATTTGGTTAGAATGATTATCCTGATAAAATCTCGGACAAGTTTGAAATAGGGTCAAGTGGGGTCAAAAATGAGGTCACAGGGTCAAATCTTAGAAAAACCTTGTAGACATTGTAGAAGCCATATTTTTTGCCCAATCAACCTGAAATTTGCTCAGAATGATTGTCCTGATGAAATCTCGGACAAGTTCAAAATTGGGTCAAGTGGGGTCAAAAATGAGGTCACAGGGTCTAATCCTAGAAAAACCTTATAGACACCTTAGAAGCCATATATTTTGCCCAATCAACCTGAAATTTGGTCAGAATGATTGTCTTGATGAAATCTCGGACAAGTTTGAAATTGGGTCAAGTGGGGTCAAAAACTAGGTCATAGGATCAAATCTTAGAAAAGCCTTGTAAGCAGTGTAGAGGCATCATTTTTTGCCCAATCGACCCAAAATTTAGTCAGAATTCTTCATCCTTTCTAAATCTATGTTAAATAACTTTTGACAGTTCATTCAGGTGAGGGATTTAGGGCCACTATGGCCCTCTTGTTTGAGTTTTTTATCTGTTTTCGACACTGACAATTTGACCAAATTAACAAATCGTTTTATATCATAAAATCATTGGTACTCTATAAAACTATTCCTCTAGGAATATTTTACATAGGTACTGCATATTTTGAAGGCAAAAAATGCAAAGGTAAGTTTAAAACGCAGTGAAATGTCTTTGAAGAGGACAATTTTGCGTACTGGCATTTACTCGAATCATGCAATGACTCAAGCAAATATGTCAGTCTCGTGTGTGTTCGAGATATCGGGAGACCACTGTAATTGGTTTACTGGACCAGTGTGCTAACAACTGAGCCAAAGAAGATCTACCTTAATTGATACACTATGTCCCATATCTCAAATTCAGAGAGTGCATGCTTATTATTCAATTGCATGTAATACTTAAAGGATAATGGTTTGTTGTTTGTATAAGACTGATTAATCCTTCAAAATGGCTTGCATTTGATTATTTCTGATAAATAGTAGCTTTATTTTTTACAAGATCTGAAATCTATTAGTGCATCCATCTCACCAATATTGTGAATGAGATGCATAAAGATTGATTTCTAAATTCGTAATTAAGACAAATATGTGCAAAATCAGTTTCTCACTATTTGCATTTTGAAAGGTCAATGTAAAACTATTGTAAGTGCCTATAAATATATAGGCACTTACAATAGCTTTGCACTGACCTCTTGAATTAGAAAATTCTATGTTTTAGGCATGTCTAACCGAGAGGTCTTGGACCAAGTCCCATGTGGGTACAGAATGCCGAAGCCACAAATATGTACAGAAAGTATGTACGAGATCATCTTAAAGTGCTGGGACAAACGAGAAGAAAACCGACCAACTTTCGAATATCTCTTTAATTTCTTCGATGATTTCTTCATCTCAACTGAACCAAATTATAAAGAAGCTGATTGAGGCTTAAAATGAATGGCATGTGGATCACTGTTTTGTGTGAAATAGTTGTAACTGCTTATAAACATATCGGCAGTTACAACTGTTTAACACAAGCCATAATTATTGACTATGAAATAAGACAGTTATTATGAAAATTATGTGTGATTCCTACTTTTGTTTTTAAGAAACAAAACAGCTAGAAAGTTAATACAGTGATTTATCCATTCCACAATTACACCAATCAAGAAAAAAGCTTTGAAAAACAAGCAATTTCTTCATCTTACAGGGGCCACCATCATCGCGCAGTTGGTAGCATGTTGCTTTGTCAATCTTAAGGTCCCAGGTTTTATCCCAGACGGCAGAACTCATTCTTTCCCAATATCTGTTTCCCACTAATGGGTTGGTAATCATAGACTTATATGGGATAGCAGCTGTATGCTATGAAAGGATATAGTGGTAGAAATACCAGGAATCCATTGTTCAAGTGCTCCAATATGACTGAAAGAATGTCATAAGTGGCGTAAAACCCCATTCAAACAAACAAACAAATCATCTTACTGGATGTTTTTTCACTAGAATCTGATGAAAAACTGTCATCTTCTGTTGTGATGTAAAAACATCACAAGGCAAATTTTCGCTATGATGGCTTGATGTCACTCTATAATATAAAATGACAAATCTATAAATAGCCACAGGGAGTGATGGAAATCCATCTCTCTGATTATTTATAGATTTGTAACTGTTTTCTGTTACAAGTTTTGGAATTTTGAAAATGTTGGATACTTTTTAAAACTGTGCTGATTTTGGTAAAAACCGTGTTAGCTAAATGAAATATAGTATTACGTTTTATCTTGCAACGAAGCCTTTATTGACCTGATATCACCTGTCTGATAACATAAATGATATCAGACAGTCGATTTTTGGAAATAATTTGCTTACACTTTCACCTGAAATTCTTTGATTCTAAAGGGTTTATTAAAATTAAGCATGATTCTTAAGGGTTTATTATAATTAAGCACAAATGAAGATTTCAAAATAGAATAACATGTAAGTGTCTTAAAGATCAATATTAACTGGTATCGGCAGTGAAAAGTTATCATGAAAAGGCAAGCCTGTCATAACATTGATATTTTAAGGCACTAACATGTTATTTTTGCCTTGAAACGTATACCATCACAACAAAAGGTGAGGGTTAACTGTCAGACACACAACTGATAAAAATTGCACTGACCTGATATTGTTGTTAGCAACATCATTCAAAATGTCTAAGAATTTACCATCTGATTATTAGTCATGCTATTCTGAAATGCAGCAAATTTTAATACTGTAATATTGACTACATGGGCTCGATTGCATAACAAATGTTTAGTGGTAGCCTCGGGGTTAACCATTTGGATTTACAACATGTAGATGGCACAGAGTGGAACAGTTGTAACTGCCTATAAACATAAAGGCAGTTAAAAGTGTTTCACGCTGAGCCATCAATGTAATGTGATCTCAATTAGAAAATAGAACATATTGTGAGAAAAGGAGAAATTGGTTGTTCATATTACACTCTCCATTTTCCATCATGTTTTTATTTCTGTAATAAATACCAAGTATTCAGGATGACAAAATAAAGGACAGTGTGGAATCGTCTAAGTCTGTCCAACTTACAAGTCTATGCTTTGTATAAAGAGGTGTGAGTACAAATATGAGGCATGTGCCTGTATATAGGCACTTATAATTATAATTTGAAAGCTAAGTGCAAAACAGTTGTAACTGCCTATATTTTTATAGGCAGTTGCAACTGTTTTGTACTGAACAATAGAATATTTTTGTACTCATCTCTGTATACACTTGCAATTCTTTATTATCGAGGCGTTTTCAGAATGTCCCACAGACGGGACTATTGGCTTTTGTAAAGATACAATGCATTATGATAAAACATTATTCCATTTTGTCAGTATTTTTATTCATAATTCAACGTACATCATCTTGCTATTTCAATTTGTGTCATGTATCAGACTCTCATTATTAAATGTATTTACAAGAAAAGTTTATTCATTCATGTATTACTTTTATTAGTAAGGAAATTGACCAAGTTGTAATGTCATGTTATTGCTTTGAGTAGAAATGAAAAGTGTGATCTATTATTTAACCTGCTATTGCACAACCTTTTAAGCAGGGAAAATGTTACTAATTTTGGTACTAAATATATAGAGGATATTGAATGAGTGGTCATTCAATACCAAGTTTATTAAACAAATCATTTATAAGCAGGTAAAAACAAGACTTTGGTTAAGAATCGAAAATCAGGTGGTGCAGACTAAGATCAGGTTGCATATATGCAGGCTGATCTTTGTCTATACCTCCTACAAAAGCATGAATATTCCAGGTTCATCATGACAAGGGTAAACATGATTTCTAAGAAACTAGAAGACTGGCTGTAGTTTTGCTATTATCAAGCTTATTCTAAGAAACCCCTTGGTGTTGCAATATCTTTTAGGATCATATTTGTTGATCTTGGTTTGTTAGAAGATAGAAAAAAGAACTTTGAATATTTTTTCACTTCCAATATGGCAAATGATTAGATCAAAGAATACAACCTTTTTCAGTAGTAAATTTCTTCAAGCATATTCAATTGAGTCTGTCCTGTGTTCAGTACAGCAAAACTGTGCAAATTATACCCTGCTTTGCATGTCTACTTGCATGCAAAGCAGGGTGTAATTTGCAAACAGTTTGCCTTGTTTTTGTCATCCTGAACACAGGGCTGGTACTGGCACACAGTGTTATGTTTGACTTACAATATTTCTCTCTGTGCAGTGCATGCATCCTAGCATAGAACCTTACTAACTCTATTAAGTCCAGTTAACAATAATTGACAATAAATAAATATTTAAGTCTTAGTGGCCAACTATTGCATGAAATATTTTGTAAATAAGTCAGATTAATATACGAGTTTAACTCTGTAGTTCTAGGAGTCAGTGCAAAATTATTGTAAGTGCCTATGGATATATAGGCACTTACAATAGTGTTGTGCTGACCCCTCAAGTTGTTCTCTTGTATAGGCTGTTTATCAGTATTTAAATATCTTCCTGATGGATATACTCTGTTGCAAAAGTAAGTTTTCACTTAATTTGTATATAATATTAGGCATCATTTACCTCAAATCAGAGAATGTTTAAGTAAATTTTAGGTGTCAAACTTTTCCATCTGTTTGGATTTCCATTGGTCTGGAAAAACCACACACACACAAAAACTTAATTAATGTTTCTTGTGGTCGGGAATATAACAAATTTCAGTGACGTGACCATTTTTTCTTGCAATAGAGTATACTACAGTTGTATTTACTTTGTATTGTTTTACAATTCTTTTTTTTGTAACTGTATTCAGCTCTCATTCATTTACAATATTTCATTAAACATCTCTCCTTACAATATAAACAATGAATCAAACTCTTTGTAACTGGAAGTTTTTTCTGGTTAGCCATAGCACATTGCAAATAATGCCCGTAGAGGGTTATGATTAAGCCATGTGCCAAGGCAATTGCACTTTATACTGCAATAAACGCACTAAAAAATATACTTATCCCTATAATATGTTCAAAGCAATAGTATGTTAAACTTGTCGCTAAATAGTAAAATGCTTACTGTTTTGCAGACTTTATTCTAAACTATTTGAAATGAAGATAATATTTTCTTGGTTTTATCACAGTAAGAATTAATAAATTATGTCATGTGAACTATATTGTGTAGAGAGACCACCCCTGTTAAACACCCACTTTCAACAAGCGATCATTATCATTTTTTTTTTTCAAAAAACATGCATTTATACTGAATACTATGTTATTTTACTTCGATACAATTAGCTTATTGAAAAAATCCAGCAAATTCAAACTGTATAGAATAAAATGAGAATAATGTTAAAATTAGTGTACTCAATCAAAATGACTGTTATGACATTTTTGCCAAAACAGGGATATTTCTTTTCAAATAGCATCAACTATTAATTGTCATCTGCAACCTCTTTTAACACTTTTCCCGTTTTACAAAATTTTGGACCTGTCCAAGTTCAAAGGTTTTGAAGACGAAAATTTAAAGTGGATTTAATATGAAAAATAACCGTACAGTAGGGTAGAAAATAGTGTGGAAAAAGAAGAATTTGCCTGTCAGAAGCATTTTTTAGCTCACCTGAGCACATCGTGCTCAAGGTGAGCTTTTGTGATCATTGAATGTGCGTCGTCCGTCGTGCGTCGTCTGTCGTCAACAATTTAAGTGTTTACACTCTAGAGGCCACAAATATGATCCAATCTTCATGAAACTTGGTCAGAATGTTGGTCAGGTCACAAGGATGAACCCTATCGAAAATAGAAAGGATCCATGCCATATCAAGGGAAAAGGGACCTTAATGACAATTTTCTTGTTTACACTCTAGTGGCCACAAATATGGCCCAATCTTCATGAAACTTGGTCAGAATGTTTGTTAGGTCTCAAAGATGAACCCTATCTAAAATGGGAAGGATCCATGCCATATCACTGGAAAAGGAGCCTTAATGACAATTTTTATGTTTACACTCTAGAAGCCACAAATATGGTCCAATTATCATGAAACTTGGTCAGAATGTTTGTTAGATCATGAGGATGAACTCTATTGAAAATGGAAAGGATCAGTGCCATATCACCAGAAAAGGAGCCTTAATGACATTTATCTTTTGTTTACACTCTAGAAGCCACAAATATGGTCCAATCATCACAAAACTTAGTCAGAATGTTTATTAGGTCATGAGTATGAACTCTTTTGAAATTGGGAAGGATCTGTGCCATATCACGGGAAAAGGGGCCTTGATGACAATTTTCTTTTAAGAGCTCCAGAAGCCACAAATATGGTCCAATCTTCATGAAATTTGGTCAAAATGTTTGCCAGGTCACAAGAATGAACTCTGTTGAAAACGGGAAGGATTCATGCCATATCACAGGAAAAGGAGTCTTTATGATAATTTACTTGAAATAACTCTAATGGCCACAAATATGGCCCAAACTTAGTGAAACTTGGTTTTATGTAGAAATTATCTTCTTTATGACATCTGCCTTTTTACTTGATGTGATGTCAAAGTGATCAAAGAGAGTCAGGTGAGCGATCTAGGACCATCATGGTCCTCTTGTTTCTTTTTTCACAATGTTTTCTCAATCATAGAATGACAGACACGTAAAAAGCAGGGATTAAACAGCAAAGGGTTCATTTGAACTAGTTTTTTTTACGACAAACAGGATAGGGTTATCACCCAATCTCTATAGGAACTGTACCCTGGTGGTTCCTTTATTAATGGTGAATAAAAAAAAAATCATTGTACATCTTTTTTCGTGCTCTCCCATCGATGAGCTTGGGGTCATATTTCTTTACTAATGTCTGCCCATGGATCTATATTTCTGTCTGTATGTGTAAAACTTAACAATAAACTTAACATTGCCAATTAATTTCAGTCTTTTCAAGATACCTTGCTCATATTTGGCATAATAATGGGTCTCCTGAATACTGGTACAAAGGTCAAGGTCATGTACCAAGGTCAAGGTCATCTAAAAAGGTTTGAAATAATTTGCTGTTTCGGTGGCATTCATGCTTCACAAACACATCTTGTTATCACTGTTGCTGAGTGCAGATAATCATATTTGTTTTGTGTATCCTTGTCTTTCTCTTCCATAAAATCCTAGATCATTGTGTCAATATCTCATACTCAGAGAGTGTAATGTTCATTTTGATAGATATACTGTTGATTGTCAATGTCTGATTTCTATTATGTATATTATATGAAAATATTTTTGTTATCTATATAATTGTACATAAACTATCAAAGATGGAACATGTTGTTGATTTGTTCTTTTAACCAATTAATCTTTTTATCTAGAAATAGAAGTGTAAAATGTACATGATCAGTCTAGCTAGTTTCCAATTACCATGGCATTCAATACAAAATCATTTTTTCGATCAAATAAATCATTTAGACAAAACAGTGCTAAGTGTCCGCAAAATATATCCCGTTTCGATGTACACTTGCATGCAAAACGGGTATAATTTGCTAAGAGCTTGCACCGTTTTGTCATAGGCATTGATGTTCTAAAGGAGAATAAATGAAGACAAAAATTGTTAGAAAAGGAGGGAGAAGTTGGTTTGTTCTCAGCAACTTCTTCTCTTACCACTTTCTAAGCCCCTGCATCAATAGGGTAAGGGGCATATTGTTTTACCATGTTTATCTATCAGTCTTTTATTCCATATCCAAATCAAAATTTCCTGCCAATGGAGGCATAACCGTAAACCTTAATCCTTGTCACACCAAACCCAGAATATTAAATCCTGCTTTTGCAGGAGGTATCAACAAAGATCAGCCTGAACAAGTGTGAAGTTTGATCATAGTTTATACCAACTGATTTTACTTTTTAATCCAGATAATTTTGATGCATTTTCAAAGGTTTTATTTTATACCCCCAATTAGAAGTAGAGAGGAGTATATTGGTTTCATCATGTCTGTCTGTACATATGTCTGTCAGTTGACTTTTTGATTTCTTGAATCATGAAACTTTGTACAATTATTGCCCATGACCCAAGCAAGTGCCCTATTGTTATTAATTTGTAATGGGGAGACGACTCTCACCACTGTCCTGCATAGCTTTGTTGGTTCAAATACAATGTCTGACACCTGCATCAGAGAATATCTTCTTTGGCTCAGTGGTAAGCGCATTGGACTTGTAAACCAAATTTGAATATTGTTGTCCGCATGGGTTAGACACTGGCTCAAGTCGGATATTTTTCAGCTATGCATCGGTTGATGACAGTTCATACATAACATGGGGGCTCGTCCGGGATTGGGCATATAGCCATTTATATCGGCATTGTACCAACTTGGTTAGTTCAGAAAGCACAATAATGCCTAGATAGGCTTATCGTAAACAATATATGATGACTCTTTAGGGGAGTGTGTTATGGGGAGATGACTCTCACCACTGTCCTGCAATAGCTTTATTGGTTCAAATACAATGTCTGACACCTGCGTAAAAAAAGATCTTCTTTGGCTCAGTGGTTAGCTCATTGGACTTGTAAACCAAATTATTTGAAGATTGTTGTCTGCGTGGGTTCTACACCAGCTCACATTAGATATTTTTCAGCTATACTTTGGGTAAGGACAGTTCATATGTAACAAAGGTCTGAGGTCAAAAACTGTTTCCTGACTCTTACTCAAGAACTTAGTGATCTAAAATCATGGAACTCTATTCAGTTGTTGTCCATAATCCAAGGAGTACAAGTGTTATGGGAGAAATCATAATACAAGGAATCCATAGTTATGTGCTCCAACTGTGAAATTTTATTGAAATACTGTTAAAGGTGGTGTTAAACCCTGTTCAAACAAACAATTATCTGGTGATGGGTTTAAATCAAAATGAGTCTGATCAGAATTTCTTCAGGAAATTTAAAAGTTTTATTCTTTAATCAAAGGGTCAACTTATTTCATGGGTATTTTTATACTCCCTGAAGGGAGAGCATATAGCCGCCACTTTGTCCGTCCGTCCGTCCCAACCTATTTCTCCATAACCCCTGGGCCAAATTGAATGAAACTTACCATGTGAACTTCCGATGATATAGTGATGATTCATCTCTGACGTTTTTTTTTATTTAAGGCCTCGTCACGGGAAAAAGGGACTTAGGGTAAAAAACAGTTTTTCCCAAATTTCTCCTAGTCTAACAGTCAGAATTTAGTGAAATTTCATATTTGAGTAGCAAATCAGATGCCCTTTACTATTAACAATTTGAAATTAACGTAAAAAAAATAAATCATGGAAAAAGGGGGCTTAATGTTTGTTACCTTTATGTTAGCGCGTAAAATACAGTTATTTTTACATTTCTCCTAGTCTTATGCTCAGAATTTGATGAAATTTCACATTTGAGTAGCAAATCAGATGCCCTTTACCCTAAACTATTTGAAATTTGTGTCTTAAGATATGCAAAAAGGGGGTTAAATGTTTGTTACCTTTATGTTAGCTGTATAAGATAACAGCTTATTTGAGTCTTTGAAATCTGACCACAGAGCATATCTCCTAAAGTGTAATAGCTAGCAACTTGAAACTTTATGGGTGGATAGATCTTATGGAGGAGAAGTGCAGTGCACAAGAACTACAACTCTTGCTTGCATAATTTTGAAGTTATTGCCCTTTGTTATTTTTGAAACTTAGATTTTGTCTGGAGCATATCTCCTAAAGTATAATAGCTATCAACTTGAAACTTTAAGGGTGGATAGATCTCATGGAGGAGAAGTGCTATGCACAAGGACTACAACTCTTGCTTGCATAATTTTGGAGTTATTGCCCTTTGTTATTTTTGATACTTAGATTTTATCTAGAGCATATCTCCTAAAGTATAATGGCTATCAACTTCAACATTTATGGGTGGATAGATCTCATGGAGGAGAAGTGCAGTGCACAAGAACTACAACTTTTACATGCATAATTTTGGAGTTATTGCCCTTTTATTTTTGATACTTAGATTTTGTCTGGAGCATATCTTCTAAAGTATAATAGCTATCAACTTAAAACTTTATGGGTGGATAGATCTCATGGAGGAGAAGTGCAATACACCAGAACTATAACTCTTGCTTGCATAATTTTGGAGTTATTGACCTTTTTTATTTTTAATACTTAGATTTAATAGGAGGTAAATCTCTGACAGTACAAAAGAATCTTTAATCTATTTGGCTTCAGTTTACTACCAAGCTTTTGTGGCGGGGGATGTCCATGTCCAACATGGCTCTTGTTTTTGTGACAATGCCTTATTAGGGGAGCATAATCCGTCTCTGACGGCTCTTGTTCAGAGGGCTAACAGTTTATGTCCTGATTATGACTGGTCCTAATGTCCAATATAAATAGGGGTGTGCTATATGTTCAAGATGGCATATTATAGCTGTATAAAGAGGGGATGGAATATCTGGTGGAAGATTATTCCAGAAATGATAGTTCTAGGGAAATAAGAAAATTTGTAATCTGTAGTGGCTGAAATAGGTTTATGACATGGAGGAAGTGACCTACTAGATAGATGAGTTTTGGGGACAAGATCTAAACCATAAACCGCAACAGCTACTTTTTAGCTCCACTGGCTGAAAGGCCAGCGGGCTATTGTCTTGGCGGGGTGTCCGTCATTGCCTGTCCGTAAACTTTTACTTTAAAAATCTTCTCCTCATAAAGTACCAGATGGATTTCAATTAAATTTCACAGGAATGTTCCTTGGGTGACCCTCTATCAGATTCCTTCAAAGAATTTTAATCTGTTAAAAAAATCATGGTAGTAGGCGTGGCTAATTTCCATATATGGTAATAGGTGGCTTTTCTCAGAAAGTAATAAATGAATACAAACCAAACTTCACATGAATCAGCCTGAGATTCCCCCTGAGAAATTGGTCAGTTAAGTTGAATTAGGGGTGACTACACAAAGAGGTCAAGTGTTGTAAAACGGCCTACTGAGGTTCAGAGTGGGGAAGAAAGAGCTGAGTTGACTGCACTCTAAGGCATTGGGCAGACTAGATATTAATTTAATATTTTACTTTTTAGCTCCACTGGCTGAAAGCCACTGGGGCTATTGTCATGGCGTTGTGTCCGTCGTCCGTGCGTCAGTGCGTCCGGTCGTAAACTTTTTCTTTAAAAATCTTCTCCTCGGAAACTACTGAATGAATTTCAACCAAACTTCACAGGAATGATCCTCTTTCAAAGTTGTTCAAGAAATTTTGATCCAATAAAAAACATGGATTTTATGGGAGTGGCTTATTTCCAAATATGGTAAAAAGTGAGTTTTCTCAGATTCTAATTGATGGATACCAATCAAATTTTACATGAATGATCCTTGGGTGGCCCTTTATCAGTCTACAAAAAATCATCGTGATAGGATAAAAAATATGAAATTTATGGGCGGAGGTCATTTCTCTATATTTTATATAGTGGAAACTTTCAAAATCATTTTCTCAGAATCTAAGAGATGGATATCAACAAAACTTTACTTGAATGATCCTTGAGTGACCCTTTATCAGTCTTCCAAAAAAAAATGTTCTTCTCTATATGTTATATAGTGGAAACTTTGAAAATCATTTTCTCAGAATGTAAGTGATGGATATAAACCAAATTTCACTGAAATATTCCCTGAGTGACCCTTTATCAGTCTACCAAAATTATTAGGAACTGATGAAAAATATATATTTTATGGGCGGAGGTCATTTCTCAATATGTTATATAGTGGAAACTTTGAAAATCATTTTCTCAGAATGTGATTGATGGATTTCAAACAAACATTTTTGGTATGATATTTAGGTGACCCATTATCATGCAGCCAAAAATTATTTTGATTGGATGAAAAATATGTCCTTTATGGGCGGAGGTCTTTTCTCTATATGTTATATAGTTGAAACTTTGAAAATCATTTTCAAGATCAGTAGAACCCAAAATATCTAAAAATCTAGTCAAAACTTTTATTTGCTTTTACAAGAATTTCAAGCCTGTGGAGCGACACAAGCCATTCATGGCTTTCTAGTTATTATCATTACGTAGAATTTTGATTTGATAACAATGAATTATTGTGAAGTAACACCATTATATTGGTGTTTAATGAAAAGCAGAAAGATCTACAATCAAAATTTTGTGGACAAAGTACCAGTAAATTGTGCAGTAACATTCTGTTAGTGTTGAAATTTTAATTTTTGGATTTTAAACAAATTTCACTGGAATAATCCTTGTTTTATACAGCCTTATCATCCTCTAATAATATATCATCAGGCCTGTGGAGCGAATCAGGCGCTCAAGCGCCTCTAGTTAAATAATGATCTTGTAGAAAAGAGACAGCTAAGCTTCTGCCGATACAGCAAAGGTTTAGACATAGGAGTTTTAGCAAGTAAATCATTTCTGTGACACTTAGCAGATTTTTCATAGTTTGACTTGATCCAGCAAGCGAATCTTTGGAAAGATTTGATTTGGTCGATTTGACATATGATGACTATATCTCAGAGCCATACTCCAGCTTGGGCCTTCAAATTTGTTATATAGATAGGGACTCAGTGATGGATCCAGAGAGGGTTCAAGGGATTCGAACAAACCCCCTCTTGATCCAAATTACTTCATTTTAGTGGACAAATTCAATCAGAATTTCGTTACACAGGAACAGCTACCCCCTTTTTGTAGTGTTCAAATCAAAAAACTTGAAATTCTACAAATAAAAGATATCTGATAAACATTATTTGAGCAATTAGTCCAAAAGTATCCATACCTATATAAATAGGGATACTATGGGACTTATTACTTAAATTCTCTTGGCTGACATCAAACCCCCTTTAAAGAAACTCTGGGGACGCTGCGACTCAACTTTCTGTACACATGATTAAAATTTGTATGTCTGTTAATCAGATAATGAGGTTTCCACTTAGATCTATATTTTCTCTAAGGTCATCTTGTATAACACTAGTAAGTGATAGATGTTCCTAAGCTCTTACTATACAAAATTAATTTTAACTTAATGAGCATCTTGAAAAATAATGTAATATTATAGCCATTTCATAGTTATCGATAATCATTTGGTATAATTGGCACTAAGTCCACATTGAGGAGTCAGCGCAATACTATTGTAAGTGCCTACAAATATATATGCACTTACAATAGTATTGCGTTGCCCCTCGACATATAAAGATATAAAGATCAACTTATGATTTCTTGACAAATTTTAAATTTTCATTAAAATAACCTGACATCCACTATTCTCTTTATGTTAGTTTGTCTGGCAGTGTTTTATGCTACAATATTGAAATGATGGCAGTTCCTAGTTTTCTTTTTTTTTCTAAACATAAAGTAATGGATGTAACATTATTGTATAGAATGTTGCTGTTTTTCTGAAGAAGGTATTGGCAGAAAATTAAAATATAATGAGATTGGTTGTATTGGAAATTCCTTAAAATTATAGTTTGTAGGTACACCAGATCAGTAGACCATCAACACTTTTCCACTATTGAAATTAGAGTAAGAGTTGTCTTTCTTAGGTAAACAAATAAGAGGGCGTCCATAGTTGCTATAGGTGACGTCAATCTATTAGGCACTTTTTCTCAGAAAATTTAACTGTATTTTGTCAATGGATGTGCCTTAACGGTAAATACTTTACTTTTCATTACATTTTATTTTAGATTGGCGTAACCTGACCGTTTCATTCTGTAAACTTTAATAGAATAAAACTAATTAGCTCTTGCTGTGCTATCGTCCCTAGTCCATTTCGACCCCAAATTATTGACCTTAATGCATGGAATCGACTAGCTGTACGGACTTAACATACGGACCCGTACTGCTTGCCAGTCCTCATGGACAGTACAGCTAGCCAGTCCTCACTGGACAAGTTAGCCAAACGGCAGTTTTTAACCAATCAGAATATCCCGGCCCATGGTGTTTCCAGTTTCCGGAGGCCCTGGAAAACGGGTCTCCCTAAAAAGCGTCGGGAACTGCCGGGAAACGCCGGGAACTGCCGGGAAGCGCCGGGAGATCTTAATCGGCGTCGGGGCCGTCTACAAACCTAATTTAGCGTCGAGAAATATAAATCTATGTATTTGAGATCATAATTTGCATTTGATTGACATGAATTAATGGTATATATGGCTTTAAAATTGATTATATCGGGTTATTTTGTGAGTCTGTGTCAAAGCGCCGGGAGATCTAAATCGGTGTAAGGATGTGTCTAGAGACCTAATTTAGCACCATGAAACAGATATTCTGGTATTTCAGATGATAATTTGCTTTGAAATAACAAAATTCAATGATGCATGGCTTTTAAATTTAATATATTTATATATTTTATGAGGCTGCCGAGAAGCGCCGGGAGATCTAAATTGGTGTCGGGAGGCGTCTAGAGACCTATCTTAGCGCCAAGAAACATAATTGTATGTATACGAGATCATAATTTGCATTTGAAATACAAAATTTAATGATATATCACTTTAAAATTGATTCTTTTGGTTTACTTTATAAGGCTATGTAGAAACACCGGAAGATTTAAATCGGCGTCGGGGTGCGTCTAGAGACCTGTATGAGGCTGTGTACTGGAAGCGCCGGGATATCTAAATAGGCGCCGGGAGGCGTTCAGATACCTATTTTCGCGTACAGAAACATAAATTTCTGTATTTATATTTATATTCTGTATTCATAATTTGCACTTTAAATACAAAATTTAATTGTAAATGATTTTAAAGTTGATTCTATTGGTTCATTCTATGAGGCTGTGTAGAAGCGCCGGGAGATCTAAATCGGCGTCGGGAGGTGTTTAGAGACCAGTGATTTAGCGTCGAGAAACACGCATTTCTGTCTTTTATACCATATTTACTCGCATTTGAATTATAGAATTATATGGATTTGCATGATAATTTTAGAATTGAAATATATTTATATTGAAATAATTTGTATGTGATTTATTTTTCAGGAGACTATAATCAACGAGAGATTTGACAGACCTGGATAAGCGTCGAGAAATATTATAACAATTTCTAATGGCATGTAGACATTAAAAATTGAAGGTTTTTTTTATTATTTCAGACTGTTTTGTATTTTATATATTTTATTTTATATTTATATTACTTTTATTCAACTCCGACTCCTCTTAGTTCTCTGAATCAATCCATGTACTGATTCAGATGAAGCCCACAAACCAACGTCAAGGTAGGAATACGATCTTGTGGGGATTTTTTTAGGATTAACCGCCGGAACTCTTGCCTTGGCTACCCAAGAGTTGAGCCCGGCCATCCTACATGCACGTGTATATTACGTTCCGTTCTACCAGTACTGTTGTCGTAGCTACCCACAACGCAAGTCCAGTCAGACCGTAACACATGCCTTTTTTTTCATATACATTCAAGTGCAGGGCAATCAAGTTACGTGTGATAATTACTGATTGTCGGCACACTGAATTACGAGATCTTGTCAAAATAGGTGCAGAAATCGCTGATTGGTAGCACACTCCATTAATCGATCTCGTTAAAGAAGGTGTGAATTGGATATCGACAGCAAACTCAATTCCTTCTATTTTCAATAAATTCTTTACTCTTTATTCACATAAACATATTGTTATAACAACATACAAACATGAATTGTAACAATAAACTACATAAGAAAAATTCCAAGTAAGATTGTAACGAAACGGTTATTGACAACTTCTCCATTTCTTAAAATGCTTTCTTCCCGTCTTTTAAGATTTAAACGCAGACGAAAATCAAAATAGACGTCAAAAAATACAACATGTCCAGGTCTTATAGATATTATGTTTCAGAGAAAATGATGAATTCTTGATAATCATTACCTATTTTATTTTCTATTATTATTTTTCCGTGCTATTTCCCAGTTCCCGTCACTTTAACAGAAACCGGTCGTGTTTGAAAATGGATTAAAGCTCCAATGTTACTCCCAGGCCCAAATTCCTTGAAATTCCTGACTTAAACCAAAGAATCAGAGCTGTTACAGGTCGGACGAAGCTAAATTTTGGCAAGCATCAAATAAGTAGGCATTTTTAAAGCCATGAATCTTTTTTTTAAACGAAACTTACATCCAAAAAATGGAACAGAATGCATCTTGAAATCAACTTGAGTGAAATTCATGGAAAACTCAGTCACCAAAGCCGTTTTAAACTGATATGTGGAAATAGAAAAAAAAATCATAAATATATTCAGTAGCATAGGGCAGACTTGTCAAATTAATCACTTCTATACGTAAATTAATATTTTTCTGCGCTAATCAAGGCTTCCCGACGCTAAATTTGATCTCTAGACGCCTCCCGACGCTGAATTAGATCTCCCGGCGCTTTAATTCTAAAGCCCTATACCATTAAATTTTTTACTTCAAATGCAAATTATTGGGTGAAATATAGAAATCTATGTTTCTCGACGCTAAAACAGGCCTCTAGACGCCTCCCGACGCTGAATTAGATCCCCCGGCGCTTCCCGACAGTTCCCGACGCTTCCCGGCATTTCCCGGCTCTTTTTAGTGAGACCGCTGGAAAACACTGTGTTTTAATTTTCAAACAATGTCATTAGAAGTCGAGCTCTTGCATTTTGATTTGTACAGGGTAGACAAATGTCGATGCAGTTAACTAAAAAAATATTGAATCAAGAACTACTATTTTTCACAAAAAATAAGAATGCATAAGCAAATGTATCATGGTTGAACTAGTTTTAGATGGTTCACAGTCAACTCGGCCTGCGAATAACTCGGCCCGTTAACTCGGCCTGTCAACTCGGCCCGTCAACTCGGCCTGCTTTGTATTATTAATGACGATGCAATGTAAATATTTTGGATACCTTATGTTTTTTTTTGATAATTGATAAAAATTATTTAGATTCTAATAAATAATCACTCGTTAAAAGGGTCTTTAATAATAATAATCTTATCTTAATATTATTTGGCATTTGTGTAAATATAAGATAAAAAAGATATAATTAGATACATAATTCACCTTTTATTCAAATTTATTTTTCAATTTTTTTTCTAAGCACAAAAGAAGATGACGAGTTATATGCGTATTAAATATGAAGATCGTAGATTTTGATCATCATTTGTGAATTCGCACCTCCTTTAAGCACATTGATTAACTATCTGATAAGTGTGCTTATATATCCGTTTACTAGGCTAAACACTATATAAGTTATATACAGGCCGAGTTGACGGGCCGAGTTATACACAGGCCGAGTTTTACGCGGGCCAAGTTTTTAACAGGCCGAGTTGACAGGACACCGTTTTAGATACTCTAAGGGATGGGAGTAATTGATTGCCAAATAAAGTGATGGACCTACAAAAACAGACATAAACCCTGAATTTTATCCCTTTCAGTCTCCAAAAATCTTAAATTTGCTGATCTAGATCAAAAGAGCACTAAAAAACAAAGGCTTTTTTCACATAGGGTGAAATAGGTCCCTGTTTGTAAAATTGACCTATTTTTCGTGACCCTTTATTATTTTCTGGCAAGAGTGTAAACATGGGACAAGACATGCACTGTTATGTCAATTTTTCAAAACTATCAAATATGCCTGTCCTCTTCTCAGCTGATTTTTTTCTTTCTGATGTCCTTTTTAGGTATTTTCATGATTTTCTGTAAATCCATTAAAAATTGTTTACAAAAGTCCATAAAAAAGGTCCAGGAATAAAAGATGAGCAATTGCTATCTTGTTTTTGATGCATTGTGTAAAAATTTTTAGTAAGTGTAAAATGTAAACAGTAACAGTCAGGTCACAGTGCACATGCTCAAAAATCCGGGTCTTGAATTCAGGTGCCTATCAAAAACAGGTTGACCTACAATACCTGGTTTTTAGCTCACCTGAGCACGAAGTGCTCAAGGGAGCTATTGTGATCGATCGTTGTCCGGCGTCCGTCTGTCCATCTGTCCGTCTGTCCATCTGTCCGTCTGTCCGTCTGTCCGTCACGGCGTCAACTTTTTCTTTAAACGACATCTCCTCCTAAACTTATGGGTCAAAATCAACCAAACTTGGCAGAAATATTCCTTGGGTGGTCCCTTATAAAAATTGCTCAAATGGAAAGGATCCATGCCATATCACGGGAAAAGGGGCCTTAATGACAAATTTCTTGTTTTCACTCTAGAAGCCACAAATACGGTCCAATCTTCATGAAACTTGGTCAGAATGTTTGTTAGGTCATGAGGATGAAGTCTATTGAAAATGGGAAGGATCCGTGCCATTTCACAGAAAAAGCCGCCTTAATGACAATTTTGTCAATAATATCTTTAAACGACATCTCCTCCTAAACTTATGGGTTAAAATCAACCAAACTTGGCAGAAATATTCCTTGGGTGGTCCTTTATGAAAATTGCTCAAATGGAAAGGATCCGTGCCATATCACGGGAAAAGGGGCCTTAATGACAAATTTCTTGTTTTCAGTCCAGAAGCCACAAATACGGTCCAATCTTTATGAAACTTGGTCAGAATATTTGTTAGGTCATGAGGATGAAGTCTATTGAAAATGGGAAGGATCCGTGCCATTTCACAGAAAAAGCCGCCTTAATGACAATTTTGTCAATAATATCTTCAAACGACATCTCCTCCTAAACTTATGGGTTAAAATCAACCAAACTTGGCAGAAATATTCCTTGGGTGGTCCCTTATGAAAATTGCTCAAATGGAAAGGATCCATGCCATATCACGGGAAAAGGGGCCTTAATGACACATTTCTTGTTTTCACTCCAGAAGCCACAAATACAGTCCAATCTTTATGAAACTTGGTCAGAATATTTGTTAGGTCATGAGGATGAAGTCTATTGAAAATGGGAAGGATCCATGCCATTTCACAGAAAAAGCCACCTTAATGACAATTTTGTCAACTTTTTCTTTAAACGATTCTCCTCCTAAACTTATGGGTTAAAATCAACCAAACTTGGCAGAAATATTCCTTGGGTGGTCCCTTATGAAAATTGCTCAAATGGAAAGGATCCGTGCCATATCAAGGGAAAAGGGGCCTTAATGACATATTTCTTGTTTTCACTCCAGAAGCCACAAATACGGTCCAATCTTTATGAAACTTGGTCAGAATATTTGTTAGGTCATGAGGATGAAGTCTATTGAAAATGGGAAGGATCCGTGCCATTTCACAGAAAAAGCCGCCTTAATGACAATTTTGTCAACTTTTTCTTTAAACGACATCTCCTCCTAAACTTATGGGTTAAAATCAACCAAACTTGGCAGAAATATTCCTTGGGTGGTCCCTTATGAAAATTGCTCAAATGGAAAGGATCCGTGCCATATCACGGGAAAAGGGGCCTTAATGACATATTTCTTGTTTTCACTCCAGAAGCCACAAATACAGTCCAATCTTTATGAAACTTGGTCAGAATATTTGTTAGGTCATGAGGATGAAGTCTATTGAAAATGGGAAGGATCCGTGCCATTTCACAGAAAAAGCCGCCTTAATGACAATTTTGTCAACAATATCTTTAAATGACATCTCCTCCTAAACTTATGGGTTAAAATCAACCAAACTTGGCAGAAATATTCCTTGGGTGGTCCCTTATGAAAATTGCTCAAATGGAAAGGATCTGTGCCATATCACAGGAAAAGGGGCCTTAATGACAATATTTTTGTTTACTCTCTAGAAGCCACAAATATGGTCCAATCATCATGAAACTTTGTCAGAATGTTTGTTATGTCATGAGGATGAACTCATTTGAAAATGGGAAGTATACGTGCCATATCACTGGAAAAGGGGCCTTAATGACAATTTTCTCGTAAGAGCTCCAAACGCCACAAATATAGTCCAATCTTCATGAAACTTGATCAAAATGTTTGCCAGGTCACAAGAATGAACTCTGTTGAAAATGGGAAGGTTCATGCCATATCATAGGAAATGGAGTCTTAATGATAATTTACTTGAAATATCAGGTGAGCGATTTAGGGCCCTCAGGGTCCTCTTGTTTTTTACTAAAGCCTAAATTTCAACCTGATTGCACACATATTTTTTGCTAGAGAAACAATGTTTCAGACTCCACAGTTATTTGCTGCAGAAGTAGGTCATTGCTCAGTCACCCCACCTATTTTTAGCTCACCTGAGCACAAAATGCTCAAGGTGAGCTATTGGGATCGTAGAATGTCCGTCGTCAGTCATGCGTCGTCCGTCGTGCATCGTCCACAATTTCTTTAAACATCTTCTCCTCCTAAACCAGTGGGCCAATCTTGATGAAACTTGGCAGGGATGTGCCTTGGGTCAAGCTCTACCAAAGTTGTTCAAATAAATGAAATCCACCCTTAACTTTCCCTTTACCCTTAACAAAAAGGTTGAAAATATGAAAATCTTTAAAAATCTTCTTCTCTGAAACCAGAAGGCAGACAGCTTTCATATTTGGTATGTAGCATCACCTAGTGGACCTCTACCAAGTTTGTTCATATCAAGACCCTGGGGTCACATTTGGGCTTTGCCCGGGCCCAACCCTTTTTACATAGAATCGAAGAGTGAAAATCTTTAAAAATCTTCTTCTCTGAAACCAGATTGCAGACAGCTTTAATATTTGGTGTGTAGCATCACCTAGTGGGCCTCTACCAAGTTTGTTCATATCAAGACCCTTGGGTCATATTTGGGCTTTGCACGGGTGCATCCCTTTATCTCTTATGAGCACGAAGGGTAAAAAAACGAAAATCTTCAAAAATCTTCTTCTATGAAACCAGATGGCCGACAGCTTTCATATTTGGTATATAGCATCATCTAGTGGACCTCTACCAGGTTTGTTCATATCAAGACCCTGGGGTCACATTTGGGCTCAACCCGGGCGCAACCCTTTTTACACAGAATCGAAGAACGAAAATCTTTTAAAATCTTCTTGAATCGAAACCAAGAGGACACAATGCCTTCATTTTTGGTATGTAGCATCATGTAGTGGGACCCTACCAAGTTTGTTCACCTTGGGTCATTTTTGGGCTCCAACCCGGCGCATCCCTTTCAGCTCATCTGAGCAAGATTGGTGAAAATAGGAAAATCTTCAAAAATCTTCTTCTCTGAAACCAGAAGGCAGACAGCTTTTATATGTAGTATGTAGCATCATCTTATGAACCTCTTTCAATTTTGTTCATATCAAGAACTTGGGGTCACATTTGGGGTCCATGGGTGCATCCCTTTTTACATAAAATCAAAGAGCAAAAAGGCATATCTGTCTTGCTCTTTGCTGAAAACGTTTCATGGTATTGATCTAAGGCAATTATCTTCTTTTTGACATCTGCCTATCTAATTAATGTGATGTCCCAGGGGTCAAAGAGACTCAGGTGAGCGATCTAGGACCATCTTGGTCCTCTTGTTTTTTGTTAGGATATTATACTATTCCAAAATAATTTATCTCTGAAAGTTAGTGCTACCTTGCGTAAAATTACACTTTCAACCAGATTAGAGGACATTAAAATGATCAATAATCTAGCAAATGTTTGTTCTGAATCAGATTTTACAAGATGCATATTATGTAAAGTAATATGGCATCTGTATGACTTATGCAAAGTCTGTAATCATCTTCCCCATTCTGTTCAAAAGTAAGGGTCTTGAGAAGAGATGTTAATTTTCTTTTTTATGTAGATGGAGCTTAAAAATACTAAATAACAAGTTAATTTTATGGTTAAATTAAGGTTTGAAATCAATTAAAACTGTTTCAAATAATGTTGTAAAATATTTAGAATAACAATCCACCATTAGAAGTCTTTTATTAGCTCCACTGGCTGAAAGCCACTGGGGCTATTGTCATGGCGTTGTGTCCGTCGTGCGTCCGTCCATCCGTATGTGCCTCCGTGCGTAATCTTTTTCTTTAAAAATCTTCTCCTCAGAAACTACTGGATGGATTTCAACCAAACTTCACAGGAATGATCCTTGGGTGACCCTCTTTCAAAGTTGTCAAGAAATTTTGATCCAATCAAAAACATGGATTTAATGGGTGTGGCTAATTTCCAAATATGGTAAAAAGTCAGTTATCTCAGGTTCTAATAGATGGATAACAATTATATTTTACATGAATGATCCTTGGGTGATCCTTTACAAGTCTACAAAAAATTATTGTGATTGGATGAAGAATATGTATTTTATGGGTGGAGGTCATTTCTCTATATGTTATATAGTGGAAACTTTGAAAATCATTTTCTCAGAATCTAATAGATGGATATCAACAAAATATCACTGGAATGATACTTGAGTGACCCTTTATCAGTCTAGTCTACCAAAAAATATTGTGATTGGATGAAAAATATGTATTTTAAGGGTGGAGGTCAGTTCTCTAAATGTTATATAGTGGAAACTCCAAAAATCATTTTCTTAGAATCTAATGAATGGATATCAACAAAATTTCACTGCAGTGAACCTTAGGGGATTCTTTATCTACCAAAAATTATTGTGATCGGATGATAAATATGTATTTTATGGACGGAGGTCATTTCTCTATATGTTATATAGTGGAAACTTTGAAAATCATTTTCTCAGAATGTAAATTATGGATATCAACCAAATTTCTCTGCAATTAACCTTAGGTGACCCTTTATCGGTCTACCAAATATTATTGTGATCGGATGATAAATATGTATTTTATGGGCGAAGGTCATTTCTTTATATGTTATATAGTGGAAAGTGGAGGTTAAAAATAGTGGAGGTTAAAAAAATAAACACTACTTTAATTGTTAGGTCATCAAATTGCAGACTTGCAATTAGACAAAATGACTGGCAATCTTTTGAGAATAAGTTGTCTGCATTGGTGTTAGGCTGCAAACAAATATCAGTTTAAGAAGCCCACCTGTGGTCCTTGTAATCTTATCACTGAAAAATGTTAATAAATTGAACTATGGTTATGATAAGGATGGCTTATCAACACCCTTTGTCTATGAAACACACAGAATATTTTCCCCCAAATTTCCGGGACATCTGAAAGAAATGCAGGATGCTGGGACAAGTATTGAAAATCTGGGACTACCCCAGAGAAATCAGGACATGTGGCATGCCATATCTGCATACATTGTAGAATCTTTTTGAGGCTTTTACACAGTGGAGGTATGTTTTGTCCTATATTTACTCCCGTTTTTGGGTGCCTAATGTATTAGACCTCTTTGTTGATACCAAGGACAAAGGTCAAGGTCATTTTTCAAAGTCAAATTTGTGAAAAAATTAAGACATAAAAGTTTGCCATATCTTTGGTTTGGTAAGTGATGTAGTCGTGATGTTTCATATATGTGCATTTCTTGTGAAAAGATATTTCTGTGAAATCTTAAGTAGAGGTTGTCTGTTAAGGTCAAGGATATTTTTTCACGGTAACTATTTTCCAACATGAAATCTGATGTAGACACCAAGCTCTAGGTCATATGTCAAGGTCAAGGTAATTTTTCAAGGTAAAATTTTGTTAGATTAAAACTAACTTTTTTCATAACTTTGGGTTAGTAAGTTAAAGAGCCTTAATATTTCACATGTACATTGCTCATCACAAGACCTGTACATGAATAACAAAGTTAAGCTCATTGATCAAGGTCAAAGTCATTTAGTGAAGGGCCCTAGTTGATGAAATAAAAACTTTACTATTGGTAATAAGTTTTGATTGGTAAGACACTTACTGTTGAAAATTGGTATGAAGCAGCAGTTTTAGACTTTCAAAAGATTTAAATTTAGGATTTCAAGATCCATGTATCAAACCACTGTTCCAAAAAATGGAAGTTGCAGGGGCATTGGTGTCCAGTAAGTACTTTTTGGTTTTTTTTCAAGCCAAGGTTCTAACCACACTACCTCTTTTTTATGTAGGGTGCAACCAAACTGTCCACATGAACAAAGATATATGAAATCTTGATCAGACAAGAAATCAAACGATTAATCAGTAGAAGAGACTGTGTGATGGAAAAATTCAAAAAGTCTGGAGACTATAGACTTTTTGAGATCAATTTGTATCTCTGAGAAAAAGTATTTAGAGCAAAATGAAACATTCACCATCAATTCTAAATTGAAAACGTCTTAGCATTAAATGACAGTCTGTGACATTAAAGTTGATTTTTTTTTTCCATTTTTTGAAATTTTGATCCAATGAAAAACATGGATTTAATGGGTGTGGCCAATTTCCAAATAAAGTAAAAAGTGACTTTTCTCAGAACCTATTTGATGGATACCAATTAAGTTTTACATGAATGATCCTTTGGTGACCGTTTATCAGTCTACAAAAAATTATTGTGATCAGATGAAAAATATGCATCTTATGGGCAGAGGTCATTTCTCTATTTGTGATATAGTGGAAACTTTGAAAATCATTTTCACAGAATGTAACTTGTGGGTATCAACCAAATTTCACTGAAATGATCCTTGGGAGACCCTCTCCCAATTATTGAGATCAGATGAAAAATATGCATTTTATGGGCGGAGGTAATTTCTCTATTTGTTATTTATTGGAAACTTTGAAATTCATTTTCTCAGAATGTAACTTATGGGTATCAACCAAATTTCACTGAAATGATCCTTGGGAGACCCTCTATCAGTCTGACAAAAATTATTGTGATCAGATGGAAAATATGTATTTTATGGGCGGAGGTCTCTAAATGTTATATAGTTGAAACTTGTCAGATTTCCTTGAGATTCTCACAGGATTATTGTAGCTTTATAAGGAAGATTCCTTTTGAAATTTGAGTAATGTGTTAAAATGGTCCTTATATGGATTTTTGCTAAAAATATTCTCATAATGATTATATGGGTTTGGTGATAAATTGTATTGAACATTTTCAGAAAACACACGAAAAGGATTGGACAATGGTACTGAAAATGAATTTAATAGAAAAGAGTCTGCTTGCTTGTTAGTCCCCCACTGATTACACGTTTCAGAACAATAGGTTTGCTTTATTCTATCTGTTCATCCATCCTTCTGTCTGTCCAAAGCTAATCATTCTGTGTCATTTGTGTTGGCATTGGTGTTGGCTTTCTTGTTGGCATTGGCGTAGGCAATCTTTTGACCTACCGTATTTCTTCTAATAAAAGCACCCTCCTTTATAGTAAGATGGGACAGTTTTTGACCCTGAAATCTTTACCATCTTCTCTTCAGTAACCAAACTGTCCACATGAACAAAAATATATGAAATCTTGATCAGACAAGAAATCAAACGATTAATCAGTAGAAGAGACTGTGTGATGGAAAAATTCAAAAAGTCTGGAGACTATAGACTTTTTGAGATCAATTTGTATCTCTGAGAAAAAGTATTTAGAGCAAAATGAAACATTCACCATCAATTCTAAATTGAAAACGTCTTAGCATTAAATGACAGTCTGTGACATTAAAGTTGATTTTTTTTTTCCATTTTTGAAAAATTATAGACAGGACCAGCTTGGTACACCTGCGTTAAACCATGAAAATAAACTTGTAATCTAAACTGCAGAAAAGCGGATATTCTCAATCTACAGTTTCAGACAGTCTTCACTGCAATAGAATCCTTATCACTGTCACATTTAAGTAGTATCAAATTACAGGACATGAGTAATTGTGGAAGAGTACCAAAAAATTTTAGCCCTCAGTTTAACAGTAGTTCCCCGCAGCCATGGAGAACTTCTGTATCTCCTAGCCTGGTATCCTGAAACTTCTTTTGAATCTAAGCCTAGTAAGGCTGTAGGTCTAGACCAGATTAAACCAATCCCCTTTAACCTTGCAATGCTGAATAAATTTTGGCGAAAAATTTTCATCAATATTAAAGGGCAAAAAGCACTGAAAGTACCAACTATAGGTCAATCTTTATTTGAAAAACTAAATCTATTGACAATTCTGGTTTAAAAGTGGGAAACTGGTGGTGTAGACTAACATCAGACTGCACATATGTGCAGGCTGATGTTTATCTATAGCTCCTGCCAAAGCAGGAATATTACGGGTTCAGCATGACAAGGGTTACAGGAACTATCACATACAATTACCTATATAGTAAGCATCATATATCAGCGCTCTGCTAACTTGGCAAACTCCCTACAGGATTTTTATGGACTCAAGTTTTACACATCTGAGACACAAAAATAAGTAGTCAGGACCCTCAAAACCATGATGAGCCCCAAAGACCCTTTGGCAATCAACTTCAGAAAAGAATTGAACACTACTAAATTAAGTAGTTTTCAATTCTTCCCTGAAGTTGTGCCCAAAATATGATTATACTTCTATCAGTTTCTTTACTTTTAACAAGGGAATATCTTTATATCTACAAAGTACAAGATTATAGCCGAAAAAAAAAGTCTATATCTAAAGCAGGGACTCCCAAAACTTAAGAAAGGACCCCAAAGATCCCAAGGATTGAGTCCTTTTGACTCTCTTTTGTTGATATCAGACTAAAACACTGCTCCCTAGTGATTGGTGTCAAGCACTGATGAGTCCTATCTTCAAAAAAGGAGATAGATCATCTCTAGCCAACTAAAGACCAATTTCCCCCATCTGCATACTATGCATGGTCTTCAAACACATAATTGCCTTGCAAGTGGTCAAGCACCTAGACAAACATGACCACCTTTACGACCTTCAACATAGGTTCAGAGAAAAGAGATCTTGTAAAGCGCAACTCTGTATGCTGTTTGAGGATCTTGCCAAGAATGAGGCAGAGGAAAAGCACACTCATACTGTGTCCGTCGTGCAGCCTGTGTGTCAGTGCGTCAATTTTGTAAACTTTTTCTTGAAAAATCTTCTCCTCAGAAACTACTGGATGAAGTTTAACCAAACTTCACAGAAATGATCCTTGGATGACCCTCTTTCAAAGTTGTTCAAGAAATGTTTGATCCAATGAAAAACATGGATTAAATGTGTGTGGCTTATTTCCAAATAGGGTAAAAAGTGATTTTCTCAAAACCTTTTTGATGGATACCAATTAAATTTTACATGAATGATCCTTTGGTGACCCTTTATCAGTCTACAAAAAATTATTGTGGTCAGATGGAAAATATGCATTCTATGGGCAGAAGTCATTTCTCTATGTTATTTAGTGGAAACTTTTAAAATCATCTTCCCAGAATCTAACTGATGGATATCAACCAAATTTCACTGAAATGATCCTTGAGTGACCCTCTATCAGTCTGACAAAAATTATTGTGATCGGATGGAAAATATGTTTTTTTAGGGGAAGAGGTGATTTCTCTATATGTAATAAAGTTGAAACTTTGAAAATCATTTTCTAAAGTCTAAAATGGATATCAACCAAATCATACTGAAATTATCCTTTAGAAATCCTAACCAGTCTACAAAATTATTGTGATTGGATGAAAAATATATCTTTTATGGGCAGAGGTGATTTCTCTTTATATGTTATATAGTGGAAACTTTAAAAATCAATTTCTCAGAATCAAACTGATGGATATCAACTAAACTTCGCTGGAATGTTACTTTGGTGACCCATTATCAGGCTGCACAAAATTACTGTGAATGGATGAAATATATGTAGGCGTAGGTCAATTTTCTATAAGTAATCATCAATCTTGAATTTTAGTTTGCAGAAATATTTCACTTAAAAACACTGATTGACTTGAAATAAAAATTGATTGATTCATTCATTCACTGAAATTCCCACCATGTCCGTAGATTCAGGCCTTTGGAGCATATCGGCAGCTCAAGCAGCTCTAATTTAAAGTTAGTTAGTTTACGCCATCAAGACGTTCATATCTTTCTTGGAACTTCACAGGATAATTGAAGGGTTGTTACAAAGATTACCTTCGTAAAAGGGGAGATTTGATTAAAAAAAATAGAAAAGGGCTTTTATGGATTTTTTCTCAAATTATTTTTGTTATTGTAATAAAGACTACAAATATTGTCAGATTTCCTTGAGAGTCTCACAGGATTATTGTAGCTTTATAAGGAAGACTCCTTTTGAAATTGGAGCAATGTGCTGAAAAACACTGGAAAATGGTCCTCATATGGATTTTTGCTAAAAATATTCTCATTATTTATGGGTTTAGAGATAAATTGTATTGGACATTTTCAGAAAACACACGAAAAGGAGCCTCAAGGATTGGACAATGGTACTGAAAACAATTTTAATAGAAAAGAGTCTGCTTGCTTGTTAGTCCCCCACTGATTACAGGGTTGGGAACAATAGGCTTGCTTTATTCTGTCTGTTCATCCATCCTTCTGTCTGTCTGTTTGTCTGACTCACTTTTAGAGCTTATCATTTGGTGTCATTTGTGTTGGCATTGGTGTTGGCTTTCCTGTTGGCATTAACGTAGGAAATCTTTTGACCTACTGTATTGCTTCTAATAAAAGCACCTTCCTTTATAGAAAGATGGGACAGTTTTTGACCCTGAAATCTTTACCATCTTCTCTTCAGTAACCAATGGGCAGATTTCAACCAAACTTGGCAGAAATGTGTTGTGGGTGACTCTTCCCATAACTTGTTTGTGAAATTTTGATTGACCCCCAAATATGGGCGTCATAAGAAGGGGCAGTTTTTGACCCTGAAATCTTTTACCATCTTCTTCTCAGTGGCAAATGGGCGAATTTCTAACAAACTTAGCAGAAATGTTCCTTGGGTGGCCCTTCTCAAAACATTTTCATGAAATTTTGCTTCACTCCTAAATATGGGCGTGGCTGAGCAGGACAATTTTTTGATCATGAAATCTTTATGTACATTCAACTCAGTAAACAATAGGCAGATTTCAACCAAAATTGGCTGAAATGTTCCTTGGTTGACCCCTTGATATGGGCATAGCAGGGTTGGGCCTTTCTCACCCTCCTAATCCAAAAGACAATTTTAAATGAACTTGTGCCAGAATGTATCTTTAGTGACTATTTTCAAAAAACTTGGATGAATGTACCTTGAATAAGGGCATGGCAGGATGGGGCATATTTTCAGTTTGAATTCTTTGAATAACACCTCATCCTCCACAATTAGGCAAATTTTAATGAAACTTTACTGTAACGTTACTGTGGTTTGATCAGTTGGACCAATAGAATTCAGGTGGGTGGTTTAGGGCCATTCCAGCCCTCTTGTTTACTAAGATTTTTTGCATTATCCAGTACCTGTAGCCAAGCATTGGTACCTGTAGGAGATGCTCTTGTTTAAGCTTTATAGTTCCTCACCATTAATGAACTCTTAATTTACTTTCAGAGCCTGGAAAATGACAGTTTGTGAATGACAGCTGAATTGATTGTCGCATGTGAAGGATAACAATTTGATGAGACAAACAAGGCAGGGGGGCAAATAAAGTCTAGTTAATTTGTCTCTCCTTAATTGATGTAGAAGCACCTGTTTGTTTAGCAGACAAATCCTCTTTTATAAAGATTTGTCACTAGACAGGAGAGTTAGAGGACCAAGTTAGCGAGAGAAAAAATAGTAATATTGGTTATTAGTTCTCGGGTAACAGACAATTTTACCTTCCTGCTCTCCTAGATGGCATCACACTGAGAGTCCACTCTCTATAATATACTTGGAAGCTGTGGATTAAATTAACGCTTGGAAATAACCCTTATATGAAACTCCTTTAACATTGGAGAACGAAAAAAGCATTTGATAAAAGTGATAGGATTTGGCATATTTTGATGTTGTCAGAATTTATGTTTGGTAGACGTTTAGTTCTTTAGTAACTATGCTTTGGGATTGCTATGAATTGACAAGGACAGAGTGTTAAATATGCCTGAGACTTACAATGGAGGATCTAATCAATGGTCTGGAGGGAGCTTGCCCAGGAATCAAACTGAAAACAGCCTTGAGAATGGGGAAGATGGGGACAAAAAGGTGACACCATTTGAACGGATTTCCCAAGATTTGTCCAATGATCCTCGTGTCCTAAAAGAAATAACTTTGGGAAAGAGAATTGGCTTCTATAGAGTGCGGGGAGAGTTGGGAAGTGGAAATTTTTCCCAAGTCAAACTTGGTATTCATGTTTTAACCAGAGGTAAGTTTGTGCATCAAGGTTTTATAGATAAAAGGGTTCCCATAGCAATGCAAATTATTTCCTCACAACAAATTTTGTGACTGTTTGAAATCAAACAGGTTGAACTTGACAATTCAATATTGATTTGGTTTGAAAAATGAATGTTAAACATGTATTTGTAAAACATAGTTATAAAACATTGTGAGGAAGGTTTTATTCATGCAATATTTCTCCTTTTCAAATATTATTTTCCAAAGTGATTTTACTTTGGCATGTGAAAACCTGGGAGTGTTGGTAATCAGTAAGTGAACATACATTCAATATTCAGTTTAAGACTTTTTAGCTTGACTATTTGTAGAATAGGGGAGCTATTCTGGTCACCCCGATGTTGGCTTTGGCATCAGTGTCAGCATGGTTTTTAGGTTTAGGGGCAACTCTGTAAAATCTCTGTTTTTAGCTCGAATATTTGCAAGGGGGCATTGGCATTGGCTTTTGTTAAG
The DNA here is from genome assembly GCA_948146395.1 of Fragum whitleyi. NCBI lineage: Eukaryota > Metazoa > Mollusca > Bivalvia > Cardiida > Cardiidae > Fragum > Fragum whitleyi. The sequence continues at coordinate 25,868,855 of OX411548.1, read as the reverse complement.
TTTCTACGTGCAAGTGTTTAAATTCTGTGTTTCTACTAAAGCTTTTGCTTTGAAACTTTGCACTTAATTCTTTCTGTTGTATATCAGTTATATCTGTTTTTAATTAAGATTTATCTGGAAATTTGGCACATGCCCCTTTGACTATAATATCAGCCTACTGATACTATAACTTCATCCTCTTGACAAAGATTCATTACTCTGATATATTATTTAGTGGAATTTTTAACCTTTTTTGACTTACAAATCTTAAGTTTTTACGTGCAACTGACATATATTTGTTATATCTCTGTTTCCACTAAATCTATCCCTTTGAAATTTTGCACATGCTTGGACGATCATAATATCATCATCCAGACAAAGATGCATAACTTGATTTTGAATTAAGTGGAATTTTAACCCTTTTTGTACTTACAAATTCTTGCTTAAGTTTTTACATGCAACTGTTGTATATCAATTGTATCTCTGTTTCTACTTAAACTATCCCTATAAACTTTGCACATTCTTCTATGACCATCATATCATCCTCTAGACAAACATTTATTACTCTGACTTTCATTTAATGTGACTGTTTAGGCTGCTTAATGTTTGCCCCTCACGAACATTTCAAGTTGGAAATGTCAAGCACAGGCTCATATTATGTTTTTAGAGTGAAGATTCTCATGAGCCTATATTGGTCCTCAATGTGGTATGCAAACAATATTTATAGAAATAATTACATTTCAATGGCAATTTTTCAGATACGGAAAAAAAAACCTTCACAAGTTTGTGCTCTTTGGATTACCACAATGCTTCTGAAATAGACATCATTTATATATTCCAGAAAAAGTAGCCATCAAAATATTAGACAAGACAAAATTAGACCAGAAAACTCAACGTCTTTTGTCCAGGGAGATCTCAAGTATGGAACGATTACATCATCCAAATGTTATACGACTGTATGAGGTTAGTAAATTTAGTGGGAAAAATCAATGGGTCATTGTTAAACCATTGTAAGTGCCTATAACTACATAGGCACTCACAATGTGTATGGGCCTTTTTAATTTCTCTTTATGCCCCCTGTCATGAAATGGTGATGGGCATATAGAGTTACCCCTGTCCATGTGTGAGTGCATGTGTGGGTCTATGTTTGTTTGTTTGTATGTCCCATTCTTGTCCAGAAGCATAACTGCGACATTTATGGATGTATTCTAGATTAACTTGGCACTGTTGTTCTCCAAGATGAGCCCTAGTATCATGCAAAAAGTTTGTCTGAATAGGCCCAAGGTCACAGCTGAAGGTCATGGGGGCAAGGGTGAAGTTTAAGTGACAAAATTGTGTCTAGAGTTTATCTTCTACATTTATAATGGATTCCAAAATAACTTGGCATTTTTGTTGCCCTTAATAAGCGCAAGTTTCATACAAAGAGTTTGTTCAGTTACACCCAAAGCCAAGGTCAGGAATGATGGTGAAACTATGAAATTTGTTAAAATTTGTCTTGTTCAGAGCCTATCTCCTACATTCATTAATGGATTTCAAAATAAGTTAGCAAAGTTGTTCCCCTCAATGAGAACTTGTGTCATGCAAAAGAGTTTCTAAGATATGCCCAAGGTTAAGGTCATGGCTTAAGCTCAAATGATAAATTGGGTTTAGTCCGGAACTTATCTCTTACAATTATGAATGGATTTCAAATTTACTTGGCACAGTTGTTCCACCTTTATGAGTACCAGTGTCATGCAAAGAGTCTGTCTGGACATGTCAAAGGTCAATGTCAGGGCTAAAGGTCAAATGTTAAATTTGGCCTTTTCAGGGTGTTTTTCCTGCATTTAGAATATATTTCAAATAACTTGACACAGTTGTTCCCTTAGATGAGTACTTGTGTCATTGAAAAATTTGGTCGGATCACCTAAGGTCACAGCTGAATGTCAACAATTTTGGACTGTTTGTTTCCCTTATTGTTCCAATGTCATCTAAAAAGTTTGTTTGTGTAGATAGCTATTTTTATTGGGGCATCAGTGTCTGTAACACCTTTCTAGTTTTGTATTGAATAGATACATTTGTAATTAGATAGATATCTGATTTTATCTGAGTCACATTGTAACTGCAATACACTTTAAAAAATAGTCCCCCATCCCATTCTTGTTGCACAGAAATAGGAAAGTAATCATTGTCAGACTGCAACCATAATATTTATGCTTTGGGAGGAGGTATGAACAAAGATCAGCCTGTTTTTATCACATTGATTGTAATGCAATTTTTGCAATCTTTAAGTTACCTTGGTATTTCGTGACCACTCATTAAATGTCCACTATTTATGAAATCTTGGTATTGGGGGAAAAGTAGAGGCTAGGCAGGCTAAGATAATGGAAAACTGAGATTATAATGGAAAACTGAGATTGTAAAAATTGATTACCTGAGGGGTTTTGTTCAATGTTTTAATTATTAATTCAATATTCAGTAATTATTTGATATGGCAGTATCTTATATCAGACTTACATACCTGGTACTCCCTATCCTGGCAATTTTATTTCATAAGAAGTAAATTGATATCTATTGTCAACAGTTTTGAAAGATTTTTGTTTCAAATTAAAATCATAAATATATATTAAAGCTTCAAAATAATTGGAAAAGTAACTTTGCTAAAGCTATTTCTTCTTTCACAATATGATGGTTTTTTTTTGAAATCTCAGGATCAGGTTATAAGTATTGAACTTAAGTTTTTTCCAAGATATTGTAAAAGAGAAAATTATTACAGTGTAATCTCTTTGTACAGCGGTCACTTAGGGGGAAGCATTGTAATTTGCTGTTGTACACAGATTGGCTGCCTTTCACAGTAGTCAGCATTTGATTTCAACTTTGAATGAGCCTGTGCGTGACATTTTCAACAATTTGAAATGATTGTGAGGTGCAAACATTGAGTAGCTTTGACAGCCACATACTGAAAATATAAAGTTACCTGCTTGTCTACAGACACTTCTATACATTATCTAGCTACTAAACGCACAGTGAAGACGCTGGTCAGACTGTGCAAATGCACAGGCTGGCCAGAGGCTATGCCTTGTGCCAATGTGAAATTGTTGAAAATGTCACACACAGGTCCAAATGGTCTTAAATTAAGTGTTCCATTTTAGATATATAAGCCAGTTCCTTCACTTATTCATAATTAATGAAATAAGAACCACATAGTCTAAAGAGAACAGAATTTATAAATCTAGTAAAAAGTCAGTTATGTCCATATAGTAAAAAAGACAAAAATTGAAGTTCTGGTCTAATACATCTCTTCTTAATTATACCCCCCAGTATTTTGTCAACATTAAATGGTTTGAGACGTGTACAATATTTTATTTATTTCTCTAGAGAAAGTTATAGAAAAAGTTCATGCTATTTTAAGCTCACCTGAGCACAAAGTGCTAAAGGTGAGCTTTTGTGGTCGTCATGTCCGTCATGCATCTTGAGTTGTCAACAATTTCTTTAAACATCATCTCCTCCTAAACTGGTGGGCCAATCTTGATGAAACTTGGCAGGGATGTTCCTTGGGTCAAGCCCTACCAAAGTTGTTCAAATAAATAAAATCCATCCTTAACTCTCCTTCTACCCTTAACAATAAGGGTGAAAATAGGAAAATCTTTAAAAATCTTCTTCTCTGAAACAGAAGGCAGACAGCTTTCATATTTGGCATGAAGCATCATAAAATGGACCTCTATCAAGTTTGTTCATATCGAGACCCTGGGGTCATATTTTGGCTCCACCATGGCACAACCCTTTTTACATAGAATCAAAGAGCAAAAATCTTCAAAATTCTTCTTCTCTGAAATCAGAAGGCAGAGAGCTTTCATATTTAGTATGTAGCATCATCTAGTGGACCTCTACCAAGTTTGCTCATATCAAGACCCTGCTATCATAATTCAGTTCCACCCAGGCGCAACCCTTTTTACAATAGAATCAAAAAGCAAAATTCTTCAAATTTTTCTTCTCTGAAAACAGAAGGCAGACAGCTTACATATTTTTTATCATCATCTATTTAACCTCTACTAAGTTTGTTCATATCAAGACCCTGGGGTCCTAGTCAAAAAGTGAAAAATCTTCAAACATCTTCCTCTCTGAAACCAGAAGGCAGATAGCTTTCATTATTTGTATGTAGCATCATCTAATGGACCTCTACCAAGTTTGTTCATAACAAGGCCCTGAGATCATATTTGGGCTCCACCCAGGTGCAACCTGTGATGTCCCTTGGGTCAAAGAGACTCAGGTGGGCGATCTAGGACCATCATGGTGCTCTTGTTTATTTTATCCACCCTTGTATGCATACTAGAGGCCCCATTTTTTGCCTGATCAACCTTAAATTTGGTAAGAATGATTGTCTTGATTACATCTTGGAAGACTTTGAAAATTGGTCACCTAGGATCAAAAACTAGGTCATAGGGTCAATTCTTAGAAAAACCTTGTGTGGCTTCTAGAGGCCAAGTTTAAGACACTACTTGTAGGTAAGCAATTTAGGGACACTATGGCTGTCTTGTAATAACTAAGTCTGTTGAATCTCAGAGTTTTGACCAGTCAGAAATTCTTCACCATATTATGTTTGGAGTTCCAAAATGCCATAATGATTTGATGACTGGGCCTAAACAGTTGCAACTGGCTTTATATTTAAAGGCAGTTACAACTGTTTTGGACTCAGCCATCAGATCATTCTTTCAACATCTTTATTCAAGTAGGAGATACCACATTTTTTGCCCCCTACAGACAATTTCAAATTTTCACAATGTTTTCTATATACATCCTGTAGGTAGTAGAAACATTAGCCAAACTTCATATAGTAATGGAATATGCAGGAGGAGGGGAACTCTTCACAAGAATATCTAATGAGGGTAAATTCCCGGAAACAGAGGCGAGACATATATTTGCACAAGTCATGGCAGCTATTGATCATATGGTAAATATAGATTTGCTTATTGTTATATTTATATAATCTAAAAAGGAATGTATACTGTTTGCTATATTTACCAGCACCCAGTTGTATAATAGTTAACCATTGGTTAATTCCTAACTAATAGGTATATGTGGTTAGGTGCTACAGCTGTTGTGCTATGACTGAAAGATTGTTTGGAACGAAGAAACTCCATTCAAACAAACAAATTCATTGCACAAGCACAGACTTTTTGAACCTCGGTAATCTACAGATCTTAATTTCTTCATATCTCACAAAGTGTCAATGCTTTGAAGCTTACAAATGGAAAGATTTTATTTAGGAAAATTGCAGTGATCAAGAACTTCTTCCCTAGCTAGCTAGCATAACTTCAGAGTTATTACCCTTCTGTAATTTACAGGAGTAAATTTTGTCCAGTTGAATATCTGTGAATATGATACTAGATAGCTATAACAAAGGTACCGATTATAGGGTGTAAAGCCAGTCTGAAAACTTTATTTCTCATTGAACCCCTATGATGTGGGTTCTCATTTGAATAGTCTTGACAAGACGATTCAAATGAGTTTACGCATTTAGGATTTGCGCAAGTAAAGTTGAAATAATCTGAAATACCCCTCTATTTGTATAAATGTAAATCTTCCTTGATGGATAACTCTAATTGAGTAGAAGAGCAGTGCACTAGAACAATAAATTTTACCCTCTTATTGTTTGAGTAATTGGCCTTTGTTTATTTTAAAGACTTGGATTTTGTTCAAAGAATGTTATATTTAGTGTTAAAGCTATCGACTTTAAACATTCTCTGTTGGTAGATCTCATTGAGAAGAAGTGCATCCTACAAGAATCATAGTTCTTGCTTGCAAAGTAAGGGTTTCTACCCTTTGCTATTTTAGAGCCATTTGTTTTACCAATGCATATCTCTAAAAGTATACTAGCTATGAACATTAACCCTTTGCTGTTTAATCCCTGCTTTTTACGTGTCTGTGATTTTATGATTGAGAAAACATTGTGAAAAAAGAAGAAATTGCTTCTGACAAGCAATTTCTTCTTTTTCCACACTATTTTCGACCCTACTGAATGGTTATTTTTCAAATTAAATCCACTTTAAATTTTCGTCTGCAAAACCTTTGAATTTGGGCAGGTCCAAAATTTGGAAAACAGGAAAGGGTTAAGCCTCTTGCCTAAGTAGACCTGATTGAGGAGGAATGCATTGCACAAGAACCTTAAAAAGTAGCTGGCTTAGTTTCGGAGTTAATGTCCCTTGTTATACAAATTACACTAAATATATATTGTCTGCAAAACCTTTTGGAATTTTGACAAGTGAGAAGTTATATTTAACATTGGATTAAAGAAAAGATCAATACATTAAATTTTGATTATTCTATGTCATATTGCTGGACTGTGCAGGTGACAGCAACAATTTGTGGTGAAAAAAAAAGAAAGAAAGATCAGTTTGTCCTTGGAGTTCATAATCAGATAGAGAAGAAGTATGTCACATCTTATCAGAAAGCTCTGATACAAAAGATAAATTATTTATCATTAATAATTAAATATTAATTTATCATTTTTGATTACATGATGTAAGCTTCAAAGACAATTCCAATGAGTACCCACAACATAGGGTTTAGAATAATGACAACATATTAAAAATGTCATTGAATCCTCGTCTTATCTAGAGTATTGACTATTACAGCAGCTCCTAGTCAATCCGAGAAAAATAATAAGTGGTTAACAAGTGAGCCAGGTTGAAGTGATAATTATGGGATTTCTTGTCTGTAGTAAACACCAGTTTTAACCTAATCAATACTACTTAGTTACAACTGAGTGAATGGAGAAATAATGGGAAGATGCCCTTCAATACTTGACCTATTTATTGATGACTTAGTTCATTAACTTCTGTACATGCTTGATTAAATGTGGGCCTGGCTTGTAAGTCACCCCCTGTACTTAAAGGTTCAAAAAAGGCAATTTTACCTTTGACTCGACTATAAACCACAACAATTTACAGGAAAATCTACTGTTTGTCATTTTCTAATGGTCTCGGAAATGCTTAGCAGACAATTTGGACACCTTCAGCACAGTCTGTCTTCTTTGCTTGTTTTCTCACCAAATGAATAAAACTTTGTATGAATTGAGACTGAAAGCTCTGATTGTATCTATCAACTATCATTTCTTTTCTCTTTAAGACATTTTCAATGAGGAACCATAGCACAGGATTTAGAATTATGACACAACATTGAAGAATGTCATTGAATCCTCGTCTTATCTAGAGTATTGACTACGGTATTACAGCAGCTCCTAGTCAATATGAGAAAAATAATAAGTGGTTAACAAGTGAGCCAGGTTGAAGTGATAATTATGGGATTTCTTGTCTGTAGTAAACACCAGTTTTAACCTAATCAATACTACTTAGTTACAACTGAGTGAATGGAGAAATAATGGGATGATGCCCTTCAATCCTTGACCTATTTATTGATGACTTTTTTTTTAAGTTAAAAAGTGGAGTAGATTGAAAGCCTTTATATCACATTGGAAGCTTTTGCTGAAGGAATGAAAAAGCTTATCACAAGTATTTTACAAGTATATAATACTCAGGTATCCATAAATATGTTCGTCTGTCAGTTTGTAAATAATGAAATGAAGACTCGGATTCAGTCAAGCATATTCACGGCACAACACTTATTAATGGCTCTCATCAATTATGCAACGGCTTATACAAAAGTCAAGGTCAAACTTCCTATTAAGTCATAACTTAACCCTTGTCATGCTGAACCTGGAATATTCCTGCTTTTGCAGGAGCTATAGACAAACATCAGCCTGCACAAATGTGCAGCCTGATGTTGGTCTACACCACCTGTTTCTCAAATTCAAACCAGAATTGTCAAAATATTTAGTTTTTCCAACAAAAATTGAATTACATTTTGTACTTTCAGTGCTTTTTGCCCTTTGATTTTGATGCAAATTTTTACTTAAAATTTATTCAGCATGACAAGGGTCAACCCCCCAAGCAACAATGGTCTGATTACTTCTAATCTTTGCCTATACCATCTGATCTTCAATTAAACCAGAAAAAAATGAAGAATTATATTTTATAAATGACAATGTATGGTGACTCACAATTAGTTCATCCAATACTTTGAGCACTATGATTTTTATTGCAATTTTGCCTGGAGGTTTTTATTCAGCATGGCAAGGGTTAAGAAATTTTTTGACAATTAACATCTGTTAAACCTTTGCTGTTTAATCCCTGATTTTAACGTGCTTATGATTTTATGATTGTGAAAACATTGAGATAAAAGAAGAAATTGCTTCTGACAAGCAATTTCTTCTTTTTCCACACTATTTTCTACTCTACTGAATGGTTATTTTTCAAATTAAATCCACTTAAAATTTTCGTCTGCAAAACGTTTGAATTTGGACAGGTCCAAGATTTTGTAAAACAGGAAAGGGTTAATAACAGGATCAAGGATATTTAAGTATGTCAAGGTCATAAGTCAAGATTAAACTTTGAAAGGTAACTGGTTAAAATAATCCCAATAACTTCCAGCCTTCAAGTGCATCATAAGGGCATTGTTTCACAAACACGTCTTGCTTGGCATTGTTTTTCTGAAATTATCATAACACAATGATCGTAGAAAAAATTTTCATTGTCATGATTTTACAATATTTAGGACAACTTACTGTTCATGCTTAACCCAAAATATTCTTGCTGTGGCAGAAGGTAAAGACAAAGATCAGCCTGCACATATTTGCAGTCTGATCTCAATCTATACCATCTGATGTTCCTTTTAAAACCAGAAAATATTGTATTTTCAAGGAAAATACTGACTAACAATAAGCTCATCAAGTGAATTTTGCACTTTGACTTTGACATATTTTTGCCAAGGTTTTAATCAGCAAGACATATGTTAAATCATGAAGAATTTACCAGTTTTAAATTAATTCTAATTCCTCGTGTAAGATCTTGTGTCTGCATTAACCCTTTGCTGTTTAATCCCTGCTTTTTACGTGCCTGTGATTTTATGATTGAGAAAACATTGTGAAAAAAAGAAGAAATTGCTTCAGACAAGCAATTTCTTCTTTTTCCACACTATTTTCTACCCTACTGAATGGTTATTTTTCAAATTAAATCCACTTTAAATTTTTGTCTGCAAAACCTTTGAATTTGGACAGGTCCAAAATTTTGTAAAACTGGAAAGTGTTAATCTGTATTAGACGGTAGAATATAAGACTGGCCCAACAACTTTCAGGAATTATTAGATATTAACTTGGTTTATGAAACAGAAAAGAAAAATACTTGGGACAAGAAAAATTAGACATGGCTGGCTATTATGGGATTTGAAATAACTTCTTTTTTCCAAATGAGCTTCACTGTCCAAATTGTATGGAAATGGTTAAACTAAATGGTGTAAAAATGTATGTAAATTTATATTTGCAGCATAAACAGAACATCATTCACAGGGACTTAAAAGCTGAGAATGTGTTTTATGCTGGTTCCAGGCTAGTCAAAGTGGGTGATTTTGGTTTTAGCACTTACAGTACTCCAAGTAATCTTCTGAATACATTCTGTGGTTCCCCTCCGTACGCGGCACCTGAGTTGTTCAGAGACGAGAGCTATGTTGGAGCGTTTGTGGACATCTGGGCTGCTGGTATTATGTTATATTTTGTTGTGACTGGTATAATGCCTTTTAGGGCGGACACTGTTGCCAAATTAAAGAAATGTATTTTAGAAGGTAGTTATATCATCCCATCATATGTGTCTGACAGTTGTCAGTTTCTTATACGCAGTATTCTTAAAGCCGTTCCTCAGGATCGATTTACCGTTCAGGAGATTATGAACTCTGAATGGCTTGAAGGTCAGGAGTTTCCTCAGGCCTTGGAGCCTTACAGTGTGAACCCAAGTCTACAAGGTGCTATCAGTGAAGAGGAAAAAGATGCCCGTAAAGTATTAGAGGACTTGGGTATAACCAACGAACATTTTAAACAATATAGTGGTCGTGAATCTAGATCTAGTGTAACAGGAACATACAGAATTGTTTTACACAAAATTCACAAGCGGAAGCTTGGTATATCTGAGTCAAATTCTAGTGATAATCTACAAAGTTTAAATCGTGGGATGAGTCAGTCGACAAGTTCACCGCCAGCCAAGCAGCAGTCTTCAAAGTTCTGTGTTATCTTGTGATGTTATTATGCTGTGATAATGTTGTTGATTATTGTTAAGAGTGGATCAGATAAGAGGACATATTTTCATTTGATGTTTAACCACCTGTTACTAGACTACAAAATGTTAGGCTCAATTGATAGAATTCTGAAGGCGACAACCTCAAAAACTTGCAATTTATTTGTCAATCTTTCTCTCAGAAGAAGTCATTGGAGAATACCGCTAGTTAACAATGTAGTGCAGGTTTTATATTGAGAAGCATAGAACATAATCATTGTGTGGGAATGGGTAAATTTATTTTAATATACAATCAGACAGACCATATATGTGTTTTAATTGCTCATTTATATGGGGGCTGTGTATGACTTGAGTATTTTTTGTAAGCAACAACATTATTGTAACTACAGTTACAATAATTTTGTTGCTAGGTAAAAATGTTTTTGAAGTACACTGAAATAATTTTGCCCCAATATCTATGAAAGCACTTGTGGTAGATTTCAAGAAAATTAGGTCCTCTTATCTGAATCACTTGTATTTGTTGTTTGTTATTAAAAAAATGAAAGATAAAATCTTTATTTTAGTAGAAAATCATGTTTTTTGTTGAAATTTTATCTCAAAGATACTTGAATGTTGTATTTTTCTCTATGATCTATTCTTTTAGAATTTTATTCAACTACTTACCTCACTGTGAATACAGGGGTGTGGAATTCCCATGCCCCACTTGTCTGACTTGGGCTTTTGTACTTGAGGACAAGTAAATTTTTCTAAGCCACTTGTCCAAGGACAAGTAAATACCAGGGCAAATCTTGGAATGTTACTTAAAAGAATTAAGAGAGAAATCATCCTAATGTTCATATCATAGGGTAGAAAACATTGTTTTTAATGAAGAAAATGCTGGATACCAGCATTTTCTTCATCAAAAGGCAATGTTTTTTTCAAATTTTTCTATTTACTCTTTAGCGGACAAGTTCATTTTGATCCTGGACGAGTAGAAAATCCGCTTTACTTGTCCAGGGATAAGTGGAGAAAACTCGTATTTCCACACCCCTGGGGAATAGCTGGGTGACCAAACCTTGTTGCAAATTGCAAGGTTTTGGTCTCCCACTGGTGAATTTGTTCATTCAAGCATACAATGATCATACACAAACATCAGAGATGTGTTTTTGAGAGTGAGATTAAAAATCTCGCTAAATAAAATTGTTAAGAGGTCATAAGAAATTATTTTCAATATTTTGACATTGTCAAGGCTACTCGTTTTAAGACAAAGCAAAGCCATCTTCATTTCCTCATTAAGATGTCTTAAAAATTCTTATTAGCCTGCTTAAAAATCTTAATCTAAAAGATGCTTCATCCTAAAAATCTTAATAAGATTCTTAAGAATCTTAATCTAAGAAAGGCACCTCTGAGGTAAGGATGTGTTGGATGCAACATGTCTTTGAATCTGATGTCAACCTTTAACTTCATCACCAAAGCCAAGCACTGAAGTATTTTTGAAGCACCCATGTTTGTTTTTACTCTCTTGACTTCACAATAAAAAATTACTGATCAGAGGTGCATTTGTGAGAGTAAGGTGTAAAATTACATTAAATGTGATTTCTAAGATGTCATAATGAATAATTTTCGGAATTTTGATTGAAAACATTCAATGTTGAAGATACTACTTGTTGTTAGCTAATGCCAAGCAAACTTTATTTTCTCATTTAGAATTTTTAAGCTTCTTATTTAGCGACTTTAAAATATCGCTCTTGCTAACGCTTTATTTTTAAAAATCTTTGTTAGATTTTAAAGGCTCTTGCTGAATCAAACTCACCTCAGGAATCAGCCACTATTTTTTAAAACAACAATATCAAAATTGCCTAACATCATTACATGTGCATACTTAATGTACCCTGTATGGATAGATCAGCCGCATGTTGAGGGGCCAGTTCAACACTATTGTAAATGCCTATAAATATATAGGCACTTACAAAAGTGTTGCACTGACCCTTTGATATTGAGGATTAAGCCCAAGACTAAACTGAGTGTCTTTACACTATACAGTATTGTATTGAACCCGGAATATGGTAATTTTCTTGTCTATTTGTCCATTTGTGAATTCAACTGAAGAAAAAGCTTAAAAATTTGCTAAAACTTTCAATTTATGATTTCATGGGCTAGTATATCATGTTGGTGTATTACACATTTCTATTGATACCACCATGTTCATGGACATCTTTCAAGGCCAAGATCACCTTGCACGGTCATTATTTTCAAAAACATGAATGTTAACATTTTCTGTACATTTTGAATGATAAGTGCTTAATTTTTCAATCTTTGCATGTATATCCTATGATGTTAATCCTCTCTTTGATACCAAGAACTTTGTTGTCTGACAAGGTCAAATATGGTCATTGTGAAATATATTTAATTAGAAGCTGGTATTAATGTATTTAGAACACATCTTGTTACATGATGAAAATTTTTACTTGATGAGCCCATGTTGGCACACAAAAGATCTTGAGAATTTATATCTGAGAATGAATAATTGCTTATTAAAAGCTATGTATAATGTTTTCTACCCGGAAAAACAAAGATATTTAAATTTTCAGCAACTTCAAATCGACCTCTGCAACCTCTCCAAATTTTAAACATTCAAAAATGTTCATGTCTTTAAAAAAAAGAGATTTTAGACAACATTGGAAAGTTTGTGAAGTTTAAAGATAAACTTTTTTATGTGGTGAAAGTATTGTTGAAAAAGAATTCATTGCTTGTCACAAGCAATGTCTTCTTTTTCAACAATATTTTTCAAATAAATAATCACAAGTACTTAAATTCCACTGTATAGGGAAGTTAAATTCTCATTCTTATTCTCATTCTTATTCTATCGCTTTTTGTGAACATCGTACATGATTGTGTTCATAAGAGTATAGTGATGCTTCATTATAAGTACTTTCCATTCCATCTTTTTGTGTCTTTTTACATCTTTTATTTAACAATAAGCTTTAATTAGACAACTTGCTGATCAACCTTTATCCTGCTGAATTTGAATTAGATTCAAACAAATTTTCAATTTTTGGGACATTTCAACTGGTCAGGTTCATAATAAAGAAATAATAAGGCATTGTGGGCTAAGATCAGCATGCATGTCTGTGCTGATATAAGTCTAAACTATCTGCCTTATTTACAGAAGAAATTTGCCTTGAACAGAATGTAATTGGGTTAAATTTCATTTCCTTCATGTTTTTTTGTGGATTATCGAGAAAAAATTGTTGACGATGATTTGATAAACTCACCTCCTAACCAGTGAATTTATCAAAAATTTTTACCCTGCTTTCGTTGTTGGTACAGTTTTATATGTTATCTTAGCTGAGTACAAAAAGTAACATCATCATGAGCGTTTCAAAGCAATCACATGCAAAAAAGTTGTGCTTTAAGAAAATTTGTCCTAAAATTTTAAGATTTTGTCTCATGAAATAGGATGATTGTTTATTTTTTGAGTAGGATTGCTTGAAATTTCATTTTTTGAACAACAACGCTATATTTTCACCCGTGGCTCCGCTTCTTGTGAAAATATAGCTTTTTTTTGTTAACTCAATGGAATATAAATCAAACTTACACTGTAAGCAAAATTTAATGATTATCCTCTATGTACTTCTCAAAGTCCTACCTTAACAGAAAAGCATTGTCTATTTTAATTTATCATAGACAGCTTAAAGATAAATCATCAAGTGTTCATGTTGAGACTGGTTGAAATTCAAAGACATTGCAAATGATGTATTTGTTGCCAAAACAATTCATTTTTGTTAGAGACCATTGAAAATATTTTTGGAAAGGAGAAATAACTTGGTACAAGCATATTTCCACTTTTCCAAACAATGATTTTTTAATGGTTTACTTCTTAAGGTAGTGGACCCATAATAGTTCCACAACGTTATGGAGCTCATGATCATACACAATGTTGACAGAGGTTTCATAATGAAGATCATTAGTTAACCTCGGTTAACACTGTTTAAGTTCATCACTTCTGAAACATTGTGGAACTATTACAGGTCCACTAACTTAAGTATATCATAATAGGGAATGGTGATTAGGACAAAGTTGACGTTCAATATAAAGTTATGGTGTAGCTGATTTTATAAGTTCATAGTCAGCAGTTTCTTTGAGCGAGCTAAATAACGCAAAGCATACTTTTGACTGACAAACTTATTGATAGGAGAAAGAAAAAGGTACTGATGGAATGATTATAAATGATTCTTCGTACTGAAATGTCAAACTGAAATGTCAAATTTTAAGACTACAGTCAAATCTGGACGAAATGATTTAACTGTCTTCTCAAAGCAAAAGTAATCGTTGCCGTATTAGGTATAAATTATAAAAAATGAGTTGGAACTTGATTGAATCATTCTTTTCCCAGGTTTTTTATAAGGTTTTCCTTATAGTTATTCTTCCATAGGATCAAAATAATTTGTTGTTTGGTAACAGAGTAAAGACCATGAACTTCACTGCTGAACAATTGCTGCTGATAGTTCTTGGAGGGGTCCGCTTAACCCTTGTCATGCTGAACCCGGAATATTCCTGCTTTGGCAGAAGCTATAGACAAGCATCAGCCAGCACATATGTGCAGCCTGATGTTAGTCTAGACCACCTGTATCTCACTTTCAAAGCAGAATTGTCAATAGATTTAGGTTCTCAAATGAAAATTGACCTACATTTGGTACTTTTAGTGTGTTTTGCTCTGATTTTGATGAAAAATTTTAGCCAAAATTTATTCAGCATGACAAGGGTTAAAACATTTGTAATTGCCTATATATCCATAGGCACTTACAATAGTTTTGCACTGATCACTTGACTTTTATCTAATCTTTCTCCAAACCCTTTACCAATCAACCAGTTACTATCATGGTAGTATGTTTTCAAACTGTACAGAAATTCTCAGCATGGTGAAAAGATATCAACCAAGTCTTTTTTAGCTCAGGTGTTTTTCAGAGAAAATCTGAGGTATTGTGATCACCTTGGCTTGTGTGTACACTATCACAAGAGCTATCAAGATAATCAAGGGGGATAACTCTGAAAGCATTTTTGTAAGACTTATGACCCTTTTCTTTACATTATCCAGCACCTGCAACCGAGCGTGGTACCTGTAGGCGATGCCCTATTTTGTATATGAGTTACATGGTTAAAGGAGTATCTATTCCTACATGGTTGATTATCAGCAGAACAGAATAGTTAAACACTGCCCTTAGTCAAGGAAAAATAGCATTATTTTTAAACTAATCAGGAGTGTTATCATTCAGATTGCAAGGAAGGACTGAATCTATCCAAACAAGCAAATCTATAGAAATAATCAAATTGAGAGGATATTTTAGCCTGTGTGTGACATTTCCAACAATTCCAAATGTGCGCCAAGCAAAGACTTTGGCCAGTCTGTGCATTTGCACAGTCTGACCAGAGTCTTTACTTTGCGTTTTGTAGTAAGATAAGGTCTAAAGGTATCTAGAGACATTCAAACAATCTTCTAATCACACTTTGTGGCTATCTATGCTGCTCAATGTATGTTCCTCACGCACACATCAAATTGTTGGAAATGTCACGCACATGCTCATTTGTTTGTATAAGAATACAATGTATTTGGTAGCCTTTTTTAGCTCACCTGAGCACGAAATGCTCAAGGTGAGCTATTGTGGTTAGGTGGATGTCCGTCGTCCGTCGTCCGTCGTGCGATGTCCGTCGTCAACATTTGCCTTGTATGCACTCTAGAGGCCACATTTTTTGCCTGATCAACCTGAATTTTGGTCAGAATGATTGTCTTGATGAAATCTAGGACGAGTTCAAAATTGGGTCAACTGGGGTCAAAAACTAGGTCACGGGGTCAAATCTAAGGTAAACCTTGTATGCACTCTAGAGGCCACATTTTTTACCCGTACAACCTGAATTTTGGTCAGAATGATTGTCTTAATGAAATCTCGGACGAGTTCGAAATTAGGTCAACTGGGGTCAAAAACTAGGTCACTGGGTCAAATCTAAGAAAAACCTTGTATGCACTCTAGAGGCCACATTTTTTGCCAGATCAACCTGAAATTTGGTCAGAATGATTGTCTTGATGCAATCTGGGACAAGTTCGAAATTGGGTCAACTGGGGGCAAAAACTAGGTCACGGGGTCAAATCTAAGAAAAACCTTGTATGCACTCTAGAGGCCACATTTTTTGCCCGTTCAACCTGAATTTTGGTCAGAATGATTGTCTTGATGAAATCTCAAACGAGTTCAAAATTGGGTCGACTGGGGTTAAAAACTAGGTCACTGGGTCAAATCTAAGAAAAACCTTGTAGGCACTCTTGTGGCTGCGTTTATTGCCCGATCAACCTGAATTTTGGTCAGAATGATTGTCTTAATGAAATCTTGAATGAGTTCGAAATTGGGTCAACTGGGGTCAAAAACTAGGTCACTGTGTCAAATCTAAGAAAAACCTTGTATGCACTCTAGAGGCCACATTTTTTGCCAGATCAACTTGAATTTTTGTCAGAATGATTGTCTTAATGAAATCTCGGACGAGTTTGAAATTAGGTCAACTGGGGTCAAAAACTAGGTCACGGGTCAAATCTAAGAAAAACCATGTAGGCACTCTTGTGGCCTCGTTTATTGCCCGATCAACCTGAATTTTGGTCAGAATGATTGTCTTAATGAAATCTTGAACAAGTTCAAAATTGGGTCAACTTGGGTCAAAAACTAGGTCACGGGGTCAAATCTAAGGTAATCCTTGTATGCACTCTAGAGGCCACATTTATTGCCAGATCAACCTGAATTTTGGTCAGAATGATTGTCTTAATGATATCTCTGATGATTTCGAAATGGGATCAACTGGGGTCAAAAACTAGGTCACGGGGTCAAATCTAAGAAAAACCTTGTATGCACTCTAGAGGCCACATTTTTTGCCAGATCAACCTGAAATTTGGTCAGAATGATTGTCTTGATGAAATCTCGGATGAGTTCAAAATTGGGTCAACTGGGGTCAAAAACTAGGTCACTGGGTCAAATCTAAGAAAAACCTTGTATACACTCTAGAGGCCACATTTTTTGCCAGATCAACCTGAAATTTGGTCAGAATGATTGTCTTGATGAAATCCAGACAGGTTCGAAATAGGGTCATCTGGGGGCAAAAACTAAGTCACAGGGTCAAATCTAAGAAAAACCTTGTTTGCACTCCAGAGGCCACATTTTTTGCCCTATCAACCTGAATTTTGGTCAGAATGATTGTCTTGATGAAATCTCGGACAAGTTCGAAGTTGGGTCAACCGGGATAAAAAACTAAGTCACAGGTTCAAATCTAAGAAAACCTTGTATGCACCCTAGGGGCCACATTTTTGCTCGATCAACCTGAATTTTGGTCAGAATGATTGTCTTGATGAAATCTCGCGACAAGTGTGAAATTGGGTCATCTGGGGTCAAAAACTAAGTCACAGGGTCAAATCTAAGAAAAACCTTGTTTGCACTCTAGAGGCCACAATATTTGGCCAATCAGTCTGACATTTGGTCAGAATGATTGTCTACATGAAATCTCAGATGAGATTGAAATTGGGTCAAGTGGGGTCAAAAAATAGGTCACGAAATCAATTATAAAAATCCTTGTTAGTCAACCTTAAAATTGTAAAAAACGGATTCTCAAGTTGTATAGAAGCAACAGCTTTGTTTAGCTCAGTCATTCATCATTCTATTTCTCATTCTTCTTTTGAAAATTTTAGACAGTTCATTCAGGTGAGCGATTAAGGGCCACTATGGCCCTCTTGTTTGTACAATTTGTGTTTTTCACTGCAAAGCAGATTATCATATCCCCAATAAAATGGTGGACATGTTGTGTTACTGGTACCCATCTGTCTTTCTTTCGATTTTTTGTCCATCAATCTGCATTTGAAACTGTACACTGCCGATTTCTTCAGATCCTTTTCAAGGTACAATGTTCATATTTGTGACCCATCATGCCAAAAGGGACCATCTGCAGGGAAATTCTGTAAAATTAATATTTGAAAAGGAGATTGGTTCTGGGACAGGCTAATCAGGGGTAACATTTCAAAAATTCTTTTCACAGACAAGTAGATTGATCATTCATATTTCAGTAAATTAGCTAAAAGTGAAAAGTTTCTATCCTAGTCAGTCTGCGCAGTCTGACTTGGGTCGACACTTTAAGCACTACCCAGATGGTCCCTTTTCAAGTGACCGCTACATTTTTCAGGATGATCTGCAAACACTAAGCTCATCCAGCTTAGCAAAACTTAGCTAAAAAACATAACTTTTCCAAATTACTCAAAGCGTATACAAGATAAATAGCTCATATATAAATAATGATAGATTTGAAAAATTCAAATTTACAGAAACATATCATTTTAAATGGTCAAGGTCATTTTTCAAGCCAGACTTCTGGGAAAATAATAATGTCTCTCGGGCATCAGTGTTTCATAAACACAACATAGTTTATTTATTTGAATTTCTAATCATCTAATTAATCATGTTAGACTACGTGGCTGTTTAACCCTTCTTATGGTGGGTGAATAATTTACCCATCAAAAAAAAACTCATTTTAGGTTGATTGAAAACAAGAAAAGGAGTCGGCACAATACTACTGTAAGTGCCTATAAATATATAGGCTTTTACAATAGTTTTGTGCAGACCCCTGAAATAAAGATCACATCTTATAGGAAGGTTTACAATTCATCATTCCAACATTGTTATACTGTATTTTACAATGTTAGATACAGAAATTCTGCTATTGTGATTGATTTTATTTAGAAATTATTTTATGAATTATTTTATACATCTGGAAGATTTATTTGCAGAAATGTGTTGTCTTATTTCTCTCTAGCATAGCTGTTGCATGCATAATACAAAATGATAATGGAGCCTCAAACAATACAGTGTATTTAATTTATTATATTTAATGCTGAGTGTTGCCATTAGATGTGTTAAAAGAACTCAGCTTTACATATACCTGTAACCTGTGGGGCAAAAAGAGACCATCTTGTTAGTATGTGACGTATAAACTGTCGTCAAGCTGCAGGCTGACTAGGATTGAAACTTTTGGCACTGACCAAATTACATTCCTATATAAGAATTTTTGAAATGCAGCCTCAAACTGCACTGTACTCGAATGTCATCCCAATTAGCTCAGTTGGTAGAGCACTGGACTTCAAAACCATTGAAGTTTGATTGCAGGGGTTCGATTTCTGTGCTGGCACACAAACAAACTAATTGTCTTTTGAAAAGATGTTAAACTGAGGTCCTTTGAGACCGTGCTTTACACCTAGTATGTTAAAGAACCATGTTGGATCTCAGCAGTAGTTTCATCATGTATCCTTGCACTATCCCCTATAACAACTATCCATCTTCTGGGGGCGTTGCTCATATGGGCATGTGCTATGGTAGCGACGATATGTAAACAGAAATACACAAAAACTGTACTGGAACCAATATAATTTTCTATTATTTATTTTATTGAGTTCCCAGATGTTTTTTTTTGTGTGCTATGTCACATATTGATTATTTGCAGATTAGATTAGAGTCCCCTACCACCTAAACAAAGAGAATTATCTTGATTAAAACAGTTGTTGGAAAAGGAGAAATTGTACTTAAAAAATACAATTTGCAATACAAAACATTGTGGTAAAAGGAGAAATTCCTTGTTTATAAGTGAAATTATCAAATGATAATCCACCTGGTAACAACCCTTTTAATGCTGAATAAAAATCTTGGCAAAATTGTATTAATGTCAAAGTACTGAAGATACAGATTATTCATTTGTTGTGAGTAAGTGTTTTCTTGGAAAATATATCTTTAAAACTATTCTTGCTTGAAAAGGAAAAAACAGATTGTATAGACTAATTAAATAAGATCAGCTTACTCATATGTGCGACTGATCTTGATCTATATCTCCTGCCGAAGCAGAATTATTCTGGGTTCAACATGACAAGGGTTAATGATGAAGTTATGCTACAAGCCAAAAGTTTCACGCATAGGCATTCCTTTCAGTCTATCAAGTCTTATAGTTTGTTGTTATTTGATTTTTCATTTCCAAGATAGGTCTCTGTAAGAGTGTCAGATAATTTAAAATGAAATTAACATATCATGTTGTGATCTCTGTATAATGAACTGTTGAAATTTTATTCCTTGTATGTGTATTGATTAGCCAGAGATAATCATTGTTGATGAACTAATTATTAAATGATTTTTGATGAGAGGTACTTAGACTTATGTTTTGATTTAAGTAATTGTTTAAGTAAATTATGGATCAATGTCCATGCCCCTTGACCTCCGTCATAACAGAAAGCTCAGTAGTATAAAAGTTACTGTTGTTTAAATATAGACTGGAAGATAATTTTTCAAAAAAACAAGTTTGTTGTTTAAATTGTACCAATCATGATAGGCTGAAATTAACATCTGGTCAAAAGTTTACCTATGGGTTTTCAAAGCACTTATTTGTAAATAAAAAAGATGTAAAAAGATCTAACAGTTATCTAATTATAAATAAGTGTTCTGGTTGGTCTATGAGTCTTTTGATTGAGAGCACTGATCTATTAATTGATTGGCCAATTAAAACTCTCAAATTATCCATCAGATTTCAATCCAACTTCAAATGAATGATCATTAGGTAAAGCACTTTCAAAATACCCCACAGAATTGGAATCTTGAAGAACCATGGTTGCCATGGCAACAAAGTGGAAAAAAAAAACAAAAAAAATTCTTGACCTTTTATGGTTTTAGAAAAACTTTAACCAAAAAACTTTAACCTTGCTTATTAGCTCACCTGAGCACATCGTGCTCAAGGTCAGCTTTTGTGATCATTGAATGTCCGTCGTCCGTCGTCCGGCGTCAACAATCTTAGTGTTTACACTGTAGAGGCCACAAATATAGCCCAATCTTCATGAAACTTGGTCCGAATGTTGGCCAGGTCACAAGGATGAATCCTATTGAAAATGGGAAGGATCCTTGCCATATCACGGGAAAAGGGGCCATAATGACATTTTTCTTGTTTTCACTCTAGAGGCCACAAATATGGCCCAATCTTTATGAAATTTGGTCAGAAGGTTGGCCAAGCCATAAGGATGATCCCTATCGAAAATGGGAAGGATCTGTGCCATATCAAGGGAAAAGGGGCCTTAATGACATTTTTTTGTTTACACTCCAGAGGCCACAAATATGGCCCAATCTTCATGAAACTTGGTCAGAATGTTGGCAAGGTCACTAGGATTAACGCTATTGAAAATGGGAAGGATCTGTGTCATATCACGGGAAAAGGGGCCTTAATGACCATTTTTTTGTTTACACTCAAGAGGCCACAATTTTTAGCCCAATCTTCATGAAACTTGGTCCGAATGTTGGCCAGGTCACAAGGATGAACCCTTTTGAAAATGGGAAGGATTCATGCCATATCATTGGAAAAGGGGCCGTAATAACAATTTTCTTGTTTACACTAGAGGCCACAAATATGGCCCAATCTTTATGAAATTTTATCAGAATGTTGGCCAGGTCACAAAGATGAACCCTATCGAAAATGGGAAGGATCTGTGCCATATCATTGGAAAAGGGGCCTTAATGACAATTTTCTTGTTTACGCTTTAGAAGCCACAAATACAATTCAATTTTCATGAAACATGATCAGAATAATGGTTAGGTCACAAGGATGAACCCTATTGAAAATGGGAAGGATCCATGCAAAATCAAGGGAAAAGGGGCCTAAATGACTATTTTCTTTTTAGAGGCCACAAATATTGCCCAATCTTTATGAAACTTGGTCAGAATGTTGGCCAGGTCACTTGAAATTTGTTTAGAAAAGGATAGAAATTTATGCAGCGATCATAGAAATAGAGTTATGTTTTTCTTTGAAAAATTTAATTATCATTTAATGATCTTTCAAGTATTTAATTTTGCTAAGGGAGAAGTCATAGAGACGAAGGTGAGCGATATAGGACCATCATGGTCCTCTTGTATTTTCAAATTGTTATACCTAGGGACATCATTACTTCATATACACACTATTTGATAGGCTTTCATTAGAGACCAAGCTCCTTGACATTTTGACCTTGACTTTTTTAGCTCACCTGAGCACAAAGTGCTCAAGGTGAGCTATTGTGATCATAAAATGTTGGTTGTCCGTCGTCAGTCGTCCGTCATGCGTTGTCAGTTGTCCACAATTTCTTTAAACATCTTCTCCAGCTAAACCAGTGGGCCAATTTTGATGAAACTTGGCAGGGATGTTCCTTGGGTCAAGCTCTACCAAAGTTGTTCAAATAAATGAAATCCACCCATAACTTAGGGTGAAAAAAGGAAAATCTTCAAAAATCTTCTTCTCTGAAACCAGAAGGCAGACAGCTTTCATATTTGGTATGTGGCATCATTTAGTAGACCTCTACCAAGTTTGTTCATATCAAGACCCTGTGACCATATTTGGGCTCTACCCAGGCGCAACCCTTTTTACATAGAATCAAAGAGCAAAATTCTTAAAAAATTGTCTTCTCTGAAACCAGATGGAAGACAGCTTTCATATTTGGTATGTAACATCACCTAGTGGGCCTCTACCAAGTTTGTTCATATTTAGACTCTAGGGGCATATTTGGGCTTTGCCCAGACGTATCCCTTTTAGCTCTTCTGAGCATGAAGGGTGAAAAAATGAAAATCATTAAAAAGCATCTTTTATGAAACCTGAAGGCAGACAGCTTTCATATTTGGTATGTAGCATTATCTAGTGGACCTCTACCAAGTTTGTTCATAACAAAACCCTAGGATCATATTTGGGCTCCACCCATGTGCAACCTTTTTTACATTGATTGAAACAGTGAAAATCATTAAAAAGTCTTCTTTCTGAAACCAGCAGGCATACAGCTTTCATATTTGGTATGTAGCATCATCCAGTGGGCCCTTACCAAGTTTGTTCATATCAAGACCCTGGGGTCATATTTGGGCTCCAACCGGGCACATCCCTTTTAGCTCAGCTGAGCAAGATGGGTGAAAATAGGAAAATCTTCAAAAATCTTCTTCTCTGAAACCAGAAGGCAGACAGCTTTCAGTTTGTAGCATTATCTAGTGGACCTCCACCAAGTTTGTTCACATCAACCCCCTTAGGTCATATTTGGGCTGGGCCGGATGCATCCTGTTTTATATAGAATCAAAGAGCGAAAAGGTATATTTCTGTCTTGCACTTGGCTGAAAACATTCCATGGTATTGATCTTATGTAGAAATTATTTCCTTTTTGAAATCTGCCTATTTAATTAATACGATGTTCAAGGGGTCAAAGAGACACAGGTGAGCGATCTAGTCATGGTCCGCTTGTTTAGAAAAACTTAAATCAAAAACTTTAGCCTTTCATACTTTTTCTGAGTGCTTTTACCTAGGGACATCATAACTTCATACACAAACCTACCTGGTGATAGGCTTTCACCAGTAGCCAAGGTCCTTGAAAATTTGACCTTGACCATTTTTGTACTTTAAAAAACTTAAACAAAAAAAACTTTAACCCTGCTTATATTTTCTGAGTGCCCATACCTATGGCCAATAAACCTAATATCCTTACTCAATAATGAGATAGGCTTTACCTGTGATCTAATCCCTTGACTTTGTGATCTCGACCTTGACTTTTTAATCTTCAGCATATTGCATATTTTTAGCTCCACTGGCCAAAGGCCAGCGAGCTATTGTCATGGGGAGTGTCTGTCGTGCATGTGTGCGTCTGTGCGTGCATGCGTCCGTCCGTGTGTGGGGAGGATGATTTCAATGAAACTTGTCATGGATGTTCCTTGGATGACCCTTTACTCAAACTGTTCAAGAAGTTGTGATTGATCCCGAAATATGGGCATGGCAGGGCAATTGTCTGGGGTTATTAAAGCTAGTGGAGCGATACAGGCCCTCTTTGGCCTCTTCTTGTTTAATGCTAACAGCTAGGATGAATGATACTTCATAAATGCAACGATTAGAAGATCAAACTTTTACTTGATACAAAGAAATTCCATTTGTAACTTCATCAGGCTGCAGGATCCATGCCATATCATGGGAAAAGGAGCCTTATTGACAATTTTCTTGTTTACACACTAGAGGTCACAAATATTTTCCAATCTTCATGAAACTCGGTCAGAATGTTGGCCAAAACATAAGGATGAACCCTTTTGAAAATGGAAAGGATCCATGCCATATCACGGGAAAAGGAGCCTTATTGACAATTTTCTTGTTTACACACTAGAGGCCACAAATATTTTCCAATCTTCATGAAACTCGGTCAGAATGTTGGCCAAAACATAAGGATGAATCCTTTTGAAAATGGGAAGGATCCATGCCATATCACAGGAAAAGGGGCCTTAATGACAATTTTCTTGTTTACATTCAAGAGGCCACAAATATGGCCCAATCTTCATGAAACTTGATCCTAATGTTGGCCAGGCCACACGGATGAATCCTATTTAAAACGGGAAGGATCCATTATATATCACGGGAAAAGGAGCCTTATTGACAATTTTCTTGTTTTCACATTAGAGGCCACAAATATTGTCCAATCTTCATGAAACTCGGTCAGAATGTTGGCCAAAACATAAGGATGAAGCCTATGGAAAAAGGGAAGGATCCATGCCAAATCACAGGAAAATGGGCTTTAATGACAAATTTCTTATTTTTGCCCTAGAGGCCACAATTTTTGGCCCAATCTTCAAGAAACTTAATCAGAATGTTGGTCAGGTCACAAGGATGAACCTTATCGACAATGGGTAAGTTCTATACCATATCACAGGAAAAGGGGTCTTAATGATAATTTTCTTTTTATAACTCTAGAGGCCACAGTTTTTGCCCAAACTTCATGAAACTTGGTTTTGTGTAGAAGTTATTTCCTTCATGACATCTGCCTATTTAATTGATGTGATGTCCCAGGGGTCATAGAGACTCAGGTGAGCGATCTAGTACCATCTTGGTCCTCTTGTTTATATTTCTTTTCTCTAAATCAGACTGATACATATTAGATCATGGATTTTAACGTAAAAATTACCTTGAACTTTGATAGTTGGCCAAGTGCTGTTTGTGACAAGCAGTTTGTGCGAGCTACGTTGTCTGCGGACAACTCTTGTTGTTGCATTTTACTGGCAATCTGTCACAATTTTTCTTCTGAAAATTAATCTTATTTATTATTTAGCCAGTCTCGTCTTATTTACATGTAATATATAAAGATCCTTAAAAACGAGTAAGGTTTTCTTTGTTGTTTGAAAGTCCCATAAGTTTGGTTCAACGCGCGGCAATTAAACGAAAATAACGATGGTTATGTAATTTCTTAAACAGTCGGTATCCATATTGTTTGTGTTGCTGAAAATAACAACTCGGAAGCCTTTCTGAAATAAAGGTTAGTCTCGTATTTTAAAATAGAACCCTTGCGTGACTCACTTAAAAAAATAATTTCACTAACGAAACGCATGGACCTAGCATTTGATATGTACACAATGATGACATGGTAATTATAATTGAGTAATTGAAATCGGTATTCCAACCTTCAAAAAAAATTTAATTAACAAAAGTTGGCGCGTAACATAGCTTATATTCAAAGTTAGGAAGAGAATATTTCTTTTGTTTCCTTCAAGTATTTCCATAAAACTCTAGATTAAACTTCTGAAATAGTCAGAATTTAAAGGTGTGATGTCGTTATCACCTTTTTTCGCATCGCTTGAAATATGCGACTTAAACTTAACCGTATGTTACTGAATAAGAGAACCAAATCCATTTTTGTTTTTCATTGACAAAAAAAGTTTAAAATCTCAACTTTCACAAGTCGTAACCTGCTTTTCGACTTACAAGTATGCAGAATTAAGGTTTAGACGCGAATCAACTATGTTAGCACACACTGTAAGCGACCGAGGACATCTGGATACATTCTGGATGGTAAAGCAAATTTTGCGCAAACTGTTTTCGAATTATACCCCGTAATTACAAGCCAGTACACGTGCAATGCGGGATATCATTTGCAAACAGTCTACACTATTTTGAAACTTGAACGCAGGACTGTTTCGATTTTGAAGTTATTGTCTGCAAGTTGCTTGAACGCTCTTTTGGCGTCATAAGGTAAACGCCCGCAATCCAGCTCATTGAATAGCACCATACTCTAGTTCAGTTAATAGGTTGCAATAATTGCATCTATAGAATTATGCAGTTTTTTGTGTCGCGCTATTTGATCCAAACAACATATCTGACCAGCTGTTTCCAAGTGATTGTTCGATATAAAAGAACATTTACACGGCGTCGACACAATCGGATTAGTCCAGACTTCATGAGCTACGCAAAACAGACATCTATTAAGAACAACCAATTTGTACTAACCGAGTAATCTTCAATTTTCTTCGATGCTCGTTGACGAAACTTGTAAGTTAAAATAGCTATTTTCATTTATATCTCTGTCATAACTAACTTATTTCCCACATACTCTCATTTTTAAAACGTAACAACAACAAAACAACAGCAACAACAACATACTTAGCCAGAGATTGTAGAAAAATAAACATTTTTTTATCAACAATCAATTTCTTCAATGTCTACCAAGAATGAATTAATCTTAATGGAAGTGTCGCTGCAACTTTGAAATTGGACTCGTCCAAAATCTCGTCGCCTGATAAGAGTCTAAAATTCTATAAGCGTAAGTTTCATATGGTTTTGTCATATTTTTCTAACCATAAACTTTACAGCTCTTCGTGTTATTTACATGTTATCTACAATTTTCGCTTCGTTTTTAATCTAGTTTAATCCAATTGATGCACTTTATTTGTGTAATAGAATTTTAAAAAATCCTCTATAGGATAGTATTACTATGTTTAAAGAAAGATATTAATCCAAGAACTACTTTTTTATTTCATCAAGCAAGGTTTCACCTGTTGTAAACGAATAGTTTATTAAGTCGTATCGAAAAATTAAGAGAAAACAATACATGTATTAAGAAATGAATGTTAGAATTCTCTGTCCAAATTTCTTTTGCAAAATTGGATCGGTTTAAAAACTGCAGGCGCTGAGGCGCCCCATGATAATGATTATCAGAGAATGATAATACTTTTTGATATAACAAGAGAAGCAAATCGCATGCACAATACTTTAACGTGTTATTTGAAATCATCCCTCAGAACGTTCTTGAGAAATTAATTGATGTTAAACTCTTTTTCCTTCCAAATGATATTTATAATATATAGAAATTAGTTTGTCTATAAAAAGTATGTTCTTAAAAGAAAAAGAAGCAAATATTTTTCATCTGATCACCATATATCCTGGCCGGTTGATGCAAGGTTTCACCACATGATCATTCAAGTTAAATTGTGTTGACATCCGTCTTTCAATTTTTAAGGAAATAATTTACAAAGTGTCTACTTTACATAATGACAGGCCAAGAGAAATGACTATTGCCAATAAAATGGTGTATTTTCCATTTTATCTTATAACTATACAATTATCCGAGTGATAACATCCCGTATGATATTGTTTATGATATCACATAGCTATTTCAGAACAATGATATAATGCGGTTAATTTTAGAAACTTGCATTTCAGTTAGAAACATCGACGAAAAGAAGACAAATAAAGTTTATAAGATAAATATGATAGTACTTAGTGTATTGTATGAAAAAATATCTAACTAGGTTGTGAGAATTGATAATTGTCTCGGCAGACCCTCGACAATTTTCAATTCTCCCAACCTCGTTAGATAATTTTTTCATATCATATACTTAGTACGTATTATATGTAAATCACAACTATTCTTTGTAGTCTGAAACATTCTCACCAAAACGTCACTCAAGAGTTTTGGTTGATATCCTCATGTAACGTCATGAGATGATCATTTCCAAAGTTTCTTCTAAATAACAGGCGGAAAATTGACCTCCGCAAATTTATGCATATTTTTCAACTGAGCACAATGATTAAATGCAGTGTTCTAGAGGGTTGCACAAGAAAGGTCCTAATGAAATTTGGTTGATAACCAACATTTAGGTTCTGGGACAATGATATTGATAATTTCCACTATATAACAAATAGAAAAATGACCTCCGTCCATAAAAGACATCTTTTCATCTGATCACATTTTTTTTAATGATAAAGGGTCACACAGGGATTATTCTAGTGAAATTTGGTTGATATTCTTCGGTTCCGAGAAAAGTAACTTTTTACCATATATGGAAATGAGTCACGCTCACTAAAGACATATTTTTAATGGATCAAACTGCTTGAACAACCTGACTGAAAGAGGATGACCAAGTATGATTTCTGATAAATTTGGTTGAAATTCATCCGGTTGTTTCTGAGAAGATATTTTAAAGAAAAGCTTTACGCTCGGACAGACGTACGCACGCATAATGGGCACGTCGCAATAAATATAGCCCCAGTGGACTATGTCCGGTGGAACTTAAACAAAAAGAAAATTAGACGTAAATTCTTCAGACGTAGAATACCAAAATAACTGCAGGATAAACATTTCAGCTCTCTCTTTTAAAAACCAAATCTTCTTTATTCCAGATTTAATCTTTGGATGCACATGCTATAACTTTATAGTGTTATACACGAGATGGGTTGTAAAGCCAGGTTAACATTGACCCACGGAATCCGTAAGGCGCTCGTAAACTCGCTGTTATCATTGCAAGGTTTAAAGGACGTCGCAATTCACGTAGATCGTTAATGCATGCGAAAAAGTAATCCCAAAGACGTTGTGCAGACATTACGCGGTGACCGCACG
The DNA here is from genome assembly GCA_948146395.1 of Fragum whitleyi. Classification (NCBI taxonomy): domain Eukaryota; kingdom Metazoa; phylum Mollusca; class Bivalvia; order Cardiida; family Cardiidae; genus Fragum; species Fragum whitleyi. Next base: position 25,840,103 of record OX411548.1, on the reverse strand, counting down.
ATGTTTTGGCCAAAATATCCTGCGGTCACCAAATGGTTTCCGTACAGCGAACGTGAGTCAATCGTACGACCCAAACGAGATTTGGTAGAAAAACTCACCGTCTCCGAGCGACAAACGCGTGATAAGCAAACGGGCGCCTAAAGATTTTTTGCTGTTGTCCTGTACGATTTTATGAACAGATATCGCCGTTTGTATCATTCGAAACTATGTCTGTCAACTCTCTAGTCTTTTGTTTTTCTTTAAAACATTGTCCTTAGAGACACTGAATTGTTGGATTTCAACTAAATTGAACATGAATGATTGATACTTGACCCTCTGTCAAATAATCTAGAAGAATTTTGGCCCCCCGTGCGTGACATTTTCAACAATTTTATATGTGCCTGGTTGATAGATACAATGAAACCTAGACAATTACGCAATGCAGTGAGAATATTGGTTTTCTGCGAGTAGAAGTACTGAGATCGTATCTTTCTATAGTGCGCCTGGTGAAGACTCTGGGTAGATTGTGCGGATGCACAGACTGGCCAGATACTTTGTTTTGCGCACAAGTGAAATTGTGCAAGAAAAAGATTTTTTTTTAGTTCCTTGTAAAAGCATATCAAACAGTTTTTAATCCGTTTGATATCATCAATTAGATAGATTATATCTTTAATTGGATGAAAAAAAAAAAAAGAATCATACCTTGATGGTTTAAGGAAAATTTCCATAAGTGATAATTAGAGGAAACAATAAAATTCATATCGCAGAAACTGCTAAATACTTGTAGATCTCTTAAGATTTCTCAGGTGTTGTCTTAGGTGACAAACTGTAAATAATCTAAATGAAAATAAAATGTTCAGATGTAAAGCACTACTTTTATAAGCATTGCCTATTTCCATATATTGAACTATGTAAAAGTTGGTTCAAGGGAGATAGTCATATAGTTAATAATTTGCAAAAGTGTAATTTGGGTGCTTCACTTGGATTTTCTTAAAATGGTGTAATAGGTTACTTTTAGCGAATTATTAGGGAAAATGCGTTCGACGTTGAAAAATAAAATAAAAGAAAACATCCCCATAGTTTAAATACATTGTGTTGGGGTTTTTTGGGAACGAAATTTTCCTTCACCAGTGTTACTATATATACTATGTATGGAAACCCTGTAGGATCTTAATAGCCTCGAAATAAAGTAGCGCCCTTTTATATTCAATTAAGTATGTCTCAAGACTTCTTTCCGCAAAACCACTGTTTAATTCGTTAATTGCACGATACTAGAATTCTTCATCAAGTGAGGATAATGAAAATTACCCTTTAAAAACACAAAATGACTTCGAAATGTTTAGCCGAGCGAATTGATGACCGGCGTAAGATTGCCGAGACTTTAGAGCAAAAATCAGCCTTCTTATGAGTGAAATATGTACTCATGAGTTACGAAAGGTCAACTTTACAAACGAATGGAATGTTTCTATATCTAGCCCAAGTTCTTATTAAAGCATAAACATGATATGAAGTAAAATTTAACCCATTACCAGACAACTTGTGTTCTCAACTGACCAATTTACACCTCTTGCTTAAATCCCGTTTATATCTCAAACCTTGTTGTATTCTGGTGTAATGTAAATATCTTCGGTTGCGGGAATTTTTGTATCATATTCCCGAAATCTTTTTCCTTGTTTTTTTCGTTTCGAACAAGGACGGAAATCAGGGGATATAGCCATCTCGACACGATTTACTGTAAATAAATGAATGTCGTTATTTTGAATTAAAAATAAATAAATGAATTAATTAAAGAATTAACAATTATCCCAGAACAATAGATCTAATTTAATTTTATTAACATCGAAGGGAGACTGAACCGTCGTAACTATAGAATACTTAACATGTTACTGCGATGTTTAAGTCCCCACTGGCTTTTTTTTGTCTCCTAGTTTTACACTCATAACAAAATATTCTTCTTCAAAAAAATTAACATTTTAACTACAACTGTATAATAGCGCTTCTATCCCTTTGATGAGTGTAAAATTTCCCCAATCCAATCATTCATCTATTTGTTTTTCCGGAAGTACTTAAATTATTACAAAAAAAACATCATTAATGTATATTTTCCATATCGTACCTCATTGTACTTGAATGAAAATTGTTCTGCCTAGACGTAGCAGACAGATAAACCGAGGCAAAATCGTTTTCTGTACTTTAATAGGTCATGCCGTAATGTGGTAAAAGACTGAAAATATACAAATACAATGTATAAGCTTAACATATTCATGAGACTGAATCTTGGTTATAGAAAGAAGAAACACAGTTTTAACCCTTTATCACTAAGTCAAATTCAAGGGAGGTAACCACGTACGAACATGGTCACATGTGCCTACAGAGTTGTCTCCCTTTTCTTTGATATCAAAAATTAATGCAAAATTCCAAAACAAAGAGAATCTAATTAGAACTTAAGCCAGATGACATTCTTATTATTCCAAGGCTGAAATACGTATGCAGAATGTGACGCTCCTTAATATTAAAGGCATTACGAAATCCAACCAAAAAATCAGTGAAACGACGTGTTCAACAAAGAACGACAAAAGTTTAATCTCTAATTTCGTTAAACGGCACTGAAAGCTGCCCTAACCTATATCATTCAATTCCTTATTAAAATATCTACTGGATTGTGTGTTTGATGATACTCACAGTGTGATTTAGCATGGATTGTCGAACAATTTGTCTGAGTCTGAAATGCTTCTTAGAAACGGAAATGTAGAAACCGGAAAATGATTCCCACGTGGGACTAGTCTAAATTGCGGGTCGGGCCCGGTCTGGATCGCGGACCTGCGGTAACAGAACACTCCCCGCCTGAAATACTTATTTCACTGTCTCAATAGATCTCAACCACACACTCCAGTAAATATACAGAGTTTCAAATTCCATAAAATGTAATATGAGTAAAGTCTGTTGAATCCTAAAACGGATTCATAACCTTAAAACGAAAAGAAATTGACTAGAAAAAGCATGACTAGTTTAAATGCAAATTCAAAATTAAACTACTGAACGACAATATATGATATGCACTATGGCCTATCTGTTATAAGTGAGACCAAATCTGTAACTGGGCGCAAGAATGTTTTCCTGTCCTTACCGAGACGAATCTCTGCAGTTCGCACTAAGCCATCGGCACTTGGATGAGCATTGATAATGACTCCCATAGGCCATTCGTTTCGGTGCATGGTTTTGTCTCGCAATAGTACAATATCGCCCACCTGGAGGTTCCTATTCTTATCGTGCCACTTACGACTAACTTGGAGAGTCGGAAGATACTCGTTCTTCCATCGAGTCCAGAATTTATTCGCAAGGTGCTGTACACACCGCCATTGAGTTTTAAAGAGATCTTTGCCATTGAAATCACCTAACTTGAAGGATTTTACTGAATGGTTTGTTTTAAGGGTCAGTAACGTAGCAGGTGACAAGGGGAATGGATTGTCTGGATCAGTTGACACTGGTGTGAGTGGCCTAGCATTAATAATGGAAGACACCTCAACCATTAGGGTGTGTAGAATGTCGTGTGTGAGATGTGATGCGCCTTTGAGAGTGGAATCCAGAGTTCTCCTTGTCATTCCAATCATCCTTTCCCACGCTCCTCCCATGTGGGAAGCATGAGGGGGGTTGAAAATCCAGTTAATGCCTGAATCCTGAAGGAAGTTCTTGAATGGTCTGTCGTCTATATTGATAATGTTGGCTTTCAGATCCTCCGTAGATCCAATGAAGTTCGATCCACGGTCAGATCGGATGATCTTCACTTCTCCTCTGATGGCGCAAAATCTGCGCAGAGCATTGATGAAGCAAGATGATGTCATTTCTTCCAGAATTTCTATGTGGACTGCACGTACGACCAGACATGTAATCATCAGAGCCCAGCGTTTCGAGTTTGCCACACCTCCTCTAGTTTTCCTGGTTACCACTTCCCAAGGGCCAAATACATCTATTCCAACATTGGTAAAGGGTGGTAAGGGTTCAAGCCTGTCAATGGGCAAACTGGCCATTTGCTGGTTTTCGCATTGTCCTCTAGTTTTCCTACACTGGACACAGTTATGCAAATAACTGCTAATTTGACGCTTGCCGCCAAGTATCCAGTATCCAACGCTGCGGATGGCGCCTTCGGTGATGTGTCTCCCTTGGTGGCATGTCTTTTCGTGGTAGTGCTTAATTATCAACATGCTAACATGATGTTTGGGTAATATGATTGGATTCCTGTAGCAATGATTCAAATCTGCGTTTTCCAACCTACCTCCTACGCGTAGAATCTTGTTGGGGTCCAAATATGGTCGTAAATTGCGTAACCTACTTCCTTTTGGGAGTGGTTTGTGGTTTTCAAGGGCTTCTATCTCTTCGACGAATGTTTCATGTTGCAGTTCCTTTAAGACAATATTTTCTGCCTGTTCCCTATTTTCTTGGTGAGTGGTGTGTTTGGAAATCCTCTTCCTCAAGAAAATCATAGCTCTTATCATCGCTTCCCAAGATGAGAATCTTTCAAATCGTTCACATCCCAGATCCCTTCTTGTGCGGACTACAGTTCGACATGCTCGAATCTCATTGTCAGCTTCAGGATTGAGTAGTTGCCAAGTGGGATTGGAGTAATCCTTTTCTTTGTAATTTGTATTAACAGGACCGTTTAACCACTGGCTGTCTGGTAGCTTTTCGGCTCCTATTCCTCTTGAAGCATCGTCTGCGGGGTTCAGTATTGATGGAACGTAATTCCATTGTTCTGGATCAGAAGAGCTTCTTATCCTATCAATGTGGTTCCCAACATACAAGTAGAATCTTTTTGTCTCATTGAAAATGTATCCCAGAACTACCTTGCTGTCTGTAAAGAACTTCACTTCCCTGAACTCCATATCGAGTTCATCCCGACAGGTCTCGTAGACTTCAACTCCTAATACAGCAGCGCATAACTCCAACCTTGGAATGGTGTGTCCATGCTTTGGGGCGACCTTAGCTTTACCTAGAATAAAGCTTTTGCATGAATTTCCTTTTTCGTCAACTGAGTGTATATAGGCCACTGCTGCGATTGCTTTTTCGGATGCATCTGAATAGATGTACAGATCAATTTGTGTAGAATGACCTTTGGTTGAATAGTTGTACATACGGGGCACTTGAATATTCTTCAACAAGGGGATTGAATCCTTCCATTCTTGCCATCTGTCTTTGAATTCCTGTGGCAGTGGTTCATCCCAATCCACCTTTTCTGACGTCATCTCTCTCAGTAGAAGCTTGCCAGTAATTGTGAATGCAGCAGCTAAGCCTAAAGGGTCAAAGATTCCGTTTATCGTAGAAAGGACGCCTCTTCTGGTATAGACATCCTTCTCTGTGTCCGTACAAAATGTAAAGGTGTCCGTTTTAATGTTCCATGAAACTCCCAAACTTCTTTGTAATGGGAAGTCATCTTCGAGGTCCAGGTTCTTTAAGTCGTTTGCCAAGTCTTCTTTGTCAAAGGCTTGTAGAACTTCCTGAGAATTGGAGCATATTTTATGTAGACTCAAGTTTCCTCTATCCATGAGTGTTCTCTTGGTCCGTTTCAGTAGGTTGATAGCCTCTTCAGCTGTTTTGTGAGACGAAAGCGCATCATCTACGTAGAAGTTGCGTTTCACAAAATGTCTTATATCACCATCGCTCTCGTCTTCCATGTCCACTGTCTTGTGAAGGCCAAAGGTTGCCACAGCTGGGGATGGGCTATTCCCAAATACATGGACTTTCATTCGGTAGCTAACCAACTCTCTGTTTAGGTCATTATCTGCTGGCCATACAAAACGCAAGTAATCTCTGTGTGCAGGTTGGACCATAAAGCTGTAAAACATCTGCCTAATATCAGCAATGACAGCTACTTTGTTCTTTCTGAATCTAAGGATCACGCCAAGTAAGTTGTTTGTCAAGTTGGGACCCTTCATCATTACATCATTAAGCGATAGTCCACCAAATTTTGCCGATGAGTCGAATACTATTCTGATACGATCTGGCTTTTTCGGGTGATAAACGCCAAAAAGTGGCAAGTACCATTGCTCCTTTGTTGGGTCTGGGTCTGACGCTCTTTCTGCGTGTCCATTCTCAAACAGGTCTGACATAAATTGAAGCGTGTGATCCCTCTTGTTTTGGTCTCTACTGAGAGAAGAAAGGAAGGCTTCTGTTCTTTTTGTTGCATATTTGAGGTTATTCGGTAATCTTTGTCTCTTTTCCTTGAAAGGTAATGGTGCTTCCCAATGTCCATTAATGTTGTACCTCATTTCTGTGTTCATAAGGGATATGAATTGTTTGTCTTCCCAAGAGAGGCCTGGTTTATTATCGTCAGTCGTGGTTACAAAAATCTTATTCTCACAAGGTTCCATAATTGAAGGACGTCCGTTACTTTGTAATGTAGTCTTGTAACAGTCGAAGTCTTTCGGGGCGTGCACACCATCCAGACAACATTCACCTATAATCACCCAACCTAACTTTAATTGTTGGGCAAATGGCTGATTTTTACTTCCTAGCCTTTGGTCAAGAATGTGGTGGGCCTGAACTGCATCTCTACCAATCAAGAGAAGAATGTTTGCATTTGGATCTATTGGGGGAATTTTGTCTGCTATGGGCAATAAGTGGGGGTGTAACCTAGCAATTTGAGGGGTGGCTATCTCATTCCTATTATCAGGAATCATCTCACATTCAGTTAAAGTGGGCAATTCAAATTGCTCCATACCATCTAAAGATTCAATAACAAACCCTTTTGATCTACGGCCATTGAGTGTCACCTGACCTCCACAACTCCTGAGAGAATATGGAGTACATTCTGTTCTTACATCAAACATATCAAACAATTCTGGTTTTGCAAGTGAATAGTTAGACTGGTCATCTATCAGAGCGTAAATGCGGACAGGCGGGCACAATGAATTTTTGTTGTAGACGTTAACCAGCACTATCTTCGCACAAGATTTGCTCGTTCCATTGCTACAAAGCTCTGTACATCTAGACTCAATTTCAAAACTTGCAACGTCGGGATTTAAACTAGACTCCCCGCCATTATTTGGCAAACCATCATGAGCAGCAGTTTTATAAATATACATAGCTGTTGAATGGCTTTGACTCTTGCATTCATTACAATTTATTGTTTCTGTGCAATTTTTCGCCAGATGTCTTCCTTCGCAACATTTGAAGCATATACCATGTGACTTGAGAAGCTGTCTTCTCTCATCCAAGGGTTTATGCTTAAATGCTCTGCAAAGTCTTAGGGGATGTTTACCTTGATGTACCAAACAAGGTAGTGTTTCTATTTGCTCTGTGCCTTTTGAAGTTTCAGTTTTAGACGTATTGACCTGGCGAATAGATGACGACTTTTTCTCTGAAGGGGCTGCATCGGATTGGAAACTTGGGTCATTGTAACTGATTGCAAGGTCAAATACAAATTCACAAAAGTAAGAAAATGGAGGAAACAATACATCATGAGAGCGTTTGTACGACAATGCTCGATCGCGCCATTTGCTTTGCATGGCAAAGGGTAATTTGCTTATTGTAGGATTCACACCACTAGCTGTGTCTAAGTAACCCAAAAGTGCCTTGTATTTTGGATTTTCTTTGACAGAGCTAATTTCTGACAGAACGTCTGCAAGTTCAAATAGTTTTGACGTGTTTTTAAAATCGATCTTTGGAAATGAATCTAATTTTCGTCTTAGAGACTGCTCAACCCTTTCTGGTGAACCAAATTGAACCTCAAGCCTATTCCAAGCACGAGACAAGCCGAGAACCGGATTACCAGCATTTGCCGTTTTGATGCTCAAGATGTGTCTGGAGCCTGAGCCAGACCAACGTACTAAAAGATCAAGTTCTTCGGATGGGCTTGGGTTAATCTGGTTCATCACCTGTTTGAAAGTATCTTTCCATGAAAGATAATGTTCATATTGACCATTAAATGTATAAAGCCTATCTTTGACAATGTCCTTTCTATACAAAAATTGAGCAATAGCTCCAGAAGAATTATCTTGAAAGGTGACATCTTGATCTCGATTGTTCTGAAGCGACTCGACATAGTTTTCTGTCATCTTTCTTTTCGACATCTGTTGTTGAGGTAATTCGTTGACTGAGTGTACATCCTCTTCCTCGTTTATGACAGCTGCCTCTGCCTCCTTGGTAGCCAATCGTTTTTCCATGTTGAGAACCTCCATTTGAAGACGAATCTCGTTTTCTTTCTTTTTCAGTTCCACCTCTTGTTTGATGAAGTGGAGTTCCGCCTTTGCTGCCTCGACTTCCATTTTAGCTTTTGTTGTCCGAGCCGACGCACTGGAAGCCGTTGTCCGTACGCTTCTTTTCTCGTGTTTCTCCATTTCTTCCGAAAAGCGGTCAAAAAGTGTTTCGGCCTTCTTTTGAACTATGCCGAAAGCGGGGTCGTTGTTAAACCGTTCCTTTGCTTCATTTCCCTCTTTAGAATTGTTTCTGGAAAGAAAGTCCAAATATTCCATCTTGCTGTCCGAGTATCTGTTTCTTGTGATGGACAAATTCCTTTCTGCAAATTCTATGTTTCCTGTGGATTTTGGAAAATTGTTCTCGAAACCTTCAACCATATCACAGAAAGTTCTGAAGACAATTAGAAGCTGTGTAAGTAGCGAATCTCTTGTGGTTTCAAAAAGTTCTTTCCCTTTTTCCGTCATTGTTCTTTCCCGTGATGGACGATCGTGGGATTGTTCTTCGGCCATTTCCCAAAAACTGTTGATCGACATCGTAAATTGCTGTCGTTACTTCTTTTACTGTTCTGCCTAGACGTAGCAGACAGATAAACCGAGGCAAAATCGTTTTCTGTACTTTAATAGGTCATGCCGTAATGTGGTAAAAGACTGAAAATATACAAATACAATGTATAAGCTTAACATATTCATGAGACTGAATCTTGGTTATAGAAAGAAGAAACACAGTTTTAACCCTTTATCACTAAGTCAAATTCAAGGGAGGTAACCACGTACGAACATGGTCACATGTGCCTACAGAGTTGTCTCCCTTTTCTTTGATATCAAAAATTAATGCAAAATTCCAAAACAAAGAGAATCTAATTAGAACTTAAGCCAGATGACATTCTTATTATTCCAAGGCTGAAATACGTATGCAGAATGTGACGCTCCTTAATATTAAAGGCATTACGAAATCCAACCAAAAAATCAGTGAAACGACGTGTTCAACAAAGAACGACAAAAGTTTAATCTCTAATTTCGTTAAACGGCACTGAAAGCTGCCCTAACCTATATCATTCAATTCCTTATTAAAATATCTACTGGATTGTGTGTTTGATGATACTCACAGTGTGATTTAGCATGGATTGTCGAACAATTTGTCTGAGTCTGAAATGCTTCTTAGAAACGGAAATGTAGAAACCGGAAAATGATTCCCACGTGGGACTAGTCTAAATTGCGGGTCGGGCCCGGTCTGGATCGCGGACCTGCGGTAACAGAACAAAAATAAAAGATATGTTTTGTTCTGTTCTGTTCTTTGTAGCATTAGAAATGCTAACCAGTCTAGTGACATCTACGGTTATGCAATCGGGTTTTACATAACCTTTCAACACGCGATAGTCAGTCTCAAGACGGTTTTTAGAAATTATTCGACACGTGTTTTGAACCTTTCTTGTACCTTTTGTTTGAATAGGGATGAGCACCGCTATTAACAATTTCTCTGTAAAATCGCGGTGGCTGAACTACAAGCGGTCTTTTCATAATCTGAATTTTGCCATATATGTTAATATAAAATAAACTATAAGACGAAATTTGGATTGTGAATCAATCCCTTGTGGACTGGAGCACCTAAACATGGAATCTGGTATTTCTCGCACAAGAACTATTATTAACATACACCCTTACATAACTGAAATCTTCTACCCTCTTAGGTTTACGATTATCCACCGATTCGTAGTCCTGAGCAATAGAATTTAAAAAACGACTATATTTGGACAATCAAATAGCTGTACAAAATACTTACCTACATAAATCGTATTTTTTTTCTAATTCTATTTTACGCAATGGCATCAGATAAATATTCTTTCACTTAACTGCATAATACCGAAAGAGACCAAAACCTTGCAATTAAAGAGTTTTGGTTGAAGACGAAACCATGGTCTTTTATATCAGAGGATGGATGACCCCATTCAGGTAGTCAAAGTTCTGGAGCCATAGCGGATTACGTTTAATAGTCAAAATGCAGAAAAAACTGCTGATTGATCCGGTAAAATATTGCTCTCTCTATCTTTCTTTTCCTCTCTTTCTCTTTCTTTGAATTCACAGTGAAATTGCAGAATTGCCGAAAATTTGTCGAGACACTTTCCCTAAATTATTTTTTACATTTATAATTTCCCTTTTCTCAACGAATTCCATATAACACTCTAGAATTTCAATAGATTCGTTCACCATCAGTACTTTCAGTGCTTTGTTTTGAGTGTGCTGAATTGTTCCGATAACTTTTAATAGCTTATGACTTTTTACATCAATTTGCAGTATAAGATGGGAGACAAACAAGACAAGTTCACAATCAAACTTCCCGGCAAGTCCCTTCTAATATTCATCTTGGTTGCATCATGCGTGTTCGTGGTGTACTACTTCGCTAACATGGTTACAGATCTACAGAATGATACAAACAAGAAGTCAGATCTTGTGTGGTTACAGAAAATTTTAAATGAGAGAAAACGCCCACAAAATCAACACAGACCATTGGGTTATAAATCAAGGTTTGGTGATTATGACGACGAAGATTACCTCTGGGATACCACATCTATCTATAATGATTATTCTGATAATGAGCAAGGACCGACAGAAAGGAAGTTTTTACCTTACAGACACTATGGGAAACAACAGCGGAAACACCGCCCGTTTAGAAAACAATCGGCTGAAACAGGAGAAAGAAGCAACAGTCAGCCTTTGAGTGAGAATCTTGGAAGATGGAGTCAAACAACAATTACCCGTAAAAGTCAATGGTATTTTGAAGATAAGAATAATGAAAAATTAAATTCTTTCGATGGGTCTAAATCTGCCCACACTAGTAACTCGGATATTGGTAGCTCATCCCCGAGTGAAAGTTTTGAAGATTTTACTGACTGGTTGGGAGAGAAGTCTGATTTGGAAAGTACGAGCTATACTACAACTACAGCTGAATATTCAAGTACACGGGGAACTTTCTCACAATCCACACAGAGCTCGTCAGTAGAACAAGTGTCAGGCGATCCTGTTTCCGCGACATTTGATTCTGTGGGAGGAGTAAACACAGACAAGTCGAGAATAATTCAAGACGATTCAATATCTTTAAAGAGCACGTGGTTAAATGGTAGAGATAAACTCAATGAAATACCTTCGCATGGCGGAGAAGGGCTTAATGGTCTAATGAATGGCGGGTTATTAGAAAGTGATGTGTCGTCAAGTAAACCCATCTTAAAGGAAGAGAAAGACGCAGTACATACTAACTCCATAGATGGCAACAAAATACAGGATGAGGCCAGACCCACCCCTGGAGAAAAATCTACTCTTACATCTGAAGCTGCTTTCCACCCATACAAACATAAATGGTCTATTGATCACCTCGTAGCAGACACAAAGGAAAACAAGAGTCATTCTAAACAACCAGTAAATGATTCAATAGCTGCTCAGGGCCAGAAAGGACTAACCGATTTTGATTCTACGAGACTACAAGTAGAGGGGAATTTTGAGAAAACAGAGCACATTGCTAAAGCAAGAGTAGGTGCTAACACATTGACTAGTACATTAACCAATCGGCCGAATAGTGTGATTATAGCATCACTTATGAAGAAACAAGAAACACACGCTCATTTAAATGGTGACAGGGAAGTCGACGAAATCGCTTCATTAAAGAAAAATATTATCTTTCCAGAATACATGAATGCAATTGACTGGAAATCAGAACCGAGTGTTGATAGTAAACTCGAATGTGTGCCGATGTCTACTCTTTCTTCATACGTCCGTATTTGTATACACCCATTGTCGGATGACCAAGATCTATCAGCCAGAATCAGGGCTCACATGGGGTATGAGTTTGAAGCTATGAGAGATGTGCAACTAGCCATAATGCAGGATACAAATATGGGGTTGATAGACCTTGGGGCGGGAATTGGTGAATACTCTCTCGCAGTGGCAAGACTCAGGAGGCACGTGGTCGCAGTAGAGCCATATTCTCCTCATGTCAAACTGTTTCAGCGATCTGTTCATTTAAACAAACTTGAAGAGTTGTCGGACTTAAAGGCGCAAAACAGATTGGAGCGTTAACGTCTGGAGAACGTGGAACCCTGGTCACCATGTGTGCTGCAGTGAGCGCTACCGGCAATACAGTGCCCCCTATGTTTGTGTTTCCCAGGGTCAAATATTTTGACCATTTCATCTGTGCCGGGCCACCAGGGAGCATCGGTGCAGCTCATCCATCCGGTTGGATGACCTCTGAGAATTTCATCCTATTTTTGAAGCATTTCGCGAGAGTAGTGAGGCCGAGCAAGGAAAAGAAAGTACTGCTGCTCCTTGACAATCACAATTCGCATATTGGATTAGAAATCATCAACTTTGCCCGAGATAACGGGATCGTCATGCTGTCATTCCCGCCACACTGCAGCCATAAACTGCAGCCACTTGACAGGTCCGTGTTCGGGCCTCTCAAGAAATACTTCTCTGATGGACAGGATGCGTGGATGCGGAACAATCCAGCGAAAACCATGTCTATCTACGACTTACCCGGGATCGTTCGAGATGCATGGCCTCGTGCGGCAACGCAGGTCAATATAACAAAAGGGTTTAAGGTAATTAGAGATCAATCATTCAACTTTAACAAGTTTATTTCACAGGTAAAAGACAAGGTGATTGGTCCGTCGGTGATACTCCCCCACCCCCCACCCCTCCCCCGCTGCTTAAAATTATATAAAAAGCCTAGAAATCAACCCCCCCCCCCAAAAAAAAAAATTTTTAAGCAAATTTAGCCTAAAATAAGAATTTATGCAAAAAAATAAAATAAAATAAAACTCAACAATTTAGAGGAGGGGGGGCTTTCACCGACGGACCAAACACCGCGTCTTTTACCTGGAGTTTATTTTAGATATTTTTATCGCATAAATATACTCAAAGATATAGTTTATAGACCAGAAAATTCAAGTAAGCGATCAAAGATTTTTTAACATTGAAATTGATAGGAGAAAACGGTTTCTCGAACCTCACTCTTGCTTGCGGATCTATAGTTCAGCAATGTTTAAACAGAAACAAAATATATGTTTTAATCATAAAATCGCGCGAGCGCATGCTGTTATAAAAAATGATTATTTATTATATCAATGCTTGGCGTCACGCAAAGCACGAATGATTCAATTTTAGGTGTGTCCATCAAAATTCGATTATTCTGATTGCCTCAAAATGGTTTTATTTCTCAATGAAAACAAATTTGAGTACGCACCTTTTATGAAAGCTTCCGCGTAAAGTAGTTTTTGTTTCATCATGGAGAAGTTATTACATTTTTGCTTTAAGAAATTGAATTATAAGATATTGATAGATTATTTGTTGATTTCATCGAGGTATGAAGCTAAAATCCATGTAGCGTATTCATACAGTTAGATTAGGTTTTTTAGTTTCATACCTCAATGAAACCCAAAAATAATCTTTTCATCTCTTTAGGGAGTGACATCAAACCGAATAAAGCATGCATGGCTTAAATTGCCTGCACACGCAGAAAATGCTATCCCATTTTTTTCGCTTCATGCTTTTTTCGATTAATAGCGAGCAAACATGAGTTTGTTGTTCATTAATATTAAAAACCTCGGTCCGCCTTTAATTTGACTACGTCTGGTGGGACCCGAATGAAAAAATATTATGCTAAGGGGTATAATTAAATAGGCCTTTTCGTCATGAAATGATATCATTAGACAAATTAATTGTATGAAACCACTCCATAATTGGTCAAATGCCCTATCTAAAATACCATTTCAGGTGTCCGGTATACAGCCCTTGCAGACCAATGTGTTCCAGGAATCGGAGTTTGCCCCATCCTACGTTACAGATCGTCCTGAAGACAATACAGTGCAAGCCGATGTCAGGAACAACGCTGTTGATGATACTTCAACAGGACATTGTGAAGATGACATTACCATTCCTACCAATACCAGCAGTGCTTTTCAGTCATGTAATTACCTCTTCTACTACTTCTACTTTTTTCTGCAGCATTGTGGAAATCAGTCGGAAAAGCTATCTTGGGAACGCTAACAAAATCAACCAGGAAGAAAATAAGCGATTTGCTGACATCTCTAAAAATGCATATTTGGGCACAAATTCATCTACAAATTCAAAAGTATGAAACGAAATTTTGGTATTACTAATGAAATCACTTTTTTTTCTTTTTAACACTTGTCCACTGTATTGTATGATAAGGAAGTAATATAGATGGTATGGGGATGCCGATCTTAAAATCTAATACTTTATATAAAAATTACTTTTTATGACAAGTGTTAGATCTTAAGATCGGCTTTTCATTTACCGCTATACTACCACCATATCCTTTAGGCCTACACTAAAATCATCAATTTCAAAGATCAAGAACTGCTCTGCGTTCAGGATCAGAAAACGGCGTAGTTTTCTTTAGTGCACGTGAATTGCGGGGTATAATTGGAAAACTGTTTGCAACATTTTCCGACACTGAACGCAGGGCTGGTGCTATCAGATTCATTCCAAACCCTGTGAAGCATATCTTAGTTAAATTTTTTATATTGCAGATTCCCAGAGAGAAGAACCACTTCCCGACGAAGCCAGTGCTACACCACAACAGGAGATGACGGACTGCACAACCCAAGGCCAGTCGTCATTGAACGCCCAGTTACTAGCTATGAAAAGAGAAATCGTTGCTGTTCCTGGCGATGGCCATTGCCTGCTTCATGCCGTCGCGCAGAGCATGGCCAGTGAGGGAATACAACAGTGCACAAACGATGACTTATGCACAACACTTCTCACCGAAGTAACTACAAACATTGAACATTACAGACAGTACTCTGTTGGGCGAGATATTATTTCTGATGTCCTTCGCTATATTAGACTTAAAGAATACAATAATGACACCATCGATTTGGTTATTGCAGCCTTATGTAATGCACTGGGCATTGCAGCAGTTATATTTCGACAAGGGTCCTCTGAGATCACTGTTATTGCCATTGGCCCAGGAAGACCGGGGGTTGAGTTCAGGGGTGATATTTATCTTGTTCTTACAGGGTCAGACGGAGGAGCACACTATGATGGAGTTCGAAAACTGGAATCCATTGCAAATAGGGATAATTACATTCTTGACAAGCCAAATGAGGTGTTTTCCCCAGAAGCCGTGCGACCTTTCCCTAAGGCAGCCCCGAGAAAGCGAAAAGGTGGTCGAAAAAAGAGGAAAAGTGCCATCCTGACTGACACCCCAGAGAAAAACGCCATTGAAGAGGAACTGAAACGAAAACAGAAGTGCCCAAAAAGCGTCAAGCGTTCGCTGAACCATAAGTCCACAACAAAGAGAAATCGTAAAAAGCCGCCCCAGAGAGAAATAGATTCATCAGAAGAAGAAGAATGGTATTGCTTGGTGTGTGTCGAGCCGTATTCCAACAGTCGCCCAAGGGAAGCTTGGATACAGTGCCAGACATGCAAGAAGTGGTCCCATGAGGAATGCACAAACGTTGCAAAACATGAAGTATACATTTGTCACAATTGTTACTCGGACGAGGAGGGCGATTTTATATAGATAGCGAAACGTAGGCTAGAACACA
The DNA here is from genome assembly GCA_948146395.1 of Fragum whitleyi. Taxonomy (NCBI): domain Eukaryota; kingdom Metazoa; phylum Mollusca; class Bivalvia; order Cardiida; family Cardiidae; genus Fragum; species Fragum whitleyi. The sequence goes on along the minus strand of OX411548.1, from coordinate 25,824,370 downwards.
TTACAGTTTTGTCCGGCGAACACTCAGTCTGACTCAGATCAGCATCATGACCTTTACATTAATTCGTAAGGTGGTGCAAATACGTGAAATACGACCCAGTAGGCACTTGACGCCACGATGACGTCAGAACGGCGTTGATGCGACGTGATGACATCGCATCAACGTTGATCTGACGCCATATGCCTTCTAAGTTCTTTTGAATGACCATATTCTGGTGCCTTACAGGGTTAGCCGGGTGTTCTCTGAACACAAGTGTATTGTGTTCCGTCGTATCTCTAGAAAAGCACTTTTTCATTGGTTGTATACTGAACATTATCAGAAAGTTTTCTCAGTTATATTTTTGATGTTCTCTTGTTTAAATGATATCGCCCAACGCCCACTAGTCACAAGCTCAGCGAAGGTTTTATACAAACCGAACACAGACACTGTGAGCGCAGGTCCAAATAGTTCGATTTGCTTGAAGCCCGAGCGCATCCAATTTTGCATAAGATCAAACTGAGCCACCTCGACACAAACTTTGCTGTGCAGCGAAGGAGGATAGCTAGAGATTTGAAATTTCGGTTTTAAGATAGGAGGGATTGCTCTATCCACGGAGCAAAAACAAAGGAGCTGATCAGTTTCACGGTTACTGCTAAGCTGATCTGCGTCTTTGTTTTCGTAAATGCAAATATTTGGTTTTCTCACGAGCCAGCGCAATTATGTATTTATTATATTTTTTCCATTTAAAATGTTCACAAGTTTGATAACTTCTCAAAAAAGCCACCCAGAATGCACCATATTACCAATTTGGGTCATCGAAACGATAAATTTACTGATATTTATAAGTGATATTCATACCGCACATACTTTTAAGGTCAATAAAAAATACGCATCAACTTGCCCCAAAGGTTGCATCAACTTGCCCCATGCATGGGGCAAATTGATGCACTCTACCTGCCATAGAAATATACTGAGAAAAAGAAGAAATCTATCACAATTAAATGATTTCTATATCAGTTTAATTGCAGGAAGGATAAGGCTTTGATAATATACAAAGACAATGAAAATTGGCCTAACATATCATTAGTTATTGAAAAAAGTCTGAAAAATGCATCAACTAGCCCCGGTCTCCCCTAAACCATGCTTTTCGAATGTTTATAAACAGACTTTCGACGAGTTAATATTGATAAATTAGGACCAACGGATTTTTTGCTGTCACTGTCTCTAACTATACTGAGAAGATCAAAGAAACGCAAAACTAACGATATAACTACCATCCATTGAATTACATCTGTAAACGTCACGTGTCATAGCGTAAAAGTAACATACTTTAGAAACCGATTTCATCATGAAGAAACCAAAATTGAAACAAGAAAAGGGCATTGAATATCGATATAGAGAAAAATGTGTTTTCGTAATGAGTTACTTTATTCTATCAGTATATAGGCGTAATTGAGTACCGTTATCTCATGCTTATTAAATTTCGGTTCAGTCCACCCCTACTCATGGCTATACCACATTTTCCCGCGTTTTCGAATACCCCGGTTGGACTATAGTCATTTCGAAATCCATTCATTAATGTTCAGGAGTTTACTTGAAAGTTGATGCCCACTTGCCCGGGATAAGTAAAATCACTATGGGCAAGTGATATATGAAAAAAGGCTTGCCCACCGGCCAAGTAAATATTCTAGCAAATAAACTGTATACTTTCTATCGGGCAAGTAGTATTTTACTGTGGACAAGTAAGACCCAACGGGCAAGTGGAAGCAAATTTCTTAAGGAAACCCCTGACGTTGAATAAATTAGTTGGAAAAAATCGGGCGGATGGGCAGACGCACATACAATAGGCAGTAAATGTGACAACTTTGTCTCGCCAAACGCAAGCGGGCTAGACATATTTGGAATTTAAAAAGAATTGATACACTTCTTTCAATCATGTTCAGATGATCATTCGGGAAAAAATGGAGATATTGAGGTTAAAGATCAAATGTCAAAGTGAAAAAAGGCTTGCCAGATTCACGTCTTCTACATTTACGGATGACTTTCAAAACAATTTTGTTCATTTGTTCACATAATGCGAAGATATACAGTAAGCTACAATATTTTTGATTTCTTGAATATAAAAGTCACAGGTCAATTGAAGTTTTATGTCACAGGTCAATGTATTCATATAGAACCTCAATGAATAAACTTATTCAATGATGTTACTCTAAACCCTTATCCTAGTGAACTTATGTAAAATATGCATTTTTACATTTCAACCAGTCTGGCTAAAGAATTTTCCATACTTTTCCATTTCCATATTTTCCATATTTTAGAAAGCAGACAGTGTAGACTTAGATGGTCTAAATGTATGATGTTTACTAAATTTCGGTTGAGTTATATACGAGGGTGGATCAAAAAATACGTGGACTTTTACTAGAACTTTGAAATTTTCCGACGGAATCGAATAAAATTTTGTACACGTCTCAAACCATTAAATGATGCAATATTACTAGATTTCTAGGAGTTTACTTTAACTGTGATGAAAAAAATCGAAAGTTTGATATTCCTGGGTAGGGACCACCGGCGCAGCCCATTTAATGACGTTACTTCCTTGTGTTACTACCCGTATGTGTCCCCTCAATTTGTACCAAACCATTCCAAACTTCGCCTGTTTAAGTGTTAACGTAATATGTAAGCATATTGAAAATTTAAACGTAATCCGTTCAGTATTTTCCAATTCAAAGTCAATAAGCTAAGGGAATGCGTCATTTTTTGAACTTAGAATTGACGGCACCGGCGCAGATATAGATTACCGGACAATAATAAAGTTCTACTGGACCTGTGGAAAACCAAAAAGAGATGTTAAATTGATAAATATGCGAACTATGTCGTCAAATATAAGAAGATATCTTCTTTTAAAGTGTTATACAAGTTTTTCGGAATGTTTCGGAGTTTCTTAAGGATGACACTCGTAGAATTGGAAACGTCTCCTCAACGTTGGATCTGTAGCTGTCACAGATCAACATCAGTGCAGTATCTTAAACTCACATAATAAACTATAGTTAATCATTTTAGATAAGATTGTTATGAAAATACTACTTTTCCAAAGGATGAAGCGAAACAGAAATTTTGTTGACTATTGAGTATTTTGAAAAAGTGTTGATTTTCAACGGAAGCTGTCAATACCGTAGCGTCATATTGACGTCGATACCGTGCTCCGGTACTAAATGACTACATCTTTTAGAACGGTTGCTACAGGCGACAAACTAGACGGATTGCATCCAAATTTACATGATAAACAGAAAAATGCCGCGATTTGATAACAGTATGGTTTTCTTTTCAAAATCTGTAAAATCAGAATTTCTGTAACGCAGGTCCACGTACATTTTGATTCACCCTCGTATAATACGTTTGTTTGTTTGAATGGGGTTTTACGCCGCTTTTTAATTACGCGGCTGGAGCACCTAACAATGGATTCCTGGTATTTCTCACACCAGTACTACCATCACATCCTTTCCTAGCCTCCAGCTGCTATACCACATAGGTCTACGATTATCAACCCATTGGTGGTAGACAAATAGTCAAAAAGAATGAGTGCCGCCGTCGGGGAATATATAACACGTACTTAGTGTATTGTATGAAAAAAAATATCTAACGAGGTTGGGAGAATTGATAATTGTCGAGGCTCTGCCGACACAATTGTCATTTCTCTTAATCGAGTTAAATATCTTTTCATGCAATACATTAAATTCGTATTATATATTATTTTTAACCTCTATTTGCCTTGTTTTCGTCGATGAAATGCAAGCTTCTAAAAATAACCGCATTATATCATTATTCTAAATATATCCATGTGATATCATAAAAAAATATCACATTGGATGTTATCACACGGATATTTGTATAGTTTATAAGATTAATTGTGATGAAGTTGACTAACAACATACCGTTAATATCTTAGTCTTCCAGTATAAGCTACCACAGAATTTGATGGCACAGCGTTCTTGCAAAACAAGATGGACATGAAAATCGGGTGCATCTTTTAAATACAGTTTTGAATATCAGCGCATTCTACCAATTCGACACAATTTTGTTTGGTCCCCATTTTTTACATAATAATTACTTAATCAATACAATTTCTCGATATATGCGGTTCACTTGCAATTATCACGCGATTAAACCACAAGTACTTACGCGAAAAATTGTCCGGCGAGTTTTTTTTTCACGCACGCCAATTAGGACACGTACAGCAAGTTCGTGAGGAATAGGCTTGTCACTGAGTAAGTAAGGTGCACGTGTGGCATAAGAAAACAATTTTTGGAATTGTGCGCTTCAATTGCGACACAAACACGATTGTCACATTCATTGCGCACCACAGAAGTTTAAATCATTTGCGCGACTACCGTTTTCGTACGGCACACAGACTACTTGTTAGCCTCGCACAATCGAGAACCCTCAGCGATTCATCGGAATGTCCCAGTTTACAGAAAAGTACGAGCGATGTTCAAAATGAGCCTCGAGCTAAGAGTAAGACAAACTCTTAAAGTAGGTTACACCATTTAACAATGATTCGTTTTTCCCGTATCATGCTAAACCCGGGATAACCTTCTTTGGCAGGAGGCAACGACTAAGGCGAGCCTTACATTTTTGCAACCTGATCAATGTCTTTACCACCTGATTTTCCTTTAAAAAACAGAAAAGTATACGATTTTTAGTGTAAATTCACTCACAAATAGGACATTGCAGTGCTTTAAGCGCTTTGATTTGAATGTAGATTTGTCAAGATTTTTATTCAGCACGTGAAGGGTTGAGAGCTCGAATCACCTACTCCAAATAACTTACTTTTATTGATCATGCCACATTTCCATCGCGGTATTATCATTCAATAGTACATTCAAAAGCAATTCACAAACAAGGAATAAGTTGGTAATAAGAATAAACAAGCAAAAAAAAAAAAAAAAAAAAAAAAAAACATGTAAAAAGACCATAAAGAGAGAAAATTAAGAAGAATATTCCGGATGCCAACGTTCAGCCGCAGGTGCTGGATAATGCAAAAATTTTAAGTAGAACAAGGTGCCAAATTGTCACAAGATACGCCCGTCACACTGCTTAGTTTTAACTGGGAGTTTGAATAGAACTGAGGTTATTTTGAATGAATTTTTTTTGCACCCATGAAGTTTCATGATCCTAGATATTAAACTTTTAGAGATATACTCCGGACAAGATTCAAGTCTGAAAAACAACAAAGGGCAATAACTCAAAAAATAGGCCAGGTTGAGTTATGGTTCTTGTGCACTGCACTCCCCCTTGGTGAGATCTATACACCCATGAAGTTTCATGATCCTAGCTATTAAACTTTAAGAGATATACTCTGGACAAGATTCAAGTCTGAAAAACAACAAAGGGCAATAACTCAAAAAATAGGCCAGGTAGAGTTATGGTTCTTGTGCACTGCACTCCCCCTTGGTGAGATCTATACATCCATGAAGTTTCATTATCCTAGCTATTATACTTTAAGAGATATACTCTGGACAAGATTCAAGTCTGAAAAACAACAAAGGGCAATAACTAAAAAAATAGGCCAGGTAGAGTTATGGTTCTTGTGCACTGCACTCCCCCTTGGTGAGATCTATACACACATGAAGTTTCATGATCCTAGCTATTATACTTTTAGAGATATACTCCGGACAAGATTCTAGTATGAAAAACAACAAAGGGCAATAACTCAAAAAATAGGCCAGGTAGAGTTATGGTTCTTGTGCACTGCACTTCCCCTTGGTAAGATCTATACACCCATGAAGTTTCATGATCCTAGCTATTATACTTTAAGAGATATACTCCGGACAAGATTCAAGTCTGAAAAACAACAAAGGGCAATAACTCAAAGAATAGGCCAGATAGAGTTATGGTTCTTGTGCACTGCACTCCCCCTTGGTGAGATCTATACACCCATGAAGTTTCATGATCCTAGCTATTATACTTTAAGAGATATACTCCGGACAAGATTCAAGTCTGAAAAACAACAAAGGGCAATAACTCAAAGAATAGGCCAGGTAGAGTTATGGTTCTTGTGCACTGCACTCCCCCTTGGTGAGATCTATACACCCATGAAGTTTCATGATCTTAGCTATTATACTTTAAGAGATATACTCCGGACAAGATTCTAGTATGAAAAACAACAAAGGGCAATAACTCAAAAAATAGGCCAGGTAGAGTTATGGTTCTTGTGCACTGCACTCCGCAATGATGAGAAGAATACAATTGCCAAGTTTGAAGTCCATCGGACTTCAAATGACAGAGTTATGCTCCGGACAAAGAAGTGGACGCCGCCGGACGCCCGGACGCCCGGACACCGGACGCCGGACATCACGGGTGATCCCATAATACGTCCCGTCTTCGACGGGCGTATAAAAAGGGACATAACTCTTACAAGAATGCTTTCGGTTATCCCCTTTATAGTCTGCAAAGCTCTTGTGAACACACATGCCAGATTTCATGGTGATATCCGGTATAATAACAGACAGAATTACGATGTAGTGAAATTAAGTTAATTTCAGTTTCTCTTCATGTTTTCTTTCATCACTTTTGCTTCGGTTCATAATGCTCATCTGCTGACAAGTAGATACGCATTTTGGGAATCTACCTCTCTCTTTTCAAAAAACAGCCGAGCTAAAATGATTAAATTAAGATTATTCATTTTTCGTATACCTGTAAATAAATGGAATTTTAGTACTTTCTTAAAAGACACAATTGTGGGTATCGGTTCCCGTGTGGCAACGAGTTCCAGCGATGGGGAAATGGCACTTAAGATACGTACTAGCTACGTATGAACGATCGAGTGCGACTCTAAGGTAACACTAAAGTAATACCGTTTGATACAGACCTCAGTACATGGTAAGGCACGTATCTTTCTATAAGAGATTCCATGTATCCTAGAGCTTTCCTGTGTAGCATTATGATTTGGTTTAAGGAAGTGGACCCGTAATAGTTCCACAACGTTTCGAAAGTAACCGATTTCATAAGGAAACCCCTGACAACATTGTGAAAGATGAGGATCCGATGTTTCGGAACTATTACAGGTCTACTACCTAAATGGGGTTTGCGCCGCTTTTAACTGTCTTTCAGTCATATCTCAGCGGCTGGAGAACAAAACAAAGGATTCATGTTTTCTCTTGTACTAGTACTATCACTAAATCCTTTCCTCTCAAGCTGCTACGATTATTTTCATTATTACGATTATCAACCTATTGGTGTGAGACAAAAGGTCGGAAAGAGTGCCGCAATCGGGGATCGAACCCGGGACATTCAGACCGACACTCCGACGCACTATCAACTGCGCTATCTGGTGGTACGAGACAGAATTTTCATTACCGGAATCCAATAAACTATCAGAACTGGATAAATATGATCACAGGAGATGCACTAACTTTAAGTGATATATACGCGACTCATAAATGTTTGTTTTGTGCGAAGACAATGCACAAGAGAGGTTTTAGATTACGAAAAACACGCTCGAGATTGTATGTACAAATTTGGCCCAGTATTTTAAGATGTACGCGTGTAGAAAGTATTTCTTTTGTGAGCTTGATCACGACGCAGCAAGCACGTAGCGAGAAACGATTAGGCACTGAGCCATCGATTTGTGCCAATAAAATCCATTCATAAATACCAACTAGAAGTCTTTTAAAAGATTTGCATAGAAAATAATTGTTTCGGGGTAAGATTGATGTACCTTTCATCGAGTGAACAAAACAAGCTCTTTTATCACAATTGGAAAAGCTTTAAGTGAAAATATAGCTTTTGTTGTTTGCAAAACGATTGATTCATCAGTCTTACACGAAACAACAAATGATTACTCGGTCTCTTTGATGCAAAAAAATCTAGGAACACAATTTCTCAAGTATGTCATTTTACATGTGATAACTAGGCAATGTCAAGATGTCATTTTTTATTGTGTCCTCTCAAACGTCAAATAGGATGAAATGAACAAAAGAAGGGTATAATATGAGCCTGTGCGTGACATTTATTTCTAACAATTTCAATATGCGCCAAGCAAAGACTCTGGCCAGCCTGTGCGTCTGCACAGTCTGACCAGAGTCTTCACTTTGCGCTTTGAAGATCGATATAGTCTCAAGGTGTCTAGATAGTCTGAAATTCTACTAACTACACTTGGTGGCATTCTATGCTGCTCAATAACTACACCTCATGCACATGTCAAATTGTGGGAATGTCACGCACAGACTCACATGCTTTTGTAATCTCACTGGTTTGGCATTTAGATGATCATCGTGTTTAACCGACTGTTATTTCTAGATAGTTGACTGACATGCATTAACGAAAATGTTGGGAGTTTTTGGCTGCAATAAATCGCAAGCAAAGACATACTGCTTCAATATTGTATTGGAAAATTGAACTAAACATGTATAATTAAAGATGTATGGTTATTGAAAAGTAACACATATTTCCCATTTCAGGCAGAGAGTGGATGAATCAATTTCAAACCTGTATTAAATCTCCAAAACCATATAAATTGCATACTCATTAACATAATCAAAAGACAGGTCCAAAAATATTCATGATGCTGTTATATCTAGCCCTGTGTTCAGGATGCAAAAGCCTTTCGCGAGCGCTTTGAGATGATGCTCTGCTTTGCTTATATGTGCAAAGCAAGGCACCATCTCGAAAGTGCTTGCTAACGTTTTCATCCTGAACACAGAGCAGATTTTTAAACAAGTAATTAGGTGGGAGCAAATCTGTGATATAGTTTAGATACACGTTTTAAGTCATTAAACTAAGGTGAATTTTGTCTATACCCAATCAAACTTTGGTAACTCACTAATACTTGTGCATCTATGAGTTCGGATACATATGCAATGCACTTAGTAGATTAAGTGCTTATTCCACATTATTTTTCAATTTATATGAATTTCTCAAGCTTCAAAAATAAAAACTCTTTTCTATATTCTGGTTTGTATGTGTTTGATTTATAATGTTTCAGTTTTGGTAGGTGAACGGAAGAAATGGGACAAAATTGTTACAAGAGCCTATATCAATTATGCACCTCATACAGATTCCCACTTCCTATTGAAATTCAAATATAATTATCAAACATTTAGGATTTATTAACTCATAAAGTTGAGCAATCCAGAGTAATACTCAGACGAAATTATAGAAATCAGTCTGTTTTTGAGAGATGAGATTTTGTTTGCGGGTATTTAATGCTTGTGGTGCGACAAAAATTGCAAAAGACAAAATTAAAGGAAACAATAAAATGTTTGATAAATTAGATAATTTTGTGGTATTAATTTGTTCCTTTTAACACATAGTTAGAGAGGTTACTTTCAAAATGGATGTTAAAAATTATGTTTAATATATAGATATCAAGATAAAAATATAATTCTTGACCTTACAATACCTAAGTTTTCTGTACATAAGTTTGATCTATGAATCATAAGACTTGATCATATGTATATATAACTTGCTAAACCCTTGTCACACTGAATAAAAACGTCACAAAATTGCATTAGAATCAAAGTGCTGAAAGCACTGGGTGAACTTGTTTCAAGTCTGCAATTTTTTTCCAAAATACAGTTTTTAAACTTTTCTGGTTTAATAAAGAAATTCAGGGGGAATAGACCAAATCTGCGTTCAGGATGACCAAATGATGCAAACAATTTGCTAATTATACACTGCAAAGCAGGGTATAATTGGTAAACTGTTTGCACCGTTTGGTCATCCTGAAAGCAGGGTAGGATTAGACTGAACAAGTGTTTAGTCTGATCTTTGTCTAAACCTCCAGCCTTAAAGGAATATTCTGGTTTCAGCCTGAAAAGGGTTAGGGTAAAGAGGAGAGCTAATGATTGATCAACAAGGCATTGTGCATGATAAAAAGACTTGGTGCAATTCAAATGTATATGTACCCTTTACATGTAAATTTTATATACCGACAATAAATATATCTTTTAGCATAAACTCAAATTCATACAGAAACCATTACCATTAAATATTGAGTAAATATTCAATTTGGCAAGAACAAATTACTGGTGGCAGATCAAATTGTTGAAACATAAGTTTTCTCAGACTGGCATTACAATGTGATTAAAATAAAATCTTTCATTTGGTGTAATTTTGATCTAAAGTTGAGTGATGAATGTTCTTGAAATTGTTCACATTTAAGTAGCACTATGAGTGGTATAAAATAATGTATACATTTATTACGAAAAAAATAGCACATTGACTACAACACTTCATTATGCTTGGCTTGAACACCATTTGCTCGTTGGCATTACAATTGTATTAACTATACTGTGGCTGGAGCACCTAACAATGGATTCTCTGGTATTTCCCACACCAGTTTTGCTAGTGGACAATTCTATAATTTATTTGGTGCACCTTTTCATTTCGTTACGGGGAACTGAAAAAAAGCTACAAAGGGACAATGTTGTATTATTGCAGTCTGTAAATAACTATTTTACATTATGTGTCTCATCAAACCAATAGGCCTATCATGAAATTCTGTAAAATAAATATACAGAAACATACTTTTCAAACTTTCCAGATGGTCACTTTTAGGTCAATGGGTCACATATATGATGTATATACATTGACAATACATCTTGTTCGAACGACTGAAATTTTGATATGAATAATTCAAAGAAATAGAGATGATTTTTGTAAAAGGCATGTTTTTGACAAAATGTCATTTGGACATATACACTAACAATGAGACAAATGGATAATTACTATCATGTATAATGTTAAAGCATTTGTGATCAGTCAAGCAAAAATGAACCATCCAATGACTTTGTGGAACTATTCTTTGGAAATAGTCAAAACAAAAATTGTGTTTTAAAGCAGTGGGCCCATAATAGTTCCGAAACGTTTCCGAAGTAATGAACTTTAACAGTTTTAACCGAGGTTTCCTAATGATTTTCATTATGAAACCTCGGTTAACACTGTGAAAGTTCATGAGTGCCGATGTGTTGCGGATTTACTACGGTTCTAATACCTTAAAACTGACAGAACAGAAATGTAGAATTACCGCTCAATATTCAGAAAAGATGCCAAAAATTGCAAAAACAGCTCTACCAATATGTGTATTCTGATTTGGGTAAAAATTCCAACCTTCAAAGGCCCAGTTTTGCATGACAGGTCACATTTATGTCTATCAACAAGAAATATTGCAATCTATTTCCTAAAATATGCACTTCTATTGCTTCTACATTGGTTTTAAATTATCATGCAAGACATATAAACAAACAAAATATAGATGTTTTGAGGATGTGATATCATAACTGAATTGTGACCTTGACAACTGTTCTTAACCTTACCACATAGATCTCAACTCTTATGACCACACATTGTTAAAATCAGCCACGCATTCAGGATGACTAAATGGTGCAAACTTTTTGCAAATCCTACCCCGTTTTGCGCATGAACTTGCATGCAATATTCTATCTACTGCTTCAATAAAGATGTAGATCTATGGATAAAGGTGTTGATACAACATTTTTGTTGCCCTTTGTCAAAATACAGCATTTAGAAGGCAGAATAATGAATGAAGGCAGAATGATGAATGAAAGAACCTATCTAAGGGCAAATAAACAGCCTTTCAACATAAAGCAGCAAACTTGGTAATTTTGATTCAGCAGTTACAGTATCCAACTGACCTGTCTCCTTCCATAGTGACAGTCATGGAAGTGTGATAAATGAGCCTGTGTGTGACATTTCCAACAATTTCACAAGTGCTCCAGGTAAAACCACTCACCAGTCTAGATAACCACATCATGCAAAAAGAATTTTCACTGACAGCCCGAAGAGAGAACATGGCCATATCTATCTACTTAGCAAATAGTGAAGACTCTGGTCAGACTGGGTGGATGCACAGGCTGGTAAGAGTCTTTCCTTTGTGCACATGTGAAATTGTTGGAAATGTAAAGCACAGGCTCAAATGTTATTTTAGTTAAGTGATGCATACTTGATACATATTATTGATTAAAAAAATGTGATCTGTCACACAAAAATGGACTATCTGGAAACTCAGCAAAGTGAATATTTGAAAAAGAGATAGTTCTAGTACAGGTCAACAAGAGGTTGCATTTCATAAGCTCTTTCATAGGTAGGTAAATAGGTCATTCTAAATTCAGGAAATTAGAATGCTGCAAAAAGTTTGGACCCTAGTCAGTTTGAGCAGTCTGCACAGTCTGACTAGGGTCGATACTTCCCATATGGTCCATTTCCCATGACAGGTCACAAATCTATCAACCTTCAATATTACCTTTGATGATAGTATTGATAAAGTATGTCTGACTTTCTATAGTTTCTACAGCTTTTTTCTTACAACAAGTCAGAATATATCTGTTAGACCTTTCAAACCGATTATCAATGTTCAGCCATACAAAATACTTCTGTTACATAACTTTGTCTACTTTTGTATCAGTCCTACACATTTGCATTCTTAAGTAATACTAAATAAAACATTGTGTGGAAAAGGAGAAATAGTTTGTAACAATAAATTACCCCATTTCCACTCAATAATTTCAACCAAATACTTCATTTTGAACCAGTGTTTAATTTATGTCATCTTATAGAGAAATAACATAGCTCATTCACCTACAGTACCTTAGCACACTATATACATTAAACAGATCTACATGAGTAGGAGAACGGAGCTCTGTACGCAGACAATAAACTACAAAAGTAAAGAAATATGATTGGTTGGTGGTGATTTGTTGAGTTTCTAATATTCATCGTCTTCTCCATCGGGGACAGCTTCGTCTTCTGGTGGAGCAAAACCTTCCTGTAATCACAAATAAAGGAGACTGCTTGTGACATTTCGAACAATTTGAAAATTTCATGACATATGAGAGGCCCAGACAGCCAATACCTGTAAATATGAAGTTTCCTGATTGTCTACAGATGCTTTGAGGCCTTATCAATCTATTCTATGTGCAAAGTGAATACTCTAGTCAGACTGTGCGAATGCACAGGCTGGTCAGAGTCTTTGCTTTGTGCATTTAGGAAATTGTTTGAAATCTCAAGTGTAGGCTCAAATGTATTGTCAGGGGCGTCAGAAAAATGTTGTAAATGTGACAAAAAGGGACCATCTGGGTTGTGCATCAATGGGCGTTACAAGTCTGCGCTGACTGTGCAGGCTAACTTGGGTCATTTCAAACATGGCTAATTTTCTGCATCTAGAATGATCATTCTACCTTTCTGTTTGAGGATTTTAGAAATGCAAACTTTGGTTCATCTGTGCTAGACCAAATCTCTATTATCTAATGAAAAAAGACCTCTGGTAAAGTGTGTAAATTACAGGACCTGGGGCCTGTTTTACTAAATATCTTACAATCACTTTTTGTGCAAGTAAAAAATTACACATGATTCTACAGTAGTAACTAAATATGGAATTCTGCCATGCATTATCTCATAGTCATTGTCTTCTAAAGACGATTCAAATGAGATATTGCATTGCAGAATCCACCAATGAATGAAAACACCAGGTACAATTTGTGATTTTTGACATTTTCCCTAAGAATTTTAGTAAAATTGGCCCCTGGACAGTTTGTCATGGGTGCAATAAAAAATCAGGGTTGAATCTTTTCCGTATGAGTACATTTTCTGTATCTAGTACAACTATTCTACTTTTTAAAAAAATAAATCTAATTTTGAAATGCAAATTTTCCTGGACATCTGTAAGTCTCAATTTGCCTCATCAAGTTTCTTTTTTTGTCCGACATGTAATACAAATTTAATCATCACTCTTTCCCAGACCTCTACTTTTAAATTCATTAATCCTTTATCAAGTTGTATTTTGGTGATGCTAATTAGAATTTGCTGTGGTTATTAAGGGTAACCACAAAATAAGGTACCCACAAAATAACTTTTGGAAGAGAAAGGAAAGATTTGAACTCTCATCATTCTCCCTTGATCTATTCACATAATTTTTTTCTACGAAGCATTGAGGTATGTAAATGCATTCATGAAATGACAAGGATTAAAACTTTTCAATCTTACCTCTGTTGCATACAAAATTTCTAAAATTCTCTTGTTGTATGTAGATTCTTCATCCTCCTGACACACTATTTCTATATCTCGTAACTTGCCAAAGTAAAAGTCACGCTCCTTTTCCAAACCTTCTACTGTACTTTTCAACTCTCCTATCTAGAAAAAGACAAGATGTGCTTGTGATACACGAATGCCCCCCAAATGGCATTTTTTTTTAGAAATTTGACCTTGACCTTGGCAAATGACCTTGGTACCAGCAGATGTGTATCATTTAGATATATCATCATACAAGATATGAGCATTGTATCTTGAATAGCCTTGAAAATAATGTCAATGTTAAGTTTTTTGGTTAAGTTTTGCAGATAGACAGACAGACGGAGGGATAGACGGACAACACTAAAACAATATGCCCCTGATCTTTCGATGTGGGGGCATAAAACAAATGTTTTTACTTAAAACAATTTACTTGGTATAAAGTAATTCCTATCATTAGCAGACATTCCCTTGACCTAATGACCCTGATCATGTGTATTAAATCATGTTACCCTTCTATACAATTCTATAGATCTAGCTGCAAAATATGAGCATAGTAACTGAAATAGGATTGAAGTAATTTATAATGTAGAGTAGGGCATCTAAAACAATATGCCTGAATCTTATAAAGAGGGGGACTACTGGTAGTGTTGGGCAATTGGTTTCAAATCATAATAGTGCAAAATCAATTAATGATGGATACTGCAATTGGTTGCTTAGAAATTAATTCAATTCTCAGTAAAAGTACACTGTGGCATTACAAGGTATGTTTAAAAACTTCTTATCTTTGTTTTCTTATCTTTGTTTTTTGATATAGGTAATGAAAAACAGTGTTGTAACCTACAGGATATCTGGAATGGACCTACACTCAACCATCGGTGGTTGCAGGATAGTTAAGTGTAGTCCATTCTAAGGGTTGGTTTAAAATAAATTGTTTTTCTCAAGAAAACGGATGTTACCATAAAATAAGAAGTAACCCAGAATGATACAGTGACATAAACTTTTATCCATTAAGGGCAAGGGGCATAACAACAAATTTTCAGAAAGGATTATGTCAACAAGAGGCCCAAGAGGGCCTGTATCGCTCCACTGGATTAAAAATCTCAAGATTTGAAAGAGAAATATTGAAAATAGAAGGTAATGAAAGTGAACAGCATTCAAAAGGAATTCTGACTTTTTCTAAGTCGAAACTAACTTATGAAGAAATGAACTTATTTAACTAATATGTAAAATTACAAGGAAGAAAACTATATAGATATCACTTTGAAACAAGAGGACCAGAATGGCCATAAACCGCTGACCTTAATTTTATTGATCCAGTGGATCTCATCCAATCCAAATTTCTTGAACTTTAGAAGAGGGTCACCCAAGGAACATTCTGGTAAAGTTTCATTGAAATAAGACTAATGGTTCAGGAGGAGATGTTGTTCAAAGATATTTGGGGGTCAATCCAAATTTCTTGAACAACTTTAGAAGAGGGTCCCCCAAGGAACATTCTGGTAAAGTTTCATTGAAATCGGCCCAATGGTTCAGGAGGAGATGAGGTTCAAAGATTTCGGGGTCAAAATAAGCCCCGCCCATATTTGGGGATCAATCCAAATTTCTTGAACAACTTTAGAAGAGGGTCACGCAAGGAACGTTCTGTTAAAGTTTAATTAAAATTGGCCCAATGGTTCAGGAGGAGATGTCCTTCAAAGATTTCGGGGTCAAAATAAACCCCGCCCTGCCACGCCCATATTTGGGGGTCAATCCAAATTTCTTGAACAACTTCAGAAGAGGGTCACCCAAGGAACATTCTGGTAAAGATTCATTGAAATCGGCCCAATGGTTCAAGAGGAGATGTCCTTCAAAGATTTCCGGGTCAAAATATGCCACGCCCTGCCACGCCCATATTTGGGGGTCAATCCAAATTTCTTGAACAACTGTAGAAGAGGTTCACCCAAGGAACATTCTGGCCAAGTTTCATCACAATCCACCAATTGGTTCAGGAGGAGATGTTTAAAGAAAAGTTTACGCACGCACGCACGCACGCACGCACGGATGGACGCAGGACGGACACCTCGCCATGACAATAGCTCGCTGACCTTCGGCCAGTGGAGCTAAAAATTAAAACAATATGAGCCTGTGTGCGACATTTTCCAACAATTTCACTAAGGCACATATTCTCAGCAGCCAGAACAACCACAAAGTACAATTAGCTGTCCCACTGAATAGGAGCTGAGACCTTGTCAGTCTACATTGCACATAGTGAGGACTCTGGCCAGTCTGTGAGACTTTGCTTTACACACATGTGAAATTGTTGAAAATATCAAACATAGGCTCACTTTATTTTACACATTTCAAGTTTGCATCCCATACCTGACTCTGGAGGTCGGCTATTTTTGAGTTATCTCCCCCTGGATGTCCCCCACCATGTCCTCCAGCTGGGGCCCTTTGAGGTTGGGTATGGTGTACAGGTTTGGCAGTCGCTGGGCTTTTTTGTGTTGTACTGGTTCTTTGTGTAGCAGCTATTAAAGTACAATAGTAGTAAACATTATCATATCATGTATCACAACAAAATTATAGTACCTACATAACATAGAGGACAAACGTCCTGAAAATTCTAATTTGGCCCCTTGCGCCATCCCCTTTTTTTAGGAGGTTGAAATCAACCATTTTTGATGTGATATTATATCTTGTTTTATGGTATGTCATTCTGTATTGCAAGGTTGGCACTATTGTCAGTGCTTATTGCTGAAGGCACTTACCTTTGACTACAGGCCCCCTTTCAAGTACTAAAGAAATTAAAGTTTTTTTTCTTTCTATTTATACGTTATTTCAGGTAAAAGAGAGGCTCATTTCCTGACAGTCAGATAAAGTTAAAGAGCAATTAATGCAAGGATTCATTTTTTTTTTTTTAAGTTTCTAGGTTTTAATTACCAGCTGTTAGGGATTAATGAAGTTGATGCCAAAGCCACTTGAGTTGCTGGCTGATTTGCTCTAAAAGCCTGAATCTACTGATATGATTAGACAAGAATTGAAGTGTCCCCCCCCCCCCCCCTTTTATTTTTCTAAAAGAATGATAGGTCACACGCTGGGATTTTTCTGCAAAGAAAAATTCACCATCAATGAAAAACATTAAGAAAATTGACCTTCGCCTACTAAATACATATTTTCTTTATCCAATCACAATACTTTTTTGCAGTTTGATGATAGGGTGCCAGAGGAACATTCTAGTGAAATTTAGATGATATCAATCTCATAGGTTCAGAGAGTATATTTTCAAAGTTTCAAAAATATAATGTTAAGAGTAATGACCTCTGCCAATTTGGAGATATATTTTTCATCTAATCACAATAATTTTTTGTAGTCTGATAAGGGTCACTCGAGGATCACTCAATTGAAATTTAATTGATGTCCATCACTTATGTTCTGAGAATTTTTTTTTTCAAAGTTATATAACAAATATCGAAATGACTTCTCTCCACAAAGGCTATATTTCATCTGACTGCAATATTTTTTTTGTAGACTGATAAATGGTCACTCAAAGATCATTCCAGTGAAATTTGGTTGATATCCACAGTTTAGATTCTAAGAAAAGCCTTATATCATCATATATGGAAATTAGCCAAGCCCATTAAAGTCTTGATTTTCATTGGATCAAAATCCATGAACAACTTTGAAAGAGGGTTGCCATGATTCTTGGTCATATTCTTGAGTGAGAGTCCAGAAACAGTTTTAGGACAAAGTTAAATTGTTTACCTAACCTTTGATCTTAATGACCCCAATACAATATGGTACTTCCTTGGGTCATGGGCAGCAATTGTATAAAGTTTCAAGATTCTAGGTCACTTAATCTTTGGTTATATTCCTGCAATGATTCTCACATAAAGTTTATATGTGACCTTGACCTTTGTGACCGAATAACAATAGGGCACCTCCTTGGGTCATGTGAAACAATTGTATAAAGTTTCATGATTCTAGGTAACTTCATCTTTGAGTTATAGTCCTGAAACAAAAAGGTCTACAGATGGACGGACAGAGACAGGTAAAACCAATATAGACCCCTCTACTTTGTAGGTGTGTGTGTGTGTGTGTGAGGGGGGAAGGAGGGGAATGATCAAAATCACACATGTATTAGCTCATGATTGGAAACAAATTGACAGCTTGAGGCACAAATATTGTAAGCAACTTAACACTGTACGGATACTAACAACCTTGATCAATTGGGATGCCCAATTATACATCATTATCTTGAAACCCATTCACAAATTGTATATGTTCTCAACAACATTGAACATGCAAATGGACATAGAAGGAGACCTAACGTGAATTGATATTACAACTGTCTTTTTCTTACTAAAAGAAGCTATTCTGTATTTTACCTTTGGTACTTACTTTTTCTAGGTTGGATATTTGAGGTTTTTGTCTCTGGACCCAACTGAATACCATCTCTTGCTGTTATAGGATCATATTCTTGGCCTTGATAGTTTGCATCAAAGAATTTCTTGAACCATTGAACAAATTCAAAGTTATCTTGAAACTTTCCTTTTACTAATTTTTCTACAGGTATTATCTGTTGAAAATTGAAAATACAGATAAAAAAGTGTTATTGACATCAATAATAAATTTCCTTTTTGTAATAAATTTTTTGGAAAGTGTTATTGTCTTATGAATTTTACTGACAATTAAATAACAGTTACATTGCATTCATAGTTAATACATAAATATTATTCAATTTAGTTATTGGTTTGCTTTCATAGACTTACTAATTTGCATTGATAGACAGATGTTTGTGTCGATTGCCCTGCTTTCAGCATACAAAAATATTTGCAAACATCTAGAAATTGTACCCCAATTTCACTTTGCACAGGAATATAGTTGCAAAGCAGGATAAAATTTCTCAATGTTTCCCACAAGTTTTTTTAAAGCACGACTAATCCTAACATTGCACAATTTAGTCCGTTTCTAAAATGCTT
Organism: Fragum whitleyi; assembly: GCA_948146395.1. Taxonomy (NCBI): domain Eukaryota; kingdom Metazoa; phylum Mollusca; class Bivalvia; order Cardiida; family Cardiidae; genus Fragum; species Fragum whitleyi. Next base: position 25,805,408 of record OX411548.1, on the reverse strand, counting down.
TACAGTGACCATGGATATCTCAAAGTGACAGCTGTTACATAGTACTACAGAATAACTTTTCACAGTTTTCAGGAAAATAAACTACTAAACATAGTGTATGAGCCTGTCTGTGATATTTCCAACAACTTCACATGTGCACAAAGCAAAACCTCTTCACAGCCTGTGCATCTACAAAGTCTTTGAAAGATAAGGTTTTAGTGTACTCATCAGGCAGTCAGCCAGTGTTCTTATCCCATCATTTGGTTTGGAAGGCTGTACAAATCTATCTATCAGGCACACATGAAATTGTTGGAAATGTCACATACAGGCTCAAATGTTATGTGACCATCTAGAAAGTCCAATAAGTAGTTATCCTGGTGGGACTGCCTTAATTTACTATGACCAATTTTTCTTTTATCTTTTTCAGAATTTTTGAAAATAGAATTGCAAAATCATATCAACCCTTGTCATGATGACTTACTTATTTGAATGGGGTAAAAAAAAGCTTTTAACAATATTTCAGTCGTATTGCAGCAGCTGGAGCACTTAAAAATGGATTCCTGGTATTTCTTGCACCAGTACTTCCACTACATATTAACCTATCCCAATTAGGTTTATGATGATCCACACATTGGTAGGATTCAAATGTCAGAAAGGATATGTCCGAGACTGCTACTGCTGCTGGGGATCAAACCTTTAATTGAAGATAGGGAGTCTGTTGCGCTACCAACTACACTAGGGCATGGTATGCTGAAATTCTTGGCAAAAAATTGCCATAAAATAAAGCAATGGATGTTTTTTATTGCGAGATAGAATATTTTTTCAAGTTTTGTTATTAAAAGAGCAAATAAGGTGTAAAGACTAAGATTAGACTGTACACATTATGTGCAGACTGATCTTTATCTATACCCCCTACCAAACCAGGAATAATTCTGCATTCACTTGGCGCTAATGAAATGAAATATTGCATAACCAGATATACATGTCATTTTCATCAACAACCGCATAACTTATAAAGTGTTGAAGTAAATTAAAGATTTATCTCATTATCTGTATTCAATAGAAATAAAGATTGACAAGCACTTTTTTAAGTTGTGGCCTTATCTTTGAATTTATTGCTTCTTTTAAAATTCATGTACATAGACATGTTTAAATAGCTACGCATATTGTTGGGCTACATATATTTTCTAACATGTATATCAACATTTTGCTTCTTGGTGGACTTAAACCTTCGAAATTGCAGCTTTTTGAAGCTGCAGTTATGACAGTTAAATCTCCCCGTTTTTTCCTGTCAAATTCATTTTACAAAATTATGCAATTTAACGCTTCAGATTCAATTTCAATGATAGACATCAAGGTGTGGCCAGCCATACCTTCATATGGTTATAAAGTTGGTGCATTCTAGCTGAATCAACTGTAATTTAAATTCCTATCAGACCTTTACATGATGTCTTTCGCCACTTTTGATCAGTTTAAAACACAAATTTGAGCCTGTGTCTGACATTCCAAACAATTTAACACATGCATAAAAGACAGACATGTTGCCAGCCCTGATTAGGAAACAGTGTATTCTAATCAGAATAATTTCCGTTTGTCTTCAGAAATTGACTCAGTTGCTCACACCAGACTAATAAATGAAGACTGATCAGAGTCAGGGTTTTAGAATCAAATCAACAAAATAGGGTCCCAAGGACACAATAGTTAGGCTTGTAGGAGCCTTGCTTAAGTTCTGAGCGTCCCTGCCTTAAATCTCGACTATTTCTTTTGAGCTATCCTTATATTTTTATGTACTCTTGATTAAGCTACACAAAGTATTGTATAGATATGTACTTTTTAGTATCTAATTCAGAGAAGAATTGAAGACTGTTTAAAAACAGTCTTCAATTCATCTCTGAAGTTGGTTCCAAGAGGGTCCTAGGGATTGGCATAAGAGAATTTTGAGGGTCTTGGCCACTTATTTTAGAGTCTCAGACTAGCAAAACCTGAATCCCTTAGAACCCTACAACGTGTACTGTTGCTCAGGGGTATCTGGGTCTCACATATATCATCACACATGTACAACTGTAAGAAAATTTACACAGGCTCATTCTATGTATCAATTTATCCTCTCGACTGTATTCATTTTCAAATTAAAAATTTGTTATTAGTCTTAACAACCTTCAACCCATATAAAATAAAACATTCACACACCACAACCCAAGGAAATCATAGAAACAAGATGCATACTAAAGTCGTGATATTCAGTGAGAAAATAATTGTGACGCCCTTTCAACTGGTGACAAGCCCCTATAGGCTAAGTTTCAACATTTGACATTTACTTATGAACTTTAAAGCATCTGAGAATTTCTTTAAAATGGCAAATTTACTGATGAAAGAGAACATTTTAATGGTTCAGCATGGAACAGTTTTGACTGCCTATTAAGATATAGGCAATTCCAACACTTACTATTTCACCCTGAGCCATTGATTTGTATTAAATCATTTTGAAATCCGTGTGTAATTGTAAGAACTGTGCTCTAGACAATACAGAGACTCATAAGCACACATAATTTGATGTCCCAATGTTAAACAGCTGTAACTGTCTATAAATATATAGGCAGTTACAACTGTTTCATGCTGAGCCATCGATATACTGACTTATATAGTGACAACTATGTCTTGCTCACCACAAGCAGGGTCAACAAATAGAAAATTAAATTTGACAGGAGCACATACAACTGTTTTATTAAATACCGGTAATTGTATCAGACTTTGCTTACTTGATACTTACTGTTTCTTAATGTTGTTGTTAATATTACTTCATGAAACAAGAGGCCCATGAGGGCATGTATTGCTCCAGTGGCTTTCAAATATCTATCAATGAGAAACTCAATCAGATATTGAAGTTTACTAAGAAATTTAAGAGGTAAAAAAAATGGACAGAAAAGCTGATTCTAGTGTAGGCTAAACCTTATATGGAGAGTATATTTCAAAAGATATATTAGTAAAATTGATTCTAAATTGGAAAAACTTTCTTAATTATTGAGGTAAGTCTTGATGGATCTTTAACAATGAAATAAGACTATATAGAGCATGGGAGAATGCCAATAATTTTTGTGCTAACAAGCCTGGCCCTTCCAGGCAAATATATATGGGTCTATCAAAACTTAGTAGATTTTGAAAGATTTTATGGTGAAAATAAGCCCATGCCCATTTTTTGGGGTCAATCAAAATTTTGAAAGAGGGTCAACCAAGGAGCATTTATGTTAAGTTTCAATGAAATCCAGCCAATGGTTTGGAAGGAAAAGATTTTTAAAGATTCATAACGAAAATAAGCCTCACTCTGCCATGCCCATTTTTTGGGCAACAATTAAAAATTTCTTGAACAAATTTAAAAGAGGCTCACCCAAGGTAAATTCATGCCAAGTTTCATTGAAATCTGGCCGAACGTTTGGAAGGGAAAGATTGTTTAAGATTTTATTGTGAAAATAAGCCCCGCCTATATTTCTCCAAATTTAGAAGAGGGTCACCAAAGGAACATTTTTGCCATGTTTTGTTAAAATCTGACCTTGGGAGGAGAAGATGCTTAAAGAAAAGTTAACACACAGACAGACAGATGCACACATGCATGACAGACACACTGCCATGACAACAGCTCGCTAGCCTTCAGCCAGTTGAGCTAAAAATCCTTCATAAACTTCCTTTACTGATGCTGTTAACTAAGTCTTTCGCTTCTAAAGATATGTATTACAGCATTCCGATAATATAAACAATACTTTGAGAAATCCTACCCAAGTGTGCATTATGTTTTTTAAGTTAAATTTGATGTCAAAATTTCAATTTAAGCTTATTTCCAGTCTCTGAGCTGGAATGTGACAATTACTTGACAACATTGACAGCACAACATGAAATGAAAAGGGTCTGAATTGATACTCTTCAGACAAAACTTAATTTCCTGAAGCAACTTCCTACACAACTCTCTTCTGTAAGTCTAAAAAAATATTTCACCAATTTACCAAGCATTTAAAATTTAGGATTTGAAGTATATCGAAAGCACTTTAGGATGGATGTTTTCTGAGTTTGGGTTGAAGCAAAGGCAAATAAATTGCCTTTCAAAAGAGATTAGAAATGACATATCTGAACCCCAACAATCCCACTTTTTTGTGATCCAAGTGAACAAGCTGCAAAAACACAGTGTAAAAATGAAGAATCTGCTTGTTACAAGCAATCCATCATTTCCCCCAAAAATTTTGTTCCCAAGAAGATAACAAGAGCTGTAGGAGGACAGCAAAGACTGACTTTTCCTAGTGATGGATAGTAAAAGCAGACCAATGTCAACATGGGAAAATTCCAATAAATTCAATATCAATGTGATGAATCTAATGATTGGCACAGAAGCATGTGCAAAGTTTCCAAACAATAGCTCTAGTAGAAACAGAGATATTGCAGATATACATCAGTTGCATATAAAAACTCAAACAAGACTTCTTAGTCTGAAAAAAGTTAAAATTCCACTGAATTCAATATCAGAGTAACAAATGTTTGTCTAGAGGATGAATATATTGTCACAGAAGCATGTGCAAAGTTTCATAGACAAGGCTTTAGTAGAAATAGAATTTTGACACAGTTGCACATAAAACCCTAACCAATGCATTACGCCAACGCCAGGGTGACCGGAATAGCCCCCCTATTCTACAAATTGTTGAGCTTAAAAAGAATTACTAAAATGCAGTCATAATGAAAATTACCAAGTATTTTGAAACCAGTAAAGTCTGGTAATGGGTGTTAGTTCAGTTTTCAATCAGCAGTAGCTTCAGAAATCCAAGTTTGTCCTAGCAAGTAATGTTTGGTGCTGGTAGTACGTTCGAGACCAAATCAGCGTCACGACGTGTCTACCTACCTTATCAATTCCACATTTGGTGAAAGACGACTGTAATATCTTGAAATTCTGTATGTATTCATGTTCTAATATTGTATTAAATTTGCATTTTTTTATTTGTATTTTACCTGCAAAAGCAAATAGAGAGTAATAGTAACAAGATGGGTTAGAATGATTGGTTAGTTTGGCTGAAAAATGCTGAAAGAACAAGTGATTCATATGAGACATGCTTTGCAACTATGGCTGGTAAAAATGCGTTGTTTGATTTGATTATTTTTCAATTTTTTTTTAAAGAAAAAGATTTAAAAAGCACAAATAATTTGCCAACCAAAAACTATTTGTCATTATGAATCACATTTTTTAACAGTCATGGCATCACTGTAATATGTAAACAGTTTTCACAGAGCAGGTCTCACCTTGTTTGTTAATTCAATTCATGCTAAACAGGTAAATAAGGAAAAGCTTGGGCTAAGTTCAAAACCTAAGAGCTAATACAAATATCTACATGATAAAGCAAGAGGTTTTCATTTGGTAAGAAAACAGGCATTGCACATGTAGGGATACAGATAATCTATACATCTAAAGCAGTTTGATGGCATTGTTTTCATGTACAATGCAAAATACAATACAAAATCTAGCTACACAATCAGTTCATCAACTTTATCTTATCTTGGACAGTTTTGCTAACTTTGATGTCTGAGATGTTTTACTGATTAAATTTGTCCATCCTTTCATGTATGTTTTGTATTAAGCTAGAAGATATTACTCAGCCCAAACCTTTCTAAAGTATATTTAAATGATCTGAGGCTATATTGCAAGTGTCCAAGTAATATTGAAAGTCAGTAGTATACGGAATGCTACATTTATACATATATCTGCAAACAATAATACTTTGCTGCTCCTCTTTAAGGAGTTCTACCTGTTAGATATGACATCATTTCCTATGATTCAATTCTAGTATAGTGTAGTTTGTTCAAAAGACCTGAGGATCTATTTATCTATATGATTTATGCCTATGTTGTATTAATCTTTCCACTATGTTCTCATGCCCAGTCCGATTACTAATACAATGTTTTGACTTCATCTTTTAAGTTTAAAATTTGAAAATTTCCGAATTATTATTTGTAAAGCAGCAGCATAATACTTTTTGCAATATATACTCATACAAAACAAGCTTAAGATTCAGCTGCATGAAAAATTGGAGAAGCAATTATTTGTTTTATTCATAAAAATTGATCATCGAAACTTTCCTTATTCATAATCTCCATTACTTTAGCAGTGTTTATTCTAGGCAGGGGATTGCCCCACTTTTTTCAAAGATGCCCCATAATTTTTAGATTTGTGGAGGATTTGTTACTATGAATACAGAGTATGGAATACCAGTTATTTCTCAATTGCTTCAATTTTGCGCCGAAATCCCACACAGTTATGAAATCCTAGAATAAACACTGCTTTGGTATCCATCTAGGGAAAATTTATCCAAATGTGATCTTTTTTAATTCAATTTCAATTTTTTGCCATCTAAGGTCATAAGCATTTCCAACAATTTTTGGCACTCAGAAAATAATTCAGGCCAAAACATTCAACAAATATACTTCTTTAAGATCTTTTTCATGCTGCATCCCCCTCATGCTTTTATGTTCAATGAAAGTATTAAGTCAGCTCCACAGAATAAATCAAAATGCTATCAAAGCATAACAGGGAATACTTTTAATTGTTCATAACAGACAAAAGACACAAATTTCAAATATGATATGTTTGCCCAGTCTGCATGAACATGAGTTTTATCAAACATTTTTCTCCATACATGGCTTGATCAGTATTTAGCTTTTGACCAATGACTTAATAATTTTCCAAAATAACATATAGGTAGATACATATCAGTTCAAAACTAGCAATAATGTTCTGCAAAAGACTCCAGATGTAATTTTTCAAAAACAGTTGGATTTTTGATTATCCTTTTGAAATTTCTACAAGAATAGAAATATATTTAGTTATTGCAAGATAAATTTAAAGCTCTTCAAAAGATAAAATTTCAATGAGAAAAGGCCATTTTTGAATTTGACAGTAAACTCAGATCTCATAATGTTCCCTGAGTAGTCTTTTGGAGGGATGATGCTAGTTTTGTACTGAGAATTTATACTGTATTATATCATTAGTCAACAGATACAACAAGTGCTCAGGAAATATAACTATCTGCATGAATGGGTCGTCTCACCTTATCCACTGTTTGTTTCTTGAACGCCCCCTGTAGTAGCTTGAAATTTGCTATTGACTCATGTTCTAATTTTGTTTGAAGTTTGACCTTTTTAAGAGGAAGACAGCCTGGAATATTAGTATATCAGTGGATGAAAGCATTCAATACTGGCCGTTGCTTAAAGCCTCCAATTTTCCTATCAGGTCGTCAGCATTGTCCAATAATTGCTTTAAATATTTCTGACAACAATCTGAATCACAATAAGTGACATGACTGATTAATTTGCTTTAGAAAAGTGTTTCAGTTATGTCAAATCAATGTTTGGTAACCTATCTGAAGGGATTTACAGACAAAGATTAGATTACACACATGTGCAATCTGATCTTTGTCTACACTAATTTTGTCCTTGAAATGCCAAACATTTTCTTTTTTATTAAAGAAATTTCCAAACAAGACTTCTTGGCACTGTCAGCACTTTGATTCTTCTGCAGTTTTGAATACCTCCAAACTATGCTAATTCTATGTATATCTTGCTAAAAGGTTTGTCTGAATTGGGAATAACATCACTTTCAACTATCTTTCAGTTATATTGCAGAGACTGGAGCACCTAACAATGGATTATTTCTCACACCAGTACCACCATCACATCCTTTCCTAGCTCCAGCTGCTATCCCACATAGGTCCATGATTATCAACCTTTTAGTGGGAGATAAGAAGTCAGAAAGAATTAGTGCCGCTGGCGCTGTCAGGGATCTAACCTGGGACCCTTGCCAAAAGGGTATGACAGCTTATACCCATTTGCAATCATGTAAGAAGAATGTTGTATTATACATCAATCAATTTTTGGGTCTGGGTGGAAATATCTTACATATCAATGTCTCTTACCTTTTCATACAAGAGTATAAAAGAGCCTATGTGTGACATTTTAGACAATTTTTACAGGTGAATGAAATAAAGACTCCTCACAGGCTGTAATTCTGCAGATTGATCGTAGTATTTACTTTTAACTTCTTAGTATTTTTTATGAACCCTTGTCATGCTTAACCCAGAATATTCCTGCTTTGGCAGGAGGTATGGATAAGATCAGCCTGCACATATGTGCAGTCTGATCTTATCTTTACCACCTGATTTTTTCTTTTTAAAATAAATTTGTGTACCTACTAACAATTAGTACACTCAGTGCTCTTGGCACTTTGATTTTAATGTAATTTTTCAAAGGTTTTCATTTTCATGACAAGGCTTCACTCTTCAGATCACTACAAGTATTTACTAAAATTTTTTAGGTAATGAGAAAATATTCTTAAAACACTGTCTATGCTAGTTCATATACTCAAACTGTTAGAAATGTCACATATAGCCACAAATTAAATCAATACTAACATCTTTTTCATCCTTCACAAATGAACAGAATTCCAGTATTTAAACTTAACAATAAAATATCTTGACACAAATTTGCATTAATCAGTAAGGAAAGGGTCACAAAAATGTTCAGAAACATCATACTGTATGGACACCAAAAGCAATTGCTAGCATTCAATTAAGACACTGCAATTCATTACAAGGGCATTTTCATCTCCTCACATCCTTTCCTACAATGTTTGATGTTACCTATCATAGCTATACAGGAGACAACATCCATGCTCTGTAAACATGAAGGCAATAGATTCTATTAATTCTATTTAAAATCATAGGTTACCCTTGGAATATATTTTCATTATAGTGAACTTAAATGGAGTACCTGTACAGTACTTAACTCAGTTGGCAAATTGATTGTTATCGTTTTACCCATCAGGTTAGCCAACATTATTTTTTGACATTGAACCCCTTAGTCAGTCATGGATTATCTATCTTTCTCTTGTCAATTGATGCTAAAAAAAGTTTACTTTATTGATTGATTGAATGGAGTTTTATGCCGCTTTCAACATTTTTTCAGTTATATCGTGGCGGCTGGAGCACCTAGCAATGGATTCCTGGTATTTCTCTCACCAGTACAAACACCACATCCTTTCCTAGCCTCCAGCTGCTATCTCACATAAGTCTATGATTATCAACCCATTGGTAAGAGACAAATAGTCAGAGAATGAGTGCTGCCGTCTGGGATCGAACCCAGGACCTCTAAATTGACAGTCCGATGCGCTACCAACTGCGCTATGACGGCGCAATAAATAGTACTGTTGACATGACATTGTATGGAATGGGACACAAGTGGTACAACTTGAGGTATTTATTCCTTTTTCCATACTTGCAGCAAATGTAAACAAACTCTTTTCTCCAAATGTAAAAGGAGTGTTTCAAGAGTCTTAAGATGCAAATCACAACCCCTGGATTAAAATCTTAATACAGAATATGTTGCAAACTGAGACTAGAGATGTCTTTATATATGGTTTCATGACATTGAAAACCTTTTCAGACAAATCAAAATAGAGTTCTTTAAATCAAAATTTCTTACAGAGGTCTAAAATATCAAAGCTTAAATAAGAACTGTAGTTGATAAGAGTGTGAATCTAAACACACCTACCTTTACTAATTATTTTGACCTCATAGCCTTAGAATCACAAAGGCTCCTCTAAGCATATCCATAGTCTGGATTGAATATTTGAATGGGAATTAAAGCCAATTTCAAATTTTTCAGTCATAATACAACCTAGTCACACAAAACATGGCAGTGTCTCATAAAACAGGAGATTTGTTTGTTTGAATGGGGTTAAACGCTGCTTTAAACAATCTTCCTGTTATATAGCAGGGGATGGAACACCTTACAATTGATTCCTGGTATTTCTCATACCAATACAACTATTACATCCTTGCCTAGTCTCCAGCTGCTATCCCACATAGGTCTACAATTATCGACCCATTGGTGGAAAACAAATAGTCGGTAAGGATGAGTGCCTCTGTCAGGTATCGATCCCAGGACCTCTAGATTGACATTCTGATGCCCTGCCAACTGCGCTATGACAGGGGCTGTCATAAAACAGGAGAAATCGAGGCAATATGTTTTATTTTCTACACATTTTCATTAGCACAACCTGACAGAGAGACTGACCAGAGTCATAAAGGAAATAACTTTGATCAAAGGAAACTTTAAGACACCATATCCCTCATAAAACATCAGATTAAAGTCTTACAAAATTTCATTTTTTTCAATTTTTAGTGAAGAAACAGCAGATTGATACCAAACAGCCTGTGTGTGACATTTCCAAGAATTTCAATTGTGCCCGAGGTTGAAACTCTGATCAGTATGCGTAGTTGCAAAGTCTGATCGAGTCTTAAACTGCAAGTTAATTAGGTAGCTATGGACATACAGTTGCTGTTTACAATTGCAAAATAATTTTGATGCACTGTGTGACAGCTCAATATTTACGAATCATGCAATCATAAAATTGTTGGAAATGTCATGGCTCAAATAATAACTAACAAGTGCATGTCGTATTGCGATGCAATACAGGAGTCCCCCACCGGATAACAAAAAATCCTTCTTATAATATATCTCCTACTAACTAGATCTATAACTGTATACAAAATTTGAAGTGCATTACACTTCTTCTCAATGAGATCTACCAGTGTACAAAGTTTGAAGTTGCTAGGGCTTATGGTTAAGGAGATAAGTACGGGACAAAAATGTAAGGATAGAAAAAACAAAGGGCAATAACTCAAAAAGTGGACATGGCAAAGTAACAGTTCTTATACATGACACTTGTCCTCGATAAGATCTATCAGTGTACAAAGTTTGAAGATGCTAGCACTTATGGTTAAGGAGATATGATCCAGACAAAAATGTAAGGGTAACAAGTCAAATTTATTATGCCTCCCTATCGGGGGCATAAAAACAACAAAGGGCAATAACTCAAAAAAGGGCATGGCAGAATAACAGTTCTTGAACATGACACTTGTCCTCAATAAGATCTATAAGTGTACCAAGTTTGAAGTTGTTAGCACATAAAGTTTAGGAAATATGATCCGGACAAGAATGTAAGGCTAAAAAAAACAAAGGGCAATAACTAAAAAAGTGGGTGTGACAGAGTTATGGATCTTGAACATGGCACTTCTCCTTAATGAGATATATAAGTGTACAAAGTTTAAAGTTGCTAGCACACATAGTTCATTAGATATGTTCCGGACAAGAATGTAAGGGTAAAAACAACAAAGGGCAATAACTCAAAAAGTGGGCGTGGCAGAGTAACGGTTCTTGAACATGACACTTCTCCTCAATATGATCTATAAGTGTACCAAGTCTGAAGTTGCTAGCAAATATGGTTTAGAAGATATAACCCGGACAAGAATGTAAGGGTAAAAACAACAAAGGGCAATAACTCAAAAAGAGGGCGTGGCAGAGTAACGGTTCTTGAACATGACACTTCTCCTCAATGAGATCTATAAGTGTACCAAGTTTTAAGTTGTTAGCACACATAGTTTAGGAGATATGTTCCGGACAAGAATGTAAGGGTAAAAACAACAAAGGGCAATAACTCAAAAAGTGGGCGTGGCAGAGTAACTGTTCTTAAACATGACACTTCTCCTCAATGAGATCTATAAGTGTACCAAGTTTGAAGTTGCTAGCACATATGGTTTAGAAGATATAGCCCGGACAAGAATGTAAGGGTAAAAAAAACAAAGGGCAATAACTCAAAAAGTGGGCGTGGCAGAGTAACGGTTCTTGAACATGACACTTCTCCTCAATGAGATCTATAAGTGTACCAAGTTTGAAGTTGCTAGCACATATGGTTTAGAAGATATAGCCCGGACAAAAGCATGACGGACAGACGGACGGACGGACGGACGGACAGACGGACGGACAGACGGAATCGAGCAAACCTATAGTCCCCCAACCGGTAACCGGTGGGGGACTAATAAATAAATATTTCACATGGAGACAAGCTAATGAGGGATAAAGAGGTATTTGAAATTTCTTCATTGCCTTTTTATTTACAATCAAATTCTGTAGAATCACTTGATTTATCTTGAAAGATGAAAAAAACAGAGCTGCTTGAGCAGTTGATTCGCTCCACAGGCCCTGATATTTGGTTGATATCCATCTTTTAGGTTGAGAAATTGATTTTCAGAGTTTCAACTAAATAGCAATCAGAGATAATGAACTTAGTCCATTAAAGACATGTTTTTGATCTAATCACAATAGTCTTTTGTAGTCTAATAAAGGGTCACCAAAGCATCATTCCAGTGACATCTGGTTGATATCCATCCAGTTAGGTTCTGAGAAAATGACTTTCAAAGTTTCCACTATATAACACTGAGAAATGACCCCCGCCCATAAAAAGACGTATTTTGCATCTGATCTCAATAATTTTTTGTAGTTTAATAAAGGGTCACCCAAGAATCATTCCTGTAAAATTTAATTGATATCTAACGATACGGTTCTGAGAAAAGTCACTTTCTAAAGTGTCTGGAAATTAGCCATGCCCATTAAAGCCATGTTTTTCACGCGATCAAGTTTTCTTGAACAACTTTGAAAGAGGGTCACCTAAGGATCATTACTATGAAGTTTGGTTGGAATTCATCCATTAGTTTTTGAGAAGTTTTTTAAAGAAAATGTTTATGACAAGACACACAGATGAACAGAGGGATGAATGAACAACGTACACAGCATCATGACGATAGCCCCAGTGGCCTTTGGACAGTGGAGCTTAAAACTTTGACAAAATCAACCCTGCATTCAGGATGATAAAACATCCATGAATGATTACACGTCATGCTAAATAAAGACCTTGGGAAAATTGCATTAACATTTAAGCTCTTGAAGCACATAATGCACTAGTTGTGAGTCAGTATTTAGTTTGAAAAAGAAATGTTTGAACTTCTCTATTTTAAAGCAGAAAAGAAAATGTGCTGGCTGATCTTTGTCTACGCATGAGTATTCAGATTTCAGTATGGCAATGGTTAAAATAGGACCCCTTCTTTGCATGCTAGTTAGCATGCAGAGAAAGGCACTGTTTTTTTTTTTTTACATAAATGAATGTTTTGTCATCCTGAATGCAAGGTAAAACACTTTGTAATAGATGTCAGGCATACTTACCAGGAAATAACATATCCATAAATAAACAATATGCAGCACCTGAATGTAGAACAAAAATATAGATTTATTACCTCTCATTGCATAAAATGTATGTTTTCCGGTCATAATAGGCACATGTTAACGAACAAAACCCTGGCATTAATGCCCTGCTTTTTTTACTCAAAATATCCTATACTCTTTGTCAGTTTCTCTATCTAACATAAATATAAAGCATAGATAAGGGCGTTGGTCATATTCCCACGTTTAATTTTGTGACGTCATAAATTTACCAAGCAACGTCTGTATAAACAAAAGTGACCGTGCAATGCATAGCACAATTTTTCCAGCGTATTAGGGTAAAGGGATTGGTACTAGTTTTAAATTGTTCCTGTGAATTGTTTCAAAATCTGTTTGAATACTGTTTGCTTTCTTTTTATGTAATAATAGTGTCAATTCACATTTTTTTGTCAGGCATTAACATTTGCAGCAACCCTCAAAATACTTTAACGCCCTCGTTCCTCACACTCGGGCGTTTAACCTTTTTTCGGGTCTCTGCTAACATTAACGCCCTCAAAAACATGAATTAACCCTATAATGTTAATAAAAGTATCATTCCTAATCAAGTTTGCTGATATACAATAAGTCAGTGTCATTATTTTTGAAGTGCAAATTTAAGTTGACCCCTGATCACATACTAATGTCAAAGTGAGATTTAGGTGTAAACATGAAATTCTTTGTCAATTGTATGATGTGGCTGGTATGTTGATACTTTCATCTGCTTTTTTAGAGGGCAAACAAATGTACAAAGTGATTGACTTTGGAGCTTAAAACAGGAAATCAAATGAACATTTCAAGTACAACTATACTAGTTACCACATAACATCCTTTGTTTCTTTTTAATCGATGCCATGCTGAATAAAAAACATGGCAAAATTGCATTATAATTAAAGTGCTGAAAACACTGGATGCCCTTATAGTCAGTCAGTATTCTTTTAAAAAATAATAGTTTTTGGACAAAACTGATGAAAAAGGAAAACCAGATGGTATAATAATTCAGTTACAAATGCATCACGGTGAAGTTATTATTGTACATTACTTCAAGTACAAATGTATCATTGTGAAAATATTATTGTACATTACTTCAGTTACAAATGTATCATTGTGAAGTTAATATTGTACATTACTTCAGTTACAAATGTATCAAAGAGAATTTATAATTGTACATTACTTCAGTTACAAATGCATCACAGTTAATTTATTATTGTTCATTACATCAGTTATAAATGTATCACAGTATAGTTATTATTGCACATTACCTCAGTTACAAATGTTTCAAAGAGAAGTAATTTTTGTACATAACTTCAATTACAAATGCATCAAAGTGAAGTTATTATTGTACATTACTTCAGTTACAAATTTATCACAGTGAAGTATACATATCTATGTGATCCTTGACCATCACCAGTACCAGCCTGGGGCTCAAAAATGCCTTGTCAAGGACATACAAATTTGGCAAGAAGCATGCACTAGATTCACACTATACTCTTGAATTTCTATGGCTCCAGAGCCCCACAGCATCCCCATTTAACTGATCAGAATCAATAGAGGATAATTGTTCGCTTTCAGTGTAAGATCGATTAATCTTTCATTTAGTGAGCAACAACACAAGTGGAAATATAGCTTTTGTTGTTCAAGAATGTCGCTTTCAGTGCAAGATCGATTAATCTTTCATTTAGTGAGCAAAAACACAAGTGGAAATATAGCTTTTGTTGTTCAAGAATTGAAAGATTTGTTGATTTTACAGGAAAGCAACAATTATTCTATTTCTTTTAATTCCTTATTGAATGATAATCTACTGTTATTTCTTGATTTGCTATCATAAGCATTAAAGCAAATATTTTGCATAGCTATATGCAGAGCCAATTGTTTACTATCAGAATTATATAATCCTGGCTTTTAGCAGCATTTATGGTATGACAATGCATGTTGTTATTACCTGTACATAACTGTTCTACTTTTGAATAATTTGTTTGTAAACTGTCATTTATCCATGTTAACAAGTCATGTCGACTCAAGTTTTCTTGTGAGCAATTTGTGCTGTAAACGTTGACAGCCATGGCTTCTGCGTCTCTGAAAATATAACAAAATATCAAATAAATAG
The DNA here is from genome assembly GCA_948146395.1 of Fragum whitleyi. Lineage (NCBI taxonomy): Eukaryota > Metazoa > Mollusca > Bivalvia > Cardiida > Cardiidae > Fragum > Fragum whitleyi. Next base: position 25,790,206 of record OX411548.1, on the reverse strand, counting down.
AATGTAAAAAATTCCAAAGTTGGCTAAGATATATAAAGAATGCAAGCAACTATTTGATTTTTTTTGAAGACTTTATTTTCAAGTACATGTACAAGTATCAAAAAGTTTAAGACATCTGGGCACAAGAGTAAAAAAAAATTCTCATTCTCAACTGAAATGTGCAATTTTAGAATTGAAATAAATGTATAAACATTAAAGATATAAGTTACAACTTATTAATTTTATCAATCATGTCCATACAATTATTATAGTATTACAACTTAATTAAAGCTTTAATTGCAAATTTGAGAAAACTCTCAGTTGAGCATGAGATAAAGTTTATTTTCTCAGGCCCTGAATCTCAAATGTTCAAGGTCATATCATCTTGTACAACTCATAAACTAGGGGGGGGGGGGGGGGGGAGGGGGGGGGGGGGGGTGTCAAATGCCACATCTATCTGATACTGATTATCAGTATGGCTTTATCCTGATTTCACACCTGTTCAATCACAAATGGATTCAAAAGACCAGGATGTTCATCCAACTTTAGCTCATAAAAGCCTTAGTAAATTAGTAATGATATATGATCTTTCCCCTTTGGTTCAATTTTCTAAGATTGTTTTTTTTTTTTTTTAATGAATTCTGACTTATTTAAACTATTGAGCCTTGTTCAAGCTTGTATCAGTAGTTAGCTACATGTCAAATACAAATTTGAATATAAATTTTCATTTTGACTTCAAGATTTGTGATACCTGCCAACTAAATGCAAACTGAAATTTTCAGAAAACATTTTGAAACTGCAAACAAGTCTCAAGCCTAGTCAAAGGAAAAGGATTTGGAAGATTGACCATTGTCGAAACAATTCACTTTTTGTTGATCTTCTAGTGAAGCTGTGTAATTGCTTGGTATCTTTGCAGGAGTAAGACTATTTCATGAATAACATGCCATATTTCCATTTGAGTAATTAGTATTGATTGGTTTGCTAATGATATAAGCAATATAGCCTAGTCTGTTATGTATTTTCAGATATTCATTCCAAGTGGAAATTCTATCTGTTTATATGATTTTGTTTATTTCAATGAGGTTTTATGTCACTTTCAACAATCTTTCAGTTATATCACAGCATATATCTCACACCAGAACTACCATTATATTCTTTCCTAGCCTCTAGCCTCCAGCCCCCCCCCCCCCCCCCCCCCCCCCCAACATAGGTCTACATTTATCAACCAATCTATTTAAATGAAGTGCAAGACCAAATTTACATACATTAACAGGGATTGACACTAACTTTTGTTAGTAAGGAGTCTATTGGACTCCAGAATTATGAAACCAAGGAGTCTAAGCTCAAAATATAAAGTCAGAATTTTCATAATGGGAGAACATTAGGTGGAAAAGAAGAAATTGCTTGTCACAAGCAATTTCTTTTTTGCACAAGTTTCCACCCTAAAGAAATTGGTTTCTTTCAAAATAGTTAATACTACTGGTTCGAGCATCTTTTCTTTCAAAATACGGTACCACTAGATATAAGTGAATGTGTATCTTCAACAACTTCTGTAGTAAAAAAAAAAGACTAAGTTTTGACAAGGGCAGAAAAGCAAACTGCCCTGTTCATTCTGTTTGTTGAAATATTCTCAAAATAATTCTGGGAACCCATTGGACTCCATACTAGCAAAATGAAAGAGCCCAAATAGATAAACAAGGAGTATCAGACTTTTGAACTACCTTAGTGATGCATTTCAAAATTTGCAGCTACTACCATAAAGTTTCTAAATTTCCTTTTAAAAGACAAGATTAAATTTTCAAATCTTTAGAATGAAATGGTTTCAATACACATGTAGTCAACCAGATGATACTTCTGTTTGTTTAAATGGGGTTTAACGCCACTTTCAACAATCTTTTAGTTATTATGTGGCAGCTCGAGCACCTAACTATGGATTTCTGGTATTTCTAACACCAGTTCTACCATTACATCCTTTCCTAGCTTCCAGCTGCTATCCAACAAAGGTCTACGATTATCAACCCAGTAGTGGGAGACAAATAGTCAGAAAGGAAGAGTGCCACTGTCAGGACAGATAATAAAAGCAGACCTGTATTGTAGACAGCTTTTTCTTCCCTTTACTTTCTAACGCAAGCTTTGTTATGTACTAGGGAATTTCTTTATGTATGATAAAACTGTTTTCAGGAGAGGTGATTATGACACATTGAACTATCTTTTAGATTTCACCACAGGGGTTTGGCACAAGATAATTTAGGCCTAAGAAATACTTTTGAAAAAAAAAATAAGTATAAATGTCTTTATTCATACACTCTTTTTTCAAATATAAATTTTGGGGGCTAAATAATTTTGTGCCAAATCCCTATGGATATCACAAATAAGTCCACCTATTCATGTGCCTCCCAAATATCACCAATGAACCAGTGATTGCCTAAAAACTCTTATGAACCTTGCCCAGGATATACAAACTTGATGTGATCCTAATTAAGGACCAAAACTTGCTATTACTTTCTTCTTCGATAGATCCTGTCCACAACCCTAACAATGAGCCACCATTGTCTGGTAAGAAAGTTAACCCTTGTCATGCTGAATAGATTTTGGCTAAAAGTTTTCAGCAAAGTCAAAGTGCAAAGAGCTCTGAAAGTACCAACTGTTATGTTAGTTGAAAAACTAAATCTATTGACAATTCTGGTTTGAAAGTGAGAAACAGGTGGTGTAGACCAACATCAGACTGCACATATGTGCAGGCTGATGTTTGTCTATAGCTCCTGCCAAAACAGGAATATTTCGGGTTCAGCATGACAAGGGTTAATACTTTATTCATCCTTAAGAAATATTCTTATGAGCAATACAAAACCTCAAAAAGAGACTTCTATCCAGTACCCAGTCCCATTTTCTGAAGCAATCGATCAAATTAATGTCTTTTGCTTTTTTTCCCTTAAGTATGAGGTTATTTTGCTCTTACTAAACAATCTTTTGAAATGATAGAGGGAAAGACTCGCTAAATGTTTAAGATTTAGGTAATTTTAATCAACTTAAAGGGGGGGGGCTACTTTTTGGAGAGGGTGCTCTTGTTGAAGGAAATACAGTAAAGTTTTAACTAAGTGTAGGGATGTCTCCACTTGTTCCTTGGCGAGTGAAAGACCATTTTCTACTTGTCATGGAATAAAATGAATGTATATGTAAACAAGAGCTGTCACTGTAAGATGACAATGCCCCCGACACCGCTTTGATTTTAAATTATGGCCAATCTATGTTGAAGGTCAAGGTCATCCAGGGGTCAAGGTCACCAAAGTATGTGCCTACAGAAAGGTAATGTACCAAGGAATGTTGTGGTAAAGTATGATGCGAATATGTTAAGTAATAAGGAAGTTATGGCCAATGTTAAAGTTTTTGGACGGAATGACGGACGGACGGACGGACGGACAGACGGACGGACAAGTCAAATTTATGATGCCTCCCTATCGGGGGCATAAAAAAGATATTGGATACATTTTAGGAAACATGAGCACTGCCTACACTCGGCTGTTAAGTGCTGAATGGTGAAAACTACGAGTTGAAAAAGGGGCAATATTTGCACAAAATGCTTCTACAGACCACTTTCCAATAGTAAGTGTCGTTACCAATCAAAAGTTAAAGCAAATTGTGAAGTTTCTATGTTATGAATGATTGACATTCACCAAATAACCTTGACCAATGACCTTACCATTGTTATGCATGTGAGGGTCTTGTCACAAGCAATGCACATGTGAAATTCCAAAAGTTATGGCCAATGTTAAAGTGTTTTTTCCCCTTCAAAACTTTGATATTGAAAAAAAGACCTTGGCTGATGACCTTGAACTTAGTACCAACAGATAAGCCTTGTCTCAAGCTCATCGTCTGAAATATGAAGGACCTATCACTTACCATTCCAAAGTTATAGCTCATGTTAAAGTGCCTTTTTTTCTTCATAAATTTGACGTTGAAAAATGTCCTTGAACTTGGTGCCAACAGAAAGTGTTTTTCCTAGGTAATCATCATGTGATATATGAAGGCTCTATCACTTACCATTTAGAAATTATCAGAAAATGACAAAGTTTTCACATGTCTACGATGACACCAAGGCTATAGCAATACCTTGGGTTTTCGTAAAAAAAAGCCAAGCTAAAAATTTTTTTTTAAAAAATGCTGTAACTCAGCATTTCTTTCATTCAAAACATGTTCTTCCTTTGATACAAACATTTGACTAAACCTAATCTCTTAGATCTATTAAATACCATTTCAAGATTTTACCTGTTACTTACTTGTCCATAGACATGTGGCCTAGAAAAATTTAATTGTCCTCAGGCAGAAAAGCCAGTGTTGGACAAATCAGGCATGGGAATTCCATGCCCCTGCTAAAAGTTGAAGAAAAAAACTTCACTTACATTGGATGACACGAGTGAACATTCAGATATGAATGATATGGACATATATAAGATTTAGTTTGCACAGAACTTTTTGCAATATTCCACAACTCCATTGCCCGTTGTCTCATGTGCAGATGCTTTTTCTCTGCAGATGATGAATTCCACATTATTTTTCCACGTTAAATATTTTGCACCTTAGTCATCCAAACTGAGTTATATTATTAAACATACAGCCAATGGGCAACATCTGCCACACAATGACATATATTTCTCACTTATTAACTGCATAAATCTAATACCTTACAGATCAATATCAATCAACATACAGCTATGTTCCCATAATCTTACAAAGTAATGATACTACTGTTACATATTGATAAATATCATGATAACACATTATCTATCAATCTTTTTTTTCTTCATTATTTTTTACCAAAATTTTGAGGAAGTCTTTCAAAGAATAAATATTTTTGAGATAAATTGTTCATAACTAGAGTTCATAACTAGAGTTTACATAATGATTAAGGAGATAAATGTTATCCACTTAAAATAGAAAATAGCTTGTTTACAACAATAACTGAAAATTCCTTTCCTTCAGTGCATACAGTGAAAAGACTTAGATCTTTACTTAGGGACCCAGACTACCAAAATAAAATATTCCATAATAGGGAAATGGGTATTTTCTCCAGAAATTCAGCAGCATACTTTTCATTTTCACAATATCTTCTACCACACAGGATGCTTTAATTTCAAATTGAATCCACTTTTCAAAGTCCATTTTTTAGAAAAATAATTTCTGTTACCTAGTACACTCTTAGAAACTCTTTTTCAATATTTTATTGATAACCTTCTTCAAGAGATGATACACAGAAAAATTCTTATTACATTTGTGCTGTGCAGCCATAATGAACAAGAGGCTCAACTTGGGACGAGATGGCCAATATCCTTAGGTTTAGAGTTGGTTTAAAGTTTATATTGTATTTTATTTGTAAGCGGAACATCATCAAACATCAAGGTTACAGGATTATATCACTTAAATGCAATAATGTGTAAAGGGTTACATAATTTCAATCCTTCAGTAAGTTTTCTGTAAACCTGAAGTAGATAAGTTGAAAAGGATTTTCTCATCTTGACCCCTTTTTCAATCATGTCATCAGAATTCAAACAGCAGAAATATGTCCATGGACAGATGAAAAGGAATATTCTGTGAAAGATATTGACATGTAATGAACAAACTTTATGAAATACAATTAAACTAGAAAGGCATGAATGGCTCGAGTCCCTCCACAGACTTGAAATTCTTGTAAAAGCAATAAAAGTTTTAACTAGATTTTTACATAATTTGGGTTCTACTGATGTTTAAAATGATTTTCAAAGTTTCAACTATATATGACATATAGAGAAATGACCTTTGCCAATAAAAGACATATTTTTCATCCAATCAAAATAATTTTTAGCTGTATGATAATGGGTCACCCTAAGATCACACCAATTATGTTTGATTGATATCCATTAGTTACATTCTAAGAAAATGATTTTCATCGTTTCCACTATATAACATACAGAGAAATGACCTCCGCCCATAAAATACATATTTTTCATCTGAGTCACAATAATTTTTGGTAGACTGATATAGGGCCACTCAAGGATCAATCCAGTGAAATTTGGTTGATATCCAAAAATTAGATTCTAGGAAAAAGATTTTCAAAGTTTCCACTTTTTAACATATAGAGAAATGACCTCCGCCCATAAAATACATATTTTTCACCCAATCACAAAAATTTTTGGTAGACTGATAAAGGGCCACTCAAGGATCATTCCAGTGAAATTTGGTTGATATCCAAAAATCAGATTCTGAGAAAATGATTTTCAAAGTTTCCACTTTTTAACATATAGAGAAATGACCTCTGCCCATAAAATGCATACTTTCCATCTGATCACCATGATTTTTTTGTAGACTGATAAAGGGTCACCAAAGGAACATTCCAGCAAAATTTGGTTGATATCCAAAAATTAGATTCCGAGAAAATGATTTTCAAAGTTTCCACTTTTTAACATATATAGAGAAATGACCTCTAAAATGCATACTTTCCATCCGATCACCATGATTTTTGTAGACTGATAAAGGGTCACCCAAAGATCATTCCTGTGAAGTTATTGTTGAAGAGGAGATGTTATTCAAAGAATTCAACATTCATTACTGAGGAGACTCAAGGAAAATTTTGGCAAAGTTTCATTAAAATGGCCAAGTGGTTCAGGAGAAGAAGTTTTAAGATTGTTGACGAGGGACTCGGGGTGATCCTAAAAGCTCCCCCTGAGCATGTTGTGCTCCCCCTGCCATGCCCATTTCTATGGGCCAGTCATTTTTCGCAGACAATTTTTGAAAAGGGTCACCTTAGGAACATTCTGTTAAGTTTCATTAAAATTGGCCAAGTGGTTCAGGAGGAGATGTCGTTCAAAGATTTCAGGCCAAAAGTAAGCAACCCCCCCCCCCCCCCCCCCCCCGCCACACCAAGTCACCAATACTTAAATTTTGTAAACAATTTTTGAAAAGGCTCACCCGGGGAACATACTGGTAAAGTTTCATTAAAAGTGACCCAGTGGAGGAGATGTCGTTCAAAGATTTCGGGCTCAAAATAAGCCCCACCCTGCCATATCCATATTTATGGGCCAATCAAAATGTCGTGAACCTTTTTTGAAAAAGGGTTGCCCAAGGAACATTCTTGTAAAATATCATTAAAATGGGCCAAGGGGTTGGGAGGATATGCCGTTCAAAGATTTCAAAGTGAAAAAATACCACCCCATTTTTTTTGGCCAATCAAAATTTTGCAAACAATTTTTGTAAAGAGTCATCCAAGGAACATTCTGATAAACTTTTATTGAAATCGGCCCAGTGGTTCAGGAGAACAGGAAATTTTTCTATATTATTGATGACGCACAACTGAAGAAGCATGACGGACCCAGGGTGATTCTATATCGATTGCTTAGCGTGAAACAGTTGTAACTTCCTATATGTTAAAAGGGAGTTACAACTATTTTGCCCTGAGCCATCGATATGCTCCCCTTGAGCACAAAGTGCTCAAATGAGCTAAAAAAAAAAAGGTAGACGAAAATAAAGAAACAAAATGGATATCTTACTGTTGAATGGCAAGAAGAAAATCCAAATTTATTTCCCATTGATTGCGAAATTAAAACCTGAACCCAAGGTCTTTAATCGGCGGTCTCTTTGATATCGGTTGAAACGCTGCACTCCCACGATGTAAAAGTGTCCCACCCAACATTGTAGTGAAGTCAGTGTTTCCGGGGGAAGAGTTTAATATCAAATTTTGGTCAATTCAAAAAAGCCAATTTAAAGGCAGCTGAACTTCAGCTAAATTAACATTTTGTGAGTAACAATAATGTCTTAAAAGCTCTTCTTCTTTTTTTCTTTTTGTGCCTGTTGGATCCAATCATTATCAGGAGAAAAAAATTGCCGATTATTAAAGACTATACAGTCTAAAAATCCAATTTTACCAGAATTGTTGGTATGTTTTTACGTTTATTTTTTTACTACCGATTTTATGAGATATTATTAATTTATATTAGACTTCACACTAGGCCTGCATTGTTGGTGGGCAATTTAAACATCTTAGCTACAGATTGAACAAAAACATGGTTATGACATTTTCGTCATTCACTGGGCATACATCAGGGTTCTCCCAAGAAAATTTTTAAGGCATAGTGGCATATGCGCGCGGCTATATTGTCCGATTACTTTGTATTTCTGTTAATAATAAAGGATAATTACAGTGGTGTAACTGGATAAGGCTTTTTATATTTGTGAAGCAGAACTTCTGTTTTGTTGAATATATAATTTGATTTGAACTTTTTTTTTCTTTGACACCTTTATAGCATCTTTACATAAATAACTTACCCCAAAGTCTTCAATAAAATGTTGCATAATGGCTTAAATCCCCCCCCCCCTTCCCCCTTCTTCCAATTGTATCCCTTCCCTTTAATAGAATATATTGTGTACAAAAGACTATTACAAAAGAAATGAAGAAAATTGGAACATTTAAGAAAATTTAATGAAAAAGTCAAAGAAAACAGTAAATCAACTGCACTTACCCTTATTATGCTCATATATTTGAGAGTTCCAAGGACAGCACTGCATGTATTGTCAACTTTTATAGTTCACTATTTGATAATGTATACAAGGAATTTTTAAAATCCTTAGGAAGTCCTTGTATGACTGAGGAAGGCCCTTCTTCTATTTCAGTTATTTTCTAATGTGTTCACAAAGCCTTCTCAATATGTTATTTCCCCCAAAAAATATCTCCAAGAGCATTGTTTTATTCTAAAATGACCATTTAATGAATTTATAAGTTGATAACTAGTTTGTTTAGAAAAGCCAGTGACAGGACTTTAGCACTTTGATTTTACAAGTATTTTTTTTTTTTTTTTTTTGAATATCTATTTCCCATATATATTTCTATGACCTTATTTAGAATAATAGAATTTGATTTCAATTCTGGAGTGAAAAAAAAAAATAAAAAAAAAACTTTTTGGGTTGAATATTTCAGGGTACGAATCTAGTTAATAAATGGCGTCTGTGGGGAGAAGTCTCAAAAGTTTTGTTTAAATTTTCTAACTAAAATTTGATGTAATGTCCATATAAATTGGATAGTAAGCTTGAGGTAAGTTAATTTCGAACGGATAGACTGCAATGTGTTTTCTTTCGCCTAATTTTCGGCATAGAAAGATCGCGAAAACTGCATATTCTTGCCGATCTTTTGTTTAATATAATCAAAATTCACATTGGAACATAAAGGTAAATCTAGTTTGACTTGAGTAAATAGTTGTGAAAGCGATTTTTTCCATTGTTTCTGGTAGATCTCAGTAAAAATTGGCAATTTTCGGTAAATGAAGCAGACATTATATTGACCATTTTCGTATTGGTACCCATCCGTTATTCTGTTACCGGAAGTGCGGAACAAGTGAAAATCAACCAACCGTGAGAAAAAATCGATAATCACTAATTATCAAGGGTCTTATCAATTAAGGACACTGTGTAGTTGACAGTATACAACTTCCCAGAAAGTGATTATGTAATGACCGCACATCTGCAATCGGTTTTATTGCTTGTTTTGACCCTTTGCTCAGAAAGAAATTAAGCTGTATTGGTGATCAAATTTAAGCGTTTCGGCGTTCTTAAGGTGTATCGGCAATCTGTCAAATTTCTTGAAGACGTATCGGGGCCGATACGCAATAAGGGCCTGGAGAGAACAATGACATGTATGTTCATAGTTGCAAATAACGTACCCCCATCCCTTTTGATAGTCTGATGTGGGATGGGGTTAAGACGCCTTTCTTCTTTGTTCTATATTGCAAGGCCCAAAGTAATTCACTCCGGGCATGTTTTGAGCACGATTCTACTTTATTAATAGGAAAACAATTATCAATAGTTATATCGTTAGAGAGGTACACCATTTATCTTTCTAAAAGACTAGAATGCATAAGTCAACAACAGTCATGGCGAAGACCGTCGGACATGTCCGACAAAAATCCCCTAGGTCTGGTAAGGTGTACCATATCGTCAGTCCGAATGTCCGACACTATTTTCTGGGCAGAAAAATCTGTTTAAACAGTAAATCCAAACTTACACTCAAGAAAACATTATTTCTGGTCAACCTTCTCACGAAAACAAACTTTGATTTTAAACTTTACATAGGTCTAGAATCCAACAATTAACAGTTCCTCTACGACTTTCGGCACTGCTAGAATATGCAAATTCTCTTTTACAAATTGTACCAATTAAGAGAAAGAAGAGATGATTTAAGGATCCAATTTAGAAAGAATTATTCGTAGCTAGTCTTATCTTACCTGAATTTTTTGTATTTTTTCAATTTCAAAGGCACACAGACTTACATATTTTCTGCTTATTCGTACCCAAGAATTTTCGACCCATCAAATTATGTCTTTCTTTTTTTAATGAAAAAATACAAATGACTGTTACCTTTTGACTTGAAAAGACATTTTTTAAAATTCTGAAAATATCTGAAGCTCTGTTCATCTCAGAATCTTTGTTTTTAAATCAAAGCACTGAAAACACTGACAGAATGAGAGGACTTTGACAAGCTAGTTAGGCCTTTAATTGTATTGCTACTAATTTTATGAGTTTTCTCTCTCAATGAGGAAACACTGCAATGATGATATTATTTGCCCCCCTTAAATGTTAGGTCTGACAAGTCCGACTTCGGTCTGACAGTTTTTCAAGGACTGTCAGACCGACTGTCTGACAGATTTTCTGGGTGCTTCGCCATGTCTGCAACAAATCAATAGAAAGAGAGAAACAACTTTTTTCCGGGAAAACCCTGATATTTTACAAAGAATTCGGAACGTCTTCCACTATTTTGTCGAGATTCTCGCGGTGTTGTCATTTTCCCATGCACCGTTGGCCAATCAAAAATCAATACATATAAGGAAAGCGTAGTATTTTCAAAAATGGCTGACCTTGACAAAGCAATCTAGAGAGTGGGGAAACCGTTGTGGCTTTGAAGACCTAACACCTAAAGATAAGCAAAAGATCACAATCTACTTTGCTGTACAAAAGAAAGATGTTTTTGTCCTTCTACCAACAGGATTTGGAAAATCCTTGACGAACATATTTGTGCCGACGAAAACGTGCTGTGCACGCGCCTCTTGGAAACATATCGTTGTAAGGTTTTCAATATTTGGACAGGGAAATAGTCATGTGGTCTATTGTATTGTATTGTATTGGAAGTTGTAATGACAGCTAATTTTGGAGAATTGAAGATAAACAAACTTTTATTTTGCGGATTACCAGAACATTTTTCGACACATTTGAAAAAACTCAATCACATTTAATTGTAATTGTATACAAGAATTTATTTTTATCGAGCTTTTTATAAAAGATTAATTTTTTTGGTTTAAGATTCTGCAACAATGAATAAAGAAGGCAAGTGTTGTAGCCCTTGTCATCAAAATATAAGAGAGAGGGCTTCATTATTGCAGCTAGTATGTTCAACCTTATGCTCAAATGATTTTTTAAAACTTTTATTAGACAATCCTAGTAGATCTATAATCCTAGCTGAATATGCAAAATATTGAAAATAACAAGAAGATAAAATAAATGATAAAACAAATGATCATGAAAAAGAATATGTTCCAAAGAATTTTTTATCAAAGTTAAAAAAGATTGATTTATGGTTTTATTTCCTGGATCCTAACTTTGATAATTGCCCTTGATGCTTTGAGTGGCCGCAAACTCAGGTTGAATGAATGAAAGGACACAAATTTAGAAGCTTTTAAAAAAAAACATTGTAACACTCAGTTGTGAAAAAATTCCTTTTCACAAAGGATTGAAGATAAGTGGAATAGTTTGCCCAGTGATGTAATATTATGCAAAACTGTATAGTTTTAAATAGTTTTAAAAATAAATTAAACAAAGTTTGGAACTCTGGATCAGTCAAGTTTGAAGCTACCAGCTATGGACCGTGTAATATCTTTAAGCGCGCCGCTAATATTCACGTGTGTCTACGCGATTTATATAACGTTACGTTAATGCGCTTTGTAACGTCACTTCCGACGTTGTGTATTTTGAAATCATAATTATTAAACCTACAGAACGTATCAGACGTGTTTTTCTTTAGTCACAACATTGGCGACGAGGATAAAAGAAAATAGGAATTGATGTAGAAGAATAATTATCACAATGGCAGAACGTATTACTGTTGTTACAGAAAGTAGAAATTTGAGATCAATACAGTTTATTCCTGATGGAGACCAAATTACAGTTGGGAAGCAGTGGGAAGATTGGCTGGAAGGCATCGAGAGAGAATTCAGATTTTTCAAAATAACTGATCCAGAGGACAAGAAAGACGCCTTGATTATTTATGGAGGAAAAGAAATTGCCAGATTGGAGAAAAGTTTGCCAGATCCAGAAAATACGGACGCGCAGCAGTTAGATAGATATGAGAAGCTGAGAGAGAAATTAAATGACTATTTTGCGCCGAGAAAGAATAAACATTATGCTAGGTATGTCTTCTTGAAGATGAGGCCATACAAAAATGAAACTACCATTGCATATGCTACACGGCTACGAGAGAAAGCACATGACTGTGAATTTTCGAATGAAGATGATCGAATATTGGAACATATAATACAGACAACCGAGAATCAGTCACTTATCAAGAAGGCTATCAACAGGAAATGGAGTTTACAGGAGATGTTACAGGAAGTTCATCAGCTAGAAGATACTGTAGTGCAGGTTTCTGACATGACAGAGAGACATGATCATAGAGAAGTGGCTAAAGTGGGGAAAGGAAGACAAGGTAGAGACGTAGGTAATTATGAGAAGCAAAGAGAACATCGCCGACAATGTAAGTACTGTCATTATTTTCATTCTTTCGGGAAACGAGAAGATTGTCCTGCTTACGGGAAACAATGCAATGACTGCCATGGTTACAATCATTTTGCTGTAGTGTGCACAAAAAGGTCCAAAAACTCTAGTAAAGATAGATATAGAAGGAATGGTGACAATCTAAGAAAGAGCAAATATGGGCATAAACAAAAGAGAAATCCCTGTGACATTAGAACTATAGAAAGAGATAGTGATAGAGAATCATGTGATAATTCAGACAGTGAATCAAACTCTGACGAAGAATATTTCTTGAATGCTATCCATGAGATTCGTAATGTGAGGAAAACCCGTATTCGAAAATTAAGTGATCATTTTAAGACTGTCCCTGTAATGTTAGATGATGTTTTAGTTAAAGTAGAGCCAGATAGTGGGGCCGATGTGAATGTGATGGATGAGTACCAATATAGGGCGTATAAACATAGAACACAGCAGAAAGCATTCTTATCACAGAGTAAGACAAAGCTAAGTACATTACAAAACACATTATCAGTGAAGGGTGGGTTTACTACCATCGTGCGTAATCAGACAAGGGGATGTGAGACAAAATTCATAGTCATCAAAGGAAGGATAAATTCACCACCATTACTAGGTAAAACAACTCTCATTGAATTAGGGATGTTGGAAATCAAGCCAGACGGGACATTAAAAGAACCTAACGAGTTACGAATTGGGAATGATGATGTTAAGAATGTCAAATAACAGCTCAAAACAAGCAGAGAGAATTACGCAGCTATTAGAACAACATCAATGCGTGTTCCAGGGTATAGGAAAGATAGAGAACAAAAAGAATAGTGATGAATTTACGGTGAAGTTTTCCATGAAACCAGATGCAGTACCGGTGGCACAAAAACCTAGACCAGTGCCGTATTACCTACAGGACCCACTAAAGAAATGGCTAGACCAATGTTTACAAGAGGATATCTTTGAAAGAGTAGAGGGTGATGAACCAATTACATGGTGTTCTCCATTAGTAGTCCAACCGAAACCGAAATTTACTGATATTCAGAAGGACAAATTAGAACCACATATGATACGTGCAAGTGTAGATCTACGGATTCCGAACAAGTCTATGGAGAGAAATAGAATTTTACAAGCACCTGTGGTTGAAGACTTTACCTACAAATTTCATGATTGTGTTATATTTTCAAAGATGGACTTGAAACAAGGATACCACCAGTTAGTACTTGATCCACAGTCAAGACATATAGCAACGTTCAGTACGCCATGGGGAAATATGAGACCAAAGAGGTTAATTTTCGGAGCAAAATCATCACAAGACTTATTTGATGAGGCGATGTACAGAATATTCGGTGACATTCCAAAGTGTTTGAATCAAAGAGACGACATTCTTATTGGGGGAAGAACCATTGAAGAGCATGATAAGACACTTGAAACAGTTTTGAGAAGAGCTAGTGAATTTGGAGTAACATTCAACAAAGACAAATGCCAGTTTGGGGTGACTGAACTTGAGTTTTATGGTTATAAATTCACAAAAGATGGACTTAAGCCAACACAGGAGAAGGTGAAAGCTGTGAAACAATGTAAACCACCGGAATCAAAAGAAGCAGTGAGAAGTTTCCTTGGTATGATTGGCTACTTATCAAAATTCATACCGCGGTATTCAATTTTAACAGCACCATTACGTATGTTAACAAAGAAAGAGGTTCCATTCGTATGGGGGCAAGAACAACAAGAGTCGTTCCAAAAGTTGAAGGACAGCATAACTGATGAAAATACAATAGCATTCTTTGATCCTAGGAGACCAATTATTGTGCGGGTAGAGGCAAGTTTCCACGAGGGTCTATCAGCGGGATTATTTCAGAGGACAGCGAAAGGATTGCAACCCGTACATTTTATTAGTAGATCCATGACAAAAACTGAGAAGAAATATAGTCAAACAGAAAAGGATGCTTTAGCAGTGAAATGGGCGAAAAACAGGTTCAGGATGTACTTACTAGGAGCACCAAGGTTCAAGATTATAACTGGTCACAAACCGTTAATACCGATGTTCAACAAATCGAATATTAAATTACCACCAAGAATAGAGAAATGGGTTATGGATATGCAAGATGTGGATTATGAGTTATTATACGAACCAGGAAAGGACGAAGCAGATCCATTAGATTACTTATCAAGACATCCTTTACCAGAAACAGAGAGAGATGAGACTGAACAGGTCATACGACAGGTAATCGAAGCAGAAAATGCAGTGATATTGCCAAAAATGATAAGGAAAACCAGTAAAGACCAAATACTTAGAGATATCATAGACAGAATCCAGAACAATGACTGGGAAAAACACAAGAGAAGACAGGAGGTATTGCCATTTTATATGGTCAGAGACGAATTATCTGTAAGTGACGGGCTATTACTCAGAGGTAATCAAATAGTGGTACCAGAATCATTACAGCTAGGCATAGTAAAAGCAGCTCATAGTCTGGGTCATTTCGGGAAAACAAAAACAAAGCAAATGCTTAGATCAAAATATTGGTTCCCGGGTATGAATGTGATTGTAGAAGAAATTGTTGATCAGTGTGTAGATTGTCAAATTACAACCAAAGAGCACAGGAGGGAAGTAACCAAGCCCTCTGAGATACCAGATGAACCCTGGGAAACAGTATCTATAGACTTTGGTGGACCATTCCCTGACGGACAGTACAACTTGGTTGTTATAGATAAACAGACTAGATATCCTGAGGTTGAACAAGTTTATTCGACATCGTTTAGAGCAACAGCCAGAAAGTTGAGGAAAATATTTTCAACCCACGGAGTCCCGAAGAGACTAGAATCAGACTCTGGACCACCATTCAATTCAGACCAGTTCAAAAACTTTGCGAAAGAAATGGGATTTGAGCACCATAGAGTAACACCACACCACCCAAGGGCCAATGAAGAGGCTGAGAGGTTCATGAAAACATTGAATAAGACAGAACAAATTGCTCACAGTCAAGGCAGAGAAAGCCAAGAGGCTATATACGACATGTTAATGGGCTACCGATCGACTCCGCATCCAGCAACTGGTGTTAGTCCATATAACGCATTGATGAGAAGAGAGATTCGTACAAAATTAGATCACAAATCTGGAGCAATCAATGTACCTAAAATGGAATGTGATATCACAAAAAACGACCGGGAGTACAAACGAAAATGGACCACCAGCGAGCGTCGACAAAGAGAAACATATCATAAAATAAAGGAAGGAGATGTAGTGTTATTACAACAACAGAAGAAGAATAAGTGGTCCACGGCATACGAACATGAGCCATACACGGTGATCAGGGTCGATGGGTCGAGTGTAGCTGCCAGACGGACCAGTGATGGGAAGAAAGTATATCGAGACGCCACACATTTCAAACTAACCAATAATTTCCCGATGAAGAGACGAGCTGAGAATTGGCGAGAAAACTTACTGGGGAAAATGATAAATCATGATAGGTTCATAGCCGATTGAGAACCATCTAACCAAACAACGACACGAGGAACAAGTAATACTGACGATAGGGCTCAGAACCAAAGACGACAGATCCCTGAACGGAACAGACGACTACCGGCTAGATACAGAGACTAATAACTAACGCGAACATAATTACTGTATGCGAATAAACAATAGTTTTAATGTAGATAGATGTCAAAGTGTATAAGAATATTAACGCGAAAGTGAACTATTTAAAATTGTGTTATAATGATTCTTAAGTATAATGAAGAACATAGTGGACTTTCGGGGACAACACCGTTGCCGTCACCGTTGCGCGGTCGGTCGTTTTTCCGGTTCCAAAATAAATCATTTTTCCCGATAAACAGGTGACTCTAAATAAAAAGGACAATTTCTACAAATCATTTCCCGCACCAGCTGGACTGAAGAGTTACTAAATACAGAGATATTTATCCTAAAACATGTTTTTTCAATAAACTGATCCAGATCTCCATCCAAGAACGCTTGCTCTGTATTAGAAACCGTCTACGTGATACAGATTTTTGTAAACAACATGGCTGCGCCCAGGAGAAACTGTCATACTAATATTCACTGGACAATTTTCATTATCCTGAACCAAGTTGCTATAGCCAGAACAATTCTACAACAACGTGATTCCAGTACTAGTAATGTTCTTTCACCCTTATCAACAAACATTACAGAAAATTACGTTAAGATAGCAGTGCCCCTTAAAATAGACTTTAAAACTGCACTGTTCTACAATATTCGCCACACTCGTCCTCTTCCACCCTCAATACCAATTGAACTGAAGCATACACATCATAGAGTCATATTTATAATTCTGATCAGTGGTGACATTGCCCTAAACCCAGGGCCCATCAAGCATCCTTGTGGTTTATGTGGGAAACCTGTAGCCAAAAATCATAGAGCAGTACAATGTGAGGCGTGTTATTATTGGTGCCACATAAAGTGTGCGGGTATATCTCCTGATCAATATGGACTACTAGGTGCCTCAGACGACCCATGGATCTGTCCCTCATGTTCAAATTTCCATTTTACAGACTCCTTCTTCGATGTTTCCTCAGTCGACAACTGTGTACATGACAAATCCAATGACAATCCAGATATATTTGAGCCCCTTAAATCTGCCAGAAATAAGCACTGTAATAAATTCATATGTGCATACCTGAACATAAATAGTTTTAGATACAAATTTCCATTTATTAAAGAACTGCTAGAATCCAACA
Source organism: Fragum whitleyi (assembly GCA_948146395.1). Classification (NCBI taxonomy): domain Eukaryota; kingdom Metazoa; phylum Mollusca; class Bivalvia; order Cardiida; family Cardiidae; genus Fragum; species Fragum whitleyi. The sequence goes on along the minus strand of OX411548.1, from coordinate 25,772,743 downwards.
CAGTTGACATCTTGTTTATATCTGAAACAAAACTAAATGATTCATTTCCTGATGCACAATTTCAGGTAGAAAACTACCATCTATGGAGGAAAGATAGAACAGCTGAAGGAGGTGGAGTGTTATCGTATGTGCGATCTGACTTAGCAGCTGACAGAAAAAGACACTTAGAATTTAGCAGCATTGAATCAGTAGGTGTTGAAATCATTCTAGATAAAAACAAATGGTTCATATGTGGTATGTATAGACCACCATCCTGTAGTAATTATGCTTGTCAGAACGACATGATAAAGACAATGGACACTATCTCTGCAAATTATGATAATTTCATGTACCTAGGTGATATGAACTATGACTTCTTACATTCTGATAAAAGTAAACATTTACAAGAAATTTGTGATATTTTTGACCTTACTAATCTAGTCAAAGAGCCAACATGTTTTAAATCAGAAAATAGCAGTCTTATAGACATAATACTGTCAAACAAACCTGAACGTTCTTTGCAAGTTCTGAATTTCAGCTGTGGACTAAGTGACTTCCACAATATGATAGCATGCCAGATAGATTCTATTGTCCCCCCTAGTAAGTCAAAATGGATAAAATATAGAAGTTTTAAAAATTTTGATCCTATAGCTTTTCAAAACGAAATAGAAAGTATTGATTTTAATAGTCTCATAAATCAACCTTGTATAGACAGAGCTTCAAAGGAACTTGGAAAAGAAGTTGTAAAATGCTTTGACAAACATGCCCCTTTAAAAACAAGAAGAATGCCAAGAAGCCCTGCCCCTTTTATGAATTCTGAACTCAAAAAACTTGTTTATAAGAAACACATGGCTTTTAATAATTTCAAGAAACACAAGACCGACAAAAATTGGCATAAATACAGAAAATTTAGAAACCTTGTTGTTAAGGTCAGAAGAAAATCCATTAAGCAATATTTTATTGAAAGGTGCTCAGGAGGAAGTAAAAATAGAGACTTCTGGCATACTATTAAACCTTTTTTGACTAATAAAGGTACAATTTGCAATAAAAATACTGTTTTACTAGAGAAAAATGAGTTAATAAATGAACAAGAAGAAATAGCCAATATTTTCAATGACTTTTATGTCAATGTGGCTAGTAACATTGGTGATAAGAACATTAAGTTTGACAGTCATCACCAAAGCATTGTAAAAATCAAAAATATAATGAATGGAAAAGATAAAGAGATGACTTTCAAATCAATTGATGAAAATTTTGTTCTAAAGCAAATTAAAAACATGAATCCTAAGAAAGCTACAGGTTTTGACCAATTCTCTGTCAAAATGATTAAAATATCAGGACCATTTATTTGTAAGCCACTAACAGAACTTGTGAATAGATCCTTTGCTGAATCTCTATTTCCAAACTCTTTGAAGATAGCACAAGTGGTCCCAATTCACAAAAAAGATAGTACTCTTGACAAGAGTAACTACAGACCTGTAAGCTTGCTACCGGTAACCTCAAAAATCTTTGAGAGGGCCATGTTTGAACAACTAATGAATCATTTTGAGAATATTTTCAACCCGCTCCTTAGTGCTTTCAGGCCTGGCTATGGCTGCAACACAACACTACTCAAGATTACTGAAGATTGGAAAAAAGCTTTAGATGATGACTACTATTTAGCAGCTGTATTAATGGACCTCTCAAAGGCTTTTGACTGCTTACCACATGACCTTTTATTACTTAAATGCAAGAACTATGGCTTGTCTGAATCAGCTTTGAATCTTGTAAAAAGCTATCTGTCCAACAGAAAGCAGTGTGTTAAACTTGGAGATAAGTTCAGCTCTTTTAAATCTATTGTTAAAGGTGTACCACAAGGATCTATCCTAGGACCCCTACTTTTTAATATTTTTATAAATGATATCTTCAGTTTTGTTCATAAAAGCGAGCTATACAACTATGCAGACGATAACACACTGTCCTACAAAAGCAAAGATCCTATTGATTTGGTTCAAACTTTAGAAAACGATAGTGAAATACTTATAAACTGGTTTCACATAAACCATATGAAAGCCAATCCCAATAAATTTCAAGCCATAGCTCTTGGGAATAAAACACACAATTTAGATATTACTTTTAAGATTGCAAACAACAACATAAAATGTGACCCAGAAGTAAAATTGCTTGGAATTACCTTTGACTTCAAGTTAAATTTCAACAATCATATCTCTCAAATTTGTAAAAAGGCAGCTAGACAGATAAATGTTATGAAAAGAATAGGTAAAAACATAAACAGACTAGGTAGGCTTACTATGTACTTCTCTTTTGTTATGTCAAATCTAAATTACTGTCCCCTCACCTGGCATTTCACTAATGAAACAAATACTAGAAAAGTCGAAAAACTTCAGGAGAGGGCACTAAGGTTTATATATGATGACAATGAAAGCTCTTATGAAAATTTATTGGAAAGATCAGGGATACCATCACTTAGAGTAAGACGAATGAGATCTGTCGCCTTAGAAACCTTTAAAATTGTGAACAAGAAAGGGCCAGTTTATTTGCATGATTTGGTAAATTTTAAAAAGTCATCATATAATTTTAGGTACTCAAACATTCTGGAAATACACAGACCAAGAACAGAAAGGTACGGCAGGAACTCTTTTAGGTACTCGGCTGCCAGGCTGTGGAACTCTATGCCATGCACATTCAGAGAATGCTCCTCATATAACCAATTTAGAGCCATGATTGAGGGATGGAAGGGGCCCGAATGCAGGTGCTCTGCATGTGCCTGGTAGGGAGGGCACAGCATGGCAACGAGGAACTAAGGTAAGATCCTTGTTGTAAAAGTTTTTGAGCTTATGCCCAATTTCTATGCTCGTTATAATGCCCAGATGTTTTGCTTTTCTGTTTGCTTTCTTTTATTATTTTAGCTTAATGTTCTTTAGCTTATGTCTTAATTTGCTTTTAGATGTTTCCTCTAATTTTCAGAGTTGAAGACCTAGTCTTATGCTTCATTACTTTTAGCTTGTATGTGTATTGCTTAATATTGTAATAATATGCATGATTATTTTTATTTAAATTTTGTATGCTACGCATGTCTTTCCATTTTAAGTTTAACCTTTGTGTCTGTATTCTTAACCTTGCCTCTTTGTTCATAATGTCAATGTTTATTTATGTGATAAGTCGGTTTTAAAAGCTCATTAGAGCTTGTGTTGTATGATATGCCTATGTGCTATTATTGTTATGTAACCCGACTTTACAAAATAAATATTACTTACTTACTTTACTTACTTACTTTACAACAACTTAAGCAAAGAATTTCATTTTCATTCATTCAATCATTCATTTTATTTATAATTTTTCTTTCTTTTTTTTTCTTTTAAAGAAATGGAGAAGTGTAATATCTTTAAGCGCGCCGCTAATATTCACGTGTGTCTACGCGATTTATATAACGTTACGTTAATGCGCTTTGTAACGTCACTTCCGACGTTGTGTATTTTGAAATCATAATTATTAAACCTACAGAACGTATCAGACGTGTTTTTCTTTAGTCACAACAGACCGGAACCCGGACCGGTAGAGAAAACAAATCAAAACGGATCAAAGAGGCCCATGCCTACTAAGATCTTGAAAACGGAACTTGATAACAACGGTAAACAACAGCAATGGTAAACATGTCACTGTGGTCCATTTTGTATCTTAGGCCAACATAAGTCCCCATATAATTTGAGGCACCTTCAACAGTAATTCAATGACCGTTACTGAAATTTCTAAACAGGTTCCTATTCAATTGATAGTTTCATATGCATGAAGCGATGGGTGGGGTTGGATTTTTGATTTTAAGATGAAATTCTTAATCATTTGGTGTAATATTGGCTGGGATATTGAGCGGTTGAGAGCTCTATTGAGTTTGTACGTAGTAAAGATAACAGTGTCAACCGACCTATATCTTAGTATAAATAACGTTTTCTTTCCACTTTATTATCGGAATATTCGTTTCTTGGGATGAGTGTTGACTGTCATTCGAAATAATACTCAAAGTTGATCACGTGACCGGAAAACTAACAAAAAAAAGGAACCAGTCCTGAAATATCTCGAAATTTGTACTTCTCAAATATTTTCATCATTGGATTAAAAAAGAAAAAAACATTAACCTAAAAAAGAGGAAAAATATATACAGGCAAATCAAATTATGAATATTAAAAAAAATTTCGTTAAGGTCGACTTGATCTCAAAGACAAAATTAAATCGAACAAAGAAAAATATCGTCCAAGCACCTATTTTGACACTCACCTATTTTGACTCCTTAATCTCTCTTTGATTATTTTTTTCCAATTAACTCTAACATTGTCAATTATTGTTTATCGAAATTTCTTCCATCATTTAAAAATGAAATTATGACAAGTGAGAATTCCTTAATTTTTACTTATGGGCGTCAAACCTGGTGTCTCGAGGATAATTCGATAGACGGCACTGGGCCAACTTATTTCTCTTCTTCCTGAGTATTTCCCCCCGCTTTGATGTCGAGGCACTCTCTTGGAGAGATTCTGTGAAGCCTGTATTTTTAAAAATAAAACTAATGCAAAACACTAAGATATAATCTATATACACACAACAAACAATAAAAGAGATGAATTAAAAATTGTTAAGACAATAAAAGGAGTTTTGTGAACATTACAATAAATAGTGTTATAAAAGCATTTTTTTTATTTACGCTTATAAGAACAAGAAGACTACTATGTAGGTATATTTAAAAACTCATTGGACATGATATTATATATATTTTTTTTTTTTTTGACAAGATGCTCCTCATGAGGAGTATTATATTTACGAGCGTTATTCCCTAGTTTACTTTTTGACTTGCCCTATTTTCGCTATTTATCATCTTAATTCTCTTTACATGTAGCTTGTAGCAGAGATTTCTTGTTAGCCGTTCTATACTTCTCTGAATGAGCTCATATTTCTTGGTTTTAGGTTTTTCTAAATAGGAAGTACAGTCTACAATAAATTTTGCTAGATCATCTTTTGTCTTTATATTTTTACTCCAAAAAGCTGGACCAACATTTGTTTCTACATAGTTTTTGAGTTCTGTGACTTTTTCAGTTCTAATGCTACTCAGGTATGAGCATCTTGAGAGGATATGAGTGATTGTTTCGCTTCCAGCATTGCATAGAGGGCATATTGGATCCATTTGATCTTTATGTTGTCTTCCGTATATGAGATAAGTTCCGGTGAGCATTCTTGCTTTGACTATTCCCTTTTTTACCTCTGAGGTATTTGCCTGTAGGGTATCCCATACCTGATGAGTTCTTCCTATCTCTAGTTCTTCAATGTTACAGAGGGACATGGTCTTTTTTAGCCTGATGTCTTCCTTCAGTGTTTTTGACCAGTGTTCATTTACCTTCATCTTAACGGTTTTTTTCCAGATGTTTTTTTGTGGCAGGTTTTGTTTTAGTGTTTCTAGTGTTGGTAGATTGTATAGCTCTAGTAGTTCAGTGATCTTGAAGAAGAAGCTCTTGTTGTTTTGTAAAACTGGGATACTTTGCCTTTGGATTAATGCTTTAATGGTGGAGTTGTCTCCTTTGACCAGCGAGTGGATGAGGCTTAACTGTCTCTTATGTAATTCAGCTTCTATAGGTAGAGATCCCAGGAGCAAATACACGGCAGCATTTGAAGTACATTGTGGTAGAGATTGGAATTGGCGGAGGGTTTTTCTATGAAAAAGTTCAAGTTCTTGAATATTGGATTTCGATAGATGTAATATTTCTAGCCCTGTCAGCATGCGGGGGATTACGTAGATTTGGTAGATTTTTGTTGCAATTTGTGGATTTATACCATTGATGCCGTGACAGCCCACATTCATTAGTGCATATAGCGTTTTTCTTGAGATGGATATTCTGTCTGAGATGTTTATTCCACCTTCGTTTGACTTGGTTCTTGTTATTCCTAGGTGAGTGGTTTGGTTTTCTATCGATATCTGTTTTTTGCCTAATTTCCATTCTTCTGCGTGGGCAGCTTTTTTGTTCTTTATTAGTGCTACACTCTTCTCCGGATGTATAATGTATCGGTGATCACATGCGTAGATGTATGTTTGGCTCAGCATGTTGCTGAATTGGGTTTCATTTTCCGATATTAGGCAAATGTCGTCTGCGCAGGTTGGGCAGCCAATGTATGTTGTTCCTATGAGTTTACCGAGTTGAAGTTCTTCTAGTTCACGTAGGAGGTCGTTAACGTATAGTTTATATAGATGTGTTGAAAGTATACCTCCCTGTCTTACTCCTTGTAGGATTTGAAACGGTTTGCTAAATTGTCCCTTCCATTTGACTCTTGATGTTAGACCCTCATACATCCCCTTGACCAGCTTCCAAACTGTAAGATTGGTTCCAGCATGGTATAGCTTATCGAGAAGTATCTGGTGGTTTACAACGTCAAAAGCCTTTTGAGTGTCAAGAGTGGCGATGAAGAGTGGTGTTCCATTAGTTTTTGAGTCAATTTCAGCCTCTGAAACTAGGAGTGCTGCTGTTATTGGTGACGTTTCCTTTGTAAAGCCATATTGGAGACTTGACTGGCAGTTGTCTATGTTGTCTAATCGCATAAGTAGAAGTTTTTCGAAGATCTTTCCAAAGATAGATGCCACAGTTATACCTCTGTAATTGCCTATTTCTTTATCGTCTTTTCCTTTTTTGTGGACTGGGGTTATATATCCTGTTTTAAAGATATTTGGGATCTGTTCTTCTTCAATAATACGGTTGAATAGTATAGTAAGAGGTACGGCTAAACTCTTTTTTGCAGATTTGATATGTTCAGCAGTTATACCGTATTCGTCAGCAGCTTTGTTCGTGTTCAGATCATCTATGGCTTGTATTACTTCCGAAGGACTGTATTCTTGTATATTTTCTCTTTTGAGATCTGCAAGCGTTTCGATTAGTTTACATCTGTTCATGCAAGAGTCCAAATAATTTTCATTAAAGATATTTTCATTTTTTGGCATGGATAGGTCTTCGTAGAAACGGGCAAAGGCATTTGCTTGTTTTATTGGATCATCTGTGTTTTCTCCGTCAACCTTTATTGTGCTGGAGGTGGAATTTGCAGTTCCATTTTTTCCTCTTTTGATTAGTTTGAAGAAGTATGACTTATTTGGATCTTTCATTAATTTGTTGAAGAATCTGTTCCTATCTACTGCTTGCTCTTTTCTCATTTGGCTTCTTATTTCCTTTTTCAGTCTTTTCTTTTCGATGAAACTTGGATCTTCTTCTCTTGGAGATCCTTTCAGACGCCATACCCTGAGTGCATTTTTACTTTCTGTCACCAGATCTTTTGTTTTGCTTGATATTCTGAGTTTTGGCCCCTGTAAATTGATAGTTTTCATTGGGATACAAGTAGTAGCTGCTTTTTTAAGAATGTCAGAAATTTTGACAAATTCATCATTTGTATTTTGGCTTTGAGTTTGCCCATGGCGTTTTAGCTCTTTTTGTACATGGTTAGAATACTGTGCGAGATCCCCTTCGTGCCAGTAGGTTTTTATTAGCTTTTTTGATTTCTTTAAGGGCCTTTTTTCATTTGTAATAAGCTTTTCATAATCAATTGATAGGTTTGTTTTGACTGCAAAATGTGCTGATGTGTTCGAGTGATTTTCAGATATAATTGAGCTTTTTCCTATCAGATCTTTATTGTTGGTTAATATGTAATCTATTTGTGATTTTCCTAGGCCACTATGCTGTATGAAGGTTGGTTCGTCCAGATTTTCAAAAGAGTGGTAAAGATTGTTTGATTTGATAAACTCTTTTAATAGTTTGTCATGTGTGTTGTTTCTGTTTTTTGATAGGGTGGCATTGAAGTCTCCAGCTATTATCCATAATTTATCTGTGTGTTCACTCAGTAGTAATGTGAGAGCATCTAGACATTCGATATATTCTGTTTTTGAGTTAGTTGCAATTGTTGGAAGGTACACGTTTACCAGAATTATAAAGGAGTCATTGCAAGATATCTGGATTGCAATTATTCTTTCGTTGAAACTTTTTATCCGTTTCACCCTTCCTTCAATAAGTTTTGGCCATATTATGCAGACACCTCCCTTACCTCTGGGTGCACATATATTTGAGATGGGGTGATAAGAGTCTGAGGAAACTATGTAGTACAGGGAGTCAGTGAGAAACTTAGCAATTTGATCCTTTTCAAAGTCCCATAACCAGTGTTCTTGGAGACAAAGTATTACTGGGTTACATCTTTTTTGCAGGAAGTTTAGAAAAGCCATATTTCCCTTTATTCCTTCTATGTTAAGAGTAACAATACTTAGTTTTGTCGTTTTTCCGGGTTTGGTGTAACATCTTCTGTTTCTGGTGGTCTCATACGGTAGTGTGGAATCTCTAAAAAAGATTTCTGTGGTAATACTGTATCTTCATTTTGGTTTGAACAGCTTTTCCCTACTGCATTGTTCTGCTGAATTGTTGTTTTACAATACCATGGTTCATTTGACACAGCATTATTCATTGTATCTGTAGGGTATCTGTCTTTTAAGGAATCCTTTATCCTTGCGGTTGTTACATGTACTGTAGTATTTTGGGGGATGGGGTCCCATCTAGTTTTTCTTATTCTTGGTCTTATTGTGCGGAGTGGAGTGAGCAGTGAGTTTTTATAATTCTGTTTTGAGTTTTCTGTTTCATTCAATTGAAGGCTCTCTTTTCCTGAGTGTAATGGATTCATTGAGGTTCTTGGTCTACAGACATCTGGCCTTTTTTGTACTATTATTGATGGGTCTACTGTAGGGCCATATTGGAGAGATTTCGGTTCCTTTGAAATATCTTCTTTTTTCTCATTTTTTGTCTTATTTGATTCAGGTAGGGGTGTTACTTGATGTCTAGCTGTGTCCGCCACAATATCTTGCAGGTTTTGCTTTGGATAGCCATACTCTGAATACTGATTTTCTACTTGAGGCACAACTTTAGAGTGCTGTGCTTCCTTATTTTGTGTATCACAATGTATATCGACAATTTGATGGGTGTAGTTGACTTCATCATATCCCTTATCATTTGATTCTTGTTGATTAAGATTACCGTTTAGGTTTCTATTATGTTGGTAGTTTGGGGGTGGGAAATTGTAGGAGTGATTTATGTTTTTGAAGGTGTTTCCAGGGTTTGTATTATTATATGGCTGGCAGTGCTTTATATGTGTATACTCCCCAGTATATGGGGGTACCTTACTATTATCTCTGGTATTCATGTGGCAGCAATGAGAGTTTATCTGCCTACAACCTCCTTCTTTGTTGTTGTTTATTTGAAGGGCTAGGTTGGTGGTCAGGGCAGAGAAAATGCTCATGTTTTGGACGTTTTGATTTTCCAAAGTTCTTACTCTATTTTCTAGGTATTGAAGTTGTGATGTGACTTGGGATTTATAATAGCTGTTGCTGTCTTCAAAGGGATTGCAGTTTGTTTCTGAGGGATTGATTTTTTTATCTTTTGTTACTAGGTCTAGGTTTTTTTGTAGTAGGTCAATAGTTTTTTGTTGATCTTTTACAGTTTTCTCTAATAGTATGATGTATTGTTTTTGATCTTGCTCTTGCTTTTTCTTCTGCTTAGATGGCTTGTAGATGTCTTCTATCCTTTCATCGGATTGGTCTTGTGTGCATCGTGATTGACTTGGCTGGTTTGTTTCCTTCATGCTTGTCTTAGGGTTATTTACTAGTTTTTTCCGGTTGGTTGTTGGTCCTTGGAGTGGGCTAGTTTCTATCAGTGGTTCAGTTGTTTCACAGTTTTTTTGAGTACTATCGTCCAAATTGTTTTGGCGTGGTGGGATTGGTGGCGAGAGTGATTGTTGATAGGTTTTAGAGATTTTTCCATGAGTTTGATACTTCTTTTCTAAGCATGTCTGTTGTTGATCTTTCTTCCCTGAGTTATCTGTATTAACTTCCATCTGTATCAGAGCTACTTTAGGTATTGTATTCTCTATATTGCTTCTTGTTTCTTCTACAGGGATAGCTCTAGCATAGTTTATTTCCTTCATGCTGGTTGGGGCATTTTCTCTTTGTATTTCCATTTTTGGAGAATTCTCTATTTCTCTATTCAAGAATAAGAGCTCATCATTACATTGGTCGCAGATGAAAGGAGAGTCATCCATTCTTTTGTAATTTTCTTTTGATATTTCTGTACAGGTAAAGTGATACCATTCATCACAGTTGTCACATGCAATGGTTCATTCTAGAGCTTCGTTGTTGCAAATCGGACATAGATATTTGCTTTTGTTTCCATCATAGTCATTTTCGTCTATCCACGTGTTTGGTTCCGAGTTTGTTTCATCTGGGTTTATTTCATTCATCTTAGTGGTATCATCATAGTTTTTCATATAGGTTTTAGGTGTTACTGGACATATTTGTGGATTACTTCTTCTTTCGTCTGTTTCTGTCTTTTGAGAGATTTCTTGAGGACCTGATTTGTTCTTCATGGGTCTTTCTTTCGTGAGGTTCTTCCCAGAGTGTATATCTTGAATGCAGGTGGAAAGACTGCTTCCTGCTTTTTCATTTGCATCCCTTAGCTCTTCTTGGAATTTGGTTAAACAGTCTAGCACAGGCTGAAGGATATGCGTTTCAAATACATCAAGACATCTACCATTAATTAGCATAGATGATTTAGTATTATAACAGTTGATGGTGAATCTAAGGTAGCCTTTTTGGTTTTCGTCTTTTCTCTTGTTATAGATTTTAAATCTTTGTTCCACATTGGAATTATTTTTGTCTAGAACCTCTTCAACTTTTATTTCGAATTCATTCAGGAACTTTGGTGATTCTATCTTTTCCTTTATGCAGTGTCTTGCTAGCTCATAGGAGGCTGTGCTGAATTGGAGAACCAAGTTATTGCCTGATTTGAGATTATAGGTCAGGTCTTCATTTTTGCACGAGTCTAGTTTTTTCAGGAGAGATTTTGCTTTATTTAAAAAGTAAGGTTTTAATTCGGTTTGATTTTGGCTGTCAGCAGCAGGGGAGATTGGAAGGTTTAACAGATTTGACCTTGACGACCTATTGCTTCTGCGTAACGGCACTACTGAAAGTGCCATTTTGTTTTTGTTGTTGTTGTTATTTTGTATTCCAGCCTTTTGGAGTTATTTGGATTGTTTTGATAGATACTATGTTAATAAAATATATTTGTTTCTATATCTTTCTTTTTCTTTTTTCAGGGATTGGAGAGACCAGACTTGATATACAACACCTGCCAACTGATCAAATTATTCCTAATCCAATTGACCTGTGTTGGCTCTGCTCCGGGCTCAGCCAATATTTGTCAATACTTTATTTGTAGTTATGAAAAAAAAAGGTTTCTAGTTAGCTTTACTATTTCTATTTTGTAATGAAATATACTATTTTATGGTTTGTAACAGAGGGATGATTTTATGTTGTTGGTATATATATATATATATATATATATTTTTTTTTATTATTGTGGTTGTTTTGTTTTCCAAAGTTTGTTTTAGAGAGATTTGAGATGAAAGACTAGGTTCTAGGTGCTTCACAAGCTATATGGTAGAATTATGCCTGACCCAAACAGCTCGATCCGTAGTAGTCCCCAGGCTTAGAATCTGAATGTATATGAGATATGATAGATTCTGAGAAATGTCAGTTTGTGTTAGCTTCTTTTAGAAGTTTTGTTATCAAAGAATTTCCTTTTTTTTATTTTTTTTTTTATTTTATTTACCAGATTCCTTTGTTACAGACATTTAGTTGGTCAGCAAGATTATATTATGCCCCGACCAGATTTAAGGTTTTGGAGCTGTAAGTACTCTTAATGATGTTATGCATATATGGATTATACTTAGCTTGGATTTATAGGTCTGTATCCAGCTCATCTAAGTCTTCCGATAGCACTGTTATGTCTAGTATGTTTGTGTCTTCGAAACAGTATTTGTAGGAGTCCTCAAGCAGCTTTTTTGTCCAGAGTAAGCTGATTTGTTTTGTAGGGTGTACACCATCTGCAAGTACTGAATTGTTAACAGAGTACCTTGTTTTCTTATTCTTACTTTTTCTACTTTTCAGACAGTCAACCATAAAGTGGAGCGTATTCTGATTTATGCTCTTATTAATGTCTCTAATCATTAAATTCAGGGATCTAATTTGGTTTGTAACACTTTTTTCTTCTAGAATTGTCAGATTATCAAATTGGTGGTTCCATTTACTAATAAAGATAAAGGGTAGTTCAACAAATTTAACTGATACGGTTGGATATGCTTTGGAAAATTCAATCAGCCTTTGAAATTGGTCACGTATTGTTTTCAGGCACTCATTGCATGATTCATATCGTTTTTTGATAGTTCTACCTGATTTCACTGCTACATCACATGTGCCACCCCAGAAGTATATCAAAATAGGACCAAGGTTTTTGGTAGCTAACGGGATATTTGATATACATAAATCAACTATTTTCTCAGATGAGGCTCCGGCTTTACACCACAGGGTGAAAGGGAAGTTCCTGCCGGGTACGTGGTTCTGCAGTGTGAATCCCTTGCTATCGGAGGCTAGCACCGGAATTCTCTGTCGTTCTGATGTTGGTTCGCCGGTTCTACTGGCAATATAATTCTCAAGGTTTTCTGCTTTTCTCCACGCCTAATAGATGTATGAGATACAAAAAATGGTGATTGCTAATTTTTCTAAGAAGGAAACCTGGTAAAGTTGCAGACAACACTAAAAACCTATATAAATATCAATTCTGGAGGAAAATAGTAACTTTGAGTTAAAGAATTGCATCTATCATCGTTGATTTGCTAAAAAATATCCTGTAAAATAAATAAAACCATAAGATGTTGACGGATATAAAATTATTTTCTGCACTCGGTCAATTTTTCTTCCATCCACCATTCAGCCTCGTTCTCAAGTTTAGCATTCGTAATACGTAATTCGTAATACATTCTCACCCGAATGCGTCCCGATTATGATGTTTTCAGCTGGGCCACAATTAGAAACAACATAAACGAGACCCGTTCGGGCCAGAAATAAGTTGGCCCGCTCCAGTGCAAGTGTTGGAAATAACCTTAAAGCGGCTCTTTCACAGTTTTTCATTGAAAAAAACAACAACAACAACAAAAAATACAAAACTTGTTCTCAAATTTGGAAATGTGTGTATTTTTAGACGATTAAGAACGGCCAAAGGGCATTAGCACTAAAAACAAAATATTTCAATAATTCTGCAACTTAATTTTTCGAAGCAGCAAAATCAGTAAGGTATCTAGTCTATTTATTTCGACTCTATAAATGATAAAATCCTTACTTTCCGTGAATAATCTTTCACTTTTGCTTGTAATGATATGAAGTTTCCAGCTGTCAAATACTTTTACCTTTATCTGTGATTGACTAAGATAATCATGCGGAATTCAGATGCGTAAATAGTTTGCTCGAAATTGAAGAATATTTTTTAAGGCGTTAGTAGATGCTTTATTTTTCAGAATGATTTTTCGGTTAATTCAGGAATATCAGTTTTTCTTTCCAGACAAAAATGAGAGAATAGCCACAATTTGTATAGGAAATGAAAATTGCACAATACACACTTATCTACCTACAAGAGGATCAAATGAAGCGGAAAGCCATTTCGAAGCGAACCTGTGAAATTCAAGAAATAATTACCAAATATCAAAACATCCCAAATAAGAGTGTAGTTTGCGGGGACATGAATGCCTCATTGCATAGGGCTAAGGACATAAAGCGTGACAAATCACTTAGAGACTTTACAGAAGCCTATGGGCTCAAACTAGCTAGAAACTACACAGACAGACCAACCCTCTACAACGAAAATGGCAGATCTGCCCAGATAGGCTATATATTGACAATGAATCAAGAAGCAACTCGAGCTAAAGATATACTTGATCAAGACCATCAAAATACTTCAACACATAGAGTAGTTCGTGCAATTATTATATATAATGTACCCAAAATCAAGCGAAAATTCGGTCACCGGCTCTAAAATGCCCAACGTAAAAACTGGGACAAAATTGATAAAAAAGTATATGTGGAAAAATCGAGAGAAAGCTCTCTCAATGTAACCATGATTTATTAAAGTGTTAGTCTGACTGATATACTCATTACTGCTGCAAATTAATGTCAACCATGTTAAAGCAGAAAGCAGAAAAGAAAAGCCATCGTTTCCAAAAAGAAGGTCCTAGAGGCTTGTACAAACGAAGCAAGAAAGCATATTTTGCCCAAAAAACTTTCAATGGTCCGGAAAATAGGAGAGCAAAGCTAATTCAGAACAGGCTAAGAAATCTGATGTAGATGATATACACCTTACAGAGACAGAATATATAAGAGAAGGGTGGGCAAAATATTTCTGCGATCTAAGTGAAGCAAGTGAAGAGCCTCAATTTGATGAAGAATATAAAAAAACAAATAAATAAAGATATATTCCATATCCAACAATTAGAATTCCAACATACAAAAAGCAAAATTAAAATCAACATACAAGCTTTAAGAACATCTATTTTTGACATGAAAAACGGAAAAAGTCATGACGGTGACGGTATCATGGTCGATCACCTGTAATTTGGTGGAATGGCACTCTGTAATAACCTAAGAGATTTGATTCAGAAAATCATTATTGAACAACATACTCCAAACAAATTTAAAAATGGAATCATAACCCCCCCATTTACAAAAAAAAACCAAACAAAAAAACAAACAAACAAACCTATAAACGATCCAAATTCCTATCGTAAAATAACTGTGGCAAGCAACATCGGTATTTTTTTGAAAAAAACTACCTTTGGATACTATGTTAGATCACATTGAGAACAGCAAGAGTAGACTACAAAGAGGCTTCACAAGAAAAACGTCACCACTAAATGCTGATATCCTTCCAAGAGAAGCCATGGCGGAATCTCAAGACAAAAGAGGGCCATTATGTACAGTCTCCTTAGATGCCTCAAAGGCATTTTATGTAGTGTGGCACAATTCGATGTTAAAGAAACGATATGGGCCTCAAGGGAGTATCTTGGATATTGATGCAACAATGGTACTCAATTATGACTTCATAAGTAAAATGGGATGGTAGCCTATCAAACAAATTTGAAGAGCAGCAAGGCGTCAGACAAGGAGTAATATGGTCGCCAGTTGCATACAAAACCTTCATAAATCCATGCCTGAAGGTTATCGAAGAAAACTCCTTAGAATTCAAAATAGGGACTATACATGCAGCAACACCAACCTGCGCAGATGATGAGACCTTTTTCCAGTGAAAAATGAACTGATGACCCTACTAAAAGTACATTTTTATTAATTCATGATGGGCTTTGCATGCTATCGAAAAAAAAAACCTCTTATTAAAAGGGTAAAAAACGTGTAAAATGAAATATAAGGCCCGTGAATACCAATTTCTCCGTCATCTAGATTTTTTTATTCACCTTTTTAATGAAATCCTTGAATCTTACACACTCGTTTGTAGCACGGACGTGCAATTCGGAATCCTTTTTAAACCACATTATTAATTCTTTAATTATATTTCACATACAATTGTAGATTTGAAGCATGCATTTATCAAATTCTAATCTAACTTCGAAATTAACCAGCGAGCTTTCGTGTTAAGGTTACTGGTTAATTCCTTAAACAGTGAAAGAACAAAGGGTTAACAGAATTGTAATAGTGTCGTCTGCTCCTTTTTGTTCCTAATAACTGCACTGGTGGCCTTGAATTCAACAACCAATCAGATTGCCGTAAAATTTATATGCTACCTGTTGACTCCCAGACAGCGAGCTAACAGTTTACCATGAGATTCTGACCTGGGTTCAATCACAAATCTAATTTTATTCATAACAATGAATAACAAATTATTAAGTATTGAAATACCCATCAAGCATGAAATTTTGCGGTCCATATGGACAGAATATGGGCAGTTTGGCATTTTGGGACCAATTTTTAAAACATTTGCCCATAAAAGTGCCCACAAAGGACCTGTGTGACTCTTTCCCTCGTGCATGTGGGATTCATTAGGGCAGATTGTAGGCAAAACATCCTATGGGCCCCATATGGGTTCCTTACTGGAAAGTTTGCCCATAAAGGTCCCATTACGGGTTCAAAAAAACCATTCAACTTGAGGAACTGTACCACTGACTATATTTTATTTTTTCGCTTCTTTCTTTACTTATATCCGTAACTATTTTTTCAATTTCTTTATGTTTCATACAAAATGAAAGTATCAATAACAAAGCACGTCTGTACTTCAGTCATTTGGGCGTCACATAGGCCAAACATACACGTATGTGATCTATGTCACCAGGCTTTAGCTCTGAATGCCTTGTAAATGAACACAGTGTGACAAGCAGTATGACCGGACCTCGAACCTGTAAGCATTGAACATCATAATATAAAACAATGCAGAAACATTTTAAGATCTATTTTTGCATATCATTATCTTTTCATCCAAACATAAAGTCATTAGTAATATTTCTATATCAATCGAACATGAGTTGTTGAAGCTGTTTTATGTTTCAAATTTCTTCTAGCTACACGAAGTTTGGAAAATTTTGAAAATGTTAAGATTTTAATTAAAGCTTGTGCTTTCATTCGTGTCTTTCTAAAATACATAACCAAACTGGAATAGTCTAGTTATCTCTAAGTTAATCAACTATAAATGATTTAGAATAAAAGATAACATTATTAAGATTGTCCTTGAGGCGTGGAAGGATTGAGTTTCTATACTACATGTATCTATCAAATATTTTCACCCCTATTCAGGCCTTTTTTCATTTATCCAGATGAACTTGCAATAGTGCACGAAGATTTCTACAATGTGCCCAGCATCATTAACAATTATCATCGTTTTAGTTCTTGAAAACAATTCTTTTTGAATTATGACCGAAAAAATTTAAAAGTGAAGTTATCGCAAAGGAAAAACAAAAGAAATGGGGGAAAATGTAACAAAATTTGAGTGTCACCACAAATATTTATAAAATTATTGTAAAATCAAAAGATTATTAGAAAAAAGTGAATAATTCTGTTTATAATCGAAATGTACAAAAATAACTATATAACAATATTTTTTAAAAAGTTTATTTTCTATTTCAAGGTTGTCTCCATTTATACGGACCAAGACATTCAATAACTAAAGTGTTTTTGTTTTTTTTTTTTTCACGTGTTCAAGGTTGAATTCTAGCAATGGCGTTTGCTCAGTGCGACCAATGTAACGCATAAAGAAATCTAATGGGATTTTCCACCCAGAATGTGACTTTAATTTCCGTGTTTCATTTCAAATATTTTCTGATACTATGTCTTATAAACAGAGCGATTAAGTTTCATGTGTTTTGATGATCTTTGTACAACTGTGGAATTCGTAGATACAAATATTTTGTCTTGGCGTCGGTTGATTATCAAAAACTTATCAATATTTCACCTGAAGTTTTGAAGTTTGGGTCACATTTTGACTTTACAAACATTTACGTTTAGGTAACTTCTTGTATGATCCAATTTATCAAGAAATATCAACGTGACCCGTAACAAGAAAAAGTCACAAACATTTAATAGGTTAGATATTCCGAAGTTCAGGATGCAAAACGTTTGGGAACGCTAAAAGTTGTATCCTGCTTTGGATGTGAGTACAACTGCAATCCGGGTTAACATTCGTCAAGCACTTTGCAAATGTTTTTATCATGAACGCAGAGCTTGATTTGTATTTTTACAACTTATTGATAATGTTAGTAAGAATAACCAATTTATCGATTGCTTTCAAGCTTTGGCGGAATAATATGGCGTACAGAGGTAGTAAATCGCTTTTTCGTTTCACACATTGCTACACTTTTAATGCTGGTTAGACTTAAGCGATGCTTATTAATATTGTTATCGAAGGAAACACATCGCTTCACCAGGACTCGAATCTCTGGCCTTCGGATCAGGTGACAGATGCTTCTGCTACAGAGTAATCGAGGTAATCAGTAGTTATTTATAGATTTATCTATATTTTTACACGTTCTACATCTGAAAAAGTATTAAATCTCCAACATTAAAAGAAACGATAGCCTTAATTTTTTCGAGGGGAAACTCAACTTGTAGAAGAGGGTGGGAATTAGTAAATCGGTAAATAGAAGTGATATATTTATGTTCGCCATATTTTTATGCCGAAGCTTGCTGTTCAAAATCTTGTTCATTTAATAATTATGTATATTTGAAAATACTTGTTAAACCCATGAACGTTCTTCAACTTATTGGGTCCCATTAAAGTGCCAATGATCAAAAAACCCAAATTTTGAAAATAAGAAAATAAGTTTCTTATAGCCAAGATCGAACCTAATTTGAACACATTAACGCTTCAGATGTCACTTAAAATCTTTCCTAATTTGATTTAATCATTTGTGTATATGTATAGTAGATTATACACTTTTTATTAATATATGAAATTATATTATACACAACATCAAGGTTGAAATTAATCTGATATCTAAACATATTACTCATGGAATTTCACTTATGGCAAAATATGGTTTGACTAAAATAAGACCAGAGTCAAAGTTAGAGATAAGCTTTTTCAATAATGTGTTACTTATTATATTTGGTGTAGGATACATGTATAGTTTCCTCTTAGAACTGAAAAAAAAAATACATTATGTTTTCAAGATGAAGGAAAAGTTTATTTCAACTAACAACTTACTTCAATTTTCAAATTCAGTTCCTAGTATCTTACAAATGACATTGGGATATTTTTGTGCAAACAACCATTCCAGTGAACAACTTACCCCTTTTTAAATTTAAATTTTAGCTATATTATGATCCTGGAAGCTCGTTTTTGTTCTATATGTATACGGAAATATTTCCATTCAGTTTAATTTAGAAAAATGTCACAAAGCGAACAAATACGCCCTAAAATTGCTAAATGTCATCATTGAAATGCCTTTAGTGCAGGGCATGTTTGCTATGTAATTATCTAGACTTCTTCTCTGTATCTGTATGTTGTAGAATGCTTATTCAACGGAAGCGTGTGTTGCCATATCGTTGGCTTTCGTTTTTAGGGCCGTCTGAAAGGTCGCTAACGAGCCTGCACGCACTATTGCATTTGGCTGGTGATTCCACTGGATTATGGTGATTACAAAGAATGGGTGCTTGTATTGTAATGATTTTGCTGCGGGTTTGACAAGAGTTTAAGTGTAGTTGCAAACAAGTTTTTGACTATTTTTGTACTGATGTGATCACAGTATTCTTTGTTCTAATTGACCTTTTTGGCTTTTGGAATGCGAGGAATTTTGATGCAGACAGGGTCGGTACTATACCTCAACCACATTGTACATTAGAACAAGTCGCAAAATTTTTCTTCTTTCTTCTATGGTCTCAAACTCCAGTTCTCTGTTAAAATGATGGCTGGTTCCTGGCTCACTAGTTCTTTAATAGTTTTTTTATGAATCTTATAGCTTTGCTTTATATTTTCTCCAGCTTATCTATGTCCGATTGTTGGAAAGGGTCCCAGATTGTTGCTCCATATTCTGTGATAGATCTTACTAGTGTTATGTATACCGTTTCCCTGTATATTTCTGGTACTTTGTACAGATTTCTTTTAAGCAATCTAACACTAGAGATGGCTTTGTTCGAGACAATTTTGATACGCTTGTTTCATTTTAGATCGTTAGAGATTTGTAGTCCGAGGTATGGATTGTCCTGTATTTCTTAAAGAATGTGATTATTTAGTTCATCGAATTTGGAAGATTCCCGATTGATGGACTTTGTATAGCACTTTTTGGCATTGAATCTCATTCCCTATTTTTCTGCCTTTGCTTCTAGGTTTTTTCCAGTCATTTTGAAGTTAAGTACGGTCTTCTTTTTCGTAATAATTCGGTAGAGGAAGCAAGCATCTGTAAAGAGCCACACTGATGATAGTTATGAATGGTTGTACTGGTGAGAGAAATACCAATAAACCATTGTTAGGTGCCCCAACCGCCGCGACATAACTGAAAAATGTTGAAAGCGATTTAAAACTCCATTATATCAATCAATAAAAATGTTGAAATCGATTTAAAACTCCAATCAATCAATCAATCGAAGTGGTGGCAATTTCTTCTGATTCTTGTTTTTGGATTAGATCTATCTCCAGAAAGGTTTATGATTAGTACTTTCTACGCCTTCTATAATATTTATATTGACATATTTCCATTCAGCTCTACGGAGTGGCTAAAAAGTTGATAAAAAGCCATAGATTCCTTAGAAAATATACAACGTAGGGCTGCCCGCTTTGTATTAAATGATTAGAAAAGGCAGGGTAGTGTTACCGCCATGTTGATACATCTACAGTGGCAGCCCCTGTCAGTGAGTCGAAAATACCAAATGCTAATACTACTGTACAGAATCTTAAACAATCTGATGGCCGTCCCCGCTCACTCATTGGATATCCAAACCAACAGAAGGACTCCAAGAAACTCAAACTCAAAGTCAATCAAACTCATTTAGTGAAGCACAGACGTCTATAGAAATTCATTCACACCAAAGACAATACACGACTGGTAACTCTCTACTCAACAATACTGTTTGTGCTAAAAAGCCTAGAAATATTTAAATCCAAACTGAAAGAAACTGAAAGTCGCGACCAAATATTATTAGTGCGCGCGCACACACACACCCGAATACACATAGTTAGTTACTTTCGGGAAACAGATACAGATACAGATTGCAGTTTAAAAAACCAACTCTATATAGTTGTTCCATTTGTTAGTCTTTTATGCTTGTTAATAGTGTCGTAACGTTCTTTTTTATTATTTTCCTTCCTTTATGTTATAAATCCAGGGTATGGTGTTTCTTTATACAATTTCTTTACTTGAAATGTTCTGTTTTCTCAATTGATGTAAAAACGATTCTTCAAAGAAGTTCCACAGGTCTTCTTTATTCCATTAGTTTGTCTTTCAGGTTGAGGAGTCAGTAATTTATTATGTCATGGTCAAATATTTCTGGGATTTTTACAGATGATTTGACCATTGTGGGATTTGTAACAAAGACTAAGTTAAAAAGATTGTTTTCTTTTGAAGATTATGTATGTATCCGACTGAGGGTGTATCTTGAGGTTGTGTCTGCTAGTTCTGTTTGGATTTCTTCTTCCGTTTATGTAGGTTATGACTACCTCCATCAAAATTAAATAAGGAAATTTTTGCCACTTTGATAGATTTAGACACATTTCAAATATTGTTTGGATCGAACCGAAAAAGATGTATGAGGAAGGGACTAAGCTTCTTATACTGTAAATTCTATATTCGTAGGCTCTCTTTTTTATCCGAAAATGTTTTATGTGTGACTTTTTTCCTTAAATCTAAATAAGTTTCTTTATTCAATTATCATATATTGCTTATCTCTTTTATCTCTTTATAATACAATCTTATTTGTTTATGCTTATTTGTCAACCTAAATGCGTGTAGCCTAAATATTATTTATATGACGGGCTGCTGTTTATCGATTAACCCTGTTCGACGTTGAATAAAGCCGCGGCAATAGCGCAGTTGGTAGCGCGCCGGACTTCTAATCCAGGGGTCTATATTCGCACGGGTTCGATCCCCGGCCGCGGCACTTATCCTTTCCGACATTTGTCTTCCACCAATGGGTAGATAATCGTAAACCTATGTGGAATAGCAACTGGAGGCTAGGAAAGGGATGTGGTGGTAGTACTGGTGTGAGAAATATCAGGAATCCATCGTTAGGTGCTCCAGTCGTCGCGATATAACTGAGAGATTGTTGAAAGCGACGTCAAACCCCAATTCAAAATCAAAGATCGACGTTGAATAAAGTTTCTTGTATCTTGTCTATTATTGCTACCTAAACCTATTTCTATCATGGACCAATTTGACTTTTTTTCCCTTCTGAACGGTTAGCCTAAAATAAGAAATGGACTGCCTTGCACGAAATGGGGGCGAAATGGACCTTTTCACGGCGAAATGCACTTTTATGTATATAATGAACTTCATAGATGGACAAAACATGACGATTCTTTGCCCAAATTTATTGATTTGGATGTTTTTCATTGATTTATTGCGAATTGATGGTTTTCAGATCGTTTTCTTTCAAAAATTGAGGCCCATTTCTCCATTTTCATGTCCATTTCACTGTCCGAATCTTTAAGCAAGGACCTTGGACATCAAAGAATAACATCTTTTCAATACTTATTTTAATTTCTTATTGGTTGATCACTGAAGCCAATCTTATTACTGAAGGTAGAAAACTGTTGCATATTAACCAAGTTTAGAATGAAATTCATTTCGACATGCGAAATGTCCATTTCGTGCTCGCTATGCAACAACTATCATTATAAATATTTGGTTTTAGAAAGTTATCTTATTACATCATTGAAATATCATATTAATATAAAAACCAAACTTAATAAGTTTATTATTGGACTATATGAAGAAAACTGAATACATGTAATTTATTGTGTATTAAGAAGTCCGCTTCGCCCACCAGGGATCTTCCTAATCGCCAGTCAAGATCAGTCTTCAAAAGGCAACAAAACATTTATATCTCTAATAATAATACTTAGTGAAATGATAAAGTGAAGTGATAAAGCATTTTACTGATTCATAAAAAGTATTATTATAGCAGAATTAGCATGTTATGTCATATGTAAAAGTCTGTTTCACCGTTAGAAGGTCCATTTCGCCCCATTTCGTGTAAGGCGGTCCATTTCGTTTTTTTGGACTCTATACAGTAAAACCGGCCCTCGTCAAACCGGCCCCCGGTCAAACCGGCCCCAAAACGGTCAAATCGGCCAAAATATCGATTTTCCATCGGTCAAACCGGCCCCAAAATCCGGCGCCAAAAATTTGAAGACGTTAAACGATCAAGATACACAACACTTAATGTGCGTTTTTTTTGTTGTTTTTTATGATCTTGTCGAGTGTCATCTAAGAATAAAACGGAACACTTCGAAAAATTAGAATAATTTATTAAATTGTCCATTTCGAACATGTTACCAAAACTTAAAAACAAAATAACAAACAAGCGATTAGTTATTTAAGTTACTAGTAATATTATTTTTATGAAGCAATTTTGAAAATGTGTA
The DNA here is from genome assembly GCA_948146395.1 of Fragum whitleyi. NCBI lineage: Eukaryota > Metazoa > Mollusca > Bivalvia > Cardiida > Cardiidae > Fragum > Fragum whitleyi. The sequence continues at coordinate 25,749,806 of OX411548.1, read as the reverse complement.
CGTGCGTCTTTTTTTTTTTATTTCCTTTTTTTTAAAACTGTTACAGTTAAGGTACAAATCTTATTTGAAGTTTCAATTAGCCAAACAATTGAAGTGATAAAATTGTGATATACAGTCGACACGCATAAGGATTATCCTTGATTACAAAGTGCGAAAACTATCGATCTAATTAATAGCTTTTCTACTTTGCAATATTACACTGATTTTTTATGACCAAGAGTTGAGTAATGAACAAGAAGATTACGAAAGAAGACTACGACTAAGCTTAACAATTAGAAATGAAAAAATTAGACTGTACTAAATTTGAGGGGCTGCAAACCAGATGATAAATATTGCCATATGGTTAGAAAAGGAAACTAGTTTTACAACTAGGTTATCATTTTTTTCATAATATTTATAAAGTATACTATCATTCCACGTAAGACCAGAGACTTTATTTACGGAAGAAGACTATATACATTCATTTTCACACTTAACATAAGAGCGATACGCGATAAGAACAGAAATATTACGGGAAAGGGAGAAATTGTTTATTGCAATTAATTTCGTTTTTTTCATAATATTTTATCAAGCACGAAATTGAATATGAAATAATAGCCTGTGACTGATTAGAAGAAAGTAAATTAAGAATAAATATTTAACTGAAACAAATTTACATAAGTCCATTTTCATAATTGGCTAATCTATTCTGTCGCGTCTTCGTTGTCGGCTGTCCCCAGAATCCGTGGTCTGTAGATCGTCGATAATGTCTTCAGGAGTCCACTAGTTGTCAATGTCTTTTCTCTGTATTTGAAATAAAAGAAAAATGCATTAACCGTTGAAAAGTGTAATCAAAGTACTGAAAGTACTGATAAGTTGGAATGCGACGGTGACCTCAAGCCACTTACGAAGCTCACGCCTCCCGCCCACCACAGGTGATCACATAAAACGTCTCGTCTTTTGACGGTCGTATATAAATAAATGTATTTCAACAACGAGAGACGCTTAAACCCCTGATTCGCTATACAGGCCTGCAATTGATCGAAGAAAAATGATAACAATAGGGCCAAAACAGTCCTAAACCGCTGTCCAGAATCCGATTTAGCCAGTGGCTCTCATCCAAGAAATTTTCTTGCATAGTTTCATTCAAATTTGCCTAATTGTTTAAAGGAAACATAATTCGAAGAATAAACAGTGATAATAGACCCTGCCCACCCACTATTTACAGAGGAGACTCAAAATTAGCCCTGACCTGCCACGCCCATATTTATGGGCTAATCAAAACTTTGCAAACAAATTTTGAAGATGATCTCCAAAGGAACGTTCTGGTAAAGTTTCATTGAAATCGGCCAAGTGGTTCAGGAGGAGATGTCGTTCAAAAGTCCTGGGCTTAAATAAGTCCCGCCCTGCCACACCAATATTTATGGACCAATCAAAATTTCGTGAACAAATTGCCAAAAGCGATACCCAAGGAACATTCTGGATAAGTTTCACAGACATTGGCCGAGTGGTTCAGGAGAAGATTTCATTCAAAGGTTTTTGGCTCAAAATTAGGCCCGCCCTGCCACGTCAATATTTATGGGCCAATCCAAATTTTGCAAACAATCTTTAAAAAGGGTCACCCTAGAAACATTCTGGTAAAGTTTCATTGAAATGGACCCAGTGGTTCAGGAGGAGATGTTGTTCAAAGTTTTCAGGATCAAAATAAGCCCGCTTTGCCACGCCCATATTTATTGGCCATTCTCAATTTCACGAAGAATTATTGAAAAGGGTCTCCCCAGGAATATTCTGGTTAAGTTTCATTGAAATCGGCCCAGTGGTCCAGGAGGAGATGTCGTTCCAAGATTTCTGGCTCAAAATAAGCCCCGCCCTACCACGCCGATATTTGTGGATTATCAGAATTTACCGAAGAAGTTTTGAAGAGGGTCATCTAGGGAACATTCTGGTGAAGTTTCATTGAAATCGGCCCAGTGGTTCAGGGGGAGATGTCGCTCAAAGATTACTGGCTCAAAATAAGCCCCGTCCTACCACGCCCATATTTGTGGATTATCAGAATTTATCGAACAATTTTTGAAGAAGGTCACCCAGGGAACATTCTGTCAAAATTTTATTGAAATCGGCCCATCGGTTTAGGAGAAGAAGAAGAAGTGTTCAGAAAGTTTACGACACACAACGGACGTCGGAGTCAGGGAGATCCTAAAAGCTCCCCTTGAGCACGTAGTGATCAGTTGAGCTAAAAAGGAAGAAAATGATATGGACCATACAGCCGACTAATGGATGCAGAGGCGGACACTTGTACTCTCAAAACAGTTTCTATGTTATTCTTCAAATGACTTTCGTTATTTCAGGTCATTTGCTTCTCCGTTTAGCTAGCGAAAAGAAAAGGTTAATGGACTGACAGACAGACATGATGAAATCAATATGTGCTCCTCTACTTCTGAGTAGGGGGTATAGTTAATAACATTGTAAAATTTATAAGGTGAACGATTTTGGAATGATTTAGGAATGATGTTGAATGAATGAGCGGAGCGAGTTTTGAGTGAAATTTAAGAAAGGGAATCCAATGTCAAATCAGGATGAACAAAATTAGCGATATGTAAAACCTCCATTTAATAAAAAAAAATGCATGAAAGCTACACCAATAGCTCTATATTTCGCCAAGAACCAATCAGACGCTTTAAAATTCTATTATGTCAGTGAAATCGCGATTTGGGTCTAAATTCTTTATTCATTTTGAATGAACAAATGGATCTTATTTATTGAGTAATTTTGAGAGTTTTGAATGGTTTGAGTGAGTGTTTGAAATGAATGAATGGAGCGCTGAGTGAGCGATTTAGAGATTTTTTATTGAGATGAATGTCAATTTCACGATGTTACTAACTGTATGATGGTGCTCTTAAACGTGTTGATGTGCAAAAATGTGAAGAAAACAAGTTGAACTAGAAGGTCTGTTTCAAATAGCAAGTTATTTTGGTGATGGAATGCAATTGGGCAAAGATATTCATAATTCCATTCAAGATGTGGTGGCCAGGGTTTTATTTGATGAATTTTGGGCCTTGACAATGAAACATTCATGAAGATAACTGCAATATGACGGAAAACAAACGACAATATGTTGCAAAAATATTTATTAACTTTAAAGGTGTATCTTCACTTTAAGAAAAAGTAAAGATTTTTATTTCGTAACTGTAGACAGAAATGTACAATATAACAATTTGTCATAAGTCAAATGTGTGATAAGGTCGTTCGGAAAGAGAAACTATACCTTTAAAAGAAGCTATAACATTATTCTACGTAAATAGGTCGCGCCATTACCAAATAAGCAGATCACGTGATTGGCCTGTGCTATTGCCACAATACTGAGAAACCAGATCGCGACATTGCCAAATAAGCAGATCACGTGATTGGCTAGTGCTATTTTCAATAGCTGACCTTATTTGACTTGACTTATCACATGATTTCCAAATATAGTCATGTAAACATGTGATACTTGTAAATTCGTACGCAAATTTCAATAATTATCGTTTAAATCATGAATTAGCGTGTTAATAATATACATGAAGTGATAGTTGTGTAATTGTACAGGATTATTTCCTTTTGATGCAATAAACTGTATGTCCATGTCAAGTTGAGATAGACAAGATAGGCCGAAGTGTATTCACATCCTGTTCACGTGATATGTGTTCTCAAAAAACCCGAAATGAATTTACCTTGTGTTCATTTTGCGGTTTTGTTAAATCTAAGTTGGAATTGCTCCGCATTCCAACTTAAAAATAATGACAATGTTTGATAGTTGTATAGGTGTGCGTTGACGCGGTTTGAATGAATGAAAAAAATATAACTTGTCCCTAGCATTGAAAATCTTTAACTGCATATTTCGGTAAGTCTTTCGTTGGATCCGCTGATTGACTAGCTCAGTCACCATCTGAACTTTGTCGTCTACCGCTCCGGATTCTCTGGTGAGTAGTTGGACAAGATTGTGGAAGTCTGTGGCATTGTCTTGCGTATGGCCTTCCACGGTGCGGCTTCGTAGTCTGACACAACTTCCTCTGGTGTGGAGTCAGCTAAAGTCTTGATAGCCTTAAAGAAGTATATATTTAGAACTTAAAAGTTAGAAACAGATGTAAACAAAAATTTATTTTCAGAACAATGCTTAAAGAATGATGCGAAATTCGGAAAGAATTCTACCTTACATGAAAATTAGTTGGAAATTTAGTATACCTCTAAAACAACAATTCAAAGTCTTCCGATTTTCTTCCTGACATCAGCACATACTCTAACGGAACCTGCTTGGTCACGTCAGCTCTACGTACGAAGGCATGGACAGGCAGCAGCATCTTGAAAGGATCTCTCGTAAACTATAAAATAAAAAGTCATGCGTGGATGTCTTTTGGCTCAGCTGGACTAAGATGTTGTCTAAATCTGTCCCGATGTTGGTTGAGGTCTCAATTCCTTTCACGACGTCGGATACGATTGTCGTAGAAGAAGTCAGTAGCCCTGGAGCGTACCTATAGGGAATAATAAAAATTGTTGCTTTTCCCATGAGCGAGCTCAAATACTGCCCATTGTTGTGTTCATATAAATTTTGTTGTACAAAGACAAACAAGCCATCTTTTACTAGTCATGTTCTTTTTACATTTTATATCACAAGTTTACCCCCGTTTCTAAGATGAATGTTGAATTTTTCTTGATTGTATATGCTTTTCCCATGAGCGAGCTCAAATACTGCCCATTGTTGTGTTCATATAAATTTTGTTGTACAAAGACAAACAAGCCATCTTTTACTAGTCATGTTCTTTTTACATTTTATATCACAAGTTTACCCCCGTTTCTAAGATGAATGTTGAATTTTTCTTGATTGTTGTATACATTTGATTATATCATGTGAACCTTGTCTAGAATGTGCTGTCAACTTATTCTTATTTTTCAATATGTTTGATTCACAGCCATCAACTAACACTCCATGACCAAATCAGAAAAATAGTGAACAAATAATGTTTGTTTACAATAGCAAAGTGCCAGCCTTATAAAGAACAAGATGTTCTAGTGATGGAATTGCAAAAGCTTCCATTGTAAGGTATATCCTCAAAACTTGGATAAGCACAGACTGCATGTGTACTGCATAACATACACCATAATTATTGTACTTACCTTTTCAGGTTTCCAAACCAATGTGTCAGTAAGTGTGTTATGCAAAGTTTGTTTTTACAAAATGCATTGTATTCATTTATAAAAGAAATTGCTGTTTAAAAAATGTTCATTTTCATTTAACCCCAAAATCTAATTAATGCCAATAAACAACAGACAATGACTCCCTTCAAGGAATTTAATCTTAAAAGAGCTTTTGCCGATGCTTTCACAAAAAAACTGTCAGTCATATATTGTAAGAAAAGAATAGTTCACATTCAAGAATGGATTGGTTGATTTTGCGTTGTACGTTCTACTCAACAGTTAAGGTCATAATTGAGCCGCGACGTCAGAAAACCAACAATGTGGTTTTCGACCAGGTCCGAAAAAAAACGGGCAGTGAAGCGACAGAAGATAACTAGAAGCTTAATTTCGTATTAAGAAAATAGAGGGATTGCACTATCGGTGTAGCAAAAACAAGGGCGCTGATCAGCTTCGGGGCTACCGCAAAGCTGATCTATGCCTTTATTTTCGCATATGCAGATTGTTGCTTTTCCCATGAGGCGGCTCAATTTATGGATACTGGATTTTGGTTTAAAGTTTAATCAAAAAGACTGCAGAAACCCATCTCAACCGATCTAGTGATGTACTGATCATCCAGTGGTATTGATTAGTGAGTTACGATAATCGATAACACTTTGTCATAATCGATCATAGGAAAACAAGGATAAACAGTAGAAAAAATCAATTTGAATAAACAACATTTCATTTCCGCAGCGCTTTCTCCTTTGCTCCAAACTGGAGCAATTTTTTACTTGTTTAAGCTGTAGTTACGGTAATCAAATAACTCCGAAAGCTTCCTTGATGACGTGTGTATATCCATGTGAATCTGTCAGCAGATCTTTTCCCAGCTGTGATCCTTTTGGTATAACTTCAAACGTCTTTGAGCGGTAGTTATGGAGGATGGCTGCTGTTCGTCGATAGATCTAGTAAAATGTATAAAAAGTAATATTATCATATGGTCGACGTCATTTTAAAGCCTCTTAACTACAGCTTTAATTAAGTTGTACTTACGATGTTCTTGAATGACGTCGACGATTTATATCATTTATTTAGGTCATATTATCGCTTGGCTATGGAATTCTCGTAATCACATCTTAAATCTTAAGAAAACAAAGGAAAAAACATCGATATTTAAGTCACCCATTGACTACACAGAATTTAAACCGAAAATGAAAATGTCAATTTTACGACAACCAACTTTAGATACATTTCATGAACGATGACTGGCTCATCAAAACTGCTGTCGACCTGGAATGACAAGCTGTGGCGCTGTTGTGCCGCGTTATCCAAGTCTTCTGGTATAGTTTCTGGTGTTGGGTCTGTTGTAGAATCGGCCTTCAGGTGTATCTTAAAAGGAAAAGCATTTGATATATTATATCCCCGTACTCTTTAAATCATTTATATTTTACTATCTATAAAACCGCTACAAAAAAATTACTGAGAATACTGAGCCAATCTTCCCTGTAATAAACAAGCAGTCAATAAAATAGCGAAAATTCACATTGTAACGCTGTTATTCCTAAAAATATGTATAAATGCAGTTTACCTCTATTATAGATGAGTTATGTGCCGGCGGTCCAGGGAGGTGTACTGAGGTGTCTGTGTCAGTTTCTTTTCTACAGTCTGTGCATATAAAAAGCAGTTCAACTTCACCACGCTGTGCAACAAAATCGGCCCGTCAAACAATTGGGACTTTCTTAAAGTCCGTACATTAAATATCACTGTATGGAAACCCTGTAGGTAACGTTGCAACGGTAATTTAAAGATGACGGACATGAGTTCGATTGCAAGGTGTATGTATCAAGCTTTGAATTAATAATCCAATGTTAGTCACAGTTTAACTATATATGGTGCCGTTTGTGTGTAATAATGCTTCGACACCTTCTTCACTAATTCTTATCCGCCATCTTCTAGCATTCATTGCAAAGATGTGTGCATAGTTGCCATACAGTAAATGAAGTTTGGTCCTCTCGGGTCGCATTGGCCAACAAATCGATGGCTCAGTGCGAGGCGATTGTAACTGCTTATAAAGATATAGGCAGTTACAAAAGTTTCGCGCTGATCCTTCAAAATATTCAGGTAATGATCCGAAGCTACACTAATTGAAATTGATACCAGACTCTTTCATAGTATATTAACTAGGCTCACTTTGCCGAAACAATTTAAGTAGAAAATTGAAAGCAGGCAGTGTTTGCTAAGATTGGACTGCTGATCAATTGGAATTTCAATACTGATCCTAAGCTACAATATTTGAAACAGATAAATCTGTAGTTTGTTCTTTTACATCTCATTTAAGAAAATCATTTATTGATGCCCATAGCTCAAATATTGGAAGATATATATAACTGCAGTTACGTTCTCTTGCATCACATTTAACAAGAATTATCAAATTATAGATGAAGATGGATACATTTTGGTAATAAGGTACCACCAATTTTTCATATCTAGATTACTGTCGTTTCGAGGTATTGTCAGAAGAAAATAAAATATCCTTAAGTGCAAGTTCGACAACGAAATACTAGAGAACGTTTGTCTGCAAAAGATTTTGGAAAACAGATTGAATTCTACTTGCTTTTGAAATTATGTAGTCCTGTGAGATTTGTAAAATACCTGTGTTGCAAGTTATGTGCTGCCATCTGTCGCAGAGATCACAACTGATAGCCTGCTGACGTAGACGTACAGTCCTGTGATAGAACACACAATCGTCCGACATTATCACTGATACCACGTCACGTTAATTATTCCGTATTAATTAGAACACTGTCGATTCACTAAGATTAAAGACCTAGTTTAAAGAATGTTGTGTATCTCAGGCCCTACTGATAAGCTTCTGATAAGGTCATTGTCTATCTCAGTGTGACACCAGGGGGTTAATCACCTTGTATATTCCAATATTTGACAGTCTACTGTTTTGGTCATTTCTACATAATAATTTTGGCACCTATAGTTTTATACTGTTGACATTTTAATAAAGACTAGCATAAAACGTTTTTCATTTTTTATTCATGGCAAATTGACAAGTTCTTTTTTTTAAAATAAAAGTTGTTGTTGTTTAGTAGAAATAGAAATCTGGTATAGCAATTTTAACAATTTTTCCTATAACACACACACAAAAAAATAAAATTTAGAAAAAAGTAATGACAGTTTTTCAAATGTGAGTCATATAATGAGAAAGAGGTTGTAGTAAGAATTTAATCATATCTATTAATGTTTTCAACTGCCTACAACATGCATGCATTACATGTAGACAGTCTCTATATGGCGGTATACAACTAATTTCTTAGACACACAGTATTTATTTGTCAGCACAAAAAATTTATAAGAAATCATCATAAAAAATGCTATTTTCAATTCAAGAACTCATTCACACAATCAATTGCACAATCCAACCCCATTTGTGCCCCATATAAGGTTGTTTTTTTTTGGATTTGGAAACCATGTTTTCTTTCCAGTGCATATATGCAAACATATAAGCTTTTTCACTTATAACAATTTTGTCAGGGACGACAAGATTATCGTAACTACAGCTTGTTCGAGCTGTAGTTAGGACTATTTTATCACTTCAACAAATTACATTACTTTGGTCTAAAATCAAAAGTATAATCTTATTAGTAAAAACATATTACAAAAAAAATGAGAAATGAATAGAACGGTGAAAGAACATAAAATAAATCTTATTCTATTTATTCAAAAAGGACCGACTATCAAAAATATTCAAAAAAATGAAATAAGATGAAAAAAATTAATTGATAAATCAATTTATTATCTTTTATTATCTTATTTTATTTTTTAAACTACAATTAATTTTATCACTAACAAATATGTAAAATCAATTTATTTCTCTGCCTGTGTATCTCTACCAATAAACATATTGGTAGGATAAACACAGTGATTAAGTGATTAAGAAAAGGGCCGTAAAACCATTAAGATAACAATGGGTGGTTAATTGTATATCTCATTTTTGAGGGTCAGTTATATAAGGATTAAACTGGGTCTTTAAGGTACAGAATGTGTACTGTCTTAAGCGTGGTGGTATTTAAAGCATTATTAAAATAACTCAATTTGATTATTGCATTGCAAGAATGCTTAAATCATATTGACGCTTCAATAGTGTGAAACAAAGATAAAAATGTTTGTATGCCGAAAACGAGTTTAATTAAAGGCATGTTTTCACTGTTTTACAGATTATTGATTAATATTGGCCTTTAATAGGGCAATTAATTATATCAACAAACACTTGTGCAGATTATTGATGAGCATTGGCATACAATTAATTAATTCATTCATCAAACGCTTTAAAAAAACCCGAGTTTAACCAAGCATTACATAGCACGTGTAAAACACGACAAATGCGTAATATCTTTTATACGCTTAGATATATTTCTAGTGCATTTCAGTAACAAACTTTTCTGTACAATATATCCGATTGTTTTATTTAAATAATTTTATGACATCTTTATCACAACATACATATAGCCCACGTAATAATATAATTACACTTAAGTTTTTTATGCAAGGACTCTATTTATATTCATATATTGAAGCTAAAATTTTATACGTTGGTAAGTTCTATAAGAAAGATTTCTAAATTGAATAGAGCCGGTTTGACTTTTTTGGGTCGGTTTGGTCGATTTGGGGCCGATTTGACCGTTTTTCTGAATTGAGGGTTTGATTTTTTTTAGGGCCGGTTTGGCCGTTTTGGTGCCGGTTTGACCGGGGGCCGGTTTGACGAGGGGCCGGTTTGACTGGTTCCCTTTTAGGCCAACGCCTTTTGACTTTGCAAAACAAGCAGTCCAAAACTTTCATGACTCGCCAGTTTAACCTGAGTTGGTAGATCTATCAAAATAATTAAAATGGAATGTTTAATAGGTATACAAGGCAAAGGATTCGTTGTGGTCGCTGCTGATACAGTGTCTGCAAGGAGTATTGTTTCTATGAAACAAGGTAAATTCGTATAAACAGCATTGCTAGACAAATATAAGTAATAGTCGCGCACCGGTATTTTTATGATTCTCCTTTGATTGATTTGTAGTAAAGTTTCAGCTTAATTAGAACATGAGAAAACATTCTTCATATTAAATGCGACTTAAACTAGATCCTTTCTGTTGTGGGTGCATCTTTCAGTGTTTTCATATTTATACGCAGGTCGAAGACGGGACGTATTATGGGATCACTTGTCCGGCAGCGTCCATCTTTGTCTGGAGCATAACTCTGTCACTTGAATGGACTTCAAACTTGGCAATTGTATTCTTCTCATCATTACAGAGTGCAGTGCACAAGAACCATAATTATACCTGGTCTATTTTTTGAGTTATTGCCATCTGTTGTTTTTCAGACTTGAATCTTGTCTGGAGTATATCTCTTAAAGTATAATAGCTAGGATCATGAAATTTCATGGGTGATTAGATCTTACCAAGGGGGAGTGCAGTGCACAAGAACCATAACTCTACCTGGTCTATTTTTTGAGTAATTGCCCTTTGTTGTTTTTCATACTAGAATCTTGTCCAGAGTATATCTCTAAAAGTATAATAGCTAGGATCATGAAACTTCCCTGGTGTATAGATCTCACCAAGGGGGGGGGGGGGGGGGGGGGGAGCAGTGCACAAGAACCATAACTCTACCTGGCCTATTTTTTTAGTTTTTCCCCTATGTTGTTTTTCATACTAGAATATTGTCCAGAGTATATCTGTAAAAGTATAATAGCTAGGATCATGAAACTTCATTGGTGTATAGGTGTCATCAAGGGGGAGTGCAGTGTACAAGAACCATAATTCTACCTGGCCTTTTTTTTGAGTTATTGCCCATTGTTGTTTTTCATACTAGAATCTTGTCCAGGGTATACCTCTCACCTTCGTCCATCTGTCTCTCTACACAAAACATGACAAAAAATATTCATTCAAAATAACCTCAGTTCTATTCAAACCCCCAGTTAATACTATGCAGTGTGATGGGCGTATCTTGTGACAATTTGGCACCTTGTTATACACATGATTTTATGTTGACGCTAGTTTTCACAATGTCTATTCTAGGAGGGGAGGTTGTACATTTCAGCTAATACCCCTCAATCCCCCTTTTTGAAGACGATTGGGGATTTTTTTACTTTTACATAGAGAATGATAAAAATATTTCATCCTTTCGACAATATTGCAGATTTTTAACAAAATTCCCCCTCTACTTTTTGAATCCTAGAATAGCCACTGGTTTGAAGATTGCTTTCTGCGTCTATTTCAATGTGTAAACATGCAATATAAAGATGAAATTATAATATCAGAAAGTGCTTGAGTGCAACAGTTAGTGCATCCATAGTGGATAAACAATGGCAAAGAAAATCTCTATTCTCTATTGTAGATCTTGACAAGATGTTCAAGCTGAATGACAGACTTTTGATGCTTGTTACAGGTGAATCTGGGGACACTGTACAGTTTGCAGAGTATATTGGAAAAAACATACAACTATACAAAATGAGAAATGGTATAGTACAGTAAAACTTGTGTTAAGCGACCACTTATGGGACCACCAAAGATCGGTCGTTTATTGGAATGGTCGCTTAATACGGAATATCATGACAAATGTGACAGTTTATTTTGATAGCATTTATAGATTGTCGGTCAAGTTGTACTGAATCCTATGATGTTCAAACCAATTAATATTGTCTTATTGAGACGATTCTAATGGGTTCCAACAACATAAGATTCAACAATAACCAATTCTTCGTTAAGAATGTCCTCTTTTTCAGAGATTTTGCTTATGATGAAGGGACTTTTTATGGTGGTAGCTTAATAAAATTTGTTGCTTAATAGACAAAGACGCTCGAGCAATATCGACTGTATTTACAATTCAAGGAGTCAGCTAACACTATTGTAAGTGTCCAAATATCTACAGACTCTTACCATAATTTTGTGCTGACCCTTGAAATGCAGTCCAGAGCATATTGGAAAAAATCATTCAACTGTAGAAAATGAGAAATGGTACAGAAATACAAACCTCAGTCTGCGAAAAACTATTGTAAGTGCCATATTTCTATAGGCATTTATGATAACTTCAAGACAAGGCCTTGAAATCATCCTTCTCAACAAAGAAATTGTCCTCTCAAATGAAAAAAATGAATTCGATTTTCTATTTGAAATTGTGATATGTAACACTGAGTAAACTGCACTTACTTAACTAATGCTTTCATAGTTGCAATCCTATACAACCTAGAATCAGTTGCACTTAATATCTGTATAAAGTGTAATGGGTATTTTTGGAAACCCCAACCATCAATCTGCAAGTCCAGTGTTGTAGGAACTCGAAAATCCCCTGTTCCCCTTTCATAACCCTTCATTGCTATTTGATTAATTAAGAATTGAAATATTTGCTATTTAAGAATTTTTATTTTTGATAACAAGCGTACAGTTCTGATTCTGAGCTGCCGTTTACAGCGAGTTGACGAAGATTATCAGGCAAAGTTCTTAACCTCACTCAATCGCACTAATGTTATTTTAAAATGAAGCAGTACTGGGTAGAACAAAATTTCTGATCAAAAATACCTCTAGAAATGTCAGTTGTCTATTTGTGTCAAATTTGTAAAACTTTATGCCAACAAACTCTGATACCTAGATAACAATACATGTTTTAATATGCGATCTAAAATAGATTAATTAATCTATATACACACAAAAAGATGATTTGAACCTTTTAATATTTAAACTTTTCAAGCTGTCTGACTAAATGTCAGACATGTTTTCAGGCTATTTTGCCAAGTCTTATATTGTCTTGTATTTCTTCAGCTCGGACCAGACAAAAAGTTATGTTGTGCGTAAATGGTTTATTAGGTCCAATATCGTTGGCTCCATTCTATAAGGACGTATAGGCCAATTTCCATTTATTCTTTTATTGGGTTTTTGCACACATATGATATTCCCGGTTTTTCGGGAAAATGCTGGGCCTAATAGCTAATCATATCCGCCAACAAAGCTTCATGAACTTATAAGATACGTCATATTCGCACCAGGAGTGGTCAAAAAGTGAAGTTCAAAAATGACGTATTGACAAATTTGATAATTGTTCATGTTTCTTTATGATAAAAGTTTATTTTAAAAGATCAGTTTGAAAAAGAACACAACCTTAACCCAGGCCAGATTATTCACGTGTCTGAGATACATACATAAAAATTGTTATTTACGTTTTTCACTTTTTTCGAGAAACATCTCACTCAACGGCTTTCGGGGTCTCGTATGAACCTGAAAAGAAATTTTTATAGGCGATTTGTCCTATATCTTATATAACATCAAATTTAATTAGTTTTTTCATGCATTTATCTTTTATGCCTTTTTTTGTCTATACCGCATTTTGTGCCGTAAAAATTAAGGGAAAAAATGATGTACTTGATGATTTTTTGTTGTTTTTCTTAAATAACTCATTATAGAGACAAAATTTAATATTTATGATGACATATAATATATTTAGTGATTCAATTTAAAAGGTTTCAACTAAAATGGTTGTACCAGTGTTGATAGGTTAAAAGATATTAAGTTTTTAGCTCCACTGACCGAAGGCCAGCGAGCTATTGTCATGGCGAGGTGTCCGTCGTGCGTCCGTGCGTGCATGCGTCCGTGCGTAAACCTTTCTTTAAACATCTTCTCCTCCTGAACCAATGGGTGGATTCTGATGAAACTTGGCCAGAATATTCCTTGGGTGACCCTCTTCTAAAGTTGTTCAAGAAATTTGGATTGACACCCAAATATGGGCGTGGCATATTTTGACCCCAAAATCTTTGAACGACATCTCCTCCTGAACCATTGAGCCGATTACAATGAAACTTTACCAGAATGTTCCTTGGGTGACCCTCTTCTAAAGTTGTTCAAGAAATATGGATTGACCCCCAAATATGGGCGTGGCAGGGTGGGGCTTATTTTGACCCCAAAATCTTTGAACGACATCTCCTCCTGAACCATTTGGCCAATTTTAATAAAACTTTTCCAGAATGTTCCTTGTGTGACCCTCTTCTAAAGTTGTTCAAGGAATTTGGATTGACCCCCAAATATGAGCGTGGCAGGGCGGGGCTTATTTTGACCCCGAAATCTTTGAACCTCATCTCCTCCTGAACCATTTGGCAGATTTCAATGAAACTTTACAAGAATGATCCTTTGGTGACCCTCTTCTAAAGTTATTCAAGAAATTTGGATTGACCCCCAAATATGGGCGTGGCAGGGCGAGGCTTATTTTGATCCCAAAACCTTTGAACGACATCACCTCCTGAACCATCGAGCTGATTTGACCCCGAAATCTTTGAAGACATCTCCTCGTGAACCATTAGGCCAATTTAATGTAACTTTACCAGAATGTTCCTTGTGTGACCCTCTTCTAAAGTTGTTCAAGAAATTTGGATTGACCCCCAAATATGGGCGTGGCAGGGCGTGGCATTTTTTGACCTCAAAATCTTTGAAGGACATCTCCTCCTGAACCATTGAGCTGATTTCAATGAAACTTTACCAGAATGTTCCTTGGGTGACCCTCTTCTAAAGTTGTTCAAGAAAAATGAATTGTCCCCCAAATATGGGCGTGGCAGGGCGGGGCTTATTTTGACCCCGAAATCTTTGAAGACATCTCCTCCTGAACCATTTGGCCGATTTCAATGCAACTTTACCAGAATGTTCCTTTGGTGACCCTCTTCTTAAGTTGTTCAAGAAATTTGGATTGACCCCAAAATATGGGCGTGGCAGGGCAGGGCTTATTTTGACCCCGAAATCTTCGAAGACATCTCCTCCTGAACCATTTGGCCAATTTTAATGTTACTTTACCAGAATGTTCCTTGCGTGACCCTCTTCTAAAGTTGTTCAAGAAATTTGGATTGATCCCCAAATATGGGCGTGGCAGGGCGGGGCATATTTTGACCCCAAAATCTTTGAACGACATCTCCTCCTGAACCATTGAGCTGATTTCAATGAAACTTGGCCAGAATGTTCCTTGCGTGACCCTCTTCTAAAGTTGTTCAAGAAATTTGGATTGACCCCCAAATATGGGCGTGGCAGGGCGGGGCTTATTTTGACCCTGAAATCTTTAAACCTGATCTCCTCCTGAACCATTTGGCCGATTTCAATGCAACTTTACCAGAATGTTTCTTTGGTGACCCTCTTCTTAAGTTCTTCAAGAAATTTGGATTGCCCCCCAAATATGGGCGTGGCAGGGCGGGGCTTATTTTGACCCCAAAATCTTTGAACAACATCTCCACCTGAACCATTTGGCCAATTTTAATGAAACTTTTCCAGAATGTTCCTTGTGTGACCCTCTTCTAAAGTTGTTCAAGGAATTTGGATTGACCCCTAAATATGAGCGTGGCAGGGCGGGGCTTATTTTCCCCCCTAAATCTTTGAACCTCATCTCCTCCTGAACCATTGGGCCGATTTCAATGCAACTTTACCAGAATGTTCCTTGGGTGACCCTCTTCTAAAGTTGTTCAAGAAATTTGGATTGACCCCCAAATATGGGCGTGGCAGGGCTGGGCATATTTTGACCCCAAAATCTTTGAACAACATCTCCTCCTGAACAATGGAGCTGATTATAATGAAACTTGGCCAGAATGTTCCTTGGGTGACCCTCTTCTAAAGTTGTTCAAGAAACTTGGATTGACCCCCAAATATGGGCGTGGCAGGGCGGGGCTTTTTTTGACCCCAAAATCTTTGAAAGACATCTCCTCCTGAACCATTAGGCCAATTTTAATGTAACTTTACCAGAATGTTCCTTGCGTGACCCACTTCTAAAGTTGTTCAAGAAATTTGGATTGACCCCCAAATATGGGCGTGGCATGGCGGGGCTTATTTTGACCCTGAAATCTTTAAACCTGATCTCCTCCTGAACCATTTGGCCGATTTCAATGCAACTTTACCAGAATGTTCCTTTGGTGACCCTCTTCTTAAGTTCTTCAAGAAATTTGGATTGACCCCCAAATATGGGCGTGGCAGGGCGGGGCTTATTTTGACCCCAAAATCTTTGAACAACATCTCCACCTGAACCATTTGGCCAATTTTAATAAAAAACTTTTCCAGAATGTTCCTTGTGTGACCCTCTTCTAAAGTTGTTCAAGAAATTGGGATTGACCCCTAAATATGAGCGTGGCAGGGTGGGGCTTATTTTTCCCCCTAAATCTTTGAACCTCATCTCCTCCTGAACCATTTGGCCGATTTCAATGCAACTTTACCAGAATGTTCCTTGGGTGACCCTCTTCTAAAATTGTTCAAGAAATTTGGATTGACCCCCAAATATGGGCTTGGCAGGGCTGGGCATATTTTGACCCCAAAATCTTTGAACAACATCTCCTCCAGAACAATGGAGCTGATTTCAATGAAACTTGGCCAGAATGTTCCTTGGGTGACCCTCTTCTAAAGTTGTTCAAGAAACTTGGATTGACCCCCAAATATGGGCGTGGCAGGGCGGGGCTTTTTTTGACCCCAAAATCTTTGAACGACATCTCCTCCTGAACCATTAGGCCAATTTTATTGTAACTTTACCAGAATGTTCCTTGCGTGACCCTCTTCTAAAGTTGTTCAAGAAATTTGGATTGCCCCCCAAATATGGGCGTGGCAGGGCGGGGCTTATTTTGACCCTGAAATCTTTAAACCTGATCTCCTCCTGAACCATTTGGCAGATTTCAATGCAACTTTACCAGAATGTTCCTTTGGTGACCCTCTTCTTAAGTTCTTCAAGAAATTTGGATTGACCCCCAAATATGGGCGTGGCAGGGCAGGGCTTATTTTGACCCCGAAATCTTCGAAGACATCTCCTCCTGAACCATTGAGCCAATTTTAATGTAACTTTACCAGAATGTTCCTTGGGTGACCCTCTTCTAAAGTTGTTCAAGAAATTTGGATTGACCCCCCAAATAAGGGCGTGGCAGGGCGGGGCTTATTTTGACCCTGAAATCTTTGAACCTGATCTCCTCCTGAACCATTTGGCCGATTTCAATAAAACTTTACAAGAATGTTCCTTGGGTGACCCTCTTCTAAAGTTGTTCAAGAAATTTGGATTAACCCCCAAATATGGGTGGGCAGGGTGGGGCTTTTTTTGACCCCAAAATCTTTGAACGACATCTCCTCCTGAACCATTAGGCTTATTGCAATGAAACTTTACCAGAATGTTCCTTTGGTGACCCTCTTCTAAAGTTGTTCAAGAAATTTGGATTGGATGAGATCCACTGGATCGATAAAATTCAGGTCAGCGGTTTATGGCCATTCTGGTCCTCTTGTTTCAAAGTGATATCTATATAGTTTTCTTCCTTGTAATTTTACATATTAGTTAAATAAGTTCATTTCTTCATAAGTTAGTTTCAACTTAGAAAAAGTCAGACTTCCTTTTGAATGCTGTTCACTTTCATTACCTTCTATTTTCAATATCTCTCTTTCAAATCTTGAGATTTTAATCCAGTGGAGCAATACAGGCCCTCTTGGGCCTCTTGTTTTATTTTTCCTGAAAAGTAGGCTTTTCCCGTATTCGTCCTTATAGAACGGAGCCGACGATATATTGATCACTTTGTTTATGAACTTTCAGGGTATGATCTTTCTCCACATGCAGCAGCCAATTTCACAAGGAAAAACTTAGCAGATTACCTCAGAAGTTCTGTAAGTATTACATGCAACAATCCAAACTAAATTTTTATGTCCCAAGCCACATTTATAGATCATGGTATAATGTTTTTGTTCTGTCTGTCTGTTTATCTAATTGTTTGTTTATCCCACAAAGAAAACATTACAATTGCCATAACTTTTGATTGGTAAGGGATACAGTCTTCATATTTCACATTTGCATTGTAATAAGACCTTTCTTTTGGTACAATTCTCAATGTCATCAATCAAGGTCATTTTCAAAATTAAATATGAACTTTTTGTGAAAAGAAAATGGCAGTAGCAGCTTCATCGGTACTAAAGAAAAAGTGTGCTTGCCCCTGCCATGAGCATATACAGCTACCTTTGTCTGTGTGTGTCCCATTATTATACAGTGCATATCTTGTACACTTAATGATTGGATTTCCTAAGGAATTTCCAAAGGGGCGGTTATATGTCTTACTAAGCCTTTCCTGTTTTTCCAAATTATAAGATTGTCCAAATTCAAAGATAATGCAGACAGAGCTACATATAGAGGGGGTATTTTGGATTTCAAATTGAATTATATCATTAATACTTGCACAAATCCTATATTGTGGGTACTCATTGGAATCGTCTTTTCAAGACAATTCAAATGAGTTCTCACAACATAGGGTTTCAAGGAGAAATAAAGATTTTAGACTTGTATTACCCCCTCTTATCTGTACCTGTGGCAGATAACTTTAATGAAGGTGTGATTTGAAATGAAACTAACCTATGAGATAGAAAAAATGTCCCCTGAACAATCATTGTTCAAAATCAATTTTCCACAAGTTAAAGAAAACAGAACAAAGGGATACAACTAGATATTTTTCTAAGAAATTTTGGCATGTAATGATACCTTCTCTGTTTTGAATAGCACCCTTAAAGATTTACAAGGACACATAATTATAGAGAATAATTTGTTAGTGTTTTAAAATATCAGTGCTATTTGGTTGAGGTTGGGAAAATTTATCATAATGAGGCTCTACCAAGTGATGATGATACATATTGCAGCCCAGCTGCTGAGGCCAGAGCTGATAACATTGATATTTTAAGACACCAACATATTATTCTATTTATCATCATGCTACCATTTTTCAGTGCTTATGTAGGAGAAAGTGGTTCTGTTTAAGACCATAAATATGCATTTCTTTTTTCAAAAAGGTAGAAATGCCTGGTATTATTTCATGTTATCAGGCATGTAATATCAGATGAATACAGGCTTCATTGTATGATAAATGATAATAGTAAACCACTATTGACTTGTTTGATTTCAGACGCCATACATGGTAAATTCCTTGCTTGCTGGATATGACGAGACAGAAGGGGCATCATTGTATTTCATGGACTATCTAGCATCACTAAATAAAGTACCTTTTGGAGCACATGGTTATGGGTCATTCTTCACAGTCAGCATTTTAGATAGACATTATCATGAAGGTAGGGTGTGGATTACTACCATTTGTTCTAAAGGGATTTGCTGGAATATAAAATAATGCATACTGAGTCTTGCTACTGCATTTGTAACATAATATTCTCCTAGGTGGCAAGTGTTATACAATGTTTACCCTTTTCATGCTATATTCATAGCATGTTCATGCTTTAAAGAAATCTTTGGCAGACAGTATGGACTAAGATCAACCTGCACAATTGTGCTGTCTGATCTTAGCCTTCACTGCCTTCTTTCCACCTTATCATTGTGGGGAAAAAAGTTAGACTGGTTGAAATGTCTGAAGTAGGCCTAATTTGGTAATTTAATGGAATCAAAATTCAGAAGGATACTTGGTTGAATATTTATCATAAACAAAGCAGGTTTTTGTGAAATAACATCGACATGTTATCAATGATTCTAAATCTCAGAGATATCCTGGATGTCAACATCAAACATGTAAAGGCTATTTAAGGTAATGGTTTAAGGTAGTGGAACAGTAATAGATCTACAACATTTTGGCACTCATGAGCTTTCACAATGTTGACCGAGGTTTCCTAATGAAAATCATTAGGAAACCTCGGTTTACACTGTTAAAGTTCATTACTGCGGAAATGTTACGGAACTTTTACAGGTCCACTATCTTTAGAATTAGATTCTTAATTGAGAAATCTCTTGTTACAGGTAAGAATTTCTTTTGAATCAGTTGACATATGACTACAACCATATTAAACCTTTTGTTTCCAGAAAGTATTGTATTATATTTTAGTTGTGTTTAGGTCTAAGTTGATATTTTGACGGTGAACAATTTCATTCAAGGCGTATGAATAAAACTTGTAAAAGTAGCCATTTCCTTTGACTTGCCTTAACAAAGTGGTACGAACTGTATGCATATTATACCCTGCTTGCATGTGCACTTGTGTGCAAAACATGGTCACATTGGCAAACAGTTTGCATCATTTTACCAACCTAAACACAGGGTTGTTTTTAACTGATTTAATTTTGTGCGACTGTTTGTTAAGACAAGATACTTTTTCAGACCCCCCC
Organism: Fragum whitleyi; assembly: GCA_948146395.1. Classification (NCBI taxonomy): domain Eukaryota; kingdom Metazoa; phylum Mollusca; class Bivalvia; order Cardiida; family Cardiidae; genus Fragum; species Fragum whitleyi. Next base: position 25,729,562 of record OX411548.1, on the reverse strand, counting down.
AAAAAAGGATTTTTTTTGCATGTTTCAGTTTAAAAGCGCTGTAAGTGCCAAGACAATGTCAGAGGTCTTTCAGCCTTTAAGCCCTTTGACATCACATTTCCATGGCACAGCGCAAAACAGATGTAACTCCCTATATAGTTAGAAGAAGTTACAACTATTTTGCGCTGGGCCATACATTTGAAACAATGTGTATCTTACTATCCACAACCTAAACCACTGTTAACTCTGTATTTGTAATTTCAGATATCACAGTGGACCAAGCTCAAGCCTTATTACAGAAATGTGTAAATGAGGTAAGAACTTGTGGTGTATTTCTGGAAATTGAACTCTTCCTGTATAGGGCAACTCAATATCATGTTTTTGTAGTGATCCTTGCACTTGTTTTATATTTGTCTTCAACAGTGTAACTGTTTACACTCTAGGAACCACAAATTTGGCCCAATCTTTGTGAAACTTGGTGAGAGTGTTTGCCCTGTCAGAAATATGAACCCTTTTGAAAATTGGAACATTCTAAGAAAAAACAAAGGAAAAGGAGCAGTAATGACAATTTCTTTATGCATACACGAGAGGCTATGTTTACTGGTCACAAGGATAATAGCTCGTAGAAATAGAAATTGCAAGAAAGGGATCTTAGTCACACTTAATTTTTAGCTTGACTTTTTAGCTCACCTGAGCACAACATGCTCAAGGGGAGCTTTTAGGGTGGTGCTGAGTCTGTCGTCAACAATCTTAAAAACTTCTTCTTCTCCTGAACCACTGGGCCAATTTCAATGAAACTTTGCCAGAATGTTCCTTGGGAGACCCTCTTTGAAAATTGTTTGCTAAATTCTGATTGGTCCATAAATATGGGCATGGCAGGGCGTGGCATTTTTAGTCCCCTACCAGCGAAAGCCGAAGGGGACTATAGGTTTGCACTCCGTCTGTCTGTCCGTCCGTCCGTCCTTCCGTCTGTCTGTCAGTCCGGATTTCCGTTTTCCAGACTTTTTTTCTTAACCCTTGGAGATATTGAGCTGATTTTTGGTATGTGAGTCCACATCAATGAGTTACAGAATGAGTACAAGTTTGGTTCCAGTCCATTGATTTTTGTGGAAGATACGGATGCTGGACTTAGAAATTACCAGGAAATTTCAGTTTTCCAGACTTTTTTTCTTAACCCTTGGAGATATTGAGCTGATTTTTGGTATGTGAGTCTGCATCAATGAGTTACAGAACAAGTTTGAATTTGGTTCTGGTCCATTGATTTTTGTGGAAGATCCGGATGCTGGATTAGAAAATTACCAGGAAATTTCCGCTTTCCGGACTTTTTTTCTTAACCATTGGAGATATTGAGCTGATTTTTTGGAATGTGAGTCCACATCAATGAGTTACAGAATGAGTACAAGTTTGGTTCCAGTCCATTGATTTTTGTGAAAGATACGGATGCTGGACTTAGAATTTACCAGGAAATTTCCGTTTTCCAGACTTTTTTTCTTAACCCTTGGAGATATTGAGCTGTTTTTTGGTATGGGAGTCCACAACAATGAGTTACAGAACAAGTTTGAATTTGGTTCTGGTCCATTGATTTTTGTGGAGGATACGGATGCTGGACTTAGAAAATTACCAGGAAATTTCCGTTTTCCGGACTTTTTTTCTTAACCATTGGGGATATTGAGCTGTTTTTTGGAATGTGAGTCTGCATCAATGAGTTACAGAATGAGTACAAGTTGGGTTCCAGTCCATTGATTTTTGTGGAAGATACGGATGCTGGACTTAGAAAATTACCAGGAAATTTCAATTTTCTGGACTTTTTTTCTTAACCTTTGGGGATATTGAGCTGATTTTTGGTATGTGAGTCCACATCAATGAGTTACAGAATGAGTACAAGTTTGGTTCCAGTCCATTGATTTTTGTGGAAGATACGGATGCTGGACTTAGAAATTACCAGGAAATTTCCGTTTTCCAGGCTTTTTTTCTTAACCCTTGGAGATATTGAGCTGATTTTTGGTATTGGAGTCTGCATCAATGAGTTACAGAACAAGTTTGAATTTGGTTCTGGTCCATTGATTTTTGTGGAAGATACGGATGCTGGACTTAGAAAAATACCAGGAAATTTCAGTTTTCTGGACTTTTTTTCTTAACCTTTGGGGATATTGAGCTGATTTTTGGTGTGTGAGTCCACATCAATGAGTTACAGAATTAGTTCGAGTTTGGTTCCGGTCCATTGATTTTTGTGGAAGATACGGATGCTGGACTTAGAAATTACCAGGAAATTTCAGTTTTCCGGACTTTTTTTCTCAATCCTTGGAGATATTGAGCTGAATTTTTGGAATGTTAGTCTGCATCAATGAGTTACAGAACAAGTTTGAGTTTGGTTCTGGTCCATTGATTTTTGTGGATGATACGGATGCTGGACTTAGAAAATTACCAGGAAATTTCCGTTTTCCGGACTTTTTTTCTTAACCATTGGAGATATTGGGCTGATTTTTTGGTATGTGAGTCTGCATCAATGAGTTACAGATCAAGTTTGAATTTGGTTCTGGTCCATTGATTTTTGTGGAAGATACGGATGCTGGACTTAGAAAATTACCAGGTTATTTCCGGAGTTCTTTTTATCCTCAGAGATATTGAGCTGATACATAAAATCTGATACAACTAATATTTTGGAGAGCTAGTTATACCTTTACCACCAAAAAAGATACTGCTCTAGGGATATATTTATAAATCCGGTAGGGGACTTGGTATTGCCATGCAATACTTCCAAATGCTTGTTGCACTTTGAAATCTTTGAACAACATCTCCTTCTGAACCACTGGGCTGATTTCAATGAAACTTTACCAGAATGTTCTTTGGGTGACCCTTTTCTTAAATTCGTGAAATTTGATTGATCCAAAAATATGGGCGTGGCAGGGCGGGGCTGTTTTTACTAAAGCTATTGCTTCGAAACTTTGCACATGCTTCTGTGACCATAATATCAGCTTCCAGACAAAGATTCATGATTCTGATATTGCTTTTAGTGGAATTTTAACCCTTTTCAGACAGAGAAATTCTTGGTTAAATTTTTACGTGCAACTGAATTTTATTTGTAATTACTCTGTTTATACCTAAGCTATTGCTTGGAAACTTTGCATATGCTCCTGTGACTGTAATATCAATCTCTAGACAAAGATTCATTACTCTGATATTGAATTTTGTGGAATTTTAACCCTTTTTATGCCCCTGTATCGAGAGATCGGGGGCATATTGTTTTACTCATGTCTGTCTGTCTGTCCGTCTGTCCGTCCGTCTGTCTGTCCGTCCGAAAACTTAACCAAACTTAAACTTTGCCAATATCTTCAAGCCTATTCAAGATACAAGGCTCATATTTGGCACGATGATAGATCTCAATGATCCGCATCTGCTGATACCAAAGTCAAGGTCATGTGACAAGGTCAAGGTCATCTGTCAAGGTCAAACTTTGAAAAAAAAATGCTGTGACGGGGGCATAAGTGTTTCACAAACACATCTTGTTGGACTTAGAAATTCTTAGTTAAGTTTTTACGTGCAACTGTTGTATATCAGTAGCATCTCTGTTTCTACTTAAGCTTGGAAACTTTGTACATGCTTCTTTGACCATCATAATTATCATGCTCTAGACAATGATTCATTACTCATTACTTTCATTAAATGGAATTTTCCAATGTCAATATTAATTTGCTATTACTATCAAGCACTAGGAATAGTCTAGCTTTGCTGTCCTCAGACAGCTCTTGTTATGTACTTTGTTTACACTCTAATGCCAAAGTTTTTGCCCAATTTTTATGAAAGTTGGTCAGGATGATTTTTGGTTACAAGAATGAAACATATCTAACAAAAACATGTTACAGTGGAAAACATGAGAAATTGGGCTTAAATGACAACATTGATGGTTTGGCAACCAAAGTGTCAATCTACAGCAATCAACCTGATGATCTGTAATTCTTATTGACCGCAACATCTTTGTTTTCACTCTTGGTAGTTTCACAAATATACAAAGGATCAGTTTTGAAATTTTATTTTAAACTCAGGTGAATGATCTAGGCCATCTTGACCCTCTTGTATATATATTCTTCTTTAATGTAGTGGACCCATTATGCTCCCGCATCGTTTCAGATGTAACAAACTTTAATAGTGTTATTTGAGGTTTCCTAACGATTTTCACTAGGAAACCTAAGTCAACATTGTGAAAGATCAAAAGTTCCGAAATGTTGGGAAACTATTACGGGCCCACTACCTTAACCCTTTGCTGTTTAATCCTTGCTTTTTAGGTGCCTTGGATTTTATGATTGAGAAAAGATTGTGAAAAAAGAAAGAAATTGCTTCTTACAAGCAATTTCTTCTTTTTCCACACTATTTTCTACCCTACTAAATGGTTATTTTTCAAATTTAATCCACTTTATATTTTCCTCTGCAAAACCTTTGAATTTGGACAGGTCCAAAATATTGTAAAACAGGAAAGGGTTAAATGATATACCTGATATATTTAGATTAAAATAGATAAATAGCTTGATAGCAGGTAAGTCTGATGCCCTCATTGCCCTCTTATTCTTCATTATTACTTGTACCTTTCTATTCTATTTTGTAGATCAAACAGAGATTTATAGTCAACATGCCGGTATTTAAAGTACGGAGTGTAGACAAAGATGGGATCCATGATTTACCAGATATAAAGGCTGTATAGTTCTAATGCTGTGATGAGAGCTATGAATAGTGGGGGAACAATAGACTTCAACCAGACTACAAAATTTAAGACTGGTTGAACTTGAAAGAAATTGCAGACAACAATTTTTGTTAATGGAATTAGAAAAAAAAAAATAAAATAATCCACAATACAGTTGTATGCCCTGATTTAGATGATTCCAGATGTACAGAAATTAGAGGGTAAAGCATGTCTAAAATCTTTAGTTCTCAATGAAACCCTATGTTGTGGGTACTCATTTGAATCATCTTGAAGAGATTATTCCATTGAGTACCACAACAAAGGGTTTATGCTCTGATCATTAAAATACTTTGATCTAAAATCCAAACTACCACTTCTATCTGTAGCACTGTGATTCTAATGATTACCCCCAACACAAGGTTTCTTTGAAGAATAGTGCTTTGAGAATGGGTTTACTCCTCTTATCAAGACACTGAGCAACTTTGTTTATTCATTCTGTTCAAAAGAATTAAAACTGTGAGTGCTAGAGTATATAGGTACTGTCAAAGCCTAAGTGCTAAAAGGTCATGATAATTTTTTCAAATGGTCTTTATTTTAAAACAAAAATACCATTCTCTTTCGATCTTACCTACAGAAAGACAGAGTTTATGGTTTCAAGGAAACTATTCTTGGAATAAGTTGTGACAGCATAAGAAACTTTTTCCATAATAATTTCTTGTGCCTACTAGATTTTTCAGACTATAGATAGAGAAAAAGTGAAAGAGTGAACATTTTTAAGACCAAGAATGATAATTTCTTTAATGCTTTTCGGTGGTCTATTGGGAAATAACGGTAGATTATCACTTGATAATCTCACCACAAAAGCAGTGAAATTATCAAAATTTTATACCCTGCTTTAGTGCATTTCACCTTATCTGACATCATATATGTGGGGCGAAATAAGTGACGTCACAATGAACATTGCATAGCATTGCAAAACATGTGCTAGAAGTTTCACATTTTCTCTCATTTTTGCATTAAAGAAATAGAATAATCGTTTGTTTTTTGTGTAACATCGATTAATATTTCATTTCATGAACAACTAAGGCTATATTTTCTAGTGAAAATATAGCTTTTGTTGTTCACTCAATAAAATATAAATCGATCTTACACTGAAACAAACGATTATCCTCTATATCTTCTACAAAGACCAATATGTTGTCACTTCAGCTTTATTGAAGATTTGGCTACAGCATTTCTGTTGCTCAAAAGTGTTTTAGGTTTAGGTTATCATTGTCCTGACTAGTTAGATAACAATTTGTATTTAAAGATAATAGGATTTTTCACAAAAATATGAATAAAAAGATCTACGATTTCAATCATTAGTGCATACCACAGTGCTATTTTCATGGAAAATTAAAACGCAATAAATATATTTTGTCCTTCATTCCTTTTGTTAACCCTCCATCTGCTCTCCATGGAATTTTCCTGCTGAAACTAAAGCTTTGACAGACAGTATAGACTAAGATCAGCCTGCACAGTTTGGAGTTTATTCTAGGCATACACTTCCTGCTTTCTACTGAATTATTCTTGGAAAAGTTTGAGCCAGACTGGTAAAAGTAAAAACGATTTATTAAAACCAGTTTTAAATTTTTCAGATTAATGGTTAAATTTTTCACTCTGTGGCAGACATTTATTTTCAAAGAATATCTTGAAAGGGAAAGAGTGTATAAGGCCCTCATGGACCTCCTGGTTACCCAAATTCAACCTTCATAGGGCAAACAGATATTTCTCAAATTTTGCCAAGTGACAGAATTTGCAACTCCAGTTGACCTAAATTCAAACTTTATTTGCTATTTTGTAGACCATTACTCTGACCAAGTATGAATAGTAAGAACTATTAACGTGGCCTCTACAAAGCACACTAAAGGTTGACCCTTCTCATGCTGTTCACGACATAGTTCTACTGTACACACAGCTTTGGCAGACAAGGTAGACTAAGATTAGCCTGCATAAAATTGCAGCCTGATATTGACCCACATTGCCTGCTTTCTACCAAAAACACTTTAGCCAGACGGGTTGAAATGTCCTCTTCAATTGACAATTTGTTTAGAAGTAAATTTCGATTCATCAGGATAAGGGTTGGAACATGACTTATGATAGCTCACCTTGACCGATCTTAAAATCTATCATGTTATGTCTTCTAAGATAATCCTGTACACTCTGCAGTGTTTTGTGGGACGCAGGTTTTGCTAGTCTGAGACTCATAAATCATAAATAAGTGGCCAGGACTCTCAAAACTCTCTATTGCAAGTCCTTGGGACCCTCTGGGTATCAACTTCAGCAATGAGTTGAAGACAGTTTTAAAGCAGTCTCTAATTCTTCTATGAAGTTGATACTAAAAAGTATATATCTATACAATACCTCTTGTAGCTTAATACAGAGAAATTTTAACACTTATACAAAAACATGAGGATAGCTCAAAAAGAAAATTGTCCACATGTAAAGCAGGGACTCCCAAAACTTAAGCAAGAACCCCTATGAGCTTAACTATTGGTTTCTGGGATCCTTCTTTGTTGATACAACACGAAAACCTTGTCCACACTTCTTTGAAAGCCAGATAACAAGAAAGTTATTGGGAAGGTGTAAATAAAAGTCACAAATTATAATATTGCTCATATCTGTTTTATTACATTCATATGAAATAAATTATCCATTTAAGACAATAACAATCACTTAATCTAGTCATCTTTAAATGTAACACAAGAGATACAGAATTTCAGTTTTCAATTTTCCTGCCAGTAATACCCGAAAGGGGAGTTAGGCAGTATATATAGATAGATAATTTCAAACTTGTCCATGATTACCATTTAAGGCTTTAGTTTGGTATAAGTTAACCCCTTTAATGACTTCACGATAAAGTCCGACTATACATAAGGCCATGACAGAAAACGTAGACTAAGATCAACCTGCATAGACATACAGCCCTATCTCCACCTTAATTGTTTGTTTTACACATAATTCCTGCGTGAAATAACAGGAGCCACATTGATCTAAATGTCTTGAAAAACGGTGATTTGTTTAAATTTAAATTTTAAATTCTGCAGGAAAGGGTAAAACTAGTCATCTCTAAATGTACCCACAACAGAGTAGGAATAAGAGATAAGGCAATCATATATTTTTTTTTCAAAATTATCCATGATTACTGGAAAACATAGTGTATATATAGTTCAACGATAGCAAATTGAAAATTTGTCAGAATCTAGAGACTTTTGAAACTTTCTGAATTCGAAATTATGTAAAAGAAAAATAATGCATGTATAGTTATTTGTTCCTTTTAGTTTATCTTGGCTTTTGACCATTTAGTAATTGTCAAGGCTGATGTACTGATGTACATCAAGTCTTTTAGATGCAAAAGATTTTCTTAGATGTGTGCTCCCATTTAAACCTTAGCTCAAGGCATATTGGCAGAATTTTAAACAGTTGTCTGGTTGTTGCACGAAAATCCAAAGTTTAAGTAAGGTATCGTTGATGTTATTCTAATACCTCGTAACTGCAGCTTGTTCAAAGCTGTGGTTACGAGGTTTTAGAATAACAACGACGGTATGTTTGTGAAACATAAATATCCCCTAAACAGTCATTTTCTTTAAAACTTTTACAAGTAAGGATGATCTTGACTTTGGTATTTGCAAATACCTGTATGTACTGATGAGATCTATCATAAAGCCAGAATGGAGCAATGAACCGTGAATAGACAATGCTACTTTAGCCCAAACATTGAAAAAATGTAAAACAAACATTATTTCCCAAAATTTTATCAATGTGGGAAGCACAAAAGGGGGCATAATTCCTTCAAAATATAAAGATTCATTGAATTGAGTAATTTTGAATAAATTCCTAACAATATTTGTACAAGTACTTCATTTTCTAAAAAGCATTTATTAGCCTTTTCTTTTCCTAACAGACAACAATAAATTGACAAGTAATGGAAGAGACTCTAACAATCTTGACTAAACACAAGAGCTGTCACTGTAAGATGACAATGCCCCCGACACCGCTTTGATTTTAAATTATGGCCAATCTATGTTGAAGGTCAAGGTCATCCAGGGGTCAAGGTCACCAAAGTATGTGCCTACAGAAAGGTAATGTACCAAGGAATGTTGTGGTAAAGTATGATGCGAATATGTTAAGTAATAAGGAAGTTATGGCCAATGTTAAAGTTTTTGGACGGAATGACGGACGGACAAGTCAAATTTATGATGCCTCCCTATCGGGGGCATAAAAATGAGGCACAATAAATCAGCTGTACAACTGGCGCCTGCTTTACTTAACATCTTGCGATCATTTTTTGTGCAGGTCAAAAATCAGAGTTGCTTCTACAGTAGTAACTAAATATAGCATTCTGCCATGCATCATCTCATTGAAATCGTCTTATCAAAAAGATTCCAATGAGATATTGCAAGGCAGAATCTAAAAATGAATGAAACACCAGGTGCAATTTGTGATTTGACATACCATTATTTTTTTCGTAAGAAGTTAAAGCTGCTCTTTCACAGACTTTCATATAAAAAATACAAAACTTGTTCTTAGATTTGGAAATGTGTGTATTCTAGACGATTCAGAATGGTCCAAGGGCATTGGAACTAAAACCAACATATTTCAATAATTTTGTAACTTATTTCTTCGAAGCGGCAAGATAAGTAGGGAATCCAGTCTATAAATTTCCAGTCTATATATTTTAAACTCGTTCTTTTCCGAGAATAATCTTTCATTTTTGCTAGTAATGATATGAAGGTTCAAGCTGTCAAATACTTTGACCGTTATTTTTGATTGAATAAGACAAACATGTGGAATTCTCATGCGTAAATAGTTAACTCGAAATTGAAAAATATTTTTTAAGGCGTTAGGAGTTGCTTTATTTTTCAGAATGATTTTCGCTAAATCCAAGAATAATAGTCTTTCCTTCCATGCATTACCAGATTGAATCTTATTATTTAAAAGTCTTCAACATGATGAGGTCGTTACTTCCAATTAATTTTACGGAAATTTTCAAAAAGTATATTTTCCCGATCTGTGAAAGAGCAGCTTTAAGTAAACATGCCCCTTGACTATCACTGGCCTTACTTTCTCAACTTAAATTAGGCACCAGTTTGGAAAATATTGAGTTAGAGACTAACCAACAGTCAAGATCACTTGAATGGTAAATTAGCTTGTGTCAATAAAATTATCAATGGGAAAACAAACTGTGGTATATATAGTTTACCGCTTAAATAAAGCCATAGATATGAAAGATCAAATGTCACAATCAAATTGTCAAATTTTACCTTTGATACAGTTATTGTCAATTTAATTATACAATTGTATAGATTCAAATACTCATGATTGAAGTTCTGAAAAGCCACACAAGTTGACTGTAACTCGTTATTGCCTATTTCAATAATTAACAAAAACATTAACAATATCAGAATAACAACATAACAAAACTGGGACTTAAGATATAGAACAAACATAATCACAACTTCTTTAATGCTTTCAAGGGGATTAGTGAGAATTCTTGTTTAATTATCCTTTGATAATTATTTTATCACAAAGAAGTGAGGTTATCAAAACATGCATTCTTAGATAGTTTATATTTCTCTAAAGTTTTTCGTCAGTATGTAATCTTTTCACGCATAGATAAAAGACTGAATGTCATGATCACTTCTACTCTTGTAACAAAGAGGAGCCTCATTTTTGTTATTAGACTGGAATTTTATACATGGACAGGTCTCTAGACTATGAACAACAAGGTGCCAAATTGTCACAAGATTCACAAGTCACACTGCTTAGTATAAACTGAGGGTTTAAATAGAACTGAGGTTATTTTGAATGAATGTTTTTTGCACACATGAAGTTTCATGATCCTAGCTGTTATACTTTTAGAGATATACTCCGGACAAGATTCTAGTATGAAAAACAACAATGGGCAATAACTCAAAAAATAGGCCAGGTAGAATTATGGTTCTTGTACACTGCACTCCCCCTTGATGACATCTATACACCCATGAAGTTTCATGAACCTAGCTATTATACTTTTACAGATATACTCCAGACAAGATTCAAGTCTGAAAAACAAAAAAAGGACAATAATTCAAAAAATAGGTCAGGTAGAGTTATGGTTCTTGTGCACTGCACTCCCCCTTGATGAGGTCTATACACCCATGAAGTTTCATGATCCTAGCTTTTATACTTTAAAAGATATACTCCGGACAAGATTCAAGTCTGAAAAACAACAAAGGGCAATAACTCAAAAAATAGGCCAGGTAGAGTTATGGTTCTTGTGCACTGCACTCCCCCTTGATGAGATCTATACACCCATGTAGTTTCATGATCCTAGCTATTATACTTTAAGAGATATACTCTGGACAAGATTCAAGTCTGAAAAACAACAAAGGGCAATAACTCAAAAAATAGGCCAGGTAGAGTTATGGTTCTTGTGCACTGCCCCCCCCCCCCTTGATGAGATCTATACACCCATGAAGTCTCATGATCTCAGCTATTATATTTTTAGAGATAAACTCCGGACAAAATTCAAGTCTGAAAAACAACAAAGGGCAATAACTCAAAAAATAGGCCAGGTAGAGTTATGGTTCTTGTGCACCGCACTCCCCCTTGGTGAGATCTATACACCCCTGAAGTTTCATGATCCTAGCTATTATACTTTTAGAGATATACTCTGGACAAGATTCTAGTATGAAGAACAACAAAGGGCAATAACTCAAAAAATAGGCCAGGTAGAGTTATGGTTCTTGTGCACTGCACTCCGTAATGATGAGAAGAACACAATAGCCAAGTTTGAAGTCGATCGGACTTCAATTGACAGAGTTATGCTCCGGACAAAGAAGTGGACGCCGCTGGACGCCCGGACGCCACAGGTGATCCCATAATACGTCCCGTCTTCGACGGGCGTATAAAAAAAAGTGAATACCTGTAGGCTACATACATGAGTCGACATTAGGACCTGTCTAGGATTCCTGGTATTTTTCACATAAGTATTTTACTATCACAACATCGTTTTCAAGCCTCTAACTTCTTATTCTACTTAGGTTTACAATTATCTACCCACTGATGACAGACAAAAGTTGGACAGGATATTAGCCACAGCAAGGGATTGGACCCCTGACCCTTATAGATGAGAGCTCGACATGCTACTTAGAAATTGTACCAGATTAAACTTTTGTTGTCTGGTAATTTGTAAATGGAATTGATGAAGATATCTTTTGACTTAGGTCATGATCATTACAAAGCTACAGAAAGAAGGGGTATTTTCAATTTCAGATCAAAGTATTTTAATAATGATATTACAAAACCTATGTTTTTGGTACTGAATTGAATTGTCTCATTGAGACAATTCCAATGAGTACCCACAACATAGGTTTTCATTACCAAATAAAGATTTTACACAGGCTTTACCCCCTCTTATCTGTACCTCTAATCAAGAATTAATGTTACTAGCCTTGATCTAAATTTATAAAATGACCTGCATAGAAATGTTACTATCTGGGGCTTACATGTGAGGAGGCTAAATTGAAGTTAAAACATGGAGAGATACAACTGTTACGGCAGATAATGATGACAACAAAATATTGATACCATTTGACAATTTCTTATAGAGTTCAGATTTCTCATTTACGAGGTTAAGATTTGAGAAACAATAGTCATATGTGGATGATATTTTTTTTGTATCCCCCACTCCTTTCAACAATTCTTTGAACAAATAGCAAGCTTTCTAGCATTTATCTAACATTTTCTATTCTTTGAAAACTAATAGTCATCATTTTATTTTAATAAAATTAATCATTTGCTTTTCAAACTATAGAAGGCCATTTCCATAAAATCCAGTTTCCATAACCTATAGAAAGAAGGAAGTCTGAAAATTTATGAAATTCCTTATAAAATTATTTATTCCTTTTCCTACAACTTTGTCTTTTAAGTAAAATTCTTTTCTTTTTTTTTTATCAACATCCCTAACTGCATTTATACAGTATTTTCTTCTGTTTTCATCTGTCTTATATCATGATAATTGGTTTAAATTTAGTGGCTAAATGACATGTTTTAACATAAAATTACAGTGGAATGACGATCAAAACCTTGTCACTGAATCTTGAATAAGCAGAAGTTATGAAATTTTTATCAAACAGTGAAGTCACAGTTAATCTTGCTCTAACACCTTTCTTAATCACACTACCAATTTAGTACAGTAGAATCCCTTTATTAGCAACTCGGATAATCAGGATTTTCGGATAATAGCAACTTTTCCTCTAGCACAAAACCATTTCTTCTTTAACCTAAGTAAAATTCGTCGGATAATCAGAACTCGGATAATAAAAGCTCCCAGATAATGGAAACATATTTTTTGCACCGGGACCCTATTTTATCGGATCTTAGAACAATCGGGATGTGACGTCGGGACAAATAATCAAATTCACAAGTTTTGTCTTTTATTTGACAGGTGATGCCGCGATCCATAAAATACACACAGACGCGTCAAGTTGTTGATCGCACCTTTACCCGATTCATAATCGCTGTTTGCTCTTGTTAGAGTTAATTAAAGTCTGGAACGAATGCTTTGCTTTATATTCTTCAAGTTTACGACGATCCTGCTCGGCATTCAATGATTCGCGATCGTTCAAATGCGGCCCGCTTCCGAGTTTGTTTTATCAATTTTTTTCAAATCCTGTAAAAGGATGAGATTATTTCGCAGAAAACATGCTTACGTTACTGAAATTGAGACGGAATTTTCTGTAAATACGCGATGGAATAAACAACGTATCGAAATCATTTGAAAACGAAAATAACTTACTTTAGATCAGAAATTAATATCCTAATCGAAAAATCCGAGCGGTAAAGATTCTAGAAAGTCATAGGATTTCTTTTCTAACCGAGTTTCAATATGACGTCACGCTGTAAATTTCTCAAAGATTGACCCAACTTCAAAGGGACCGCCGACCACCTGGCATGGGCGGGGTTGTGTGAGTTTTCAAACCGACACACTTTTCTCTCGTGTTTACTCGCCAGTCTAACTAAATCACATAAATTGAGGAATTAAATCTAATGGATAAACTTTAAAAGGTAATTGAATTTAATTTGGCTCATCCCGTTCGACGTTTAATTTGTATCAATCGGCGACTTTAGAAGCTAGATCTACTGGAAGTCGGGCGAATAAACTAAAAAGACATTTCAATTTAACTATTTTTTTCATCATTGAAATACTATCAATCGAACGGGACTGATCAAACGTACATGAATTAATCCCCACTGATTCAAGCCGAGGACGTGCTCGTGCATTTCCGGAAGTTGAAAACTAAATTAAACGAGATATCGGATAATAGAAACATCCGCTTAATAGCAACTTTTCCTCTGACAAATAGGAGTTGCTAATAAGCGGATTCCTCTGTACTATCAACAAAACCCCTACAAACAAAAACTTAGGCAGTGAAACTGCAACGTTTCTGAACTCATGATTTTTCACAATGTTAATAGAGGTTTCTCTTTATGAAATAACTTGGAAACCTTGTTTAACACTGTAAAAGTTCATTACTAATGAAATGTTTCAGAACTATCACAGGTCCACTACCATAATAACACTTTTTATACGCCCGTCGAAGACGGGACGTATTATGGGATCACCCGTGATGTCCGGCGTCCGGCGTCCGGTGTCCGGGCGTCCGGCGGCGTCCACTTCTTTGTCCGGAGCATAACTCTGTCACTTGAAGTCCGATGGACTTCAAACTTGGCAATTATATTCTTCTCATCATTGCGGAGTGCAGTGCACAAGAACCATAACTCTACCTGGCCTATTTTTTGAGTTATTGCCCTTTGTTTTTTTTCAGACTTGAATCTTGTCCGGAGTATATCTCTAAAAGTATAATAGCTAGGATCATGAAACTTCATGGGTGTATAGATCTCACCAAGGGGGAGTGCAGTGCACAAGAACCATAACTCTACCTGGCCTATTTTTTGAGTTATTGCCCTTTGTTGTTTTTCAGACTAGAATCTTGTCCGGAGTATATCTCTAAAAGTATAATAGCTAGGATCATGAAACTTTATGGGTGTATAGATCTCACCAAGGGGGAGTGCAGTGCAGAAGAACCACAACTCTACCTGGCCTATTTTTTGAGTTATTGCCCTTTGTTGTTTTTCATACTAGAATCTTGTCCGGAGTATATCTCTAAAAGTATAATAGCTAGGATCATGAAACTTTATGGTTGTATAGATCTCACCAAGGGGGAGTGCATTGCACAAGAACCACTACTCTACCTGACCTATATTTTGAGTTATTCCCCTTTGTTGTTTTTCAGACTTGAATCTTGTCCGGAGTATATCTCTAAAAGTATAAAAGCTAGGATCATGAAACTTCATGGGTGTATAGTTCTCACCAAGGGGGAGTGCAGTGCACAAGAACCATAACTCTACCTGGCCTATTTTTTGAGTTATTGCCCTTTGTTGTTTTTCAGACTTGAATCTTGTCCGGAGTATATCTCTTAAAGTATAATAGCTAGGATCATGAAACTTCATGGGTGTATAGATCTCACCAAGGGGGAGTGCAGTGCACAAGAACCATAACTCTCCCTGGCCTATTTTTTTAGTTATTGCCCTTTGTTGTTTTTCAGACTTGAATCTTGTCCGGAGTATATCTCTAAAAGTATAATAGCTAGGATCATGAAACTGCATGGGTGTATAGATCTCATCAAGGGGGAGTGCAGTGTACAAGAACCATAATTCTACCTGGCCTATTTTTTTAGTTATTGCCCATTGTTGTTTTTCATACTAGAATCTTGTCGGAGTAAATATCTTAAAGTATAATAGCTAGGATCATGAAACTTCATGGGTGCAAAAATTATTCATTCAAAATAACCTCAGTTCTATTCAAACCCCCAGTTAATACTAAGCAGTGTGACGGGCGTATCTTGTGACAATTTGGCACCTTGTTTTAATTAAATTGAGGACACAAGGTTAACAATAGCACCAGCTATGGGTACCTTCACTCAGCTGTTGGATACTGGATAAAAATTTGCGTAAAAAGGGGCTTTATTTGCACAAAATGCATATTGATTTATCCCCCTTGATTGAAAAAAATGTGAATCAAGTTCCAAGTGAATGCCTTAAGTAATACATGTACCAAAGATATCACAAAATGTAAAAGTTTTCAATTTCCAGGAAACGACTCAAAAAAAATAGTAATACCTTCAGTTTTTCCCAAACAGTAGAGCTATCAACATATAATATCAAAAGAGTCAAGCCCGAGGTTATAAACTTTTGGCATTTGCAACTAAAAAATTTTATCAAATTTAGAATTCAAATTAAATGTATGAACATAAAAATCAATATATTATCTTTTATGTTCATACATTTATTAAAGTAATAAAACAGAATTAAAGCTTAAAGTTCAATTTGAAATTTGAGTAAATTCTGATTTGAGAATGAGAAAAGTTTGATAACCTCAGCCCCTGATTATGTTGGAATTCACTAGAAATATCTTATATATAGCTGATTCTAGTGTGTTCCATAAAACAAAGAGCAAGTGAGTATATATTCCAGTGGCATCCCCTTAATCGCAACCCTGCTCATAGCTTCCCACTACTTAATTGCAACTGCCTATAATTTAATTCTAGTTGTGTTCACCAAGATTCATGCATTCTGATTGGCTGTAAAATTGGTTTCATTACTCAATGAAACAATTTTGATTATGCATTTTTTTGTAAGCTTCCACAGAATGTAGTCCTATAAATAATCAGTGTTTTTAAAGGTAAATCTTTATATTTTTGCTTAAATAAATTGAATTATAAGATATGAAGACACTCTTTGTTGACTTCATGGAGTTATGAAACCTAAAACCTGATCATACATGAATTGGCTTTACAATTGCAACTGACTTTGAGCACCAAAAATAGATGGAGAGAACAAGTAGCTCTAGTTAACAGCAACTTAAGGGTTTAGTGCTAGACTGCACTATGCGTATATATAACATATATACACTTATTACATTCTTGCACTAAACCCTTGAACTTCTAGTAAATAACAAAAATGGCTTGATAATTTGGAGCTGCTTGATTCCACTGCATTGTTTATATACTTATGATAGGAAACCAACCCCTCTTAAATTTAGCTACAAGTAGCTGAAGTTATGAGGTTTGAGGTGCCTTTCAATGGTATACTTTCTTATTTTTAACCAAAAAATTAAGTGTAAGGTGACCCCTTTCTCTTAGGGGACCACTTGTTTGTGGTCCCTTGAATGGTCTTTTAGCACAATTTTTACTGTATACATGTGTTTTACTGAGTACACTGCACACACTGTTTTGCCTCTAATGCTTTAGCTTGTATTTTTCTGTCTTTAACCAGTTCCAGCACTTGTTCAGATAATTCAATCACTTTTGTGTCCTGACAACTCAGTATTAACTCTTCCAGTATCTCATGAGCATTCTCCTCTATCAACATTGTACAGTACCTTGGACCTTCAAGATAAAATCAAAAACATTTCACAGTTAAAACTAGATAAAATCTATAGACCAAGCAAAATGCATCATTACATCCCATAATGTTATAACTTTTCTATCTTCTCATAAAATGAATCTGTTTGGACCATAAAATCAATTGTGTTATAACTGATATTTATTTAATGTTTTTCATTGGTTTATTCAGGAATAATGGTAAATAAAGTTTTGATAAACTCACTGCCTTACCAGTGGAATTATCAAAATTAAATACCCCGCTTTCATTCATTTCATCCTATCTGACGTCATCTATGTGAAGCCCAAAAAGTGATGTCATCATGAGCGCTGCATAGTAATCAAATGCAAAGACACCCTTTTAGAAATTTTGTCCTAAAATTTTCATATGCCGTCTCATTCAGCATTAAAGTAATAGAATAATCTTTTATTCCCCACTCGTGAAAGAATAGCTAAAGTTGTAAACTTAATGAAATGTAAATTGATCTTACACTGAAACAAGCGATTATCCTCCATATCATATTTACCCTTATCACTATTAGCTTAATCCATTATATTTTCAATTCAATGTTTTTGATGAATGTTTAAATACAAGCAGTTTTTCCATTTTCAAAAAAAACAAGAGCCATGTCGGACATGGCCATCCCCCGCCAAGAAAGCTTGATAGTAAACTGAAGCCTAATAGATAAAGGGTTCTACTTTAAGAAATTAAGCCCCTACAAAATCCAAGTCTTTTAAATAACAAAGGGCAATAACTCCAAAATTATGCATGCCAGAGTTATAGTTCTTGTGCACTGCACACCTCTTCCATGAGATCTATCCACCCATAAAGTTTCAAGTTGAAAGCTTTAATACTTTAGGAGTTATGCTCGAGACAAAATCTAAGTCTTAAAAATAACAAAGGGCAATAACTCCAAAATTATGCAAGCCAGAGTTGTAGTTCTTGTGCACTGCACTTCTCCTTCATAAGATCTATCTACCCATAAAGTTTCAAGTTGATAGCTATTATACTTTAGGAGATATACTCCGGACAAAATCTAAGTCTTAAAAATAACAAAGGGCAATAACTCCATAATTATGCAAGCAAAGGTTGTAGTTCTTGTGCACTGCACTTCTCCTCCATGAGATCTATCCATCCATAAAGTTTCATGTTGATAGCTATTATACATTAGGAGATATGCGCCGTTAACAAAAATCTAAGTCTTAAAAATAACAATGGGCAATAACTCCAAAATTATGCAAGCAAAGGTTGTAGTTCTTGTGCACTGCACTTCTCCTCCATGAGATCTATCCACCCATAAAGTTTCAAGTTGATAGCTATTATACTTTAGGAGATATGCTTAGGACAAAAACTAAGTTTTAAAAATAACAAAGGGCAATAACTCCAAAATTATGCAAGCCAGAGTTGTAGTACTTGTGCACTGCACTTCTCCTCCATGAGATCTATCCATCCATAAAGTTTCAAGTTGATAGCTTTATACTTTAGGAGATATGCTCCGGACAAGTTTAGTGAAGGAATGACGGACTGACAGACGGAGAGCATTACTATATCCCCTCGCCGAATACGGCGGGGGAAAAAAATCCTTTTCCTTTTTAATCTTGATAGGCATATTATTGTATCAACCAAAATTCCATTATTTTTTTTACTTATTTGTTTCTAAAAGAGGATACAGTTCTTTTGGGGCTTAAATCTTTTTTTAGATCTTTTAATTGCTGAGTCTCTTTCAGTAGAAAATAATAAACCAAATTTTCACTATCTATTTGAAATATTTCAAAATTTGGCATAACTTTCTTGTGCATTGCTCTACAAATATACTGCATTGAATTCTCAAATTCCTCTGAAATCTTATCAATAGCAGGGGTGTAACTACCATTATGCACATTATGCAAGTGCAAAATAGTAAATAAAATCCTCAGTTCAAAAAAGTTATTTATGAATGATTATTACATCATAACTACATTTTTTTCAAGCTGTTGCTACGATGTATTGATCATTCATCAATGTTGAAATCATTAGACTTATCCCTGGGAGCCCCTTGTTTTCTCCTCCATTTCCTGCCCATGAACAGGTGCAGTTAACACATTTGCGTATGTAGAGGTTTTTTACCTCTTTATTTCTCAATGAAATCAAATGCTGTGAGTATTCATAAGAACGGTCTCAACAAAGTGTTCCCTAAAAGGACTAACAACAAAGGATTTGTGTAAGTGGTATTGAAAGACTTTCATTTGAATTAAAAAAAAGACCTCCTCTAGGTACAATCAAATCTTACCATTTTTTGTACACACGTGAAGAATGGCCCAAACTGCCCACAATTGTACAGCAGGAACATCCCGGGCTTTTAATAATGGGGTAAATGGCTTGAATGTCCTGGAAAAAGTTTTACACAGAAATTACTTTTTAACAGTTAGAGTATAGAATTTTTTTCTTAAAAGAAACACATGTTTAACATAATAATATCTTTAACTTTTACATTTGTTAAAAAGACATTATTGGACTTGTAGAAGTTTCTTGTTACAGAAAATTTTCTTCAAATATTTGTCCAAAAGATGGTTCCCTCCACCCCCACCCAAATTTATACTGTTATATCAAATACAAATACTGGTATTGTACTGATTTTTTACTGAAATATTCCTAACATATCATTTTTGCAATAAAAGACAACCTTAATATAGCATGCCAATCAAATGTTTGATGAGCACAAAAGCATGTTTGATGGGTTCAAAAACAGTGTGTATATACAACGCATAGACACATAAACACGTGTTTTAGCATTTTGCCATTAATGTGAGAAGTTAATTAAAAATCTTTTTTAACAATGAAGATCTAATTCATATAAAAGTAAAATACACATCATGACAATCACATTTGGGTGTACTACACTGTGGTAAATACCACTGTGGTATACTGCTGTAACTTTTCTTGTTGTACCCATGCCTAGTCTATAGAAGCCTACCTGTAAGCCACCATTTCCCCTCTTGGAAGCTCCCATTTCAGCACCACATCATACTGAAACCAAAAATTATAATGCTGGTCAGTTTAGGCGGTTTTAGTCACCCAATTACATTACTACCTACCAAGATTTTGGTTTGTTTATTCATGGAAGTCATAATAAAGAGTTTAAATTAGAAAAAACAAATCTTCTGAGGGTGACTTATACCTTGAAACTACAGCTTTGTCAAAGCTATAGTTATCAGATTTTAGTTGACCAATATTTATTTTGTCATCACATGTCTGATCCACTTACCAGTGCTAAATTTTTATCTTGGTTTACAACTGGATCTCTAGAAATGACTAAAAGTTCATATTCATTGAAGATGTAATAATAGAACTGCAACCTCAAATTATACTGCGTAACAGCTACTTCAAACTCAGGGGTGTGGAAATATGACTTATCTTTCTTGTCCTTGGACAAGTAAAATGTGATTTTGTACTTGTCTGGTATCAAAATCAACTTGTCTGAAAAAAAGTGAATGAATAAATTTCAAGAAACATTGCATTTGAAGAAGAAAATACTGAAACTCAGCATTTTCTTTATTAATTTTTTTTTTCTACTATTTGATTTGTAAATATGGATTATTTATCTTTTAGATCTAATTGAAACCTTTCCAAGACTTGCCATGGTATTTACTTGTCCATGGACAAGTTGCCCATCAAAAAGTACTTGTCCGCAAATAGAAAAGCTCATGTTGGGCAAGTTGGGCATGGGATTTCCACACCCCTGTCATACTGAAACAAAAGCACCCTAAACAGGTGCCACCACTTGATAGTTTACATATATTCCAATTCTTACAAAACTCACCAAATCCTGTAGAATGTCTGCCCTATCAGTTCCTGCTATGAGCCAGGACTCTTCACCATCCATGGCTAGATGGGCAATGATACCAGCAGCAAAGTAACTCACATCAATCTGGTCAACTTTCATTAACCGACTGAAAAATACAGGGAAGGATATACAGTAAACTCTCAGTAGTTTGCAAGGCAGTGGTTTGTAGGTATATACATTCTTTTGTCCAAATTTTTTCCCTTCTTTATCTTTGTAAGAAAGCTCTGTGTTCTTTGCACATCTGTTGTTCGTAGTTTGTAGCCCGTAGCCCGTGTTAAGAGAGATTGTTAAGTCCAGAGAGATTGTTTATAACACAAATTCATATGTTTAATTCGTAGCTGTGAATTGTGGATCCAATTACTACCCAATGTGTCACAATAAGACATTTACCTTTATTTTTACACCTGTTGATCGGTAATCTACTGATGGATTGTTGATATGCATCCTTATTTAAAGGCCTTGTTTGGCGGGTTTACTCAATTATTGATTTCAATCAGCAAACAAGAAATCAATTTTATCAACTGATTTCATACTGATCTCATACAAAGGAATATGTAAATGTCCATAGTTTTGATTGTCAACATGTTGTCCACACAGATGCATTGTACTGTTGAAACTTTATCATCCACTGAAGGAGTACCCAAATTAATTTGATCCACAGGAAAACTGATTGACATTTGAACTGATATGTAAACAATTAAATAAATATTGCGTTATTTTGGTTTTGAATATGGACTAAACACAAGAGAGGCATTGTTCAAATGGTATTTTCGCTTTATTACTCTCAACAAATGGTCTTGTGGGTAATTGATTCAAAATATATGTGTATAAACTTATTATCAAGCCCAAAACAGAGGGTACCGAGTCCAATTTCTATTCATTAAGAATCTACTGACCGCATGACTCTGGTTGGTTGGTACTATGTTTTGTTGGTATAAATTATCCCAGTCCCATGAGCTACCAACTAGCAAGGGTATACTTAACATTGATATACAGTCAAACCTCAGTCTCTCAAACAGGGCTTATCTTGAACACTAGGGAAAATTCCAACAAGGATCTCAGTGCGGGCAGATTTCGCTCATAATTCATAGTGTTCGACCTCAGGAAAACTCATACACCAGGGCGGTCGAACTCTCGAACACATTCTTCAGTCCGGAAGTTTAAAATGCTTTATATTTCACCTGGAAAAATTCGAACAAAGGGTCTATCGCTAATAACAAGATGTCAGATTTAGGTGATTTTCACACTATTCAACTGGTAATCCTTTTTTGACACCTTATTGTCAATTATGTACCGTGCATCATAAATACCCATTCCGTGATAAATACACTGTTTAATTTAATTGAATTAAGTTGTTGTTTGGCCATCTGCTATTTACATTCTATATACATTGAGTATTGTCTCTAATTGATATTTCGGCCTTTCCGAAGTTTGTCTCTCACCAATGGGTAGATAATCGTAAACCTATGTGAGATAGCAGTCGGAGGCTAGGAAAGGGTGTAATGGTAGTACAGGTGAAAGAAATACCAGGAATCCATTGTTAGGTGCTCCGGCCGCTGCGATATAACTGCGAAATTGTTGAAAGCGGCGTAAAACCCATTCAAACAAACAAACAAATCTAATTGATATTTCGGCGACTAGTTAACTTAGCAATGTCAAAAAACATACAGATATGTAACATCTGCTTGAAAGTATGACAAGAAGGGTCCGAACAGGTGACTCGCGTAGAAATTTGGGTTTAAATTTAGATGGATCTACATTTTCTCAAAGACTGATGTAAATTTATATACTCGACAAATGTTTAAAGTTCAACATTTGAACGGTGTTTAAATTTGACTTTGATTAATTTTTCACTTGCAATTGAGGCCGCGTACGTAACAGGAATAATAGTGTGGTAGCTTTTTTTGAAAACAAAGGGAATGAAACAATAAGACTCTTTAGTAGAAAGTTATTTCATCATTATTTTCTTTATTCATTTTCAAACACAAATCCCGTGGATCAATCTTTAGAAACATACAAACCAACGAAATAAAAAGTGAATTTGAAGAACCAAATAAGAATACATATATTCGGATATGATGTATTACCAGATGTGGCCCATTCCAATCTGTTGGTACCTTTAAAGTATTTTGGATTGGTTGAACCACTGATCCCTGGAAAAAATTATCAAGTCCCGAAGGTGTTTGAGCTACCGAAGTTTAACTGTATATATATTAATGTTAAAACTGAAGTCTATTATCTTACAACATCCAATGTTCCAGAGTTGAAGTTTAGGAGCAAATCCGTGTGAAAACCAACCAAAGTTTTGCCACATATAGTCACAATTTCAATTAGACCATATTATTTCAATACAGGATCAAACACTGAAAATTGACGGTGCCTTTCTTTTTTTCACATTATCCAAGGATTCCACATTTCCACTTTTGTAGCTAACAAATTAGTCAGTCATTTTTTTATGCTCTAGACAAGTACAGGGTTTTTTTTTTTTATTGTGTTTTGTTTACCTGAAGATATTTTCTTTGCATTAAAATAATGTTTTGAGTAAAAGATAATGCCCAGAACATATTTTGTGAAAAACTAAAACGGTTTCTGCCATTATTGTCAATTTTAGCAGAAATTGTTTACTTAGTTAAAACATTCATGATACTACAACTTGCTAAAATACAAATATACAAGGGTTAATACATTTATAGGCAAAAAATCTTACTTTGTGATCATCAAAAAGTCCACTCTCATTAATGAGCTTCTGTAGGACTCCACTTCAGCTATATTGTTCTGAAAAATTAAGAAGTTTTTGAAAGACTATTGTTAACATCGATTTTTATGAAACACCAGCACATTGAAATATAAATAGCGGTTGAAACTAACTCCTGAGAGAAAGGAAATGGACTCCTAACATAGGGTATCAAGGAGTCCAAGCTCAAAATAAGTACTCTGAATTCATAATGGAAGAACATTGTGGAAAAGAAGAAATTGCTTGTTATAAGCAATTTCTCTCTTTTCCACAATGTTCTTCCAATTTTTTTTCAAAAATACTATTAGATGGAAGCTAATATTTTCTTCAATAACTTTTGTAGAGAAAATATCTACAGTTTTGGCAAGTGTTAGAGAGAAGACTGCTTCTTGTTCCAAATACTCTCTCATGATCCAGGAAGTCCATCGGACTCCTTACTTGGAAATGGAAGGAGTCCCAACTGGCAAACAAAGAGTCTCAGACTCCCCTTAATGTCAAACCCTGATAAATCAGGATTCAATTAATCAGACTTCCTGATACAAAGAGGTTTTGTTACATTATCATAAATACCAATATTTCTTCTCTTTTTTTCTGACAGGCAATCAAATAAATAAAGGATATTGAATGATGGGTCATTGAATACCAAATTTATAACTAGTCATTTATAAACAGGTAAAAACAAGGCTGATTTTTTATTTGTTTTAGATGAGTTTAATAAATCCGGTATTTCATGAGCAAAACTATGATATTCGTTTTATGATATGACTTGAATGTTTGCCACAAATCCAAGAAATTCCAGAATTTGTTGATTGAAGTTATTCCGCTAAACATATAACACTGCTTTCGAATTGATTTCATCAAATACATTATGATGTCCTTTTCACACAAATAATATAGCATTGCTAAACATTCTTAGCTAATTTGCATTGTTATTCAACTAGTGTAATAACACCCTTGTAATATCAAAAATATTCAACAGGGTAATTTCACTCCCACAATGTGGGTCATATTGTAAAAAGATAATTTGAGCTCTGCTGATTCAATATCTCTGAGGAAGACTTAATCGAATACATCAAACCTGTCTTCAGCAAGCACCAAAGGGACATTCAAAAAGTGCTGGCTTAAGACAGTTGCTTGCTTAATACAGGAAATTTTCAGAGCAAATGGTTCATTTGGCAACTCTGTGGCCATTTGATTAATACAGATTGCTTGTTGAATGCAGGTGACAGCTAAGACAGGTTTGACTGTATATGTGCTTTCACATATAGGCTGTTACACATTTTTTTAATGATACCTCAAAGTACAAACCTGACACAAATGAACACCTACCAGTAGACCAAGTATTTTTGTTTCCACCTGAACTCTGACCTCAATATCCATGTTACTGACCACCTGTAGGGCACTCATATAAAGGTCAAGGCCACCTTCATTTAGAAACACTCGGCAAGTTTTGGGAGATTCATCTGAAAGAGAAGCGGATCTCATTAGCTTTAATAAACATACATGACATTGTATAACCCTTATTTTTAATTCAAAGATACTCTTGAATTTAAGACCAGGCCAAAGTTTCACACCTGGTAAAGGATTAACCTTTTTCCAACTGAAATCAAATTTATTTCAAGCAAATTGAGAAACTTTGAAACATTCCAACTAATTTAGCTCAAATTTCACTTGGCCTAACTGGCTTAAAAAGTTCTGTGTTCAGCATGAATATTCCATAACTAGAAAGCCATGAATGGCTTGAGTCGCTCCATATGCTTGAATTTCTTGTAATAGCAAATAAAAGTTTTTACTAGATTTTTCGATGTTTTGGGTTCTTAAAGCAAACACAAATTTAAAAGCAGTAATGTAGTCAAAGCAAAAGAAAGCAAATAATTTATTAACTGACTAATTTATTAACTAATTGATGGATATTGCAGTGATAATAACCATGATGGACATTGGAGTAATAATGAAGTCGAAAAAAATGCAATTTTGTCAAACTCAAGGGAACATATAACAAGAGAACCTTGTTGGTCCTTAATCGCTCACCTAAACCTAGATAGCTAGAAAATCCCACTTTTGTCAAATAAAGATGCGAGATTATTATCAAGCTGAAAATTGCTCTCATGATCTTTTAAGTTTTTAATAATCAATTTATGTGGCTGTATCAGTGAAAAGGATGTTTATAAAAACTGTCATTTCCTCAAAGGAACATATTTCAAACAAGTAATTAAGTGTTTTTAGGTGTCACATACTGAAATATTTCAGCAAAGAAAAATTCATGATTGATGAATAACATATAGAAAATTGACCTCTGTCCATAAAATACATATTTTTTATCCAATCATAGTGCAGCCTGATAATGGGTCACCAAAGGAACATTCACGTGAAATATGGTTGATATCCATCAGTAATATTCTGAGAAAATGATTTTCAAAGGTTCCACCATATAACATATAGAGAAATGACCTCCTCCCATAAAATACATATTTTTCATCTGATCACAATCATCTTTTGCAGACTAATAAAGGGTCATCCAAGGATCATTCATGTAAAACTTGATTGGTATACATCAATTATGTTCTCAGAAAAGTGCATTTTTACCATATTTGGAAATTAGCCAGGTCCATTAAATCCATGTTTTTCAATGGATCAAAATGTCTTGAACAATATTGAAAGAGGGTCACCCAAGAATCATTCCTGTGAAGTCTGGTTGAAATTCATACAGCAGTTTCTAAGAAGATTTTTAAAGAAAAAGTTTACGACTGGATAAACTGACAGGCGGACGCATGACGGACATAGCGCCATGACAAAAGCCCCAAAGGCCTTAAGCCAGTGGAGCTAAAAGTCACAATGAGAATTAATTCATTGACTTACATTTATTTACTGCTGAACATTTGATCCAACTTACCTGTTAAGTTCCAGAGGGCACTTAAAGTAAACTTTAAGGTCATATCTACAAGGTTGTTCTCAATCTTTTGTTTGACTAACTGTAACATTTTCTTCATGTAACGATTTTTGGCACCTAACTCTGAGGTCTTTTGAGTTGATATCTGTAATGGAATTTTCGTGTAATGTTAATAATAGGACAGTATACATGGTCTTTCAAATTGTTTCTTTGTTTGAATGGGGTCTTTATGCTGCCTTAAACAATCTTTCAGTTATATGGCGAAGCCTGGGGCACCCTACAATGGATTCCGGGGTATTTCTTTTACCAGTACTGCATTTCATCCTTTCCTGAGCCCAGCTGCTATCCCACATGGGTTTATCTAAAATCATAACCTATAAGTGGAAGACAAATAATGGAAAAGGATGAGTGCCACTGTTGGAATTCAAACCCTGTACCTTTTGAATGATAGTCTGATGTGCTACCACAGCGCTAAGATGGCGGTTCCAAGGCCTAACAAGGAAATCTCAGTAGTTATCTTACTATTTTGTCAATAATTTATCCCTGGCCGACATTCTTTTCTGATACTTGACCAGAGTCAGTTGAATTTGATGTTTGAAATACATCAAAATCATTATACTTATCTTATAGTTTCTTTTTAATTACAAGTCATGATCTATTTCTAACTTTCTGAGAACAAAGTAACTTTTAGAGAGTTACCAGGAATCATTTTTGGGTGACATATTGAGAGATGCTCTAATTTTTCTGCAACATATCTCATTGAAATTGGCTTGATGAGAGAAAAATCTCAAAGCAAAATGTAATGTAGTAAAGAATTTGTTGGCTCAGTGCAAATCAGTTGTAACAGCCTATTATTATATAGGCAGTTACATCTGTTTGGAGCTGAGCTATTGATTCGTTTAAATTTCTCACCAAACATTCTTAATTTCTCATTAGATTCAGCTACATGAGGTATTTTTGTGCACGTTTTTCTGAGCCAGAATTATGCCCAAGTTACACTATATCAACACTATAGTTTGACCAACA
The DNA here is from genome assembly GCA_948146395.1 of Fragum whitleyi. Taxonomy (NCBI): domain Eukaryota; kingdom Metazoa; phylum Mollusca; class Bivalvia; order Cardiida; family Cardiidae; genus Fragum; species Fragum whitleyi. The sequence goes on along the minus strand of OX411548.1, from coordinate 25,701,967 downwards.
AACAGGGTTGTTCATAAAGACATAAGAGCCAGTGCGGACATTTCCAACAATTTCACATCTGTGCAAGGTAAAAATGATGGGTAGCATTTACAACGACATTATGCAATAATATATGCTGACTACATGACAATGGATTAAGACCTTATTATCTATATAGCGCTTAGGAAAGATTCTGGCCAGACTGTGCAGCTGCAGAGGCTGGCCAGACCCTTTGCTTTGCAAACATTTGAAATTGTTGGAAATGTCACTCACAGGCTCATTTCAAGCATTTGCTGACACAAACCATGTGATGTGGGTTATCTACTTGAAACATATCATCAAGGCGTTTCAAATGAGTACCCACATCATAGGAATTCATTTAGAAGTACAGATTTTGACTTGCATTACCCCTTCTTTTCTAGTTTTTGTTTGTATGGTGTTTGATGCTGCTTTAAACAATCTTTCAGTTATATCAAGATGGCTGGAGCACCTAAAAATGGATTCCTGGTATTTCCAACACCAGTACTACTATAACATCCTTTTCTAGCCTCAAGGTACTATCCCACATAAGTTGCGATTATTGACCCATCAGTGAGACGAATAGTCAGAAAGGATGAAGGTCGCCCTTGGGTATCAAATCCTGGACATGAATGATAGTCTGACGCACTATCACTGCACTATGAAGCCGGCTCCTACTTTTCTAGTCCTTAGCATTACTAACTTTTGCTGCAAGTATAGAACAGATGGCGACAGACATTCTGTTCATGGCAGGATCATCATATAAACACAGACACTCCATAACCAGTCTGGCACATTTAAACCAATCAAACTGTACGTCTTGTAATATCCTGTCACTACACAGGGTCAGGAGGGCATTTCTTTGTAGCTGAAAATGTAGGCATTATGCTCTTTGAAATTGAATTTAAGACAAAGGAATAAATGAAATATGCAAAAATATTTACTCTTTTCAATTTACCTATTAGCTTTTGATAACAAATTATAAGCGCAAAACACATTTGTGGTAGTTTTTTTTATCATATTCAAAAAGCTTTGATTTTTTCAAAACTGAAATAAAATATTCCAATCATGCTTAGTGAATATAATTGTGATGGTCCATCATTTTCTACCAACTCCCTTGAATAGAATTCAGCCTAATTCCACTTCAGTGCATTGCATTTCTTACTATCACCCGTGTTTGCCATGTAGACTTACATTTGCCTGTGCACTTCCAAAGTCTAAGCAAAGTCATAAAAACTATACCCAAAAGATAAATAGAAAATTGTACATCTTTTTAATTATAAACTTTATTAATTAGTTTTGAAAACAAAGAAGTTGCTTGTAACTATTGCTGGCAACAAGAAATTTTTACTTTTTCAAATATTCAGGGCTCATGTTTGACCCTTAAACCTGGGTTTTAACCCCCAAAATACGGGCAAAATCCCATTTTGGCCCCTAAATTTTCCGGTCTGGATGTTCATTTTGACTCCTGCAATTTTCAGCTTGATATTGATCAAATTATTAATTGATTAGAAATAACTGTCTCTTTTATATCTTTATAAGAGATTCATAGTTTTATCAATCTGATATAAGGATATGAAAAAGACAGTTGAAAATGTCAACAATTATTACCAAGACAAGTTGACTTATGATACACTTATTCTATTGGTTTGACCCCTTTGCTGGTAGTAGAGACCCCTAAAAAATTACAGTCAAGGGGTCAATGAATCCTAAAATTCAAAAGCTATCACAAGACTTGCATATTTTTTACACTACATAGGATAGTTTTAATTCAAATGGCATCCACTTTTCATTGTCATCTGTAACCTCATTCAGTTTGGATCAGTCTCAAATTTCACGAGAGCCATGTCAAACATGACCATCCCCCGCCATCAAAGCTTGATAGTAAACTGGACCCTAAAGATTAAGGATTCTTTTGCACTGAGATTCTTCATCAAGAGTTCTATGCCCCCGACAAAGAGTAAGACTTATAAAATATCAAAGGGCAATAACTCCAAAATTATGCAAGCAAGAGTTTTTGTTCTTGTGCACTACACTTCTCCTTTATGAGATCTATCCACCTTTTAAATTCTAAGTTGATGGCTATATAACTTTCAGAGATATGCTCAGGACAAAATTTAAGAATTTGAAATAACAAAGGGCAATAACTCCAAAATCAAGCAAGAGTTGTAGTTCTTGTGCACTGCACTTTTCCACCATGAGATCTATCCACTTATAAAGTTTAAAGATGAAAGCTATTATACTTTAGGAGATATGCTCCGGACAAGTTTAGTGACAGAACCTCGGAAGGATGGAATGACAGAACCACAGAATGATGGACGGAGACCATTACAATATCCCTTTTGCTGAACAACAAGGGATAAAGGAATGACAGAGGAAGACCATTACTTTATCCTCTTCGCCAAAGAGGGGGATAAAAATATAGGAAATGCAAAAGTACCTGTTGATGATTGGGAAAGTTTTCCATGGCTTGCAAGGTCTGTTCTACTATTTCTTTAAGCAGACATGGATGTATTTGTTTTCCTATTTCATCTTTGGACAGATTATAAAGACAGGCTGTGGCGGCCATCTGTACCCCCAACTGTCTGGGGTGCATCATCATGGCCCGTAAAACAAGCTGAAATGTAATCAATAAACACTGTATGAACATTTAGGATTAACCTGCTGAATCTAGATTTTATTTTCTACAAGTTTACAATTGTTGAGAGATTTCAAATAGTCTGGTTCAAGTTTTATTTAATAATTAAGTAGAAAGCAGGCATTTTAGGCTTAGATCAGACTACACAGCTGTGCAGTGACAGAAAATAGTTGTTCTCTCATATACATCAATATTATCCTTAAATACTCTACCTCAAGGTACAGGCAGTTTCTTTGTATGGGTGGGGTTTGACATCACTTTAAACATTATGGCAGATATATATCAGGGGCTTATACACCCTCTCATGATTTGTTGATTCTCACATCAGTAACACCACATTTCATGCTAAGTGTACTTATTATCAAACATCAATTGATGGGAGACAAATAATGACTTTTGTCAAATGCAGGACGAAAGTTCGCTTAGCCAGAGATTGAACTCACAATCCCAGGCTTGAAAGTCCAACACATTAGCGACTACGCTAAACGGAACCAGCTCTTCATACATACAGATAAGGTTACCTAAATACCCATGGCCTTCTTCATTTCAGCAGAATTAAAATATCAAATCAAACTTATTAGAATAGACAATTTACCTTAATGAGGTCCTTTCTGGGTGAATCTATACCTTGTGAAAACCCATAGAGTGCATAGAGAGATTTCTGCATGTATAAATTCCTGGACACATATCGCTTCAGAGCTTCTGACAGTTGTCTTTCATTGGCTTCACCAGTAACCTGATTGGTTGATAAAAGAAAAATATTACAAATTTGAAATCAAGCTCCAGATGTACAGATAAGAGGGGGAAAAGCTAGTCTATTATCTTTATTTCTCAATAAACCCTTATGTTTTGGTTTCTCATTGGAATCATATCGACAAGCAGATTCTAATGAGTACCCACAACATAGGATTTGTGCTTGTATATTAAAATAATTTTATTTGAAATCCAAAATACCCCCTCTACCTGTTGCTCTTAAGCTCTCTAAAAAAACAAACTAAGAGATATATATAACAAATGGTAAAAACAGTGTAAAATCTTGATTATTGGAATCATCTTTGCCTGATAATTACAGTGAGTCCACAAAATATAGAATATGTGCAAGTATTGTTGAAATATTTAAGATAAATTCTAACATCTGGAATTCCCCTTCCAACTGTAGCTCTGCTTAATAGTTTCATTCCTTTAATAAACACCGAGTATATCTTATATTTGTGAATTATCTTTCAAACATGTTCCTTGACAATTGCATAAATGATTAAGATATATCTGTGATTCAAAATTGAATTAGTCCTTTGTATGTTTTTGTTTGAATTGGGTGTTATGCCGCTACATGTATTAACAATCTTGCAGTACTTATGTTGACTTCATCTAAAAGATTTTCCATGCCTACAACTTTTCTACTAAGCCAGGTCATTTCTTTTCTTATGACTGTTTTCAGAACCCTTTTCTGGAAGAATAGTAAGTGCTCTTGTTTTACATATCTGAAAATATCTTGATTTGACCCTTAGATTTTTCTAAAAAGGGGGTCATTTTGACCTCCTTTAGAAAAAAAATATTTTAGAAATTTTAAGGGTTAAAACAGAGTTTTATCAATGCATCTCACATTTTGTTTAGAATTATACAAATTAATTTCTATCTTATCTTTACAAGAAACTGTCAATTGAAAGTGAAAAATGTAAAGTTTTATTCATAATTTAACCTGTCTGTTGTTTTGACCCCTTTAAAACCAGATCCAACCCGCAGGATTTCATGGTGAAAGAGTCATTGACTCTGAAATTTGAAACATACCACAAACCCTGTGTAGTATTGCGTGAGAGTGAGTGTAGAGTGTAGAGTGAATAAGCCACCTTATACGTACCACTAATTCATCACAATGGTCCGGACACTCTTTATCATTAAAGATATCGTATGTACAGGCCTCCGTTAGGGACAGTCCTAGAAACTGTAAATTGTGGCTTCTTATAAATTGTCTGAAAAGAATCAAGCATTGAAGCAGGTTAACAACCTAAAATATGTTGATTTTAAATCATGCCACTATGCTATTTTATCATGAAAACTAGATTTTTAAACTGGTATAGTCCTCTTGCTAATAAGAGGAAAGAAACTTTAATCATTGAGACAATTCTTTTGAGTTTTAATAACGTAGCATTATTGAGAAATTCGCAATAGCAAACATACTCAATGAAAATAATGTTCCTTATTGGTAAACAACATGAGTACTAAGTGACCATTCTCTTGAATGACCGCTTTTTGATGGTCCAGTAAGTGGTTGCTTAATACACATTTTACTGTTCTGTCTTTTTTTCTTTTTGATAGGTATTTAACCCTTTCCTGTTTTACAAAATTTTGGACCTGTCCAAATTCAATGGTTTTGCAGACGAAAATTAAAAGGTCGATTTAATTTGAAAAATAACAATTCTATAGGGTAGAAAATAGTGTAGAAAAAGATGAAATTGCTTGTCAGAAGCAATTTCTTCTTTTTTCACAATGTTTTCTCAATCATAAAATCACAGACACGTAAAAAGCAGGGATTAAACAGCAAAGGGTTAAGAAAACATGTCCTTACAAGAGTATATCCTCAGTGGCACCAATATTCCCTGATATATCCAGCGAGGTCAAATGAGGTAGACAATGTGGCTGTGATATCAGGTCATGTATTTGAAATTTGGACGAGCTTTTGGAGAGTATTGATTGCACATTTTGTAGTGAGTCATCTGATACATCCAGGTGTATCAGGTGTGTTAGGTCACGAATCACCGGTAACATATCACAGGTCTGAGCAGCTCGTAAACAGTACATAGATAAATACTTAAGACGGTCTTTACACTTCCGTAATGCTGATATATCGTCAATAGGAGTTGCTGAAATGTCTAAACTTTGTAAGTTGGGCAGATCCTCTGCGATGATTTCTAGTCCATGTTTATTGAATTCCGTCCGGCTCACATTCAGGCTGACCAAATTGTGCAGTTTGGACAGGGACACCACCACACAAAATTTCATATTGTTGAGAAAAGTACTGTTACTGACATTTAGGGTGCGCAGATTGGTCAATGTCCATTCACCAAGACACCCAATCACATCATTTATTGTTACTGATTTGAGTCCTGTTATTTCCAAATCTGTGATTCTATGTTGGCGCAGTGTGCGCAAGCCTTTTGTTGTAAGTTGAGCATCTCTAATTTTCACATGTTTTAGATTTGTAGCTTGTGAATCAAACAATCCTAAAACATCATCAGTCAAGCGTCCTTTTTCACAAAGACTTTCGAGAAGTTTTTCTGACAGATTACCCTGGAAGAATACATCCTCTTTGAAGGAAATTTTCTGGGTTCCTACTTCTGACACAGTGCTCTCACATAAAGCCTCTAAGTTATCACAGATGAAGTCAACACAGCAGTCATGGAGGCTCATAGGCGTGTCATACATCTTGATGCAGTCTAGTTTCACCTATACAGTAATATTTTCCTGAAAAAGAGTATGAAAATAACAATCAGCATGTCTAAACTGTTGTCGCCCTGAATAACAAGAAGCCCAAGAGGGCCAGTATCGCTACACTGGCCCTTTGAAATTCCTAGCAAGTTTATGAAAATTCATTACTAAATTGCATCAATATTTAGCTTAAACATGATCTATTTGTATGCAGATAATGATCTAAGGCCAGATTTAATGCACAAAAGCCTTGAGATTTCAATATTTTACTGATACAGTAGCATCCCTTTATTTGCAACTTGGATAATAGGGATTTTTGGTTATTAGCAACTTTTTCTCCAGCACAAAACCATTTGTTCTTTAGCCTGAGTAAAATTCGTCAGATAATTGGAACTCTGATAATAGAATCTCCCAGAAAATAGAAACAATTTTTATTTGCAACCTGGCCCTATTTTATTGGATATAAGAATCAATCAGGAGATTACATCAAGACAAAAAATATCAAGATAAAAATTAACGAGTTTAACTTTAAATTAATATCGTGACATCGCCATGATTCCTAAAGTTCAGATAGCAGTGTAAAATTGTCAAGTTGTTGATCACACCTGATTCCTAATCATTATTTAATCATAGTGATAAAGTGTTTGAACTAATGCTCTCAGTCTGCTTTGCATTTTCTTTAATTTTTTGTGTGTTGCCAATGGTAATTTAACAACCAATTTCATCGCCCCTACCTTCTTTTTCCATTCTCCTTTTTTTTTTTAAAAAAGTAAATCTCGCTTGCATATATCGCGTTAGAATAAAATGTCATGAAGTCTTTTCTTAGCGAAGATTACTACTTGCTTCAAATTTATAATTATAATCCTAAACAAAATATCTGGGTGATAAAGAAGCGAGAAAATCATTAGCTTTCTAACTCATTTTCAATATGATGTCACGCAATAAATTTCTCAGGGAATGACCTGACTTCAAACACGCCGCCAAACACCTTGCCTGATCGAGGGCGTCTGTATTTTCACAACAACACTCTTTTCTCTTGAGTGTACTCGGCAGCCTTATTTATTTCAACTCGTACTATTGGCAAATTTTGGATTTGAAAGCCTTTGGTCCTTGGGATAATTGTTTATAAAGACGTAAATAAATTTCAAAACTTCATTTCTTCAATTTTCATTCAATTATAAGGGACCACAAAAATAAGCAATTGATCAGAACTTGCCAAATGTATATGTTTTTACACATGCATGCCTTGATTCTAATGCCGACGATGAACAAAGAGGAAATTCAAAACTGCAAGATAATTGGCTTTAGTTGTTTTTATCTTAATAGGTCTGGAACCACTTCTGTTTTTAGCAGTGAAAAGTTGAAAACAGCACATTTTGACAAATGTGTTTTTTTAAAACTATCCTAACTTCTCTTTTTTTTTAATACTTTTTGTAACAGTAGATCATCATTGAAAACAATGCTTTTGATTCAAAGATAATTTAGTTAATGATTTATGTACAAAAAATATTATAATAAAGAATGATGTAAGTTTTAGATGTGTTTTTTTTTCCAACTTGGGACAATGAGATTGCTATAAAGTAGTCAATTTGGCTAAAGAATTTTCAAATCGGCAAAAAGGTTGGCTGAGGTTTACCCAGGGTAGGCCCTTCTTTGGTACTTAAAATTCAAGACATTTATTGGGAGTCAATGACTAGGTCAATTACCATTTATACTCCAACTCCGTATTTTCACATGTCATATCTTTGTGGCAATCAAATTTTTGAGTAACACTTGCTCTGTTGGCTTTGAATTGATGCACATTTTGTGAACAAACCTTTCCAATATCTACCAAATAAAGAGGACCAGCAATGTCTTGAATTTTTGATATGAAATTAATAAAACTATCAGTGCATTCAAAATCGGCATCATGTTACATCATTCAACCACTCCCTTTCCAAATTACCTCTATTTCCAAGTTTTGAAATCGTAAATACAATGCAACTTTGACCGATACATGGCACACAGACACCAAGGAATGTAAAAGAACGTGAAAATCCACTGCTTAGACCTTATATCATTTTTTCAAGGTAGATTTTGTCAACTACCATGCAAATATGTCGTCCTGACTCAATATGGTGCTAACAACGTTGGTCAACATCCGAAAGCATTTTCAGCTAATATTTTTCTAGTAAGAACCCTAAAATTTTGCTGATTGACAGATTAAGGAACATGCTTGTCATGCACATTATTTTTGTTATTGATTTGATTTTTTATTTGAAGCCCCAGTGTTTATTCTAGGATTTCAAAAATGCGGGAGATTTGAGATTTCAGCTTGATAATTGACAAATGTGGTAATTCATGCACTTTGGTTATAGTAAAAGATCTCCTACAAATCCCGTAATTATGTGGGATCTTTGAGAAAAGTGAGGGAATCCCCTGCCTAAGATAAAAACTGAAGCCCATTGATTATTTTCTTGTTTGTACCATGAAAACACGAAGAGCCATAGTAGTTGGCACTCGGCAGATAATGCTGCAGGTATTATAAATGAGGGTATTATAAACAGGGGTGTGGAATTCCCATGCCCGACTTGTCCGACTCGGGCTTTTGTACTTGAGGACAAGTAAATTTTTCTAAGCCACTTGTCCAAGGACAAGTAAATACCAGGGCAATTCTTGGAATGTTACTTAAAAGAATTTAGAGAGAAATCATCCCAATGTTCATATCATAGGGTAGAAAACATTGTATTTGATGAAGAAAATGCTGGATACCAGCATTTTCTTCATCAAAAGGCAATGTTTTTTTTCTAAATTTTTCTAATTACTCTTTAGCGGACAAGTTCATTTTGATCCTGGACAAGTAGAAAATCCTCTTTTACTTGTCCAGGGACAAGTGGAGAAAACTCGTATTTCCACACCCCTGATAAATTAAGGCAATTGGCTCCTCTGTCAGATTAGTGTTGATCATTGCCTTTTCATACAGTCAACTGCCCAAAAGCGGATCACTAGTGAGAACTTTGTTGATTATTTTTCAAAGAAACGTGGTAGAATGCCGATTTTGGTCTAAGGAGGCAATAAAATTTGTACACTTTGAAGTGCAACATACATCTTTAGTCAGTCAATCAAAACAGTTGCATCGTCCGGGAAAAAGTAGTGTACGGTGAATTAGCCATTTCCGGATCAATTTGGCCAATAGCGGATCACGTGATAAGATGACTCTGGGGGGCCGTCTCAAAATGATTTTGACCTGTCATCACTGTCAAACCATCATGTTTTCTTTAGTTGGAAGTGATTTTTACAATAATTTTGTCATTCCAATATTAATTGAGTTGGACAAACGAAATCATTGAGCAGACATTCATTTATTAAACTTCTCACAAGGCAAATTAACTAATAATCAACATTTTGAAGATTTAACTGTCTAAAAAATGAATACAACCAAAGGTTTTTATAAGTTTCAACAATCCAAACTTAAACTACGTTTTTAGACTGGTTTTTAGACTGCATCAATTTGAATTTGTAATATTCTATTAATTGCCTTCTCTGTAAGAAACATTGTAACACAATGTTACATATACATGTAATCCTTTCATTTTTCATTTTCCAATTCCTGATTTTTTCAAATCCTAAAAATTATCATTTGCTTCAGTATCTACCCATTTACACCTGACACAATTTTGGGCTGGTTGAAATTTAAAAAAAAAAATAATTACTGTACCAGAATTTTAAAGAATAACTTTTTTCAGTTATGGAAAATCGAAAATATGGACCTTTTCAGTTGAAACCATTGGAGAGAAATAGAATTCACTTGTTCACTTGTAACTAGAATGACCGTTCTAACCACCTTCCTGTTACCAGACAAAATTTTCACTTCATAACTACAGCTTGATCAAAGCTGTCGTTACGAGATTTTAGAATAACAACGGTGACATGTATTGTTAAAAAACTATTCTTATTCTAGGTAGAAATTAGCATGGGAAATAAAAAAAAAGTAATTTGTTACAACCAATTTCGTCATGTACACTTTTTTTTCCTTGCCCATGCCCTTTAACTTATTTTCATGATGTAACTGAAGGTCAGGATTCAGCTTTTTGCCTGGACTCATGCTTATTCCACGATACGAATTTTTTCTTAAAATCTTTATACATGAAATAATTTCATTTTTGTGTTGATGTGTACATAAATCAGTACTGATAGAGGAGGGGTTGTATGCAATCAGTAAAATTCAAGGCCGGAGCCCGAGGATATTACTTTGCATGTAACTCCTCTCCCATCACACTTTATTCATGGACACATCAATGAAATGAAAAAAGAAATTATATCCATTATAACACGATCACAATTCAGAAATTGGTTTTATACCATTTTCTTGTTGTAAAATAGTTTAATAAAACTTTTCTGGGTGTAAAATAAATGAACAGGTAATGATATTGCCGTTTGGAAAATTTTACTGAAAGTGAAGTGCATCATTTAGCATACAAGGGGCTTTTATGACGTCAAAAGCATTTATTAATGTTTGTGCTGAAGATTACATTGAGAATTATAAATGAGTGCACTGTCAAAACACATGACATATGAATTTTATTGCCAATAAAGTTCTATGCCATTTGTCCTTATTTCATACTTGCATTTTATGTGGTTGTGTTATAATCAAATATTTATAGAGACTGCAGACAACTAGCGGGAAGTGATGGGACCTTAAACATACTTGAGAGGAAATAAAATCTTGGGTGTGGCCAGAAATGGGTGTGGCAAGCAACCGATGCTTTTTTGCAGTCCTGGTTTCTTTTTTTTTAAAAAAGTATCTAAGTATCTTTAAAACATTAAAGTTGTAGATCGATTGAAAATGATAAAATAATACCCCACAAGCAATTACCGGTACTTTTCTACCAACCATAATTTGGGCCAATTTTTAAAAATTTTCAACACTTATTTCCCTCTGGTTTGATACATGTATGATAGGTAGAAATCTGATATCTATGGCCAGATACCTCAGACTGTAATCTCCTAACTGCATGTACCACCTTTTTCTTTCAAGATGTAGATCTAGTTAAGGTATTTTTTGGGGAAAAACCCTACTAATGTTATAGCCCTTTAACATTTAGACTCAACGAACAATTTAAAATACCTTTTTTTTTTTACAAAAAAAGAGATGTTTTTGTGAAAGGCGAATATCCCAGAAAAGGCCATTTTCATGACCTTGTCAGATGACCTTGACCTCGTCACATGATGTTGACCTTGGTATCTGTAGATGCGCACTATTGAGATCTAACATTATAACAACTATGAACGTACCTTGAATAACCTTGCAGTATTTGGCAATGTTGAGGGTTTTTGGCTTTTTTGTTAAGTGTTGCAGACAGACAGACAGAAAATTGTTAAGCAATATGATCCCAATCTTTCAATGTACTGGCATAAAAAACAGCCAGATTTGCAAAAATTCTAGGAAATTTCATCAACTACTGCTGTGAAACAACAACTTTGCTTAACAGATAAATGATCTAAATATAGGTCATTTCTCAAATTAAAACAATGTTTTAAAATTAATCAAAACTAGATATGAATTGGGATCTATAATTTTTTTTATCATCTTTTCTTTAAAAACTTCAATATATTAAATCAAAATGCATAAGTTGCTAGATTCGGCGCAGTTATGTTTATAGAATATTTGGTTTGCTTATTTTGAGACGCCCCCTATTGATCCGCTAATGGCGAGTAAGGGTTGAGGGTTGTTTCTATTTGTTGTACACAAAAATGTGGATAAAACCATGCGAAAGCATATTGAACCAACAATTTATGCCTCCTTTTCGTGAATTCATCCACTATTTGAAGATGTACTCGTTTACTCGCCTTCAATTATGCAGACAAATTCTTTTCTTTGAAATTCCCATGACGTAATCTTTCAGTCGAACAGACGCTTGACTAACGTTTCGTCGGTCTGAAGCACTACAACAACAATGTGAACTGTCAAAATTTTGTTATGCTACGAAGAGATGGACAGTGGCTTGGGATAGAATATTAGTTTCTTCTTCGGCATTTGTGAGTGAAAGTAATTGAAGATGGAAATCAAAGTGATCCGCTATTGGTCATGATCCGCTATTGGCTAGTTGACTGTATGTTTGGTCTACATTGCAAGACACAATGCGTCTCAAACTCAATTCAGGGCAATTTTTATTAGCGACAAGGAGCTTACAACTGTGTTTTTTACGGATTTATCTCTTGGTCTTCTAAAACCTGTTAACCGAGCAGACACTTAAATAATTTACATTTTTTGTTCCTGATTTTCCGAAGTCCTCCAAGAACCGGAAGTCCATCATCGTAATTTAATTTAGACTGTAGGCTTTCAGTCTCACTCTTAGACTGGTAAGCCTTTCCTATCTCCGCTACCCTCCGATATTGAGACGGGCTCGCCAGTCAATCTCACTCTAACAAATGATTAGACTTGAGCTTAACAGTTTAACCGGCCCAAACGGTCAAACCGGCTCCAAAATCGCGGATTTTCCATCGGTCAAACCGGCCCCGGGCCAAAACCGGCCCCAAGGTTAGATTAGAATATTATCCGGTTTTGTATTTTTCGCCATTTAAAGGACGTTTGCGTTAGTTTGAGCGTAATAATACTATGAATCGAAATTTAAACTATGTTTTTGGATAGAGCTGCATATAATGTTAAAAAAAAGTAAAAATTTGTTCGAATAAAAATAGAAAAATAAAATAAAAACCTTTCATACACTATAGTAACTTTTTGTTGCAATCTGTGAAAGACGAGGGGTTACCATGTACTTTGCCAAACAATCCTTTCTGATTGTGCAATGAAATTGTTAATCCCACATTCACAAGGTTGATTGGAGTTGTTCGCAGTAGATAGTTTGGATGTTTTATTCTAAATGGCAGCCAATGAATATACAAGTACACAAATTTGATCTACATGTAAATGGGCAACCTTTGTTTTGTTTGAATGCATTTTAAGGACCAAAAAATACAGATTTAGTGTTCTCGATATAAGTCGAAATAGCCATTGTCTATTTGAAGATCACTGAACATCCGAAAAGATAGATGGTAGCCAGTTTAAATATGAAATTTGCATTTTTTCCCAACCCATGAGCCCATTCATCATCATAAATGCCCTCACTGACAAGACAAAAGAAAAGTTAACCAATCTTAAGTGAAAAAGCTATCAATCGATATTTTTGGTGTTCCGACTGCCTTTCTGTGCGTTTTCCTAGATGGCGGTCAATGAACAGTATAGATTACATAAGAACCCCTTTGAAAACATTGGGCCGTTTTGATTTTACTTTAAGGACCAAATCACCCAAGTTAAGCGTTTCAAGTTGTTTATCAGATACCCCTGATATTAATATTCTGTCTCTTTCGTTTCATCTGAATGATTAGAGTAGTTTTAAATTGTCTCCGAGGAAATACATGACAAAATGAATCAAAGTACTGAAAGTACTGATAAGTTGGAATGCGTTCAAGAGATGGTGACCCCAAGCTACTAACGAAGCTGACGCCTCCCGCCCACCACAGGTGATCACATAATACGTCTCGTCTTTTGACGGGCGTATATAAATCAATGTATTTCAACAACGAGAGACGCTTAAACCTCTGAATCGCTATACAGGCCTGCCACGCCCAAATATATGGGCTAATGACAATTTTGCCAACAATATTTGAAGGGGTCATTAAGAAAATTCTTGTAAAGTTTGATTGAAATCTGCTCAGTGGTTCAGGAGGGGATGTCGTTCAATGATTATGGGCTCAAAATAAGCCCCGCCCTGCCATTCCCATATTTATTGACCAATTAGAATATAGCGATAATTTTGAAGAGGGTCACATTCTGGCAAAAATTCACTTAAATTGGCCCAGTGGTTTAAGAGAAGAAGAAGTCTTAAGAAAGTTGACGACGGACGACGGAGTCAGGATGATCCTAAAAGCTCTCCTTGAGCACGTTGTGCTCAGGTGAGCTAAAAAAGAAGAAAATTATACGGACCATACAGCCGACTAACGGACGCACAGGGGAACACTTATTCACTCAAAACAGTTTTTAATTTATTTTTCAAATGAATTCTGCTCCATTCGAGTTATATATTACATTTCTAATTAGAAGTGTCAACAAGTGATTTGTCCGTGATAAAAAGATATTTTCGCAGGGAAGTCTTTACTTCATGAGTTGGAATCTAAAGACAATTTTTGGACGAAGTTTAATTGTGATTTCGACCTTTCTGACTCCAAAATTGGGCACTTTCTCGGGTCATTGACAAGTTTTATGATTTGGGTCAATTGGTTGTTCAGTTAGAGTGGAAACTCTTAACTGTTTAAATTTACTGATGACCGTGACATGTATGACCCCGAAACAATAAGACATTTCTTTTGGTCATGGGCAATATTTGTGTAAAGTTTCGTTATTGCAGGTCAATTGCTTCTCCGTTTATCTAGCGGAAAGCAAAAGGTCAATGGACTGAGAGACAGACATGGTGAAATCAATATATGCTCCTCTACTTAGGAGTTGGGGGTACAGTTAATAACATCGTGAAATTGATAAGATGAACGACTTTGGAATGATTTAGTCATGATGTTGAATGAGTGAGCGGAGCGAGTTTTGATTGAAATTTTAGGGAGGAAATCCAGTGTCGCTTAGTTTGTTCAGGATGAACAAAATTAGCTATATATAAAACCTATATAAAATATGCATTAAAGTTCAATCAATAGCTTTCTATATCGTCAAGAACCAATCAGACGCTTTAAATTTCAATTGTGTCAGTGAAATCGCGAATTGGTTCTTTCTTAATTCATTTTGAATGTAAATGTTGATGTTATTTTTTTAATAACTTTGAGCGTTTTTGAATGGTTTGAGTGTGTGTTTGGAATGAATCAATGGAGCGCTGAGTGAGCGATTAAGAATGTTTTTTATTGAGATGAATGTCAATTTCACGATGTAACTAACTGTATGATGGTGCTCTTAAACGTGTTGATGTGTAATAATGTGAAGAAAACAAGTTGAACTAGTTGGTTTTGTTTCAAATGGCAAATTGTCTTGGTGATAAATGCAATTGGGCAAATATATTCATAATTCAATTAAAGATATGGTGGCAAGGGTTTATGAGGATGAGTATTGGGTTTTTACAATAAATTATTCATGTTGATAACTGCAATATGACGTAAAAAACGACAATATGTTGCAAAAATATTTATTAACTTTAAAAGTGTATCATCACTTTAAGAAAAGATTTCTATTTCGTAGCTTAGACAGAGATTTACAATATAACACCTTGTCAAAGAAGGTCGTTCAGAAAGAGAAACTATACCTTTAAAAGAAGCTACAAAAAATGGGTCGCGACCTTACCAAATAAGCAGATCACGTGATTTGTCTGTGCTATTGCTACAATACTGAGAAAACAGATCGCGACATTACCAAATAAGCAGATCACGTGATTGGCTAGTGCTATTGTCAATTGCTGACCTTATTGGACTTGACTTATCACATGATTTCCAAATATAGTGATACTAATATATTCGTACAATATTTTCAATAAATATCGTTTAAAACATAAATTAGCGTTTTAATAATATACGTGAATGATAGTTGTGTAATTGTACAGCATTATTACTTTTTGATGAAATAAACTGTATGTCTTTGTCAAGTTGAGATATACAAAATAGGCCGAAGTGTATTCACATCCTGTTCACGTGATATGTGTTCTCAAGAAACCCGAAATGAAATTATCTTGTGTTCATTTTGC
Source organism: Fragum whitleyi (assembly GCA_948146395.1). Taxonomy (NCBI): domain Eukaryota; kingdom Metazoa; phylum Mollusca; class Bivalvia; order Cardiida; family Cardiidae; genus Fragum; species Fragum whitleyi. The sequence continues at coordinate 25,686,190 of OX411548.1, read as the reverse complement.
GGTTTTGTTAAATCTAAGTTGGAATTGCTCCGCATCCGCATTCCAACTTAAAAATGAAATATGAGATGGCAGTCGGGTTATAATTCGAATAATTCTTATTTCTGTAAAAATATTTTTATGTGTATGTGCTTCTGTCGAAGATGAATGCACATTAGTATCATTTTCTCAATCTGTCAGTCCGTGTGTTTATATATATTTTAGTTAATTTCTTGTTTCGATTAAGAACATCGTAAAATTAACAAGGCTTAGTGGCATAAGCGACTTTCGACTGATTTGATTGTATGTTTTTTTTATGGTACCCGAGCAAAAGTATATAATATAATGGAGCATTGTTCTATTATAAGACATGTGTTTCTTCAAGGACCATTAAGAATAATCCGAATCCACTCCAGCTGATGAAATCATTGAATGGTTGGACAATTTTGAACGATTTCGGAGTGGGATCGGTCGATTGAATGCTGTTCGAATGATTTGGGGGGGGGGGGCATTTTGAATGAGCGTTTCAAGAATGCCACGAACGGAACGCTGAGTAAATGCTTTAGAATGGCCTTGACTAGACTTAGTGTCAAGTTCACAATGTTTTTTTACCCTAAAACATTTTCTACATTTATAGATCTTTTTTCATGAAACTTTCAAAGAATATTCCTCAACATGTGACAAAACTCTTTTTCTTGATTACTGCTGTTATAATGCCGCGTAACGGAAAACGGAGGCTTGGTGTAAAATTTCTTGTCAACACAATCCGTTTGCATTTAAGGATGAATTTGCATGAAACTTTAACACGTGAGTTTGTTTGCTTATCAACTCCGTTATATGATACTCTTCCAGTTCATGGAAAAAGCTGCATTATTATAAATTGTCTTGTAAACGTTTCTCCTTCTACAACAATGTACCAATTTTCATCAAACTATTTTTGGATTTGTATGTAGGTTTCACAAAATGTTCCTGATCATGTGACAATCTAGCACATACTTGTCACTGTCAAAAGTGAGGCCAGGTGAGAATCAACTTTTTCACATCAATCACTGCTTTCATTTTTTCGGGGCGAGTGTGGTAAGGGAGACGTAGTTGATGCAATGACGAATCGGTGTTTGTGCGTTAATACGCCCGTCCGTTCTTCTTTCTGTCCGACGTTTACTCCTACATCTTTGAATGGATTCCATGATAAATTGACACAACTGTTCTCCATCGTGAGTAGATGTATTATTTGAAAGACATCTTCAGATAGCTCCAAGGTCAAGGGTCAAGATCAAACGTAAGAAAATAGAATGGGGCTTTTTGAAAGAAAGGTCAAGGTTTAAAAAAAGCTTGTCCAAAACATGGCTCCTATATTTATGGATGGGTTTCAAATAATATGGTACAATTGTTTCCCGTCAACAAAAGATATGCTAAAAATTAAGCTTGTTCTGAGCATATCTCCTATATGTATGGGTTGATTTAAAAGAAGGAGCCATGATTGAGAGACAGTATTTGATTTTTGAAAGAAATTTTCAGAAATCTCCAAGGCTTGGGGCACAGCTCAATGAATCACGTTAAGATTAGACTGATCCAGCTTAGATATGACAACCACATAGTTGTCATTCTGTTTTATTATTGTCCACATGTCCTTTTGTTCGTAAACATATTGGTCTGTATATTCTTTCGTGGGCACAATTTCCTTAATTTCATGTTTGAGTTCTAAAGTACGTACGTATTTGATTTAAATGGTATGAAGAAATAATTTAATTAGTCTCATTTTCAATTCGGGTTTTCTTTGACGTTATATGTAAGTAGTATAAGGTCAGGGAATCACATCATTAAAGTAAGTGATTACTCATCGTGTTTTGCATGTATATACCGAAAAGAAACCAGCGCACATGCACACAATACGTAACTACATTTTAGACGTTGATAATTTGAAAGAATGTACAAACACAAATTACAAATAATCAATTACAGAGGAATGAGTGAGCGAAGTTGTCCGCTGAGAACTCTTATCTGAATAACACTACTGCTACGTGGGATACAAAAAATAATTTGTTTTTGCGATGTCCCTTTTTGTTTCTTCGGAAAAACACGTTTCATTCATTTTTGTCCAAGGTTGTGTTGACGTCATTAAGCTCGATAATAAACAAATGGTGTTTTCATTTTAAGCTCAGCTGTTTTCGGCGAAAACCCGAGATATTGCTATAGCTTTGGTGTCGTCATTGTCGTCGTCATCGTGCGAAAACTGTTATATTTTTTAATATCTCTTGTTTTCTTAAGGCATACTCATTGAAACTTGGCAAACATCTAACTATCAAGAGTAACTTATTATACTACAAAGGAAGATAACTCTAGACGCATTTTCGCGAAATATGTTCCTTTTTTCGACTTCAATTTTATATCCAGCCGCCGTCATAGCGCAGTTGGTAGCGCGTCGGACTGTCAATCTAGAGTTCGCGGGTTCGATCCCCGACGGCGGCACTCATTCTTTCCGACTATTTGTCTCTCACCAATGGGTTGATAATCGTAGACCTATGTGAGATAGCGGCTGGAGGCTAGGAAAGAATGTGGTGGTTGTACTGGTGAGAAGAATACCAGGAATCCATTATTAGGTGCTCCAGCCGCCGCGATATAACTGAAATAATGTTGAAAGCGGCGTTAAACTCCATTCAATCAATCAATCAATCAATTTTATATCCACTATCCATCACCTAACATTCGAATGTAGGCACTCTTAGCCGGTGCTCTTGTTTAAATCTATGCTTAAGTTGGAGACCACCGAATGAACTACAACTCAAAATTTGTTTAGGATCACTTTTTTAAAGAATATTTTGCTCTAAACATATTGACCCCATTTTTTTCTTTTATACGAAGAAGAGCGAATATTCGAAATTGATGACCCAATTGCCAAAATGTAGTTCGTCATGTATGCTATGGACGAGGAGCTCGTGAGAAGGCATACCCCTTAAAACGTGTTTCATTCAACATTGTATCTTCAAGCACGTTGGTACATTTTTTCGAGCATTAACTAAGTTATCGCAACTTTTGCATTCATTTTCTATTTCAATATGGCAGACATGCGTTTAAGGCAACAGCTTAGTCAAGACGAGGTGAATATTGGCACTGGCATGCTTATTTCTGGGTTTTCTCAAAGTCACGACGCTAGTGCCCATGTCCCAAAGCTTTGTTTCCAGAATGTGGAATCGGTTAAAAACGACTGGTAATGTTAGGCATTTGCATGCTTGGGGTTGAGGATGCTCAAGCAATGGGGTTAAAGACAGATTTTTGGTGGTTCAGGAACGGCATCATCGATTTGACACTACCGCAACAACGTTACGTAATTACTTCCAGAACGCTACTTGTGTCCGAGTAAGTACCGATCCGATTTTCTATCATTGAGTTTAAATAGTGACCTACATGACAAAATAATCAGAATATGAAACAATTATCTGTGTTTCTGTAGAATTAACTGATCCTCCTGTCTTTTTTGCCTTTTAAAAACGAAGATTTCAAGACATTTTTCTATAAAACGTGTCTGACGATTTGGTGGCGTACGTTTTATTTTGACCGAACCACAAGTTGTTTCTTTGAATAGGCCAGTGTGAAACGCCCTACGAATTTTTTGTGCGCGATGGTGGAGAAATTGGGGACGCTGTGCTACCAACGAAATGCATTGTAAATATTCTTGGATTGTGAAAACAGACAGTGAGAACGTAGCTACCTTTTAAGCTTCTGTAGTCACTTTGTCTTGCCGACTTAAAATATATCTTATCCCGAGATCCCCTAGAGTGTAAGCAAGTTAATTATCATCAAAGCCCCTTTTCCTGTCATATGGCGTGATCCCTTCCCATTTTCGATAAGGTTCATCCTTGTGACGTAACAGACATTCTGACCAAGTTTCATGAAGATTGGGCCATACTTGTGGCCTCTAGAGCGAAACAAGTAAATTGTCACTAAGGCCCCTTTTCCTGTGATATAAAACGGATACTTCCCATTTTCAATAGGGTTCATATTTGAGTCCTGACAAACATTCTGACAAAGTTTCGTGAAGATTGGGCTATATTTGTGGCCTCTAGAGCCTAAATAAGTAAATCGTTATTAAGGCCCCTCTTCTCGTAATATGGCACAGACCCTTTCCATTTTCAATAGGGTTCATCCTTGAGACCTGACAAACATTCTGACCAAGTTTCATGAAGATTGGGCCATATTTGTGGCCACTAGAGTGTTAACAGGAAAATTGTCATTAAGGCCCCTTTTCCCATGATAAGGAACGGATCCTTCCCATTTTCAATAGGATTCATCCTTGTGACCTGGTAAACATTCTAAACAAGTTTCATGATGATTGGACCATATTTGTGGCCACTAGAGAGTAAACAAGAAAATTGTCATTAAGGCCCCTTTTCCCGTGATACGACACGGATTCTTTCCATTTTCAATAGGATTCATTCTTGAGACCTTACAACCATTCTGACAAAGTTTCATGACAATTGGACCATATTTGTGGCTTCTAGAGTGTTAACAAGAAAAATGTCATTAAAGCCCCCTTTCCTGTGATATGGCACGGATTCTTTCCATTTTAGCAATTTTTAAAAGGGACCTCCCAAGGAATATTTCTGCCAAGTTTGGTTGATTTTGACTCAGAAGTTTAGGAGATGTCGTTTAAAGAAATTGTTGACGTCGTGATGGACAGACGGACAGATTGACAGACGGGCATCGATAGATCACAATAACTCCCTTGAGCACTTCATACTCAGGCAGGCTAAAAAAGTTAACGGATGCATGGATGCACTCAGGACAGACACCAGGCCAGGACAGTATTGAATAGCCCCGCTGGACTTTGTAGACTGGAGCTAAAAATGACCTTGACCTTGGTATTACAGGAGATCTTTTCCTAGGCTATCACAGTGTGAAATATTAAGGCTCTATTACTTAACCATTCAAAAGTTCAGGCCAATGTTAAAGTTTTTCTTCAGACGAACTGTCCAACAGAGTAACAGCCAGGCCAAACAAGAGGCCCAAGAGGGCCTGTATCGCACCACTGGCTTTAACATCTTTAGACTGTCATTAAATGAAGCTTTCTTTGAATGAAAACATCACTTTGAAATCTCTTTAGACCTATCTTAAAATAATTAACTGGGTATGGCCCACATTGCACCAAAATCCTCAAGTTTCATTAAAATCGGCCCATAAGGAGATAAAGTTCAAAGATTTCGGGCTCAAAATAAGCCACACCCTGCCATGCCAATATTTATGGGCTAATCAAAATTTCACAAACAATTTTTGAAAAGGGTCATAGAAGGAATATTCTGGTAAAGTTTCATTGAAATCGGCCCAGTGGTTCAGGAGATGTCTTTCAAAGATTTTGGGCTCAAAATAAGTGCCACCCTGCCACTGCCCAAATTTATGGGTGAATCAAAATTTTGTGAGCAACTTTTGGAAAGGGTCTCCCAAGGAACATTCTGGTAAAATTTCATTGACATCAGCCCAATGTTTCAGGAGGAGATGTCATTCAAAGATTTCAAGCTTAAAAAAAAACACCCTGCCCTAAAACACCCATATTAGGGGGTCAATCCAAATTTCTTGAACAACTTTAAAAGAGCGTCAGCCAAGGAACATTCTGGTAAAGTTTCATTGAAATCGGACCAATGGTTCAGGAGATGTCATTCAAAAATTTCGGGCTCAAAAAAAGCCCCGCCCTGCCTCGCCCATATTTGGGGGCCAATCCAAATTTCAGGAACAATTTTTGAAAAGGGTCAACCCAGATACATTCTGGTAAAGTTTGGTTGAAATGGGCCCAAAGGTTCAGGAGGAGATGTTGTTCAAAGATTTTGGGTTCAAATAAGCCCCGCCCTGCCACGCCCATATTTGGGGGTCAATCAAAATTTCTTGAACAATTTAAGTAAAGGGTCTCCTAAGGAACATTCATGCCAAGTTTCATAGAAATTGGCCCAATGTTTTGGGAGGAGAAGATTTTTAAAAATTTTGAAGTGAAAAAATGCAACTACCTGCCACACCCATATTTGGGGGTCAATCAAAATTTCTTTAACAATTTTAAAAGAGGGTCACCGAAGGAACATTTCTACCAAGTTTCGTGAAAATCTGCCCAGTGGTTTGGGAGAAGATGTTTAAATAAGTTTACGCATGCACGGACGCACACACGGCCATGACAATAGGTCGCTGGCCTTTGGAGCTTAAAACAATAACCAGTATTGCTCCACTGGCACTAAACAGATTTATAAGGCAAATTCATGAAGTGAAAAAAAATCTTGTCAACAATTTTACACTAAAGTCCCTTTTTTTCCATCTGTCACCCCGTGACCTCTTTTTTGACCCCACCTCACCCAATTTCAAAATTGTCAGAAATTTTATAAGACATTCATTCTGAAAAAATTTCAGGTTGATTGAGCAAAAAATGTGGTCTCTAGAATGTCTTCAAGGTTTTTCTAAGATTTGACCCCTTGACCTTATTTTTGATCCCACTTGACCCAATTGGGAACTTGTCCAATATTCTACCAAGACAATTATTCTGAGCAAATTTCAGGTAGATCAGACAAAAAATATGGCTTCAAGAGTGTCTTCAAGGTTTTTCTAATATTTGACTACATGACCTCATTTTTGACCCCACTTGACCCAATTTCGAACTTGTCAGAGATTTTATCAAGACATTCATTGACAAAATTTCAGATTGATTGGGCAAAAATTATGGCTTCTAGAGTGTCTACAAAGTTTTTCTAATATTTGACCCCATTTTTGACCCCACTTGACCCAATTTTGATCTCGTCCCAGATTTCATCAAGAAACTCATTCTGACCAAATTTTAGGTTGATCGGGCAAAAAATGTGGCCTCTAGGACTAACTTGATGAATATTTATGACCCGCAACATCTCGAACTCCAACTTGAACCCTCCCTTTGGCGTATTTCAAATGACCAAAATCTTATTTACTTATAATACTTTATATAGCAGATTATGCATTTTCTGAAAAAGCTACTGTTTGTCAATTGATTTGCTTTTTCATGTAACTCATCTTTCTTAAGACTAAATCAATAGTTATTCAAAGAATGTTCACGAAATAGCTATGTTTTACTGTTAAGCAGATGGGGGCTTTAAAGGCCCCTTTTTCCATGACACAGTGACATCAAAATCAAGAAAGAAACCAGAGAGAGGTCTATCCAAAATACAATCCTGACACAAATCAATTGCATCCAAAAATTCATTGCTGAGAAGAAGATTTCAGGAGGAAATCCAAGAGAGCATGCCTTTAGGTTCATTCCTTTGAAATTTTGTTGAATTCTAGCCAGTGGTTTCAGAGAAGTAGAAGTTTTTATATTTGACCATATAAGGCCATTTTGGGTCGACACGCCTGCCTGTAGCATTTAAGTTATCAGCCCAATCACAATGAGGAATAGAAGAAGGAATCTGAAAGAGAATGTCCCAAGCATCATTCCTGTGCAGTTTGGTTGAATTCTGACCCGTAGTTTCAGAGAAGATATTTTTACATTTTACCATATTGGGCCCTTTTTGGATGCACAGCTGCCAGAAACACCCAAGTTATCAGCCATAACGATTTAAAGAAGTAATCTGAAAGGGCATGTCCAAAGCATCATTTCTGTGTAGTTTGGTTGAATTCTTCCTCGTAGTTTCAGAAAAGAAGATAATTTTATATCTTACTACATGGGGCCATTTTTGGATGATGTGACAGCCAATAGCACCCAAGTTATCAGCCTGATCAGGATAAAACGAAGGAAGAATTTTGGTTAACTCTAACCAGTTTTTTTTATTTCACCATAAGGGGCCCTTTTTAAGTGTCCCAACAGCCCATAGCCCCAATGTTATCAACCTGATAAATATCAAAAGAAGGAATCTGAAAGAGCATGTCCTAAGCATTATTTCTGTGAAATTTGGTTGAAATCCAACTAGTAGTTTCAGAGTAGATTTCAAGCAATGGACAACTGGACTGAAGTATACACCAGTGTCCTTGGACACCAAGCCACAACAATAGCCCGGCTGGACTATGTCCAGTGGAATTAAAAATGAAAAGCACTATAAATCAAAGTGTTGAAGTAGACACTGGTGAAATAATATCCCCATAATCAGTTGATGCAGGGGTATAAAAATTGGGCATGATTTGCACTTAATATTCGAGCTGAGCCCAGCTAGCTCTTTCAGTACTGTGTTGGACTGTCAATCTGGGGATCCAAAGTTGAATCCTAACTCGGCAAACTTTCATCTGACATTGACAAGTCAGTGTAATCAGCACCATTAGTCTTCTATCAATGAGCGAACAATAAATTAATATGCCTAAGTTGGATGGAAAGCTGGTGGCTAGGATGAGATGTTGTGTTTGTATTGGTGTGAGAAACAACAGGGAGCCATTGGAAGGTATGTTGTGAAACTCCAATTTATGAAACTTAATCTCCTCCTTGATTGTATAGCTTATTCATTTAACAGAAAGCATGTGGACCAATTTTCAAGTGAATGCTGAATAAAACATCAGGTACAATTTTTGATTTGACTTGCGATTACTTTTTTAGTAATACAGGCCCCTGATTCTATAATTTGATTTCAAGGGGTTTAAACACCATTTTATCAGAATTTCAGTCATATATTATTGTGGAAGATGATAATGGACTCCCAATTTCTCACACAAGTATTTCAGCTTCTTTTCTGAGCCTCCAGCTACTCATCCTGCTTAACCCTTTCCTGTTTTACAAAATTTGGGACCTGTCCAAATTCAAAAGTTTTGCAGATGAAAATTTAAAGTGGATTTAATTTGAAAAATAACCATTCAGTAGGGTAGAAAATAGTGTGGAAAAAATTGCTTGTCAGAAGCAATTTCCTCTTTTTTCACAATGTTATCTCAATCATAAAATCACAGACACTTAAAAAGCAGGGATTAAACAGCAAAGGGTTAAGGTTTACGATAGTCAATCCACTGAAAGGAGACAATTTTCAAATGTTTGGATATGGTATTATCAACAGATGGAAATCAAACTGGGGACGGAATGTTTGAGGGACAAATTAATAAAGGGGCATAGAGTTGACTACTACTTTTTCTATTAACCATCATTTAATCTGTTAAGTGGTTTTTATATATTTTTCTTTATAAATTCACTCTTCCCTCTCATCTTGCTTTAATTATCAAACAATGTCTTAAAATCTGTTAACAAATCATGCTCAGAGCAATGTCCAGTCTCTTTGACCAACTGCACTGTATCACTTTACACCACCACATTTCAAACAGGATGTCAGAACAATCCACCTCTCGGGCAATGCCAGTCCTGATGACCATGATATCCACCTCTCGGGCAATGAGAGTCACATTATTGAGTAACCCCTGAAAAGCATAAAATATTGATTAGTCATTGAACATTACAATGTCTTAAGTGAATTTATTTTTTTAGGTTGTAAGAATGAATATTTTTAGGTTTATTTGGCTTCTTTATTATAAACAAGTTATTATTTTTTTTTGCCCTATTGAGATAAAGTGAGACTTACCATAACTGGGCCTCTAATTGCTTTTATAAAAGGAAACGAAAATGACTTATTCTAAATCTTTGATCTCAGAAGATCATGTTAAATTGAGGGGTCAGTTCAAAATTATTATAAGTGCCTGTATTTATATAGGCACTTTTAACAATTTTGTGCTTGTCAAATGCAGTGATTTTGCTTTACATGTTCAATAGAGCATAAAATTAAAGTTATCCATCCAACTAGTGTCAACCTGAATACAATCTACAGTAGAATTTCATTCAAATCAATGAATTCACCATTGGTTAATATTCTTTTATAAATTGAAACCATGAATTTCAAGAGGACAAGCAGGTAGTGAAGCAAAAGTTATGACTGCACATTTGTGCTGGCTGATCGTTTACTATACCTCTTTTTTAAATGAATATTTAATGTTCAGTACAACAATGGTTGATCAACGTAGAAAATGTTCTAATAAACTAAAACAGAGTTCTTAATAGGAAATATTCTTCTGCAGAATAAACAAGAATTTTACAGTCACTTTCTAAATAGATATTTAATTTAACAACACTGAAAGGAAATATGTCAAGATTATATTTATGAAAAATTTTAGTGTCATCTTCCATTTGGCTTTTGTTCACCTATAGTATTTTTCAAAATATAGTTGGTTCTTTTTGTTTATTCATTCATTTCTTTCAATTCAATAAGACAAATTTCTTTGATAGGACTGAAATGTTTTTCTTAAGGAAATCATTTCATTCATGTTTCATTATCTTTACTTTCAGTTTTTCTAGTCTTTTAAGTTTATAAAACAGATATATAATCAGATATAAATCAAATAACAAAATAAGGTAGGCTCAGTGACAAATTGCCCAAAGAAAGCAGTTTGTTAAGAACCCACACTATTTCATCCCCTTAAATGGTACAAGAATTTTGGGGATTTTTCCATTTTCTTTTTTTTCATTTTAATGGAAACAGCGTTTTAGTGAATCCCTTTAATTCAGATTTATATACATTAGAAATTATTTAATAATATGATACCCTAAAAAGAAAATGTTATTATATCTAAAGTTATTTTTTCAATACATAAGAAATTGACCATTTAGATTTCAATTGGTCCATGGTACTTTACCTTTCTCCCTTTGCTGTTACTTTTTAATGTGTGGCTTCATGAAATTAAGGAGGTTCTTGTGTGTAAATTACTGTTAATTATCTTCATCCTCTACCTATCCATCTCCTGGTGGACTTAATTTAAGGTTATCACATATACATAATAATTGATGATGAACAATAACAGATATAACCTTTGGATACCTGATCGTGTCAGCTATTATAGTCAATTTTCCCCCAATTTACTGTCACACATGTAATAGGTTATTATGGTGCTTTTACTTTTGATGCATGAGATTTATTGCAAAACGTATATATAGATATGAATAGTTGAGCTGTTGTTTTCCTTTCATCCTTCAAAAAACTTTTTTTTAAATACATGTGGCTAGTGTAAACAAAGGTCTTTAGACATAACTGCTTTTTTCATGATCAATTAATACATATTACAAATGAGCCAGTGTGTGACATTTCACATGTGCGCAATGTTGAGACTAGGATCAGCCTGTGCGACCACAGTCTGATCAGTGCCTTAACTATGCACTAAAACACTTATATATTTTTTGGTTTAAAATTAAACTTTAAAGAATCAAATTGTATTTTTATAATTTTAGTGCATTTCAAATGAACAGCATTACCAACTGTTATTGTATTGAATAATGCCTTGAAATCTGATGAAGTGGCAAACAAAATATTGAAGCAATTTAAAATCAATCATTTATTGTGTTTGATTAGAGACATGAAATTTTGTTGGGGAATTAAATCATTCAGACAAAACAACAGTAAAACAACATATAGAGCAAAAATAATTTTTTTCTTGAAAGCATAACCAATGTATGTTTCTACATTTCTTTGATTCTGCTTTTGCTCCCATTTCAGCAAATTTTATAAAAAAAAATACTATTAGATATTGTACATTTAAACTTAATGGCGTTGGTGTATATCAAATATCCTTTGCAGGAAGTTAAATTAAGGGTAACAATGACTTTTGTCAAAAGCCAGATAAAACCTTGCAGAGCCATAGGTTCATACTGAGAACCATCTGTCATGTCATTTTGGATTCTAGAAGCTAAGGCTTTGTTGCCAAAGACCTGTTTTAATTTTTTCTGATCAGGGTCTGTAAAAATTTTAACTTTTTCTTATATTACCACATACAATTACATTTCCAACAAGAATGATCATATTCAGCATTTTTTTTCTTTTTTCTAACAAAGCTTTTGCTAAAGCTCTTCTGTTTTTCTGTGATGCTCACCATTTTAAATGGTGATGAAATAATGGGTTGTTATATACATTAGATGCATATCAACAAATATATTCAATACACATTCTTATTAATAGATGATGTTCAACAAGTGGCCATAAAATACCGAATTCACAAAATAGAGTTATCTTCAAACAGCTAAGAGCTATATTCTGCAGGCTTAGATGTTAAGTCTTGTAAATTCAGTATTTCATGGACATGATTTGGATAATTATTTATATGAACCTTTTATTTCCAACTCATATAAATTTATTTTTTTGTTATTCGAATCATTGTAGCAATAACCAGAAGGGGGTATTACTATTAATCTCCTTGAAGCTAATCTGCTAGGTTATAACAACACTGTTGTATCACCCATATAATATTATACATATGCAACATGTTTATTTCATTCTTGTACAATCTGTCATATAATAATTTCAATTATTTCTCACTTATTCCTCTCCTATAACCAACATTGCAACCGATTCTACAGTATTTTTCCCAATAGATGAGATCTCATCTAGTTTTACCCTTTTATTCAAATGGCTTGATTGACTATGAGTTATGACCTTTAAAATGTCAATTAATGGCTATTGTAAATCTATAGTTAGAAGAGCACAAATACATTTTGTATCTACATTTTTTTAAGACATCCATGTCTCAATACAGTATCACAGTATTGTCATTATAACCAAAATGGTAGAAATCAAACTTCACCAGTCATAAAAATCCCTTTAGTACCATACATACTTTATTAAGTACAAGGAATTTGTAGTTGTAGTGAAATTAACATATAAGAAAGTAATTGTGCATAGAAACCAATGTTATATCCTCGTTTTTCAAGTTAAGGAGTCAAACCCATAATCCAATTTTTCAGTTTCTTACTAAAACACTGAAGCAACCAGGATGAAATTTTTGTAATTTTTCTACAACTAATGTGAATTGTAGCTTGAAATTCAAAAGTTTTAATGTGTGGTGTTTTTTTTCCATCTCCATTCATTTGCTTATATTCTATTAGCTCTATTTGATGCACTCAGGACTGCAATGAAAATTTCTATAAGTCTTCAGAAAGAATTCACATTAAAAAATTCAATTGACATCCCTTGAATACAAGCCTATTGAATAGCCTAAATGGACTTAATGACAAACATCAAGCATATAAATATTTACAAATTTGTTTAATGAAATTTCTACCACTCCCAAAATATGAAGAGCTACACAGACTACCTTTTTTAAATGAAGTTGCAGGCCGTTCTTGCTCTTGTAAAATCACTAGGTAGAATGCAAATGATATTTTATTTAAATTTATCTTAATCAAGTACATATACATGTAAGCCTTTTTTATGACAGTGCGGTAGGTTTGTCAAGGAATAGAGCAATTTGTATGTATGGGGTTTAAAGCTTTTTCTATCAATCTTTCAGTCATATTGCGGCAGCTAGACCACCTAATAATGGATTCCTTGTCTTTCTGATACCATTATATCCTGCTGCTATCCCATATAGGGCTATGATTTTCAACTTATTGGTGGGAGACAAATAGTCGGAAAGGATGACTGTCGCCATTGGCGATCAGGCCTGGGACTTTTTGAATGATAGTCAAGCACGCTACCACTGAGCTTTGATGGCTGCTAAGAATAGAGCAAAAATAAAAGGCATAAACAAGATATCTAAAGAGGCCCCTAGTAAAATTGAAAAATCAAGTTTGAATTTAACAAGAACAATAAACAAAGGATTTTTTTTTTCGATTCTCTTGCAATTGTTCTGCAAATAAGGGTATAGTGGCTTCTTTCCCACTTTTCATTAGATTGTTTTATTAAGTCCAAAAAAGGCAGATTCCAATGATCAAGCAAATCTTTATGTTCAAAATAGTTAAAATCATCACTTGGTTTTTGATCTGAAAATAAATCTTGATTTGGAAGTTCTTTCAGAGCAAAATTAAATATATTTATTAATTTCAACATAAATCTTCACTACAACAGACCTGGGTCCAATCATCTTTATATGTCATAAATTATCTATTTTTTTTTGTTAATATGATTAATGGATTAATTTTAAGACAGAGGGATTAAGAATCAGCCTTGAAGAGCTTATAGTTTACTTTAAAAATATTTTCTTACATAACTATCAATACCTTGGATAATTGTTTAACCAAGTCCAATGTGTTTGTACATGTATATACATTTACTGTTAAATAATGGGCATAACCCCCTTTAGACAATTTATTGATTACTGAAATTGTTTAGTAAGCTTAATTCACAATCCAATTGCAATGAAGCTCTATTCTAGTGGATAATAAAAGCTTCATCATCCTCGAAAATTATATATATTACTTGGTTAATCACATATTACAATTTTTGTGCATAAATCCACTATGAACCATGTCATTTTATCTAAATCAATTAATTGATTGAATGGAGTTTAACGCCGCTTTCAACATTATTTCAGTTATATCGCGTCGGCTGGAGCACCTAACTATGGATTCCTGGTATTTCTATCACCAGTACAACCACCACATTCTTTCCTAGCCTCCAGTCGCTATCTCACATAGGTCTACGATTATCAACCCATTGGTGAGAGACAAATAGTCGGAAAGAATGAGTGCCGCCGTTGGGGTTAATCTAAATCAAATTGCATTATTAAGTGCAAGGGATGCATTTTTTCCCTCTGTCATTTAAAGTATAATCTTTGACAAAAATCATGTATCATTTATTGGACCCAGGCCTGAACATTCATTTTTTTTATTGATATCAAAATTAGGTAATCAGATATTTGGTGCAACTTCCATGTAAATATCTTTATGGCACATGACATGTCTGGGTTACATCATGTTATTAAAGCCTGTTAGAGAGAAACCTGGAAAAAGAAAACTTTAAGATTATGAGAACAATTTATATTACAACCATTTATATTTTATAAGATAAGCCATTTGTTGTTTATTTTATTATTTTAATGACATGATACAAAACAAAATTCATGATACAATGACAATTATATTTATTCACTTTTACTATTTTTAATTTTCTTACTTGAAAACACCAAGTTTTTTAATTTTTTTTTACTCATTTCATTATAGTTCTGTTGAGTCTCAGCACAAGACATTTACCTTTTATTTTGTCCATTTGAATTTTCTTTCAATCTAATTTATGTAGAAATTTGTTTTGTCATTTTTTATATCTTTCTTTTGGTTTAACACTTAAAAAGTCACTAAGTGTTATTTCAATGTCACTGACATCATTTTTTTATGGCAAAGGATTATTTATTTTTGTTGTAAAAAAAAAGGAGTAACAGAAAATAATGGTAAAAGTGTTTACATATTAAAATGCCCGTTATTTAAAGTATTTTTAATTACATGTATGAATGTTTTATTTGTCAGCACATTTATTGTGGAAGCCGACTTTATTTCAAATAAATTGCATTTTGAAGATTTTAAGCAAATATTGCTGCAACATTTTTATTTGGAAGCATAAAATTTCAAATTATTACCCTCGTCATTAGTGTGATAGTGTAAAATTACATCAGTCTTTTAAAATGGCATCTTTTTATTTACAAGTTTTAACATGATCATACATAATAAATGTACCTCATGTTAAGAACACAGAGGACAAGTAGATAAGTGGTTGTCGAGAAATCCTCAGGAAGTTAAAATCCTTTTTAATCATCTCAGCGCATATTTGGTCTGCTAGTTGCTATTTGTCGTCCAGTGTCATATGGATGTGCCCTGTAAGTTCCTCTAACACTTCTTCCTGGTAAAGGAGCAGCTGGTTTCATCAGACCTCGGTCCAGACCTGTAGCACTTCTTGGATTATCTACACATGGAACACAAACTTGTCAATGGAATTCCAGAACCTTGCAATTATAGCTTAATCAAGCTGTGGGCGATTAAGTATCAGAATTACTCTATGATATACATGCCAAGTTTTTAAGAAGTACTTTCATGTTAGAAATGACAAAATCATTTGGTATGACTAACTGATTTGTGGGTGTTATTTGCAAGAGCTTAGAATAGTCTAAAAGTGTTCTTAGAAATGGCATGCATTTTCCTCATTTTTTTAGGCACTACTCATATCTCTCTACTGTACACTTTGATAAATTTAACCTTATTGATCAATGAGCTGGCTCATTGTTATGAAAAATTTTGCACTATTTTGTCAAAATTGTTCTTGGTAATAAGATTTTTTCAAAGAGAGAAATATTTTTTTCAAAATAGAACAGGATGTGCTTGTGAAACATGAATGTCCCAGAAACAGCTATTTTTTAATTTTTTTTTTTAACCCTTTCCTGTTTTGGAAAATTTTGGACCTGTCCAAATTCAAAGGTTTTGCAGACGAAAATTTAAAGTGGATTTAATTTTAAAAAAAACCATTCAGTAGGGTAGAAAATAGTGTGGAAAAGGAAGAAATTGCTTGTCAGAAGCAATTTCTTTTTTTTTCACAATGTTTTCTCAATCATAAAATCACAGACACGTAAAAAAGCAGGGATTAAACAGAAAAGGGTTAAAATGACCTTGACATCTGTGGATACACATAAATGAGATCTATCATCATACCAAATATTAGCATTGTAATTTGAATAGCCTTGAAGTAATTTGCAATTTTAAGTTTTTTGGTTAAGTTTTGCAGACAGACAGACCAGACCAACCATGGTAAAACAGCATGTCCCCTATCTTTTGATACAGGGGCATAAAAAAGCACTATATACAGTATGGGTAGAAAACGTCACCAGTCTAAGAACAAGAGGTCCTGTATTTCTCCACTGGCTTTCACATTACAAGATTTGAAAGAGATATTGAAAATAAGGTAATGTGAGACAGTGAAAGAACAGGGTCATCTATCAAACATTCATAAAAAAAATTCATTGAAATTAGTCAAATTGATTGTGAGGAGAAGACTTTTTTAAGTGTTCAGTGTGAACATTGGCCCCACCCTGACACACCCACATATGGGCCTATTAAAATTTCTTGAACAATTTAAGTTTAGGATCACCTAAGAAATATTCATGCAAAGTTTTTATTGAATTAGGCAAAACGAATGGGGAGCAGAAGATTTTTAAAGATTTTAAATTGAAAAACAGTGAAAAAAAACCTGCCTTGCCATGCACATATTTATGGTGCAAACAAAAATTTCACATGTAATTTCAGTACATCGTCATCAAAGGAAAAATCATGCCAAATGTGAAATCCGCCACATTGTTTTTAAGAGAAATTGAGGCCTGCCCTGTCATATTTGTATTTGGGGGGGGTCAATCAAAATTTCTTTGCACAAGAGTGCCATCGTCACAAAATACGCCGCCTCTTTGCTGCTGTTTCACGAAAATAATTGTAGACACTACTTATTTTGACAGAACCAAATTCAAAATGACCAAGTTTCACTTAAATCAAGAAAAAAAGTTAGGAGGAGTTGCCTTCACAAGGCTGCAATTTCAATAAGCCCCAGACACTAAGTTTTAAGGGGGCATAATTCAGGGAAATAAATGAGCCATAAAATCCTTGATCCATGTACATCTACAAATTATGGTGATGACATTAACCAAGTTTCATTTAAATAAAGACAAAAAGTAAGGAGGTGTTGTGTTCAAAAGGCTGCAATTTCGATTAGCCCTAGATACTAAGTTTTAAGGGGGCATAATTTAGGGTAAAATTAATGAACCATAAAATTCTTACTTCATGCTCATCTAACAATTTCGGTTATAACATCCACCAAGTTTCATTTAGATCCAGCCAGAAACTAAGGAAGAGTTGCATTCACAAAGCTGCAATTTCAATAAGCCCATGAGACTAAATTTTAAGGGGGCTTAACTGAGGCAATAAGCCCCAGAGATTAAGTTTTTAAGGGACATAACTCAGGCAGAAAACAATGAACCATAAAATCCTTCCTTCATGCACATCTACCAATCGGGCTGATAACACTGACCAAGTTTCAAGAAGATCCAGCCAGAAACTTAGGAGGAGTTGCGTTGACAAGAAAAGTGGACCCAGAGACCAAGTTTTTAAGGGGCATAACTCAGGCAAAAATCAACGAACCATAAAATCCTTCCTCCATGCACATCTACCAAATGAGGTGATAACATTGACCAAGTTTCAAGAAGATCCAGCCAGAAACTTAGGAGAAGTTGCATTGACAAGAAAAGTGGACCTAGAGACTAAGTTTTGAAGGGGCATAACTCAGGCAAATCAACGAACCATAAAATCCTTCCTCCATGCACATCTACCAATTAAGGTGATAACATTGACCAAGTTTCAAGAAGATCCAGCCAGAAATTTAGGAGGAGTTGTGTTGACAAGAAAAGTGGACCTAGAGACTTAGTATTTAAGAGGCATAACTCAGGCAAAAATCAATGAACCATAAAATCCTTCCTTCATGCACATCTACGAATAGGGATGATAACCTTGACCAAGTTTCAAGAAGAGTCAGCCAGGAACTTAGGAGGAGTTGTGTTGACAAGAAAAGTGGATGGACGGATGGACGGACGGACGGATGGATGGACAGATGGAAGGACCGACCGAGAAGATGACACCAATATACGTCTGCCTCTGGTGGCGTATAAAAATTAAGGGTCACCGAAGGAACAATCAAGTTTCATTGAAATTGGCCCAGTGGTTTTGAAGAAGATGTTAAAGTGAAAGTATGCTATATTTGGGAATCAATCAAAATTTCTGAACAGCTTAAGAGTGTCACTAAGGAACATTTCTGCCAAGTTTTGTTAAAAATTTTCTCACTGGTATAGGGGAAGATTTTAAAAGAAAAGCCAACAAATTGGCAGGCAGACAGACAAAGGCATGATGAACACACCGCCATGACATTAGCTCCCTGGCCTATGGGCAGTAGAGCTAAAAACTCTATGCAACAAGTGATTTCTTTTTCATTTAACCCTTGTCATGCTGAATAAAAAACCTTGGTCAAATTAAAACAAGAGTGCCATAGTTACAAAATACGCCACCACCTTGCTGCTGTTTCACAAAAATAATTGTAGACACTACTTATTTTGACAGAACCAAATTCAAAATGACCAAGCTTCACTTAAATCAAGACAAAAAGTTAGTAGGAGTTGCCTTCACAAGGCTGCAATTTCAATAAGCCCCAGACACTAAGTTTTAAGGGGGCATAATTCAGGGAAATAAATGAGCCATAAAATCCTTGATCCATGTACATCTACAAATTATGGCGATGACATTGACCAAGTTTCATTTGAATAAAGACAAAAAGTAAGGAGGTGTTGTGTTCAAAAGGCTGCAATTTCAATAAGCCCCAGATACTAAGTATTAAGGGGGGCATAATTTAGGGTAAAATTAATGAACCATAAAATTCTTACTTCATGCTCATCTAACAATTTCGGTTAAAACATCCACCAAGTTTCATTTAGATCCAGCCAGAAACTTAGGAAGAGTTGCATTCACAAGGCTGCAATTTCAATAGCCCCAGAGACTAAATTTTAAGGGGGCATAACTGAGGCAATAAGGTCCAGAGACTAAGTTTTTAAGGGGCATAACTCAGGTAAAAATCAAAGAACCATAAAATCCTTCCTTCATGCGAATCTACCAATTGGGGTGATAACCTTGACCAAGTTTCAAGAAGATCCAGCCAGGAACTTAGGAGGAGTTGTGTTGACAAGAAAAGTGGCCCCAGAGACTAAATTTTTAAGGGGCATAACTCAGGCAAAAATCAACGAACCATAAAATCCTTCCTCCATGCACATCTACCAATTGAGGTGATAACATTGACCAAGTTTCAAGAAGATCCAGCCAGAAACTTAGGAGGAGTTGCGTTGATAAAAAAGTGGACGGACATAGGGATGGACAGACGGACAGATAGAGAAGATGACGCCTATATACATCCGCCTCCGTATATAAATGAAAGTGCTGAAAGCTCTGTATTTCCTAATTGTGAGTCAGCATTTGATGTTAAAAATATAACTTCTGAGACTTTTCTGGTTTTAAAAGGAAAATCAGGTGGTATGGACTAAGATCAGACTGCACATATGTGCAGGCTGACGTTTGTCCATACCTCCTGCCAAAGCAGAAATATTCCAGGATCAGCATTACAATGGTTAAGTTTGTTTGTTTGTTTGTTTGAATGTGTTTTACGCCGCTTTCAACAATTTCGCAGTTATATCGCGTCGGCCGGAGCACCTAACAATGGATTCCTGGTATTTCTTTCACCTGTACTACCATTACACCCTTTCCTAGCCTCCGACTGCTATCTCACATAGGTTTACGATTATCTTCCCATTGGTGAGAGACAAATGTCGGAAAGGATATTTGCTGCCACCAGGGATCAAACCCACGACTTCCAAATTCGAAGTCTTATGCCTAACCAACTGCGCTATGGTGGCGGCTCTACAATGGTTAAGGGTGAATCACTTACCATATTCCTGTCTATAGTCCGACACACCTGTACTTCCATGGCCATAATCGAAGTACTGAGTATCCCTGAAACAAAGAACATAAACCCTTATCCTCCTGTATTTGAATTTTCAAACAAATTGCCAAGAGTTTGGAGATATCTTAAGTTCTTAACCAAACAAGCTCAAGTTTTTCTGACAATAATTAACTAGAAAGCAAGCGGTGTGTGCCAAGATTCAACTGCGCATCAAGTAATTAAAAGTAGATCTTATGCTAGACTGCCTGCAAAAGCTATGTGAATAGTTGCTGAAAAGAATGAAGAGTGTTACACAATGGCCTATCAATATTTAAACAATAATCAGTATCAATGAAAGAAAGATAATGATTTCTGTAGTCTATAACTTTAATTTGTTAAATGTAATCATACACTCAATACAACATTTATGTTTAAAGAAGTCTTCAATACTTTTCTGAAATTGATTCCCAGAGGGTTTATGGGACTCACATCACATAGTTTTGAGGGTTCTGGGTACTTATTTTTGCATCCCAATTGCACAAAATCTGCACCCCTTAAAATCCTGAAAACACCAGAAAATCTTACCCTGCACCAAGAAGTGGTTCCTCATATGCTTGCTCATCTGCATACAAATCTCTGCGTCCATAACCATCATCGTATCTAGTTTCTTGTCCGTACAGCTAAAATGATAAATTGTAATGGTTTGAATAAAACATAAATAAAACTCACTTTGAATAAGCTATATGTGTAGAGCAAGTTGATATGTGTGCAAATGTAAATGGCAGTCGTAAGTATGGAATGGTACTGTTTGAAAGAAATGAGTTAAGTCATTAGTTTTTGTGATTCAACACATGTTACTTTTTCCAGAGTTATGCTGTATGCCTGTAAGTGTTTACGTATGTCTGATGATGTATAACCAGGGTTTAAAATAAATGACCCTTTTTAACTTACATTTTTTAACGTTAACTTAATCAAACCATTCTAACCCTGCATTGAGGCGGTGACTCAGTTGATTCTTTATTTGATTGATTGATTGAATGGAGTAATACGCGGCTTTCATAATTTTTTTCAGTTATGTCGAGGCGGCTGGAGCACCTAACAATGGTTTCCTGGTATTTCTCTCACCAGTACAACCCACATATCCTTTCCTAGCCTCCAGCTACTATCTCACATAGGTCTACGATTATCAACCCATTGGTGGTTTCTTTGAATAATCCATCTTACAACAATTCAACTTTTTCAAAAGCTCTTTGTTCCACATTTAATGGTACTGATTGTACAAGAAAGTTTGACTCCTTATATTTCCAGTTAGGACTCTTGTTTTTTTATAGGTTAATCAGATGGACACCCTGGATCATACATATTTCAACAAATAGTTAAATAGAAAACATCACAACAAAAGTTGTTGCAGATAACATTTGCTTCATCTGCTAGTATTTAGAGATTTTTTAAGTGGAAACGTGGAAATTGTTACAAGGAATTTCTTCTTTTTAACCATGTTCTCCCGAATATCAAAAGTTTGGTCCCCTTACTTTGAGCTCCTTGGTTTCAGAAGAAGGGAGTCCCCTGGACTCCTTGCTTAAGGTAGTGGACCTTAATAGTTTTGCAATGTCTCAGAGGTAATGAAATTGAACGGTGTTAACTAGGTTTCCTAATGATTTTCATCAGGAAACCTCTGTTAACATAATGAAAAAAATAATTGGTCCAAAATGTTGCTGAACTATCATGTGTTCACTACCTTAAAGAGGCAAGTGTCAAACCCTGACTTGAAGTGTGAAAACTTACTGGGTCTGCCTCATATTCAGTTGCTCCAAGTCCGTCTACGGGATCTAGACCATAATCATCATACTCTTGTACAAGTTGCTGACTGGGCAGAGCTCTTGCAGGCAACATTCTACCCTGGGCAGCACCCCTACTAGCCTGGCCTACCCCTCTCATGGCCCCTGGAGCTCCCCTAGCCACTGGGGCACCTCTCTGAGCTGGTAGACCCCTCTGAGCTGCCATACCTCTCTGTGCAGGCATGCCTCTCTGGGGTGGGACACCCCTTCCAGCTGCAGGGGCTCCACGTTGGGCAGGCGCTCCACGTAGACCAGGAGCCCCTCTTCCTGTTGGTGGTGCTCCTCTTGGTGCAGGTGTCCCTCTTGGAGCCCCAAGACCCCCTCTTGGAGCCCCAAGACCTCCTCTCGGAGCCCCAAGGCCCCCTCTTCCAGCAGGGGCACCTCTAAGGGGACCCCCTCTTGCACCTGGTGCACCTCTTTGTGGAACAGCTCCTCTGAAATAGAAGATTACACACATGATTAACAAATTTTCAATTTCCTAAGTTACCCTTTTCATTTTCATACCCATCTTGTAACAGAAGGCCTGAACAAGAACTCTGCCTACATATGCAACGCTAGGCTGCAGGTAATGGTTAATGCAAACAAGAGTGCCATAGTCACAATATACACTGCCACTTTGCTGCTGTTTTACAAAAATAATTGAAGACACTACTTATTTTGACAGAACCAAATTCAAATCATTTGCAGGGTACTTTTTTAAATTGTCAAGTTCAGACTGTTAGGTTTGATTAATTGGTTTAATGGAGTTTAATGCCTTTTTAAACTGCAACTTATTATAAAAATAAACAAGATGAAGATAACCTTTGAATGTATCAACCAAATCAATCCTTAAAAAGATAGCTGTTAACATTCATCTCATATGTTCAATTTGCATAACAAGAAAATTTACAATATGGCCACTTTTTCCATGAAAGAGGAGTTGCATTCACAAGAACCTTGATATGAGGGCCCCCTTTTCCATGACGCAGCTGAAATTCACCTCACTGCAACAACAAATTTCGCAAAATTTCTTTAACATAAGTCCACAAATAAAGGAGGAGTTGCGTTAACAAAAATTTTTACAAGAAGGCCCCCTTTTCCATGACACAGCTAAAATTCACCAAACTACGACAAGATGCCCTAGGTCAGGTGATTTTATGAAAGTTCCATCCAAATGGATTCATTATTGAGGGTGGAGTTGAGTTCACAAGATTTTTTAAAAGAAGGGCCCTTTTTCCATGACACGGCTGCAATTCACCAAACTGTGACAATATACCCTAGGTTAGATGAAGAGAAATATTTTGTGAAAGTTTCATTGAAATTGGTCCATAAACCAGGAAGAAGTTAGTTGTGTTCACAAGTTTTTTTTACATGAAGGCCCCTTTTTCATTTTAGCTAAAATTCATAAAACCGTTACTTTTGGCTCTAGGTAAGGTGACAAGGAACATTTTGTGAAAGTTTCATTGAGATCGGTCCGCAAATGAGGGAGGGTTGCGTTCACAAGATTTTTTACTTGAAAGCCCCTGTTTCTATGACACAGCTAAAATTCACAAAACTGTTTCTTTATGCACATGGTCAGGTGACTAGAAACATTCTGTGAAAGTTTCTTCCAAATCTGTCTATAAATGATAAAGGAGTTGTGCTCACATGATTTTTTACACAAAGGACCCTTTTTCCATAACGCGACTAAAATTCACCAAACTGTGACTTTATGCAGATGGTCAGGTGACTAGGAACATTCTGTGGAAGTTTCATCCAAATTGGTCCATATTGTGCTCATGAGAAAAGTGGACATACATACAGACAGACGGAGAAGATGACACCAATATCAGACCGCCTCACTCAAGATATTAGCATTGAGAACAGGTTTATTCTCAAGAAAATAAGGGGAGATCAATTCAATGAGACTTCAGGCCATGAATCTTAACTTAGGTTTCATATTTCTTTCTTGAAAGGAGGAGCATGGAAATGCTTTAATAATATCTAAGAAACGGTTTATACAATAGGTTATTACTTGATATTCTCTTCTGATTTAACCCTTTGCTGTTTAATCCCTGCTTTTGACGTGTCTGTGATTTTATGCTTGAGAAAACATTGTGAAAAAAGAATAAATTGCTTCTGACAAGCAATTTCTTCTTTTTCCACACTATTTTCTACCCTACTGAATGGTTATTTTTCAAATTAAATCCACTTTAAATTTTCGTCTGCAAAACCTTTGAATTTGGACAGGTCCAAAATTTTGTAAAACAGGAAAGGGTTAAAACAACAATTGCATGTCGTATTGCGATGCAATACAGGAGTCCCCCACCGGATAACCAAAAATCCTCTCTTATAATATATCTCCTACTTACTAGATCTATAACTGTAAAAGTTTAAAGTTGCTAGCACTTATAGTTTAGGAGATATGATCCGGACAATAATGTAAGACTAAAAACAACAAAGGGCAATAACTCAAAAAGTGGACATGGCAGAGTAACAGTTCTTGTACATGACACTTGTCCTCGATAAGATCTATCAGTGAACAAAGTTTGAAGTTGCTTGCACTTATGGTTTAGGAAATATGATCCAGACAAAAATGTAAGGGTAAAAACAACAAAGGGCAATAACTCAAAAAGTGGGTGTGGCTGAGTTATGGATCTTGAACATGACACTTCGCCTCAATGAGATCTATAAGTGTACAAAGTTTGAAGTTGCTAGCACACATAGTTTAGGAGATATGATCCAGACAAGAATGTAAGGGTAAAAACAACAAAGGGCAATAACTCAATATGTTGGTGTGGCAGAGTAACGGTTCTTGAACATGACACTTCTCCTCAATGAGATCTATAAGTGTACAAAGTTTGAAGTTGCTAGCACTTATAGTTTAGGAGATATGATCCGGACAAGAATGTAAGGGTAAAACTAACAAAGGGCAATAACTCAAAAAGTGGGCGTGACAGAGTAATGGTTCTTGAACATGACACTTCTCCTCAATGAGATCTATAAGTGTACAAAGTTTGAAGTTGCTAGCACACATAGTTAAGGAGATATGTTCCGGACAAGAATTAAAGGGTAAAAACAACAAAGGGCAATAACTCAAAAAGTGGGTGTGGCAGAGTTATGGACCTTGAACATGACACTTCGCCTCAATGAGATCTATAAGTGTACAAAGTTTGAAGTTGCTAGCACACATAGTTTAGGAGATATGTTCCGGACAAGAATGTAAGGGTAAAAACAACAAAGGGCAATAACTCAAAAAGTGGGCGTGGCAGAGTAACGGTTCTTGAACATGACACTCCTCCTCAATGAGATCTATAAGTGTACCAAGTTTGAAGTTGCTAGCACATATGGCTTAGAAGATATAGCCCGGACAAAAGCGTGACGGACAGACGGACAGACGGACGGACAGACGGACGGACGGACAGACGGAATCGAGCAAACCTATAGTCCCCCAACCGGTAACCGGTGGGGGACTAATAATCAATGATTTGTTATCATATGACAAACACTACTGACAGGTCACAAATGAGTAAAATCTCTACCTTCCAGCAGAAACCATGGCTCCTCTAGTAGGGGGAGCGCCAGGTCCTGCCATACTAGCTGGAGTTGACAATAATCCACCTCTCCCTAATGGAGCCCCACGACCAGGGGGTAGCATACCCTCACCACCAGGGAGATGACCCATTCTCTGTTCTCCATTGTAAAACCCTCCTTGGTCATCCATAGGGGCTGGTCTTCCAGGCTGATCTTCTAGTGTCTGTCAAAATAATATCAACTATTAGCCCTTGTCATGCTGAACCCAGAATACTCCCGTTTGGCATGAGGCAGGGATGTGGAATTCCCATGCCAGGCTTGTCTGACAAGGGTTTTTCTATCTGTGGACAAGTAAATTTTTCTTTGCCACTTTGTAAATGGAGGATGAATCTTGGAATTATACTTAATAGAGGTATGAGATTAATATGCCAATGTTTGTATCAAAAGTTAGAAAGTATTATTTCAATGAAGAAAATGCTGTCTTCTAGTATTCTCTTTAAAAATAATAATTTCTCTATTTTCTCTATTCTCCCTTTTTGCAAATAAGTTCATGTTGATCTAGGACAAGTAGAAAATAATGTAAGACAAGTAGAGAAAATGCATATTTCCACACCCCTGCATGAAGTATAGACACATATCAACCTGCTTATATATGCAGCCTGATCCGAGTCTACACTACATGATTTTTAGATCACAAGTCATATTTTGAAAGTAAATACTGACTAACTTTTACCATTTTCAGCACTTTGATTTAATGGCAACTGGTTTTTTTTTGTTTTTTTTTTTCAAAATCTAAGACTGGCATGAATGAATTTTGGTGGAATTTGGACAGAAACTTTTTTTTTTGGATAGAAAAACATCATGAAATGAGGCAAATTTCTTTTCGTTTCACATTATCTTTCATGAAGACATAAAATCACACAGTTGTACAAGAAACCTATTTATTTTACATTGATTGGGAAACAAGTTCTTACAACTTAGAGAAATCCCTTTCAATCCTGCTTCCTGGAAAGTTCACCAGTTCACTTGTGGCAAATGTGTGAGCCAATGAACGAATCAAGAATAGATAGCCACTACCAGGGATTGAAATCGGGACCTATGGGTATAGAGGCAAATGCTCTACCTAAGACCACAGACACCATAAGAAAAGATTAAAAGTAAAACATTAAATTAGTTGCCACCTGTTCTTTTTCAGCTGTTTTCAAAATCATTTGTTGAGACTGTTGAGGTTTCATTGTTCTTCATTAATGAGTGAAAACTTACTGGAACCATGAACTTTTTTATTTCTGTGACAGCATGTGAAAGCCTGTTGTAACATTCTACAGTCTCAGCAAAACATTCAATCATTACATGGAGTTCTTCATTCAAATGAGCATACTTTCCTCCTTCTTTTCTCAACTCTTCTTCCTAATTAACAAACATATAAGATCAATAAAGAAACTGCTAAAAACAAAAATTGATAAAATTCATTCCCTTAGTATATTTTTTTGGAAATCATGGAATTAATTTAGTCTAATACTTTCAGATCAATGCCTATCAAATGTGTATAGTTTTTCCTTTTTTTTTCCCTCTCGTTTCTATTTAACTTAACATTTTAGTGCAATGACTGATTGATTGAATGGGGTTTTACGCCGCTTTTAACTTTTTTTCAGTTATATTGTGACGACTGGAGCACCTAACAATGGTTTCCTGGTCCGGGAACGGCATCGACTGGAGCACCTTACAATGGATTCCTGGTATTTCTTTCACCAGTGCAACCATCACATTCTTTCCCAGTCTCCAACTGCTATCTCACATAGGTCTACAATTATCAACCCATTGGTGAGAGACAAATAGTCGGAAAGAATGAGTGCTGCAGTCGGGGATCGAACCAGGGACCTCTAGGTTGACAGTCCAAAGCACTACCAGCTGCGCTTTGACGGTGGCTTGGCAAGTGAATTGAATCCAAATTTAAATTCATCTTGATAAGGCTTAAATTCTACTGAATATTTGAATCTGAAAACCCAATTACCTATGTATTTACGCCCTTGAATTGATTATACTTACCTTATTTTTATCTCTCATAGATCCTCGTCCAAGAATGGATAACTTGCAGAGAGTTTCTTGCTGTAGTTGCTTCAATGTGTTGCCTTTTGGGCCCAAAAGCTTCCCAACAAAGTTGTACTGTTGAAAATAGATGCAGAGTTAGTAAGAAAGTTAAACAATGGAAGATTTCTTTCCCCACTAGTCACTTTTGAATTAATATTGAATAAAAATGTTCTTTAAAGGTTTCCTGTGCAATCATTCAACCTTTCTTTCATCCCTTTGAATTTAAACTTGAGAAAGTATTGTGAACAAGAGCCATGTAAGACATGGCCATTCACAGCCGTAAAAGCTTGATAGTGATCTGAAGCCTAATAGATTAAGGATTCTTTTGTAATCTAGGAGATTGACCCCCTACAAAATCTAAGTCTTTAAAATAACAAAGGGCAAAAACTGGAAAATTATGCAAGCAAAAGTTATAGATTAAGTTTCAAGTTGATAGCTATTATACTTTAGGAGATATGCTCCAGACAAAATCTAAGTATTAAATATAACAAAGGGTAATAACTCCAAAATTATGCAAACAAGAGTTGTGGTTCTTGTGCACTGCACTTCTCCTCCATGAGATTATTCCACCCATAAAGTTTCAAGTCGATAGCCATTATACTTTAGGAGAAGTTTAGTGACGGAACCTCGGAATGACAGACAGAGACCATTACTACATCCCTTCGTCGAAATCGGGGTGGGACATTAAAAATACAGTAAAATGTGTATAGAATTAAGCAACCACTTACAGGACAACCAAAAAGTGGTCGTTGAAGAGAATGCTGGCGTAGCACATGGTTTGTTTATCAAAAGAAACACTTTTTTTAATTGAATATGTATACCATTGCAAATTTCTCAAAAATTCTTAGTTGCTAAAACTCAAAAGAATTGTCTCAATGAGAAGATTATAATGAGTTTTAACCACATATGATTTATTTACATTTATTTTAAGACAAAATATATCTATTTTTTAAGATATTTTGATTTAAAGAAAGGGAATTTGAGAACAGTCGCTCAATAAAATGGTTGCTAAATATACATTGTTGATTGAGCATAATTGACTGTAGCTGTTTACAAACAATTTCCCTATTCATTAGCCTAAATAGGATTTCAAAATAATTAGCACTCAAGAGGCGACCAACAAATAGTATAACGGAGATATGTGGACTGAAGATGAATGTCCTCTGTCCACTCCCCTTTTCTATGATTTGAGCCTTGGTGAAAAAACAAAACATCACAACTTCAGTTTGAATAAACTGTAATTTCAATCTTATGATCATTCATCAAGGACATTTTTTGAAACAGGATTTATTTCTTTTACACACTTTTGTTACATAATGGTACTTACACCTTTCCTTTTTCACAAAATACTTTATACAACATAGGATGTATTTAAATTATTACAACTGACACAATAACTGTTGTCAGCAATAACTGTTGTCAGCAACCTATGAAACTGACCAGTCTTCAATTACCAAGTCAGTACAGGGTCAACTCAAAATAGTCAAAAAACTGTTTTCTTCTCATAAACTTTTCTGTGTCATAAGTAAAACATTGAAAGGGAGTGTATTTCTTTGATAAAATACTATTTAATCTTCTCCATGATTCAATCAATATACTTACATTAGGGAACTGTTTCACTGGAATGGTGACTTTAACAGCATTACTGGTAGCTTTGTTGTGGTGTAGCTCTATTAATGGAACAACTTTGTATTTGTCTCCCCCTTCAACTCTCTTAACCTCTGCAATACAAAAAGAAAGATATTACCCCTTATCCTGCTGAATTTAGATTGATTGAATGGAGTTTTACGCTGCTTTCAACATTTTTTCAGTTATATCGCAGTGGCTGGAGTACCAAACAATGGATAACTGGTAATTCTCTAACCAGTACAACCACATCTTTCTCCTAGCCTCCAGCTACTGAATTTGGATGCATTCAGCATTTCAAATGAATAACAAATTTTTAAAACCCACTTTGACTCAATCTTTTACCAGTAGCCACAATAATTAACAAGAGGGCAAGAATGGCCCTAAACTACTCACCTCAATTTTATTGATCCAGTGGATCTCATCCAAGAAACTTTCTGGCGAGATTTCAACCAAATTGTTGAGGAGATGTTATTCCAAAAATCTAAAGAGAAAATAGACCCTGACTACCCATTCATTACTGAGAAGACTCAAAATACGCCCATCCTGCCACACCCATATTTATGGCCCAATCAAAATTTTGCTAACAATAATTGAAGAGGGTCATCAAAAGGAACATTCAGGTAAAGGTTTAATGAAATTGGCCCAGTGGTTCATGAGATGTCATCAGGGTCCAAAGAATCCACTCGTCCGCTTGTATTTACGAGTATATCCCGGAGGACGAGTGGAAATTCAAAGGCAGTCGTCCTCCCGAACGACTTCCCGAGTGAAGAATGAATGGCATTTAATAATTACGTCTAGTGTCAGGATAAAATTGAGTATAACACAAAAAAGACGCTTCGAAAAAGTTCGCGGTGATAGAAGTTTGCAACACCTTGAACTGTAAACGGTCATGTACTTTGATTTCTAAAAATAAAACTTACGGTTTTCGCATGATATAACCAGGTACCCAAACTTCATAAATATAAATCGATCTCACGATGAAGAAAAGTATCGAAAATTAAAATAACTTTTCCCCTGTTTTGTTCATATCTATTACTTCTTTGGTCGACTATAGCCACAATCATTGAAATTTACTTGAAAATTCCATGGTATTGTATGTTTACAAATGATATATTTTACTTGTCCCAATCTTTTTACTGGTATTTATTGCCCCGGAATCTAAAGTTTTTGAATGTCGTAAAAAATGTACTTTTGTTTTGTCTGCACTTCAAGACGTTTCCAGATATACAAAACATGGTCTTTAACGATCCCTAGTCCTGTTGAAGGGGGAGTGACAATCAAACCAGGACGAGTTACTTTTTCAAGTCACTTGTCCTGCAGGACGAGTGCTTTTTTCTGAATTCTTTGGACCCTGGTCATGCAAAGATTTCAGGCTCAAAATAAGCCCCGCCCTTCCCTCGATCACATTTACAGGCCAATCAAAATTTCACAAACAACTTTTGAAAACGGTCACCTAGGGAAGATTGTTGAAAAGATTCATAGAAATCAGCCCAGTGGTTCAGGAGATGACGTTCAAAGATTTCAAAGTGAAAAAATACTCCATCCTGCCCTGCCCATATTTTTGAGCCAAACAGAATTTCGCATACAATTTCTGAAGAGGCCCACCAAAGGAACAGTTTGACAAAATTTCATTGAAATCGGCCCAGTGGTTTAGGGGAAGAAGAATTTTTAAGATTGTTTATGACGGAAGATGGACTCAGGGAGCCTAATAGCTCCCTTGAGCACCTTTGGCCATGAAAATAGCTCCAGTGGTCTTCGGCCAATGAAGCTAAAAATTATGGGGTAAAAATAGGTGCCTGGATAACATCTAAAATGCTGGAAGTGAAACGCATGAGGTAAACATTCAAAAATACCTTCGTTTAGTAACCTTGCCGCATGAACAAAATCTTCTGTGTTAAGTTTATTAAGCTCGACTTTAAGCTCTCTTTGGTACGGGGATTGGTCTGCATTGTTTCCGTCTTCTGCCATATTCTCTAATTATACTTATTCTTCGTTTTTCTTTTGTTGGTTGAGAGAATGGCGAGTAGCGTGGGTTGAAAATAGTTCTTTTATAAAGTAGTTCCTGAATACAAATAAAATCTGCCCTTCTTTTTAATTTGCGATTGATACCAAAGCAATTCTTATATTTAAACAATATATATGAAAAACAGTTTTAATTTACTTCAAAATTTATAAGAATTGCTTTATTCATAATTAAACGATTTGTTGTATTTTTTTTTTTTAAGAAATTAATCCGCAATATTAGACTAGATATTTTCTTAAAAGTCAAATTAGACTGTATACTTGTACCTAGACCTGAGTACATGGGCCAACCTATCGGGGCCCGATGTTGTTGTTTTTTCAGCTTGAAACCCGCCCTGCGTTCAGGCTGAAAAAAAGTTGCAAACCGTTTACAAATTATACCCCTCTTAACACGCAAGTATACGGATAAAACGGGATATGAGTTTAACCGGTTTGTCATCCCGAACGAAGGGCTGGATTCAAGCTGATAAAACAACAACAACGGGCCCCGATAGGGCGAGAAATAAGTTGGCCCCCAACCTCTAGACTGGTCCCACTGTCGCCTATGATTTCATACATGAGTCGACAGTAGGACCATTCTAACCACCATTGACATTAGCGTGCAAAATGTTTGACCATATAAGGTAAATCGAGCGGACGCACAATGGAGACGCCATCATGACAAATGCTACAGAGGTGATTGGCCAGTGGACATTACAAGATTGATGATCACGTAGTCCTATTCAAAACAATAATTGCTAGGAAGCTTCAAAATGGCATTTTGATTAATTTATATTAATCTAACTCATAAACGCCATGAGCGTCCCTGACCTATGGAGAAGTATTTTGATTTTTGGCGGCAATAATATATTGCCTTTTTTTTCAATTTTGTCATTGCAGTCTCTATGAATGATTTATGTTCATATATGTATCATATTTAAAATTCAGATCTAATCAATTTTTTCGCTTGTCTCTTTTCATTTAAATCCCATTATGACTAAAATTAACAAAATGCGTAGCCTACTTAATATAGTATTATATAAATTTCTTTGTATAAAACCTTTATACCATCACAATGTAATCGCATTTCAAATTATCCGATTTTACGGTATTTAAGTTATACAAACGCGCGCTATAAAATTGATGTATAGGCTATATTTAATTCAACACAGTGAGACAATGAAATTTATGCTTGTAAAAAGTAATAATATGAAATACACGTAAAAATAAAATATAAATCATTGAGGGCATAATCCAACCAAATTCACCATCGCGCTGAATATTTGTTTGTGATATTTCGATGTTGAAACTTTGTGGTAAAATATGAAAAGTGAAACCAACACATTCACGATCTTTCACTATGTGAGGCATGATTGTGAAAATTTTGGCCCTTGTGATATATTTACCGTGCAATATAAACTTTTGTGTAAAAGTTATATATTCACAACAGCGTTTTGTTATGGCTTAAGAAACCTTCATACCAGGGAAAACTAAATGTTTATAATAATAGTATAAAATAAAATATGCTTCGTATTTTGTAAATAGCACAGAAAGACAAGACCTAGTTAAATTAAGTTTCATTTTCTTTATGGCCATGTATCTTATTCCCATTTAGAATCGTTGAAATTATTTTAGCACAAACCACTTGTATCAATGACGTGTTTCATATTGCTCAAAAAAACTTAAGTGTGAAAAAATATGATGTGGAGTTAAGTTTAATTTCATGTGTATGTTTATGGTTTAAGAAAGGGTTTTCAATATACAATAAACTCCAGATCAAAGAGTGATAAA
Source organism: Fragum whitleyi (assembly GCA_948146395.1). Classification (NCBI taxonomy): domain Eukaryota; kingdom Metazoa; phylum Mollusca; class Bivalvia; order Cardiida; family Cardiidae; genus Fragum; species Fragum whitleyi. The sequence goes on along the minus strand of OX411548.1, from coordinate 25,653,213 downwards.
CCACTGAAGTAGCTGTTATAAAATATAGAACATCACGTGCGCTAAACAAATATTGTATTTTACTTATATTACATCTAAGTATGAAGATATATCCATAAAAGAGTGTTATGTTATTTGGGAAATTAAGTGTATTCGTAAATGGCTGGTGTTAAAAAAAGCTGCATAAAAGGAAACCAATTCATGTGCAAATCAGAACTACGAAATATATAAAACCATTAAATTGAAACAGTGCACGTTTCCAATATGCGAATGTTTTCAAATTTGAATCATAAACAAAATGAAATAGCAACTTGTAAATACATGTAGCTGCGATGAAAACATTTCTTCATTTTAGCAGTGTCTCTTTCTCTTGATATGTTTTGCATTAAGTCGCCTGTCTTTTTTGTCGTCTGTTTTTTTTTTTTTTTTTTTTTTTTTTTTTTTTTTTTTTTACTTATTTATTTTATTTCATTTTTCTATTTTTTGTTGCTTAGTTTAATTTCGATCCTTTTGTGAAAATGAATAGTCAAAATGAAAGAAATCCAAACAAACTATCACATCTATTTTTAAGTTGCCTTTATTGATGTTCAATGAAGGATATCTGTTACGATAAAAAATATATAATTCAGCAAGTACAAAAAACTGCAATATATTCGCACCAACTAAAATCAATATTTTTTTCAATATTTCAAATTAAAATTACGTACGTCGATCGAATTTAGTTTCTAATGACACTTAAGTATTGTTTTTATTAAAAAAGTGTAATAATCTATTTTATTAATAGTTAAAATCAACTGATTTATCCAGATGTAATTCAATGAAATAAAGAGTGGATAAAAGAAGGCCGCCCCCTCGATTGCATCGTTATGTATTTTTGACTGAAGAGTACGCAAGGGAAATAATTTCGTGAAATACTTCTATTTATTCACATGTTCTATTATTCCTTTTTTTGACTATTTATCAAGTAAAGCTGAATAATTCAATCAGGATTTCAATATTTGAATATATAAGTTGAATGAAAGTTTATTTTCATTGATGTTTAAAGTTGATTGAACATTATTGAAAAGATATAATCAAAAGTGGTATTTCACGTAATTATCTCCCTTGCGTACTATTCAGGCAAAAGGACATAACAATGCAATCGAGGGATCGCCCTTCTTTTTCCACTCATTATTTCATTGAAATATATCCGGATAAATCAGTCGATGTCAACTATTACTAAAATAGTTTAGTAAACTTTTATAACTCAAAACAATACTTAAAAGTCATATGAAACTTTTTCGACAGACTTAAGGATTTTTATTTGAAATATTGAAATAAAAAAAGGACATTAGATTTTAGTTGGATGGAATGTATTGCAGCGATTACTCTTCAGAGTTTTTTTACTTGATGAATTCATATTTTTTGGTCAAAACAGATATCCTTCACTGAAAATATACTGTTTAGAGAAAACACTTTGATATGATAGTTTGTTTGGATTTCTTTCATTTTGACTATTCATTATCATTATTTCAATAATAGTAGTTGCATTATTGTTCGACACAAATCATAGTTCGGGGAAGGTAAATAGAGTTAGATAAGTTAAGTATTAAACATACATTTTAATTATGTGCAGAATAAACTGGATATCGTTTATAACGACGTTTTTTTTTGTTTAAAGAATACTTTTTTACTAAAAAATTTTACTGGACTAAAATGAAATGCCCCCTCGTTTTATAAGAGGCGGAGTCGAGAGATTTCCGCGCATATGCAGACTTGTGTAAAATGCCTCTATTGTTAAACCGGATTCATTTAATTATGAGTTTGATATATGATGCAATTATTACGATGATTGATTTGATTTATAAAGTAGTTTGCTTCCTTTAATGTCCGTTAATTTGTTTATTATATACCTTCATCTTGTCCATTTTGAAAAAAAATGCTGTTAACAGTTTGATACTCAACTTGATATAGCTAAATAATGAAAAGAAAATGTATCTTTATAAAGATCTGTTTTTCTTATCCTCATTGTATTCTTGCATGTTTTTCTGATCGAACTATTACCAGCGCTAGTGTATTTGTAATTTTATATTGTAAATTTTTGTCCAATAAATAAAGAAAACAAAGAAAGTTTACTCATTTAGTAAGGTCATGGTGATGGCTAAGCGCATAAAGTGCGAGAAAAGTGTATCAGGCAGGCAGCAAGCTGTTTCATGTGACTACTGTGAACTTTGTCAGAAGTACATAAGCTGTAACACAGGTAAGGGATTTTGCCTTTGCATTTCCTACGCCCATTTGAATTTGAAAAACTCTAAAGGGCGCGAGCGAAAGCCTGTAACTACAAGCAAGGTAACGAGAAGGGATGCATCAAATGAATACATTATTCGAGATGCTTAATTATTGGATAAATTAGAAATCAATACGATAGTTGAATTCTTTTTTCAACAAAGTTTTTTAGTTCAAATTTAAATTTAAATAGCACTGAAATCGTTTTTAATATGGTAATCGATAAATAAGAAAGTGAAAAAAATGGATGTTAGCCACAATATTTGACTTTTTCTTTTTCCACGATGTTTGATAGAATGGCACAAGATTATAATGTGACGCAGTTATACGACAATATATTTGGTTGGTAGTTGATTTTTTAACATTTTGTTGAAAATTGGCAACGAACTTTAGAAGTAAACTCCCTCTTTTCCATGATGTTGCAATACAAAGATTTTTCAAAGAAATATAAATTGTTGAAAAGCAATTCCTTTCGTCATAACATTAAACCGATAAAACATTCATTTTTACGTTCCAATTTAATTTTCAATAGCACCCAAATCGTTTTTCATATGGTCATTGATAGTTCAGAAAGTGAGAAAAAATGGATGTTCGCTATAATTGTTGACTTCTCCTTATTTCACGATATTTGATAGAATGACACAAGATAATGTGATGCAGTTATTGGTTGGTAGTTGATTGTTAAGATATTCTTGAAAATTGGCAGTGAACTGCATTAGTAAACTTCCTCTTTTTTCCGTAATGTTTCAATAATGAACATATAAATTGTTGAAAAGCCATTCCCTTCCTCATGACATTAAACCGACAAACACATTCAGATATACGTCCTTACTTAATTTTCAATAGCAAAAGAAGTTTTTTATGGTAATCGATAAATAAGAACGAGAGAAAAAATGGACGTTAGCCATAATAGTTGACTTATTCTTTTTTCACGATGTTCGAAAGAATGGAACATGATTATAATGTGATGCAGTTATTAGACAATATATTTGGTTGGTAGTTGATTGTTAAGATATGCGTGAAAATTGGCAGTGAACTCCAGTAATAAACTTCCTCTTTTCCATAATGTTTCAATAATGAACAAATTTAAAGAAAATATAAATTGTTGAAAAGCCATTCCCTATCTCATGACATTAAACTGACAAACACATTCATTTATACCTCCAAATCTAATTTTCAATATCAATGTAAGCTTTTTTTTTATAAGGTCATCGATAAATAAGAAAGTGAGAAAAATGGATGTAAGCCATAATAGTTGACTTTATCTTTTTTCACGATGTTCGATTGAATGGTACAGGATTATAATGTGATGCAGTTATAAGACAATAAATTTGGATGGTAGTTGATTATTACGTTTTTTTGTGAAAATTGGCAATGAACTCCAGTAATAAACTTCCTCTTTTCCATAATGTTTCAATAATGAACAGATTTAAAGAAAATGATGATTGGTGAAGAACAGTTTCATTCCTTATAATTTTAAGCCGAAAAACACATTCATAAATACGTCCCAATTTAATATTGAACAGCACTGGAAGCTTTATCATATGGTAATCGATAAATAAGAAAGTAAAAAAAAAAAATGGATATAAGCCATTATAGTTGACTTCTTCTTTTTTACGATGTTTGATAAAATGATACAAGACTATAAAATATAATACACTAATAAGACAAATAAATTTGGTTGGTAGTTGATTGTTAAGATATTGGTGAAAATGGGTAATGCTCTTCAATAGAAACATTCCTCTTTCTTCCATATTTTTTCAATAATATATATTGTTGAAAGGTCATTCGCTTCCCCTTGACACTAAACCGATAAATACATTCATTAATACGTCAGAATTTAATTTTAAATAGCAATGGAAGCTTTTTTCATATGGTAATCGATAAATAAGAAAGTGAGAAAAATTGGATGTTAGCCACAATGTTTGATGGAATGGCACAAGATTAAAATCTGATATTCGTGAAAATTGGCAGTGAACAACAGTAATAAACTTCCTATTTTTTCAAAAAAAAAACACACACACACAAGCAAATATATTTGGTTGAAAGTTGATTAAAAAATCTGCCCCAATATAAAAAGCAGTGAAACCATTTTTAATCTTTAAACTTGTCTTTTATCAAGTTTGTAAATTATAAGTAAGTATGACCATATAGTGTGGTAGAATATCAGGGTTGGTCTCATTCTATATTGTCTACAAAAAACAACTACAACAACAAATGTCTGTATATTCGAGACAGATTGTAAATAATATGAGAAGGGTTAACCATAGGAAAAGTACTCTTTATTCAGATTATGTCATAAAATAGGTTTTGGACATTTATGATAATGATAATAAGCAATGTACACATATAATTTAGTGCCCTTACTTAAATACAATTCTCCATTTCAAAGACGCCGGTCATTTATTTAATATATTGTCTGTGGTTGACCATGGCCCCGACAACTCAACTGATGTAGTTATAAGACAAATATACAAAAAGAAAAAAGTATTTCAACATCCGATTTCCAATGAAATGGTTCTCAACAAAATAGTACATTAGCAACTTGGTGCATTAAAGACAAAAGGAAATAATTTCCTTGAATCTTAAAATATTTAATGAAATGGAGAAATATTTGGCTGAGTTGAAAGAAGTTTTATATCTTTTTTCCTTGGGTATATATTAATACGTGGTTGGTAGTGTATTAATAAGGTATTGTTGAAAATTTGCAGTGGACTTCAGTACTAAACTTCCTCTTTTTTCCATAATGTTTTTTTTAAGGAAAATTTCGATTGTTGAAGAGCAATTTCATTTTTAAGCCGTTTTGGCCTGGTTTAGCAGGCTATAGGAAACAACCCTGTATCCTGGAAATTGCACAGGAAAAAGATAATCGAGTAAAAAACCGAACAACGTGTGTACTACGTAGCTTTTTTTATGTTCACGCGCGTGCTAAAAAAAAAGGTCTAGTATACGTCTTCAACTTTTGTGCGGCACGAAGTGCTTTGTGTGTTTAACGCATTGCTTGCATATCACTACGCTGTGCTAAAATCAGAGTAATGAGAGTACTGAAGGCGAGGGAACTGAATAGACGAAACGACACACGAGGTCAATTTTCTGGAAAATAAACTTGATATTTCACCTTGTCCTTATCGCTTTCAAAATCACTGCTGTGTTAAAGATACATAGCTTTTATATTTGATCTTGACGGATGACCTTGCTAATAGGGAAAAGAAGAAAATGCTGCTAACTAACCCTTTCTCTCTAATATTATCTACCCTTTCTGCTACAAATTTTACTAATTTGTATTGTATTGTATTTTATCTACAACCCTTTACAATTTGGACCTGTCTAAACATTTGTTGTCTTGTAATGGATTAATCTAAATTTGAAGAAAATAAAATTTTAGACTGGGCCAACTTGGAACAGGTTGCAGACAATAAATCAACATGAGTGTAATATGATTAATATCTAGGGTAGAAATTAAATTGTAAGAAAGGTAGAAATTGACCTTTTATATTTCTTGTGTTCCTACAGTAAAATACAATTTCTTTATGGAATTCAATTCTATGTAAAAGAAAGAGCTGACGAGCTTGTGTCCCTAGAAAAACAACATAACTACGATTGTTATAGGTAAACGTTTATAAACAGACTTTCGACGAGTTGATATAGTTGAATTGGGACTTACGAATTTTTTGCTGTCACGGTCTCTAACTATACTGGAAGATCACAGAAACGCAAATCTACTGGCATTTTTACCATCCTTTGAATTACATTTGTAAACGTTATGTGTCATAGCGTAAAAGTATCTTACTTTTGAAACCGACCTCATTAAACTAAAATTGAAACGACCAAAAGCATTGGATATCGATAGGGAGAAAAGTGTGCTTTTCTTGTTGAGGTTCTTTACTCTATAAGTATATAGTTTATTTCATTTGTAATTAAGTACCGTTATCTCACGCTTGTAAAATCTCAGTTCAGTCCACCCCTACTCCTGGCTATACCACATTTTCCCGCGTTTTCGAATACCACGGTTGGACTATAGACGGATGATGGAATTGATAAATTGACTGACTAGTAGCAACCAAATCAACTCAACTAAAATGATAAAAACGCGAGTTGCGCCTGTCTGCAAAGCGGTATCAGGTGTAGTTATCTATACCTTGGGAATAAGTTGGGTTTTATTTTGTGGACTTTTTGCGGTGAGCCGTAAAATCTACTTTTAAACGTTAGATTCTCGTGCCATTTTATCGATTTAGATCCAACAGGTATATGCAAAACTTTTAAAAGTTACAATTTGATTTTCAAATGGAATTTTTGATTGTCTTTAATCGAATGGTTTACTCTTACATGTACTTAATTAAACCCAAGGGATAAGTTTCAATACCTATGAAATGCTTTTAAGATATACTCGATATACCTATGGTAATGGACTTGGCGCCTGCGTCAGAGCTCAGTTTTGAAAAAAAACCCACATATAAAAAGATTAAAAAATGGAGTGTGTGCATTCATATTTCATATATCCTCTTTATAAACCAGGCCTTCCGCGCTTTTAGCACTTTGATTATTCTTGTGATGACATTAGGACTGTTCTAAGTTACTTTCTGAAGTTTTCCTCCCTTTAACGTAGTAGACGCGTAATAGTTCCGCAACGTTTCGGAAGTAATGTACTTTCACAATGTAAACCGAGGTCTCCATTGAAAATCATTATGAAACCCCGGTTTACATTGTTAAAGATCATGACTGTCGAAACGTTGCGGATCTATTACAGGTCTACTACCTTAATCAGTATAAATATTTAGTAAAGTTAATCAAACAAACAAATGTGTCTTATATTGCTCAGTTCGTAGATTTATGCTATATAGGTAAATTTTCCGCGTGGATTGATGCTATTTTTAATAATGATAAGTCTTCTAAATAAGTTATTATTTTCATGCCTTTAACTCCTATCCTGCATTCTTCAAACTAAGCCAGCGCCTATGTATAACATGTCATTACATGTTATACTTTTTTCTTGTTAAGATCTAAAATGTAATGAATGGATGTTATCCATTGTAGAATTATCATAAACCTACATTTCAATCAGCCATTTCTAACACTTTTATTCATGGGAATATCCATCGCTGAATATAGAGCTGCTGAAAGGGGTGAAAATGATATTAAATTCACATGCCAATAAATGTATACATATGTTGTGACCAGTAAAAAATTAAACGATTCTATAATACTGTCGTCTATGATGGAAAATATGTAAGCGACCATTACATGTACATTGTATATTGTCGTCGGTTTATGGAAAAAGATGTAAGCGACGAATGAAGGTTAGGAGGCTCCATAAACGAATCACAGACAGGTGCCGTGCAAACATCCGACCTTCGAAACTAAAGGCCTTGATCTTCGAGGTAAATGAATTTTCCATATTTTTCCATTAACAGCGGCATTTTCCTTAAATAAACAAAATTCAATAATAATAATAATTCATCAACCCATACTAAATTACGGAATGGACTAAATTCTTAAAGATTTAGTCAATATTCCAAGTCTAATACCCACAGGTAGCCAACACGGGTGGGGATAGTGTAATATTACCAAATATTAATCACAAAAAATCATTAAATTATTATTTTTTTTTTAATCACAATACATAATATAGACAAGGTCCCGAACTACCCACTTTCATGCATAAAATCTGGTCGACCGAGATCGCGTAAGTCCAATTTACACCTATAAATCCATGTACAAAACGATGCTCTACTTAAATTACTTATTGCATTCTAAAGATAACATCTTTTCCTGTCACTTACTGCCTAAATCTTTGCAGAAATGCAAACAATTCAATAGGTATTCATTTTTCGTTTTGATACATGGAAGAAAACATTTCTGCATCGGCCATTTTTGTTTTTAAGCTTTCGACCACTCAGATAGCCTGGTTCTACAGTTTGATTGTAACAGATTATCTGATTGGTCAAAAGCTTATAAACAATAATGGCCGTTGCAGAAACGTTTTTTTCAAGATTCCAAATCGAAAAGTAAATATGAACCGAATTTTTGGCATTTCTGAAAAGAATCAGATCGTGAGTGAAAGGAAAAATATATTTTAATGGAATGCAATCAGTAATTTAAGTAGAGCATTGTATTTAACCTGGGTTTACAGATGTAAAGTGAAGTTGCGCGATCTCGGCCGACCAGATTTTCTGCATAAAAGAGGGTAGTTCGGGACCTTGTCTATATTATACATTGTGATAAAAAAAAAAATTAGTATGAACATTTTTTGTGGTTAATTTTCTGTAAAATTACACTATCCTCACCCGTGTTGGCTACCTGTGCTAATACCTATTGTGCTAAATGTGAAAAATGGCGATTGTCCACCTCGCTTCGGATCAAAAACATGGTTTTATGTTAAAATTATCACAAGTAGAATGTCAAAGTAGAAGGAATTTCCCATTATTTTTCCTTTCTGGCACATATATTTTATGTTTTCGGTCGAATTATTTATCTAATGACGTCAAGCACATTTGTGACGTAATTTAGTCTTGACGTGTGTGTTACAGAATGTTAAATTTAACACGATTGTCGGCGAATTTCCGGGGATAAAACATTGGATTTACAGTTATAAGGGAGGAGGATGGTTAAGGATTAGTGTATTTTAGGGGAAGTAAAGTTTCCAGGGGTGGTGTAGCGATAGGAAAAAGACAGATGGGGGAAAGAAGACAAAAGCAGATTGTCATTTCAACTTGAGCAATAGAAAGCTTGGTGCATTTAAACTCAAGATTCTATTTGTTTGGGTGCCGATACTTTCTGCAAAGCAACATCATGAAAATGGTACAACTTCAAGTCACAGTAAAGGAGAATCTCACATCTTCGAAAGTTACATGGTGCTATTGAAATGTTGGAAAGCTCTCTCGGTGACAGATTTCGGTAAGCACCGTGTTGAACTCGTTGCAGTTTGTAGTTCTTGTTTGTTTCTTTTTTCTCCGACGGTTCAACGTTTAATTTCTTATTGCCAAAGTCCAATGTTGGTATCTGAACAACTAAACTGGTCTAGGCTACATCATGTGTTACTACTTTTTTTAGATAATCATCGAATTTGTTCTTTCAAATAAAGAGTTTCTCAAAAACCGAAATCCCGTAACTACAGCAAATAGTTTTACGTTTTTCGACTATTAATTTTTCAGTACACATTTTTTAACTGTAACTGAAGTTATTATTGCTAATTTAATTGATATTTGCGTTAAATCAATCAATCTCCCAATAGAATGATGAATATTTAGATAATAGAATGTAGCAATTTATTCCGACTGCTGAAAATATATCGAAATAACAAATGATAGGAAGGAGGGAAATAGAGAGTAAAGGACAAAATTTTTTGGTTGCTGTTTTTATTTGCGTCTTGTCCGAATTGGGGAACCATGGTTAGTCTGTAGCCGCTTAAGTTCTGTTCAAACCGTTCTAAATTAAGTTTATTCTAAATTGCGTTGGTGAATACAAACTTAAGTCCATTCTTGGGAAAGTCCAGACTTGGTAATTTAGCCTAGACTAAATTCTTAAATTAAGAATAGGTTGGTGAATATGACCCCAGATGTCTTCGCTGTTCAAACAAAACTGGAAATACACGCTGATTTAGCTTAATTTGCCCTCTTACTTTTACTTCCATTCATACCCGCACCTCACATTGTTCCTGCTTTCGACGTGCTGAAGCCACAGGCCAACACTCCATCTAGTAGGATACATAGACAGACAGTGGATTCGGGGAACCGCCTTCGACGTAACGAGTTGGAGTGTATACCAACAAACGGTACGCACAAACAACGGCTTAAAATGTTAGCTATTTATTTCATTTATTTATTGCGCATTTTTTGTGAATCCATCGTTATGAAATGTTGGACCGTTTTTGTTTGGAAATAATAATTCATTAAACGCCATTTCGGCGTTCTCATTTTTATACATTCTTTAACCCGATTTACACCACGAACTAAAATAACAGCATTCATCATCCTTATGATTTCAGTAAGACGAGAATCTACTTTTGAAAATACACATCCGTAATTATACTTTCTTTAATAGGATTGGACCACAGACCAAACTAGAAGGCAGGGGCAAACATCACAAGCTCGTCCCGCTCCAGCATCGTGAGGCAGAGCTTGTATAGCTAGCCATACGTAGCGGTGACCTGAATCGACACTCAAAAAAAAGTATAAAGACGTAGATAAGAAGATCTCAACTCTGTGGGAAGAATATGCCAGATACGACTTGCCTACAGCCAGATTCCAGCGTAGATGTGGTAATATTTACATCCTGACTGAATCTGACCCGGTCACGGCTGCGATTGGGTACCTACAGAAAAAGCACCTTAAAAATGTATTTTAGATAAAATATAATATAATATAATAGTAAATATTTTTTTTCTACCACAATTTGGCACTAAATGTCTCATCTGTCTAGGAGCGACTATTAAATTTTTAACTGTTATAAAATCCATTGTTGAAAACAATTGAATAATTTAAATAATTTGATAACCGAATGTAATATGAAAAATGAATAAAATGGTTAAAAAATCAAATTCTTCATTTCCAACAAAACTGATTGATCTCTTATACGATGAATACCCTTAATTTGTTATCTGCAATTTCTTTTAATCCATAAAATTCATCAAAATTAAATCTTTATTAACATGTTCATATTTTTCTCTTTTTATACATGCTATTACGACTTTGACAATAAAATAATGTACACATAACTTGTGTTTATCATTCCTATCATGAAGTAATATGTTGAAAATTAGCGATTTCATGTACAGGTTCATTCTCAATAAAAAAAAAAGGAATTCTTGTCCAAATGAAATAATCGGCATCGGCAGGGAAATCACTTGATCTTTTTTTGTTATAACTATTTCTTATTACTTTCTATCATATACAATATAAAAAAGCATTATTTTCATTTAAATTTTGTACAAAAATGGCAAACAAATACAAAAAATGGTAAAAAGACTTGTCCCACGTTCAGGGTAGATCAATTCATTGATATTTTATATTTGAAAAACAATATTTTTCCCACCAAATTTGCATTAGACACTTGGAAGACGTGAAAGATTAATTCTACATGGGAAATACGTTTATTTTTTTTAACAATAATGTTGTAATGGAATTCATACCTGTCATACAAGTTCTTGTCCTCCCTGTTACTTGAGTAATAAAAGATGCAATAAATCTACCTCCAAAAAAGTCTTAACAAGGACTTACAGCCCTCGAGTTCTTAAATGGTAGAAGTCTTTGAACGAGCAACTTGTTCTAACCAACTTATGAGGAGTGATTGGGATGTCACATTTTTTTGTTGTCTCTCCTGTTCTTATTTTTATTTCTTTATTACTAATGGAATATGTATAAAACAAATTTTATCGTATTTATAGTACAGAATTGTTTAAACAACTAATAAATAATGTTTGTTACTTATGCCCTAGCGTGTTTTGTGCTTTATAAAATTTGTCAAGAAATTTATATCCTGTAACTGTCCATTCTGTTTCAAAGAAACAAATAAAATGAAGGACATGCTTCATAACATAATGGACAATGTATATGAAACAGAAGGGACTTTTTTATTGATGCACATTATGGGCATTAAATTAATAAATGCTTGCTGTCCTTCATCAACAATAAAAAAGCATTTTTTATTTTTTCAAATGCATTTAAATATGAAAATATACATGGTTTTTTTTAATCATTTTGCTTTATTGGTAACAGGAAGGCCACACAAGTAACAGGGGAGACAGTTATGTAGTCACAGTGCTGAAATCTAGACAATTTTTATCGAAATAATTAGTGCATTTGAATGAATGAATGGGTAAATTAGCTATATTAAGATTATATTTGGATTAATTTTGAGAACATATAGATCATTTACGAGAATACGATAATTAAACTTTTTACTTAATTTTGATAGTATTTAAATGACAAAAACATGAGGGACAGATAACCCAACAGTAGTGACATAACAGTAGTAACTTTAATATTCTTTACGAAAATAAAAACATTTTCATTTTAAAATAGAACATTACTTTCGAATTATTTAATTTTGGTTCTTTTCAGTTTATTTCCAATTATTTTTTAGTGGTAAGTGTGAATTCCAAGCGATTTTTAAATCGGGCTGTGAAGCCCGAATTTATATATACCGTTTTCCAGACATCCAATCTGTTTTCACACTACATTTTTACCTAAGTTTATCTTCTGAGCAATGTGTTCGAGCCAAACTATGTGTTTTCAAACACCGAAGAAACGGCCTTTTCAGTCACAATCTACAAACTTTTTTTTATCTTATTTACTTTTGCGACAAATAAAGAAGAGGCTAATACAAAATTTGATGTAATATTCGCTTTTGTTAAATACCATTTAGTATTTTCAGTGTTTATAACAAGATTTTCGGTTGAGTAAAGGAGTTGAAACGTACATTAGCTGAACTGTATGATAAATTTGTAGCACTTACAATATTACTGGTCTAATTTTTTTTGCTCGAACGGTCATTTACCAGTTATAGGGCTGACAACAAATCAAATTCTGTTATGATTATAACGTGATCAAAACCTACGCTTACCGAGGCTGGACACTAACATTTTGCGTGTTATCCACTGAATTATTTGTTCAAGACCAACAAAGCAGAAACGGCCAGTTACAATCTACATTTTTTTATCTCTTTTGCTTTTGCGACAAAAAAGGAAGAGGCTTATACATAATTTGATGTAATTTTCGTTTTTAGCAATAACCAATTAGTATTTTCAGCGTTTTTTACAAGCTTTTCGGTTGAGTAAAGGAATTGACATTTTCTTCGTGCTGTTCTAATTTGTTGTTCTAAAAACTGTTAAATGTGATCAATGTCTATCCCTGCGGAGGGGATACATTGTGAAAAAGGGGAAACAACTTCCTTTATTTCATAAAAACAACAACAATTCCTTACTCCTCCTTCCTCTCCGTTTTCCTTCGTCTCGAGTTCTTTCTTCATTTGTTATCTTTTCGAATCGTCTGCTTCTATAGTTGACATGGTTTGACCCTAGTCTATTTTAGCACAGATTTCTTTGCCATTGCGTTGATATTGATCGGTTTGTTGCGGTTTACGTCGTTTTTCCGACTGATATGGTCATATGTTGAGCGGCTGAAGCACCTAATATGGATTCCCTTTGTTTCTTATACCAGTGCTACCACAACACCCTTACCAAGCATCCAGCCTCCAACTGCTCCATCACATAGGTTCGCGATATCGCCCATTGATGGACGACATTTTTGTCTGAAACGGTATTTGCCGAGTATCGAACCCGGGACCTCTCGAACGAGAGGCAGGTGCGTTACAAACTGCGCTAAGGCCTTGGATTATCGGTACGTTTTGATAAACCGTCGGTTCTGTTATAAAATATCGTAACTGAGGCCTACTCAAGCCGTAGTTACGATATTTTTACAACACCTACGAAATATTGCTTGTCAAATATTGCGTCATTGTTAACTGGATAAAATCATTCCCCATTGTGTTCTAACTTTTAGCTCTCTGCGCGAAAAAGTGCTTTTCCAGTCCATTGGACCAATAATAGGTTTTTTGAAATTTCATGTGCAATTTTGGCATCGCTACCGTTACTGTGCCTATACACTGCAGAGACATGACCGGGATTTGCCATTATCTGCCTCTATATAAATGCTTCCCTAAGGCATCAAATTGATGCCAGTTCTACCCCCTTGACGTCTGACCGTATAGCGCAGTTGGTAGCATGTTGGATAATCAATCTTAGTTGAACTGGGTTCAGTCCCAAGTTGAATGGAAATGTTTTGTGACATATCTCTCAAGTTGAGTGGATATAATTCTGTAAACTCCAGATGGATGAGCTGGCGATGTCCTCGAAAAGATGGAGTGTTAAGACAAAAACCCACAAATTGGGCAAATATTGTACCAACTTTTATTGTCCAAATTTGAGCCATTTTGATTGACGAACTATTGCACTATCCCATCCTCTCAATGATGCCCGATTTACAGTGCTGACAGCACTTTGATTATAACATGATACAGAAAGGACAAGATTAGTAAAAGCAATATCTACTAAAACTATATGAAATTACACTTTAATTTTAAATAACCTATCAATTTAGCTTCCAACACATACTGTCAAATTCTCCCCGAACATCAAATAAAAAATGTAGACATTAATTAGTTTTAAGAGTTGCTATATAGAAAACAGTAATCCAAAAAGTAACAGAAATGACAGACCATTTGGAAACAGAAATGACTATACATCTCAAAATATTGAAGTATTTCATAAGATTAAGATTCAAGTCTTGATGACCTATCAAAAAAGTATTTAACATGTGTTGTGAAGAACTCTTATATCTATAATAAATCTAATGTCTCCAAGTGTAGTAACAGTTTGGACAATTTGCTTAAATGCTTATATAATACAATACACATCAGATGTTCATGTATTTTCTTGAAAGTCAAAAATCAACAACAAGAAAAAATAGATCCTGTTGATGCTTAGATTATTACATTTTATGGTGTATGAATATGTTACGGTGAATATGTAAAACCAGTGATTTTGTAAGATAACTGAAATTTTCAGGGTTTTTGTAGTAATTACTATCTTTATTGTTGTTCAAAGAAAAGTTAAAGATGCACATCCACTGTCAGAAAAGAAGTAGAGAACAACAACCACTAGACTTGTTGTGAAGCCTACATGTTTTTAACTTTTTGCTAGTTCATAAGTGTGATAAGGTTTTAAAGTTCCATACCACCATGAAATCAATATGTAATCTCTTCAACTTTTAATGAAGTTTATAAATGATTAATCTGATTGTGTGAACAAATGTATCTGATAATTGCCATTTTACAATAAAATTTGTTATTTGATATTTGGTTTTGCACTTTGTTTCAATGTCAATTAATAAATACTATTTCCAGGGGATATGTGTTGTTAATTTTATCTTTCAAGTTTGAAATTTTAACTTAATATCCCCTAAGATTCAGAATTCAAAATTATGAATAGAAACTGCTTCATATATTGACTGGTTTCTTCAGATAATGTAAGAAATAACTCACCAATTAAGTTATTTTAAAAAAAAATCACTGAAGCATGCAATTTTCTTAAAAATGTTAGAACATAGACAACGAATTAAAAATATAGTACATCTATTATTTAAAATAATACTGCATTACTCTATTTTATCACAGATATTTAATATTTTACCTGAAAAGTTCAGTCATTTTATAAAACAACTGACAGAATCAGACAGGCGGACAACAGTAAAATAATATGTCTCCGATCTTTCGACACAGGGGCATGAAATCCGACATTATATAATAAAAATTGAATTTAATTAGAATAAAGGACATGCAATCTTTAAAAACAAAACAAAATCTACTGCAACAGTTGGCTTTTTTTAAAGATGAATAATGCTAGATATCTTTCCGAAAATCGGTCATATTTATTCAATGAAATTTGCTTCTGATTATTGACTTGTCATATATTTATTCCCAATTCCGAGATGTTTTCATGGACAAGTATCTATGGTATAACATTTTCTTGTTGTAAATAGCTTTTCTCAGTGAAATATTCATGTATGGTAGCTGATTTTAATTATATATATTTCACTGGAGCAAGTTTGTAAAAAACATCTGAAAGGCTTGTTTTCAAAATTTCAGTACTTACTGTCAATTTCCAAATCTTCAGATGACATGCAAGTTTACATGAATTTAATTCGTTAAAGCTTCTGTTTATGGTTTGTCATAAAACAATTGTAGACACCAGGTTATAATAGTCACTTATTCCTGTGTTGGTATGTAATGATTTAATGCATTTGTCCTAAGAAATTGTAAAGATAACACCAAGCAAAGATGAATTTAATTCTTAACACAAGATGTTGAATCCTTCATAACATTATTGAGGTCAAACAACTATTAGGGGTCTCTAAAATGGTTCCCATTTCGTGTTTAAAAACATGGTCAATCTCCCCTATGACAATGTTATGAACTATTTTTTCCATAATAGTTGTAAGAAGATCTGCACAAACTGAGTCGTTCATATTTGGACCTCGGAAAATACAAAATAAGACAAATGTGATATCAGAAAGAGTTGCCTTATGAATTCAGTTTTTACAGTTGTTATTCTCGATGTGTAAATATGTTGGTGGGCAATACATGTACCGTGATCGACCTTTGAAAGAACAATCGATTTCTAAAAGGCACACTGCTTTTTCAACTACGGGTGGAACATTCAAAATAACAAAAAAAGGCTATTCTGTGATCTTGTACAATTTCAAAGTTCTTTATTCATTTGAAGTTGCATCAACCATGTCGCCCATTTCGCTTGATTACATGATAAGTAGCCCATTTTCTATTTTATTGGTACCTTCAAAAAGTATATTCATACAGGGAACCAATTTCGCAAACATGACCTTTGACCTCAGAAGATAAGATTTTTTTAAAGCAAGAAAATATGCCATTCAAATTTGCTGCCAATATTTCAATGCTATTTCAAGAGCTACCCTCTTTGTCAAGTCGATGTAAGGCGGCACAGAATGCTGGTTTTAGATATGTTGAATGCTCCTTTCCATACGCTGAAGATGCAGAAGAGCTAGGGGAGGCCTGCAAGGATGCAGGTCTTGAGCTGGTCCTTATAAACAGTTGGCCTGGTACCTTTTCTTTTTGATTCATTTACACTGTTTTGATAAACTTTCACGATTTGTGATAGAAATTTGAACGAATAAGGCCTTATACTATTCATGAGTAGAGTTAGTGCTACAGATTTCTCTAAATTGATGCATGCAATTGCATTTTTCGCGTGTTTTCCTTATTTAATTGTCAGCTGGGTTCATTGAGTTTGTGGAAAAAGAATTCAAGCTAGGGTAAAAGCATTGGCCTTGATGCTGTAGTAGAATAAATGAAAACACTTGGGTCTATTGGGGCAAAAAATTGTGTCTAAAATGGGACTCCAACTTCTCCAAAGCACTAGAATACTCCTTTAACCTATTACCGGTGGTCTAAATGCAAATTATCTGTGTTTAAGAATGTCTTGATTTTTTCTTAGAAAATTTTATGTCATCACTTAGGCGAATACCACATAGCAAATCATTCCTTAATCAAAATCAATACTTTTGTTTCTAGCACGACGGCAGCACTCATTCTTTCCGAATATTTGTCTCTCACCAATGGGTTGATAATCATAGACCTATGTGAGATAGCAGCTGGAGGCTTGGAAAGAATGTGGTGGTTGTACTGGTGAGAGAAGTACCAGGAAATCATTGTTAGGTGCTCCAGCCGCCACGATATAACTGAAAAAAATGTTGAAAGGGGCATTAAACTCCATTCAATCATTCAATTGTTTCTAGCAACACCCATATTAAAAATATGCTTTGCTTGGAAAAAGCATGACTAAATGTTTTGCTGGAACTACTTTTGTATCAAAGCCTTTTAATGATTCTACAATGTATACATACAGAAACAGACAGAATAACCATGTACTTACAAAAACCTCCAAAGTTCACGAATTATGAACCCGTTCATATACTTTTCAATCTTATACACAAACTTTGACCTATTTAGGTGCAGTCCATCAAATTTTCTGTTGCAAATATTTCCTACTTAAGTTGAATAAATGAAATGAATACATCACCATGTCTGAATCTTGTTTTCCTCGGTTAAATGATGGATGGTATAATATTTAAACAGGATATAGTACTGACCAACATAGTTTAATGCTTGTATAAAAAGGAACAACTAAGAATTTGGAACATAGTCTGAAGTATTTCTTCATTTAAAATTCGAAATTTATTACTACACCGGTAATTGGTATATCCCAGTAAAAGGGTAACTGAGCATATACAAGCATTGAACCAGTTCTGGTCCACTTTCGCTTTGAAAGTTCTGCTTGACCTCATTGACTTGTATTTCATAAAAATCTTGGTATGATTTGAAAAATAATTTATAAGCGATAGTTTAATGCACATTAATGTTTGTTTGAATGGATTTTTATGCCGCTTTCAACAATCTTTCAGTTATATTTCAGTGGCCGGAGCACCTAACAATGGATTCCTGGTACTTATCTCACCAGTTCTACCATCACATCCTTTCCTAGCCTCCAGCTGCTATCTCATATAGGTCTATGATTATCAACCCATTTGTGAGAGACCAGTAGTCGGATAGATTAGTTTATACTAATTTATTTTAGTTCGATTGCGACGAAAGCTTTAGCTTATGGAATCGCTCTCATACACTCAATCCTGATGTTTTCACGTCCCTGAGAGAGAGGCAGTGGTTTAAACCCACTGCTACCCAATTTTACAGCTGGGTGAACTGGGGCTGGCTATTAAGTGTTTTGCCCATAAACACACCTCGTCGACAGTGGGGCTCGAACCACGGACCTCCAGGTCATGGGTCGAGTGCATTTACCACTAGGCCACGGAGGCAGTCGGATAGATTGAGTGACGCCATTGGGGATCAAACCCGGGACCTCTACATTGACAGTCAGGCTCGCTATCAACTGTGCTATGACTGCGACTGCCACTACAATTAGTTTGACATGAAAAAAATGCCCTAATGTTATTTAGGAAATTGGACCAGTTCCAGTCCAATTGTACCAGTTTAGAACATGGGGCGTAACCGATGGATCACAACTTCCAGGGAGAGTTTAAAATTACTTTTTAGCTCACCTGAGCACGAAGTGCTCAAGGTGAGCTTTTGTGTTCGAGTGATGTCCGTCGTGTGTCGTGCGTCATGTGTCGTCAACATTAACCTTGTAGACACTCTAGAAGCCAAATTTTTTGCCCGATCAACCTGAAATTTGGTCAGAATGATTGTCTTGATAAAATCTTGGACAAGTTCGAAATGGGGTCAAGTGGGGTCAAAAATTAGGTCACGGGGTCAAATCTTAGAAAAACCTTGTAGACACTCTAGAAGCCATAATTTTTGTCCGATCAACCTGAAATTTGGTCAGAATGATTGTCTTGACAAAATCTCGGACAGGTTCAAAATTGGGTCAAGTAGGGTCAAAAATAAGGTCACGGGGTCAAATCTTAGAAAAACCTTGTAGACACTCTAGAGGCCACATTTTTTGCTCATTCAACCTGAAATTTGGTCAGAATGATTGTCTTGATAAAATCTCGGACAAGTTCAAAATTGGGTCAAGTAGGGTCAAAAATAAGGTCACAGGGTCAAATCTTAGTAAATCCTTGTAGACACTCTAGAGGCCACATTTTTTGCTCAATCAACCTGAAATTTGTTCAGAATGATTGTCTTGATAAAATCTCAGACAAGTTCGAATTTGGGTCAAGTAGGGTCAAAACTAAGGTCACAGGGTCAAATCTTAGAAAAACCTTGTAGACACTCTAGAAGCCATAATTTTTGTCCGATCAACCTGAAATTTGGTCAGAATGATTGTCTTGATAAAATCTTGGACAAGTTAAAAATTGGGTCAAGTAGGGTCAAAAATAAGGTCACGGGGTCAAATCTTAGAAAAACCTTGTAGACACTCTAGAGGCCAAATTTTTTGTCTGATCAACCAGAAATTTGGTCAGAGTGATTGTCTTGATAAAATCTCGAACAAGATGGAATTAGGGTCAAGAAGGGTAAAAAATAAGGTCACAGGGTCAAATCTTAGAAAAACCTTGTGGACACTCTAGAAGCCATATTTTATGCTCAATAAACCTGAAATTATGTCAGAAGTTTGGCCTTGATAAAATCCCGGATAAGTTTAAAATTGGGTCAAGTAGGGTCAAAAATTCGGTCACAGGGTCAAATCTTAGAAAAACCTTGTAGACAGTCTAGTAGCCATATTTTTTGCCCGATCAACTTGAAATTTGGTCAGTATGATTGTCTTGATAAAATCTGGGACAAGTTCGAAATTTGGTCAAGTAGGGTCAAAACTAAGGTCACAGGGTCAAATCTTAGAAAAACCTTGTAGACAGGCTAGAAGCCAAATTTTTTGCCTGATCAACCTGAAATTTGGTCAGAATGATTGTCTTGATAAAATCTTGGACAAGTTCAAAATTGGGTCAAGTGGGGTAAAAAATGAGGTCACGGGTCAAATATTTGAAAAACCTTGTAGACACTCTCAAATCCGTATTTTTTGCTCAATCAACCAGAAGACTGCTCAGTATGATATTCTAAATGAAATTTAGGTCAAGTTTGAAATTGGGTCCAGTGGGGTCAAAAACAAGGTCACTAGGTCACAATCATAGAAAAACCTTGTAGACACTCTGGAAGCCATATTTTTAGCTCAATTAATCTGAAAATTGGTCAGAATGATAATCTTGATGAAATCTAGGTCAAGTTTAAAATTGGGTCAAGTGGGGTCAAAAACTAGGTCATGGGATCAAATCTTAGAAAAGCCTTGTAAGAGGTGTAGAGGCATCATTTTTTGCCCAATCAACCTGAAATTTTTTCAGAATTCCTCATCCTTTCTAAGTCTACTTTAAACAGATTTTTGACAGTTCACTCAGGTGAGCGATTTAGGGCCACTATGGCCCTCTTGTTATCTGAGAAATGCTATCTATTGAAGATCATTTGTGGTATTGGCCAATATTGGCTAAGTTAAAATGTTTTAATTACAATTTTAATGTGATTCCTCAGAATGATCGCAATTTTCAAATTTTTATATTTTAAGACAAGGAATAATACTTTCAAAAGGATTGAGTTTTGGAACAAAATCATTAGAAAAACATCTACAGATACTTTCTTAATTGATTTTGGCCTGTGGTATGTTACAAATATCCAGATTTCAAAAAATTTTATTTTGAAGGTGCTATTTGATCTTTCTTGTTCATTTTGAGACAACCGCCACAGGTGGACCAGGACTGGTTTAGTCATAACCCTAACTAACCTACATATTTATGCACTTGCCAGCAAGAGATATTAAAATTGGTATTAATCCTCAATTAAATGAAAATTATTACATGAATGAAAAAAAAAAGACTTTCATTGCAGTCTTATTTCAGCCAAAATTTGAGTTTGTTTTCCTGAGACGCATTTTTAGCTTACCTGAGCACAAAGTGCTCAAGGTGAGCTATTGTGATCGTACGATGTTAGGCATCAGTCGTGCGTCATCCACAATTTCTTTAAACATCTTCTCATCCTAAACCAGTGGGCTAATCTTGATGAAACTTGGCAGGGATGTTTCTTGGGTCAAGCAAAAAACAAAGTTGTTCAAATAAATGAAATCTACCCCTAACCTTTCACTTTTCCCTTAACAAAAAGGGTGGAATATGAAAATCTTCGAAAATCTTCTTCTCTGAAACCAGAAGGCAAAAAGCTTTCATATTTGGTATGTAGCATCATCTAGTAGACCTCTTCTAAGTTTGTTCATATCAAGACCCTAGGATCATATTTGGGCTCCATCCGGGCGCAACCCTTTTTACATAGAATCAAAGAGAAAAAATCTTAAAAAATTTTCTTCTCTGAAGCCAGATGGCAGACAGCTTTCATGTTTGGTATGTAGCATCACCTAGTGGGCCTCTACCAAGTTTGTTCAAATAAAGACACTGGGGTCATATTTGGGCATCGCTCAGCCACATCCCATTTAGCTCTTCTGAGCACATAGTGTTAAAAAATGAAAATCTTCAAAATCTTTTTATCTGAAACCAGAAGGCAGACAGCTTTCATATTTAGTTTGTAGCATCAGCTAATGGTCCTCTACCAAGTATCTTCATATCAAGACCCTGGGGTCACATTTGGGTTCCACCCGGGTGCATCCCATTTTACATAGAATCAAAAGGCGAAAAGGCATATCTGTCTTGCTCTTGGCTGAAAACATTCCATGGTATTGATCTTATGTAGAAATTATCTCCTTTTTGACATCTGACTATTTAATTGATGTGATGTCCCAGGGGTCTAAGAGACGAAGGTGAGCAATCTAGGACCATCATGGTCCTCTTGTTTATTAGAAAAAAATATGTTGATACCAATTCAGTCATTCAACCTTAGATGAAGTGATTTTCTGTGAGAAGAAAAAACAGCAAAGAAAAAGCTTTTTATTTGTATCTTCTTAATCCTTTCCTGAAATGTTTTATACGCAAGTTTTTTTTGTCAAATGAATAATCTATTGGGGAGGGGTTTTGTCTGGGAGGGATTATGTCCAGGAGGGCTTCTGTCCGGGGGGATTTTGTCCTACACTCCACAAGGATGAACCCTATTGAAAATGGGAAAGATCCATGCCAAATCACAGGAAAAGGGGCCTTATTGACAATTTTCTTGTTTGCACACTAGAGGCCACAAATATTGCCCAATCTTCAAGAAACTCGGTCAGAATGTTGGCCAAGTCCAAAGGATATATCCTATTGAAAATGGAAAGGATCAATGCCATATCACGAGAAAAGGGACCTTTATGACAATTTTCTTGTTTACACTCTAGAGGCCACAAATGTAACCCAATCTTCATGAAACTGGGTCAGAATGTTGGCCAGGTCACAAGGATGAACCCTATTGAAAATGGAAAGGATCCATTCTATATCATGGGAAAAGGGGCCTTAATAACAATTTTCTTGTTAACGCTCTAGAGGCCTCAAATATGGCCCAATCTTCATGAAACTTGGTCATTATGTTTGTCAGGTCATAAGGATGAAGCCTATTGAAAATGGGAAGGATCCATGCCATATCACAGGAAAAGGGGCCTTAATGACAATTTTCTTGTTTATGATCTAGAAGAAAAAAAATATGGCCCAATGTTCATGAGTCACAGAATGTTGGTCAGATCACAAGGATGAAATCTATAGAAAATTGGAAAGATCCATGCCATATCACCTGAAAAGGGGTCTTAATGATAATTTCTTATGAGGCATCAATTTTAGAGGCATCAACTTTGGCCCAAACTTCATGAAACTTGGTTTTGTGTAGAAATTATCTCCTAAATGACATCTGCCTATTTAATTGATGTGATGTCCCAGGGGTCAAAGAGACTCAGATGTGCGATCTAGGACCACCTTGGTCCTCTTGTTTCAATAGATTTATGGTCTTAACAATATCATATCTACCCTTAGCCAGTATTTTAGCCTATTGTTTTTTTTGTGGCAAAATTAAGGAATTTTTGCCAATGGCTTAATTGGCTTAACCCAGGGTGAGCCCTGACTTATGTCTGTCGTGCATCGTCAACATTAACTTGTGGATACACTAGAGGCTAAATTTTTAGCCCAATAAACTTGAAAATTTGTTAGAATGATTGTCTTGATGAAATCTAGGGTAAAAATCAAAATTGGGTCTAGTGGGGTCAAAAACTAGGTCACAAGGTCAAATCTTAGAAAAACGTTGTGGACACTCTAGAGGCTATATTTTTCGCACGATCATCCTGAAATTTGGTCAGAATGATTATCTTGATTAAATCTTGGACCAGCTTGAAATTGGGTAAAAAACTATGTCATTGATAATATCTAAGAAAAAACTTATGGACACTCTAGAGGCCACATTTCAAGCCCAATCAACTTGAAAATTGGTCACAATGATAATCTTGATAAAATCTTGGACAAGTTTGAAAATGGGTCTAGTGGGGTCAAAAACTAGGTCACAGGGTCAAATTTTAGAAAAGGGTTGTAGACACTCTAGAGGCCACATTTTTACCCAATTAACCTGAAAATTGGTCAAAATGGATATCTTGATGAAATTTCGTACAGCTTAGAAATTGGGTCAAAAACAAGGACACTGAGGATTAAATATTAGAAGAATCTTGTGGAAATTCTAGAGGCTATATTTTTAGCCTAATCAACTTGACAATTTGTCGGAATGATTAAAACCAAAGTACTTTTTTGCTTGTCATTATTTCCCTCATCTTATACAGCCTACTTTAACCAAATTTTAGATTGTACTTTTAGGTGAGCAATTAAGGGCCACCATCGCCCTCTTGTTTATTTGAAGCCTGTTCATGATTGACTAGTTTGTGCAGCGAAATATGAACAGCCATGGAAAAGTGTGTCTGACATGGGACTTGAGATACAAAATTTTATTTATAGTTGGGTTTGTACAACTATCAACATTAGTGTTGTATTGCTATTTGACAACTAAAGATGGACTCGAACGTACGACCCTGGAATACACAATGGACTCGGAGAAATCAAGGAATATAGCACTTACAAAATCTTCTCCTTATTGGTGTGGTAATTTGGACCAAACCTTTGAGAAATGTTTTCTAGGGGGTCCTTTTTATTAGCTAGGCTGTTTTGAGGGGAAACCCCAAGGTATTATGATCACCTTGATGTTGTTGTTGTAGGCATAGGCATGGTGTGACTTTAATCTTGGTCATAGCTCTGTTGTTCTTGAAGATATCTTCATGTAACTTGTGTGTTCACCCTCATATTGCTATCAAGGGTGATAACTCTGGAAGCATTTTTGTAAGAGTTAAACCCACTTTTCAACTTAAATTGTTTGCATTATCCAGCACCTGCAGATGAGTGTTGCATCTGTAGGCAGTGCTCTTGTTTAAGAAACCTTTTTGCCAAATTTGGCCCATAGGGCAGGACTTGCATGGGTTGTCGTCGAAATTCTTAAACTTCAATAACTCATTGAAGTCCAATGAGAAAATAACAGGAATAATAGGAATAATAGAAAGAAGGCATGTATCCTTTTCATTATTTTGGTGTAATTTGATTTTTCAATGAAAAATCTGTAAACTCTAGGAGATATGCAATAAAATCTAGTCGGCGGTAAATCGCTGTCAGGACAATTTATAAAGGTTACCTAAAAAGTCATTGTAAAGTTACTTTGGTTGGTAGTGTTCTACAAGCTCCATACACCTAAGATGAAGACAGAAATTATTTCAAATACGTTATGAAATGAAGTCACTGTGGTAGCGCATCAGACTATCATTCATATGGTCCCGTGTTTGATCCAAGACAACAGGGCTCACCTTTGTGACTTTTTGTTTCCCATCAATGGTTTGATAATCATAGACCAATGTGGGATAGCAGCTGGAGGCAGGGAAAGCTTGTAATGCTACTACTTGTGTTGGAAATACTAGGAATCCATCGTAAGTTGCCCAAGCTGCCAGGATATTACTGAAAGATTGATAAAAGCTTCATTTTACCCCACATAAACAAACAAAAAAAATACATTTTTTTGTTTTCATAATTGCAATTTGAGGGGTAATATTACCAGATGGGACGGGTTCAATATTTGGCCCAACTTTTTTAGTTAAAAAAAACTTGAGTTGGGACTTGAACTGCAGCCAAGCATTTATTAGTTGAGCATTTCAGCAAATTGACCGATGAGTCAAACAAAATGCTAACAAGCAAGACAAAAAAAAAAAAATGAAAAAGTTACTACTAGGTCTTATTGGTATTTTTAAGCCCCTATATCAAAAGATCGGGGGCATATTGTTAGCTCACCTGAGCACGAAGTGCTCAAGGTGAGCTTTGGGGGTTACTTGATGTCCGTCGTGCATCGTCCATCGTCAACTTTTACCTTGTGGACACTTTAGAGGCCATATTTTTAGCCCAATCAACCTGAAAATTGGTCAGAATGATAAGCTTGATGAAATCTCAGACAAGTTCAAAATTGGGTCAAGTGGGGTCAAAAACTAGGTCACGGGGTCAAATCTTAGAAAAACCTTGTGGACACTCTAGAGGCCATATTTTTAGCCCAATCAACCTGAAAATTGGTCAGAATGATTATCTTGATGAAATCTCGGACAAGTTTGAAATTGGGTCAAAAACTAGGTCACGGGGTCAAATCTTAGAAAAACCTTGTGGACACTCTAGAGGCCATATTTTTAGCCCAATCAACCTGAAAATTGGTCAGAATGATTATCTTGATGAAATCTCGGACAAGTTCGAAATTGGATCAAGTTTGGTCAAAAACTAGGTCACAGGGTCAAATCTTAGAAAAACCTTGTGGACACTCTAGAGGCCATATTTTTAGCCCAATCAACCTGAAACTTGGTCAGAATGATTATCTTGATGAAATCTCGGACAAGTTTGAAATTGGGTCAAGTGGGTCAAAAACTAGGTCACGGGGTCAAATCTTAGAAAAACCTTGTAGGCACTCTAGAGGCCATATTTTTAGCCCAATCAACCTGAAAATTGGTCAGAATGATTATCTCGATGAAATCTCGGACAAGTTCGAAATTGGGTCAATTTGGGTTAAAAACAAGGTGACGAGGTCAAATCCTAAAAAAACCTTGTGGACACTCTAGAGGCCATATTTTTAGCCCAATCAACCTGAAAATTGGTCAGAATGATTATCTTGATGAAATCTCATACAAGTTCTAGATTGGGTCAAGTGGGGTCAAAAACTAGGTCACAGGGTCAAATCTTAGAAAAACCTTGTGGACACTCTAGAGGCCATATTTTTAGCCCAATCAACCTGAAACTTGGTCAGAATGATTATCTTGATGAAATCTCGGACAAGTTTGAAATCGGGTCAAGTGGGGTAAAAAACTAGGTCACGGGGTCAAATCTTAGATAAACCTTGTGGATACTCTAGAGGCCATATTTTTAGCCCAATCAACCTGAAAACTGGTCAGAATGATTATCTTGATGAAATCTCGGACAAGTTCGAAATCGGGTCAAGTTTGGTAAAAAACTAGATCACGGGGTCAAATCTTAAAAAATTTTTTTAGTTTGTTTATTCAGGTGAGCGATTTAGGGCCACTATGGCCCCCTTGTTTTACCGTTGTCTGTCTGTCCCTCCATCTGTCTGTCTGTCTGCCAAAGTTAACCAAAAAACGCATCTGCTGGTTCTAAAGTCAAGGTCATGTGACAAGGTCAAGGTCATCTGTCAAGGTCAAACCTCTTAAAAACATAACCAAAGAACTTTCATTGTTCAGTTTATTCAAGCTTATTATAGACACCCTGTCTGATAGTTTGCATGATGAAAGATCTCGATGATGTACATCTGGAGGTGTCAAGGTCATGCTTAAAGGTCAAGGTCATCTGTCAAGGTCAACATTTTGAAAAAAAAGCTGTTACGGAAGCATTTGTGTTTCACAAACACATCTTGTTTTTTCTAGGTAAAATGGAAAGAGGTGAACTTGGTCTTGCAGCATTACCAGACAGGGCCCAGGACTTCAGAATGCAGCTAGAACTATCAATCGACTACGCTAATTGTCTTAACTGTAAAAGGTTAGATACCTTCCTCTACCATTTCAAATTTGTTTGAAATTTCAGACTACGTAATTACCCTAAGTATTTGGACAGACTGGTCTTAACACACATTGTAGACCTGATCAGACTGCAGTTTGATCGGGTTCTTTGATATTTCACTTTCACTACTTAAAGCCTTGTTTGGATACATTAACAGAATACTGCTTCATTTGAGCTAAATACCATGATGTTAAAAATCACTACAAAAGACATGTTATTTAAATAACCCTGTTGTCAATCCTGTAGGCAATGGTTTAATGTAGTTGACCCGTAATAGTTGGGCAATGTTTGGAATTCATGAACTTCAACAGTGTTAACCTGAACCACAGTTTCCTCATGATTTCATTAGGAAACCTCAGTAAACACCTCGGTAAATGTTGTGAAAGATCATGGTTTCCAAAATGTCGTAGAACTATTATGGGTCCACTACCATAAGTGTTAGTTTAGGCAATGTGACAAACCTTAAACTTTGCCATATCTGTGTGATTTTGAAGTTTTTTTCTCTTGAAACTTAGGGAGTATGTGCACTATCACAAAAACAATCCACAACAAGGGAGATAACTCTTCAAGCATAATTGTAATAATTCTAATGTGTTTCAACCTTATTCGATTAAATAAAGATAAATATATCTAGGAAGGTACAATTTCAAGAGATTTCACTTTTGTTGCTCGGACTTTTGACAATGGTTGCTTCATAGAGTTGATCACTTGATAAAGGTGGTTGCTTTAGCAAGACTGACTGTGTACATTTACAGTAAAGCTTGTATTAAGCAACCACTTACAGGACCACCAAAGAGGGGTCGTTTAAGAGAATACAGAGAAGAGTACACATTTTGTTTACAAATATATTTTTATTGACTATGTAGGGACTATGCAATTGCAAACTTCAAACGGTAGCTTTATAGTCATGGTCGCTTGGGCAAGGTGGACTGTACATGTGCAAGCAATTACAGACACAGTTGGATCTTCGGAAAACAAATATTTATGCAAACAAAAATCCACCAGTAAATTGGTTGCTAGGAAAAGAAGATCTTATAACAATAAATAACAAGAGCTTAATTTCTTAAGCCTTGTCTTGCTGAATAAAAATCTTTGCAAAATAAATGTATGATCAAAGTGCCAAAAGCACTGACAGTTACTAAATGTGAGTGAGTATTGATTTCGGAAATGCATGGTTTTACAATTTATTGGTTTAAAAACGAAATTCAGGTGGTATGAACTATGATCAGACTGCACATATGTGCTAGCTCATCTTTGTCAATACGTCCTGTCAAAGCCTGAATATTCCGGGTTCAGCATGAAAAGGGTTAAATTAATTTTTACAGAATGCATATCATGGCAGGCAGAACATCTCGATGTAATCCAAAAGATATGGAAGAAACTTTCCTTGATAATTTGAGATTTGCTGCTGAGAGGTTACAGGAGGTCAGGTATTTTTCAACTCTTTACCCCTAACACTTTCTTATTTTTCCAAACTTCAGACTATTCCAAAACTAGGGGTTAATGAGAGAAAACAGATTGAACAGTAAATTCACATGCAGTTAACACCTAGCTTTAACTTAAGTATCATCTATCTAGGCCTATAGGCTCAGTATTCACTTTACTAATTTCAATAATACTGCAATTCCTGCATTATTTGTTTGTCCCAAAAATATATATTAATGCATTCTGTTAAAAATTGTAGTTTTGTTCAATCTGAAAAGTATGTGATAAGTAAAGTAAAAAATATTCATCTCTAACATTCAAATGGAGCATAACTAAAGAAGTCAATCTAATTCCTTCATTTAATTTTATGAAGTAAAGATTTACAAAGGAATGTTGGTATTAACACAACACAATTTTCCGGCATATTTGTAGGTTTCGGGCTAGTTTTAAAGCATTTTTATGAATAATTTTGAAATTTCTATTCGAATGAATACTCAAGTATTTCTTTTGATGCAATCAAAGCGTCAAATCATATTGTCTCAGGCATTAATATTTGCAAAGACCCTTAATATGCTTTAACGACCTCAAGCTCCTCTCTGGAGAAAATAAAACAATTTTTCAGGGCTCTACAAATGTTAACACCCTTAAAGTAAATTAACCCTATAGCACATACATCTCATATTCTCACGCAGAGATATCCTAGCCATGCACTTGTGTAAAATAACTCTAAATTACATCATCATGATGTCATCAAAATAAATTTTTATGTAGGATTTCTTTGTTGAGCATGTATGGCTCTTCAAAATTCTGTATAAAGTGGATCTCTATGATGTTAAGTGTGTAATAGAAAATAATTGCCAATTATTTTGCAATTTTGGCTCTGGTAATTAATTAATTACATTGAAAGTAATTGATCTTGGACTCAATTACTAATTATTTTCAATTATTTAAAGGTTTGTGATTAATTATGATTAATTAAATTATAATTGTAATTGAACCAAGGTTTGCTGCACAGTACTGCAATTTATGAAGAAGGTTGGCATGACAATGCAATGTAAAATCTTCAAATAATCTTCACTACCCAAATCATGTGGATTACAACTTTCATGTTAGTCATAAAGAATAACTTAATTCTTGTCTTCCAAATTACTTTAAAGAATTTTTCACAAAGAAATTTAGCTGCATGTAATTGGGATTCTAGATTTTACATGGAGATAAAGTAAGGGTTTTACCTTCTGCAAATACCTATTCCCAAATTCAATTTTATTCATGGACAAATCAATGCAAAAATGCAATTATTTCATGAATATATAGAAGCCTTTTCTGAATGTTTTTCAGGAAGGAATATTGTGCCTAATAGAGCCATGGAATTCTAGGATTACCTGTCCGAATTATTTCTTAAATAATCTTCATACAGGTTGGTTTACATTACACTCTTCTAGATAGTAAAGTTATAAACTATTCCAACACTGTGTTCAGGATGACCAAACAGTGCAACTATTTGCCAATTTTACCCCAGTTTGCATGCAAGTGCACATGCAAAGCTGGGTATAATTGGCAAACAGTTTGCATTTTTTGGTCATCCTTAATGAGGGGCAGATTTAACACTTATCCTGCTGATTATAAATTTCGA
Organism: Fragum whitleyi; assembly: GCA_948146395.1. Lineage (NCBI taxonomy): Eukaryota > Metazoa > Mollusca > Bivalvia > Cardiida > Cardiidae > Fragum > Fragum whitleyi. Next base: position 25,622,856 of record OX411548.1, on the reverse strand, counting down.
TTCAAACAAATAGCCAATTTTCACAATATTTCAACCCCTCTTGTTCAAGTTTATAGTAGAAACCAAGAATTGTAGGCTAGTTGCAATTCAAAGCCTCTTTTCTAGGGATGTAGAAACATGAAGATTGATCGTCAATCTCAATTAAGCTTACATGAATTAGATAGAGGAAAATGGTTTGTTTAAGTGTAAAATTGGTTCTTCTTTCATTGTGTGGACAACAAAAGCTATATCTTCACATGTCACTTTGCCATGAGTGAAAATATAGCTTTTGTTGTTGACGTAAAAAAACATTAATCAATCTCAAAAAACAAACAATTATTCTATTTCTGGAATGCAAAAAACAGGGAAAAATGTGATGATTTCTTGACAAATTTTCTTAAAGCATGTCATTTTGCAGGTAATTACTAGGCAAAAGCATCATGAAGCCATTAAGATTTGATTATTGGGCTCTGCACAGATTACGTCAAATAGAGTGAAATGAATGAAAGCTGGCTATTATTTAATGATAATTTCACTGTTTTGGTAGTGAGATTTTCAAGTGATAATCTAGCTTTATTTCTTGATAAACCATGATCATTAAAGAATATAAACTAAATCATCTATGTGCAGTAGGAATATTTTGTAGTATGAAAAGAAAAAGAGCCAAACCTGGTTTGCTTTGTTGGCAATATATTTGGCTGTCATTCCTTGTGTCATTTAGTTTAAATTGTGGATTTCAAGTGACATTTGATAATTTGTTTTATAACATGTGTTATTAGCTCAGCTGCTTTCGGATTTATATAGTGCAAATTATTCCCCTTTTTTTACTTAGATTTTCATCCACCATTGAGCAATCAACAGCTGAGCAAAGTCTATCGTAGGCTGTGCTCTTGTTTGTCTCTGAGTAATAGACAAATGATATATACCTAAGTAGGATGGGCAGCTGGTGACTTGGATGAAAATTTGTAGTTATACTGGTGTGAGAAAGAGCAGGAATCCATGGATAGGTGACCAGCCACCACTTATAACTTAAATGATGTTGAAAGCAGCCGTAAACCCCATTCAAACAAATTAGAGGAAATAGTAAAAACAAATTCATTCCAAGTAAATCCATTGTAGACCATAAAGCTACCAAAAGAAAATAAACAAAATACTTGATAAATTGGGACCTTTTGATATACAAATAACTTGTCTCCAGAATGTTTTCATCAACACATTTTTCAGGTCTCTGCAAATGTTAACACACCCAAAAACTTGATTGAATTCTATATTAATTTCTTTTCTTTTACAGCTGTAGAATACATCAAAAAAGTAAATCATCCAAACTTGAAACTTCAATTTGTAAGTAACTGGATAATCTTAGCCCTAGTCATGCTTAGCATGGAAATATTCCTGGTGTAGACAAAGATCAGCATGTATATGCAGTCTGATTAGTCAATACCACCTGAATTTCCTTTATGAAGAAGAAAAATTTTAAAATGATATTTTTCAATCTAATTACTTTTTTTTTTTTGAAAATACGTGTTTTCAACTTCTCTGGTTTAAAAGGTGACATCAGGTGGAATAGACTAAGATCAGACTGCACATATGTGCAGCCTGATCTTTGTCTATGTATCCTGCCAAAACAGGAATATTCCAGGATCAGCATGACAATGTTTAATACAATTTAGCCAAAGTTTGATTTAACTTGACAAGAAAAAACATCTAAAATAAATTATATGTACTGTAATGACTAGAGCTGAGATGAGTAGAAATTATGTACCTGAGTATCTATTGGTACTCGAGAACCCAATTATATAAAGCCAATATATTCATTTTTTCAACTAAATACAAAGGCAGATCCAGCATTTCTGTAAAGGGGGTTCGAACACACAAATTTTGACATGGTTAAGAGACGCAGGTGTTTCAAGTCATTTGCTAAAAAGTAGCCAGGATTCTCAAAAACTATCTTATGTAAGTCCATAGAACCATCTTGAAATCAAGCTCAGAAAAGATTTGAATACTGTGTTAAACAGTATTCAATTCTTTTCTGAAGTTGATCCCCAAAGGTACATAGTGCTTGTACAATAGTCTGGAAATGGAACAGTCTTCAATTCTTTTCTGAAGTTGATCTGGAAAGGTACATAGGGCTTATACAATAGTCTAGGAACTGGTAATGATTCAGGACTTGGATATGAATTTAAAAAGTATTCTTTTTCTATACATTGATACATTTCAGGATTTCTATCATGCTCAAATTATCTCGGGAGACTTAACAGCGAATTTAAAAAAGTATTTACCATATACAGGTACAGTCAATTATTTCATTATTCTTTGTAACATTGGCTAAAAGCAATTTATTCTTTAATTTCATTTTCCATAGCTAATTTTTTTTTTCTCAAAAATTGTTTAATTGGCATTGTGCAATGATTTCTTCATAATAAGAAAAATCAATTAGAAGAGTTACATACCTGAATAATGGCAAATACATCTTAAGACCTGGTGAGAAAAATTTTCACTATCAAATTGCCCATGAGCAAGTCTGCAGGGATGTGGAAATACAAAATTTTCACCATTTGTCCCTGGACTAGTAAAAGATGTTTTTTAGTCCCCTACCGGCGAAAGCCGAAGGGGACTATAGGTTTGCGCTCCGTCCGTCTGTCCGTCCGTCTGTCAGTCCGGATTTCAGTTTTCCAGACTTTTTTTCTTAACCCTTGGAGATATTGAGCTGATTTTTGGTATGTGAGTCCGCATCAATGAGTTACAGAACGAGTTTGAGTTTGGTTCCGGTCCATTGATTTTTGTGGAAGATACGGATGCTGGACTTAGAATTACAAGGAAATTTCAGTTTTCCGGACTTTTTTTCTTAACCCTTGGAGATATTGAGCTAATTTTTGGTATGTGAGTCTGCATCAATGAGTTACAGAGCAAGTTTGAGTTTGGTTCCAGTCCATTGATTTTTGTGGAAGATACAGAGGCTGGACTTGGAAAATTACCAGGAAATTTCAGTTTTCCGGACTTTTTTTCTTAACCCTTGGAGATATTGAGCTGATTTTTGGTATGTGAGTCCGCATCAATGAGTTGCAGAACGAGTTTGAGTTTGGTTCCAGTCCATTGATTTTTGTGGAAGATACGGATGCTGGACTTAGAAATTACCAGGAAATTTCATTTTTCCGGACTTTTTCTCTTAACCCTTGGAGATATTGAGCTGATTTTTGGTATGTGAGTCCGCATCAATGAGTTACAGAACGAGTTTGAGTTTTGTTCCAGTCCATTGATTTTTGTGGTAGATACGGATGCTGGACTTAGAAATTACCAGGTAATTTCAGTTTTCCGGACTTTTTTTCTTAAATCTTGGAGATATTGAGCTGATTTTTGATATGTGAGTCTGCAACAATGAGTTACAGATCAAGTTTGAATTGGGTGCCGGTCCATAGATTTTTGTGGAAGATACGGATGCTGGACTTAGAAAAATACCAGGAAATTTCCAGATTTTTTTTTTTATCCTCGGAGATATTGAGCGGATACATTAAATCTGATACAGCTAATATTTTGGAGAGGTAGTTATACCTTTACCACCAAAAAAGATACTGCTCTAGGGATATATTTATAAATCCGGTAGGGGACTTGGTATTGCCATGCAATACTTCCAAATGCTTGTTTATCTTGTCAAGTATCAAAATAAACTTTTCCACAAAAATGAGAATAGATGCAAATCAGAAAACATTGTCTTCAATGAAGCAATTGCTGGAGCCCAGCAATTACTTCATTAAAAAACAAGGTTTATTACCCCATGATTCAAACATTAGGCTGCTTATTCTAATAAATCTATTTAGTACTATCCCATGATTTGCTCTGCTATCAACTTTTCCACAGACAAGAGGCCTTGAGAAATATATAATACGTACTTAGTGTTTTGTATGAAAAAAAATATATAACGAGGTTGGGAGAATTGACAATTATCATTTCTCACAACGGAGTTTGATATTTTTTTCATACAAAACACTTAGTACGTATTATATTTATCTTATAACCTCTATTTGTCTTGTTTTCGTTGATGTTTTTAACTGAAATGCAAATTTCTAAAAATAACTGCATGATATCGTTGTTCTAAAAATAACTATGTGATATCATGAAAAATATCATATGGGATGTTATCACACAGAAATTTGTATAGTTATAAGATAAATGTCATTGTCCATAGGTAGAAAAGCCTGTGTCTGACAGGATGGGCATGGGAATTCCACACCTCTGAAGTAAGTGAGAAAAAATATGATTTTAACATGTAAAATAAATCTTTATTATATTTTCCAGGTCATATACAGATAGCTCAGGTACCAGACAGAGGGGAACCAGATTCACACGGTGAAATAAACTATAAATATATTTTTAAACTTCTAGAAGATATGGGGTACGATGGGTTTATAGGATGTGAATACAAGCCTAGAGGTAGGGCATTTTAAACCACATAGCATAAATCTTGAAATCAATAGTCCTGGATTTAAACAGAGAAATTAACTATGAATATATTTGAGACTTTCACTGATATTTAGATCAATTTCATGCATGTGGGTGTTAGACAGACCTTGAACCATCTGTTGAGCGCAATGTGATGACTGATCACACTGTGCAGATGCACAGGCTGATTCAAGTCTTTTACATTGCACACATGTGAAATTGTTGAAAATGTCTTGCACAGAGTCATATATAAACTTCTATGAAAGTTTTATGGGATGCAAATACTAACCTAGAGATAGCGTATTTAACACATGTAGCATATTTCTATTAAAAAACGCTGTCCTAAGTTCAGGATGACAAAACATTTGTAAACTTTTTAAAATAATGCCCCTCTTTAAAGGCAGGTGAAGGTTAAGTGGGGCATATTTTCAAAACCTTTTATTTGAATGACAAATAGCTCAGGTACCAGAGCTTAGACCTCTAACCTAGAGATAGCGTATTTAACACATGTAGCATATTTCTATTAAAAAACGCTGTCCTAAGTTCAGGATGACAAAATGTTTGTAAACTTTTTAAAAATAATGCCCCTCTTTGCGGGCAGGTGCATAGGTAAAGTGGGGCAAAACCTTTTTAGGATTGATTAAGAACCATACTGGAAATAAGAGTCCCTCAACCCTTTATCGAGTTATCCATTAATTAGAAAAAAAAATCTTCAATGTTTCAAACCCTGTAACTTGTTTACCTCTTAATCTCTGACACCAAATGGTCTGCCTGGTTATACCCCCTCTTTCTTCTGTCAATAACAAAATCTATCATTGCACTTTTCTGAGCAACTGTGAATCACAGCAACTTAAAACTAGGTCTTGTGTATCAGAAAGACATTCTATACATTGATTACCGATTTCATGTCTGATGGATATCTAATTCTTGTTTTAATACTTTGTTATTTTCCACTTGTTTTGGTACAATTCCAAAAATTTGTAGCTTTTTTCTCAGCAAATATTTCATACAGAATCTTAAAAATTGGTATGGTGTATTAGCTAGAGGTCCTTTACTTCCCTTAATGAATACATGTACAGCACTTATATATATCCTGTTTTATGACTGTCAATTTTGGACTTTCTATCCATCTGTAACAAAACGTTTGATGCTTTTTTTCTAAGCATTTATCAATCATAGTAACTTGAAACTTGGTATGGTGTATAAGATAGAGGTAGTATACAGGGGTGTGGAAATACGACTTTGCTCCACTTGTACATGGACAAGTAAAAGTCAATTTCCTACTTGTCCAGGATCAAAATGAACTTACCCAGAAACAAATGAATTGATATTATAGTAAGAAAAAATTATTTTTAATGAAGAAAATGCTGTAATCCAGCATTTTCTTCATTAAAGATAATGTTTTCTTCCCTTTGATACAAACATTAGGATGACTTTTCTTCTAGATCTTTTTAGTTCTGTTTAAGATTTGCTCTGGTATTTACGTGTCAACAGACAAGTAGCCTAGAAAGTTTCACACGCCCGCAAGTAGAAAAGCCTGTGTTGGACAAGTCAGGTATGGGAATTCCACACCCCTTTCCTATTAATTGCTTACTTTCTCCAGGTCCATCAGGGCCCGAGGTTATAAACTTTTCTCAGGCTCAGGCTCAATTTTCTCAAATTTCAATTTGAGATTAAAGCCGTAATTCTGTTTTACTACTCATTTTAATGTATTAACATAAAAGATGATATTAATAAGTTATATTAATAATAACTTATTAATATTATCTTTTATTTTCATACATTTATTTTAATTTAAAATTTGAGAAAATTGAGTCTGAGCCTGAGAAAAGTTTAAAAACCTTTGGCCCAGATATCTACTTCATGATTTAATACTCCCACAGAAAGGATCCACCAACATGCAGGGTAAATTCCATTTGGAACACCACTCGGTCAATCTCACGATCAACCACGGATGTACATAGACGGACTATTTTTTAAAATTATTGGAAACCCTTGAAAAAAACTCGATAATGTCAGTTAAAATGGCGTTTGCCGTCGAAACTTTGAGTGAAAACATTCGAGGTCTTCAAGGCTTCTCATCAAAATCACTGACGTGAAACCATCATATCTTAATGTAAATAACTTTAGATTCTTAAATAATGGCTGAAAAATCTTAATTTTTGAAAATGATTTGTCATTCTCAAAACTTAAGATATTTCAGCTGTTATTTACTGTAAAAAACATAAATTTAAAGAAAGTGCAGGTTGTTTCCGCGCTAGTTTTTCTTAAACTGTTTTGCCTAACAAAATGCACAGTTTTGTTACATACCTATCTGCCTTATAAACATCCGAGGTCTGTTGCAGTTTACAGAAATGTTCCGAATTGGGTAAATTCGGGAAAAGCCCTGTTTGTGGTAAGCTTTTATTGGGGGTACATATCAGTGTATGACAGCTCTTGGTTTTGGTTGCAAACTCATTATGCAATGATGGCACTATAACTGTAACAAAGTGATGGTGGGATTATTAGTCTGCTTTGTGACAGCTCTGCTATTGTCAAGTTCTTGCTTGTTTTTCTTTCAGGAACCACAGAAGAAGGCTTGAAGTGGGTTCAAGAGTTAGGAGTCACACTATGAAAATGTTCAAATCAAAAGGTGCTCAAATCGTTGAAAGTGTTTATTGATCCAGCGACATTTTGCTCATTTTCTATCAGTTTTTGGTACTTTTAAAAACTTAAGATTATTTGTCATAGACTTTTTGTTATGTTTTAGATTTTGAAAACAAAATGATTATGGGCCATATATTCAGAGAACCAAGTTTATTAGAGTTTGTAAAATGAAAAAGTTATTCCTTTTCCTGCTCACTGCCCAGATTTTATAGCTCTGTGATTTTATACTTGATAGAATATTTCTGCTTGAATATTTTAACTCAATCCCACACAATCCTGAGTTTGATGCCCCCCCTTTTTTAGTTTTGTACAACAATTCCAATTTCAGTATTAACTTCAGAGATGAATTGAAGACTGGTTTGAAACAGTCTTCAATTAATCTCTGAAGTTGATCCCAAGAGGGTCTTAAGGCTCCCATCGGAAAGTTTTGAGTGTCCTGGCCACTTATTATAAGTCTAAGACTCGCAAAAACTGCATCCTTTAAAGCCCTGGGTCCAAATTGGAAGTTGAAGCATCAGAGGTGCAGATAAGAGGGAATAAAGCTGGTCAAAAATCTTTATTTCTCGACAAAACACTTGGTCCTTGGTACGATCCCCAATGGCGGCAATCATCCCTTCCAACACTTGTCTTCCACAAACGGGTTGATAATCATAGACCCATGTGGGATAGCAGTTGGAGGCTAGGAAAGGATGTAATGGTAGTACTGGTGTGAGAAATACCAGAAATTCAATGTTTAGTGCTCCAACAGCCACGATATTTCAAAAAGATTGTTGAAAGCAGCATAAAAAGCTTTTCAAAACAAATCAAATCAACATTGACAAAACACTTTGGTGAGTGCACTTATTTGAATTATCTTGACAAGATGATTCCAATGAGTAACAACAACATTGGTTTTGTGCTATAATTATTGAAATACTTTAATCTAAAATCTAGAATACCCCTTCTATTTGTAGCTCTGTTGCGTATTGTTGAAAAATTCAATTTCTTTGTTTCCTAATGCAAAAAGTAAAGGAAATGAATGAAATGCTGATAACAATATTTTCCAAACTATGCCTTAAAGAGCATGAAAATGGTTGATTCATAGGCTTTAATAGGATTTTGAAATCTATACAAACTCAGAAGGCGACCAACATAGAATATATAGGATAAAGGCAATATGTGGACTGTGACATAAGATGAATGAAACTCACAAAGTTGTGAGTTTGTTTAAATGATAAATTTATTATTTGTTTTCTCAGGTATAAAATACAGGCTTTTTGTGCCCTTTGTTATTGAGAAACTGTTTAAGGTAGTGGACCCGTAATAGTTCCACAGTGATTCAGGAGTAATGAACTTTAACCGTGCTATCTAGGAACCCTCGGTTAACATTGTGAAAGGACATGTAGTCCGAAATGTTGCAGAACTATTACAGTCCCACCACCTTAAATCTTAATGGTTGTTGATTTATTACATTATTTAATTCATAAGAGTTTGTATTTAGTCTCAAAAAATCTAGTGATGTATGTTTTGTAATCAATGCTTTAAACATATTTTATTTTGGTCAGTATGTTTTACATTATTGCTATTTTATACCCCCACAGCAATAGATGAAGGGTATTTAATTCTACTGCTGTCCTTCTCTCTGTCTGTTTGTCCATCCATCCTTCCATCTGTGTGTCTGTTAGCCCAAAACTAACATTTCATTAGCCAATAACACTAACTTTTTATTAGCCACAATTTTGGAATGGCCATTTCATCAAGGGCAAGCCTAAGTTTAAATCCTTGTCTATATACCTTAAGGTTCATGTAAAGTGTTTGAGACCCAATTTTAAGGGCATTCATTTGCCAAGAAAAAGCAGTATGTCCAGGAATATCAATTTAAGAGCATAAGCAGTTGAAAAACATAAGACTGTTATAACTATAGCGGTATATCCAAAACATTGTGGAAAAGGGTCATTTTGTACAGAACAAGCAACTGCATGACTGTTGGATAAAATTGGCTCATATTTTAACAAAGTCTACCCTAAAGTACCATCCAGGTAGTGCTACAACCATTGGTATAAAACTCAGCCCCAAAAACGTATTTATGCAAGCAATTTATTTTGACTTATTTTATAAACACAAATGTCATATATGTCATTCTAATTTTGTAAACGTGTAGATCTTTTTAAGGTATGGTGTGTTATCACAACATAAATAGACATTAATTGTTTATATACCTGTAAGGTTGTTTAGCAATATGTCAATATCTATTTCATAGAATGATAAATATATAGAATTATATTGTAGATCATTGAATTAAAAAAAACTATATATTAGAAAAAAAATCGCAGAAAATATTTCACAATATTATGGTGTGATGTTGCACCATACCTTACATCTATTTTGAAAACAGACCAAATCAGTTTGACATGTATGTTGACAAAATAAGTGGAAATTGATCGTTTCAAAAGAGCCTTTTGAGACTGAGTTTTATATCTAAGGTTGTAGCACTACCTGGATGGTACTTCAGACTGTACTTTGTTAAAATACGGGGCAATTTTATGCAACCGTCATGCAGTTGCTTGTTCTGAACAAAATGACCCTTTTCCACAATGTTTTGGCTATACCGCTATAGCTATGGCGTTCTTATGTTGCCTAACTGCTTGTGCTCAGGAATAGCTTCATTTTGATATATAATATACCTGGACATACTGCTTTTTCTTGGCTAATGAAGTGCCCTAAATATTGGGTCTCAAACACTTTACATGAACCTTACTCAAAAACTTAACCTGCAAACTCAACATTTTTCTATAACTTCAAAAGTATTTGAGAAACTATGTGACCCAGTGCTCTCAATAAGCAAACGTCGACGTAATATACGTCCAGAATTTCAGAAATTACGTCCGGAAAAACGTCCTGTAATTTGACCCAGACATTTTATGAATTTACCTAATAAAGGATTTAACGTAAGTCTACACGTGCAAAAAATGGATAATCAATGCTAGCATACACATTATAGCTGACCAAAACAAGCCATGTGTAACGCGTGGGGTATTAAACTGTCGCTTTAACAACCAGTCTCTGATTACGCAATCTTGTTGGGTTAGCCATGCGTCATTACCGCATCTGTCATTATCTTTCTTAGTCGGATACAGATCGAGAGGGTCCTTTGATAGGATTATTGAAACAAACAAAATTCAAATCGGGAAAATTCGTTATATCAAACGTAGTTCATGCAGCTCAGACCGATAAAATTTTGAAATATCGCTTCCTAAAACTCTCAGAATAGATTTATGGGTAATTAATCCAAAGTGAAAAAGACGCTACCAGAAAACATTTACGAAAGGTCATTCAACTGTCCTCGTTTAAAAACGTGTAGAATCGGCATCTTCGGAGAACGTTGGGAAATGAGGTCATTTAAGTTGTCTGCAACATGCCTGACGAGAGAAATAGATAGAAATGACGAATTTTTCTTGACTTCTGCTATTTGGATAATTCTGCATAAGTTCAAATAGGCTTAGAACTTTAAGTTTTATTGGCACACTACCTTGAATGTTTGCCAACTTTGGAACGACAGGCCGGGGAAAATTAAAGCTGCATTAATTTCTGTAATATCGCTGGATACCAAAACATTTTAACTAAAATTTGATTAAGCCGCATTTCCTAGGCCCACCGCGCAAGATACAGCTAAGGACTAATTCCAAATAGAAACTCCACATTTTCTTATATTGGTTTCCATAATTTATTCATTGAAAGTAATAAAAGGGGATTGTGAAACCCAAGCTCGTCCCTACAGCTTTAAGTCAAAGCTACAAGTTTTAAGGCTTGGAAGTCGTTTATTCTTAGAATTCTCCAACCAGAATCATGGACTTTAGGAGCAAAAATTTTACTTACAATTAACAAGGAAACGAGCATTTACAAAGTGTACAGAAAAAGGAAGGTGTGTGTGCAGGGGGAATAGCAGGTGGAGGGGTTAAAAATTCCTTACTTCGTAAAAAAAATTGCTGAAATCCCAACATGGAATTACAAAAATTCCTGATTTTGGCCCTAATTGAGAGCACTGATTATGTCATTGCCTACCAGTATATTTGGTATTATATTACATCTTATCAATACACATCTGAGGCCAATATTACAAAGGTCATGGTCAAATTTTTAACCTCTATCCTCAAAGCTTAACCTGCAAACTTTCCCATAACTTAAGATGTATTTTTCATATTTAGTGTGTAGATAGATCTCATTTATGTTCATCATCGAAAGAAAGGTCACATACCAAGGTCAAGGTTATTCATCAAGGTCAAACTTAAAAAGGTGTAGGTGTTCCACAAATACAATCTTGTTACATTCAGTTTTGAACACATCATGTTTATGGTGAACCTTCATACTTGCTGTCTGTTATACAGAGATGTTATTTAACATCCATCATCAACAGTGATGTATTGTTTTTACTTTAGAGGTCATAAAATTAATGGTGCAAGTTGACACAAGATGATTTGAAAAAAGTTTGAAGCAGAGAAGGTCGAAAAATGTCAGGGATTTGCTGGATGTGGTAGATCTTTCAAAAATCTGTTGATGAAAAAGGTATTTACAACCAAGTGGCTTTTTTATCAGCTGATCTTTAAAATATCTGTAACAATCAGCTGTTTCCTGACATTTCCCCACATCCTCTGTATCAAACTAAATTGAAATTGGTCACATATTAACAGCATTATTGATATTTTTCTGGAATTGTGGTTATGATTTTCAACCACAATTTTTTGCTCCATTTTTCTCAATCCTGCTCAAAATATTTATTAGGGCATGACAAAGATACAGTTCATCTTACTCAAGCAACCAAGTCTATTAAGCGACCATTTTTATTAAGCGACCATTTTCAAAGTCCCATTCTTTAAATCAAAATATCTTAAAAAGTCGGTATTGTTGGTCTAAGACTTTTTGAAAATGAATCCTATTTTGTTGAAACTCACCAGAATCGTCTCAATGAGACGATTCTATTGAATTTTAACAACATAGAATTACTGAGATTTTCGCAATAACTTGCATGTTCATTGAAAATGTATGTTTCTTATTTATAAAACAAATGTGCTCGCGGGAACCGTATTCTTAGACAACGCTTTTTTGTGGTCCCGTTAGTGGTCATTTAATACAAGATTTACTGTATATTGAGTTTGGTGATAGTCGGCCTAATGCTATGGAAAAAGAGGCGTTAATCACAATTTCCTTGTGACAATTCAAGAGATCATGATCTTTGCTTAATCTATGTTACATCTTCTGAAAATGTTTGTATAATCATTGGGTGGTCCTTATAACATATTTTTACTTTCTGCAAATATCATGAGAGAAAGGCAATGAACTTAGTAAAGTGATTTTTTTAAAGCTGTTTTAAAATGGGTGGAGTGATAACTTTTTGTTTATGTCAAACCATTTTATATAAGACTACATTGTAAAAAAATGTAGCATTGTATATATATATTAGTTGCATGGGAAGTGCTCTTCCTTATAATCAAAAATATTTTGTAGTCAATTCAAACCAATTTTGTCATCTTGACATAACATTTGTTATTAGAACTGAAGTCATCTTTTAATTACAATCTTAAAGGTCACAAAGCAATATTACCCTTCATTTAAGGAGTTGGTTTATCATATTACCAGACTAGTCAAACATTTCATGGAATGCTTACAGGTAAGTTTGAAAATAAGTACCATATCAGATTTAAAAAGAACCTTGTGAGAAAAGGAGAATGGTTTGATACAAGCAATTTCTCCTGTTTTCCACAATGTTTTCAAAAATGACTTTCGATGCAGGACTGTGCAGTAAGATGTTAAAACATATTCAATTTCATGACACAGTCTTCAAATAGTTTTGCAGCATTCATGTTATAATTACCAGAACAGCATTAACATCTTCAGATAGGGCAGTCTTGCAATTAACCCTTGACATGCTGAACCCTGAATATTCCCGCTGGAAAGGAGGTATAGATCAAGATCAGCTTGCACATATATGCTCTCTGATCTTAGTTCACACTAACTGATTTTCCTTATCAAATAAGACAAAGTTCAGCCTGCACATTTGTGCATAATTATTCTAATAATTATATACTAATTATGAGTTAGTATTTATTTTGAAAATTCAATATTTTCTAGTTAAAAAGGAAAATCAGCTGGTATATAGTAAGATCAGAGCACACTTATGTTCAGGCTTTTCTTTGTCTTTACTTCCTGCTAAAGCAGGAATATTCCTGCTTCCACAAGACAAGTGTAAAGATACCTACAGATTCTAAATTTTACCCTTACGTACCCATGTCTATTGCACCAGATCAGTTGATATTGCTTAAGCCACCACTTCTATTAAGCTATCACTTCTATTAAGCGACCATTATAAAAAGTCCCTTCAATAAGAGCAAAATATAAAAAAAGTGGTGAGTTTGAAATAAAAAAAAAATTTATAATTAAATTTTTTATTGTTGAAACCCAATAGTATCGTCTCATTGGACAATTCTAATGGGTTTGAATATTATAGGATTCAGTAAGACTATAGTGATAATCTATAAATGCTTTTAAAATGGCCTGTCTTTTTTATCATGAAATATATACACTGCCCTCCAAAAGTTTCTTCACACACACTTCTTTTAAAGATCTTTAGCTTAAGTAATTTAAAACAAAGTTTTATATTATTTTTATTAATAAAATGTATACTTTATATCTTTATTGCAATGTATCAATTAAGAAGCAATACCAGAAATGGCAAAATCATGTAAAATCGACAAAATCAGAATAGTTCACCATTTTGCCAAATTTTCTATCAAGGGGATCAACTTCTGTCAATATTTAGTGTAGCCTCCATTAGCAGGTAAGACAGCCTAAACGTGCATCTAGGCATGCTATTTACAAGTCTCTCACAATGTTCCACTGATAATCAGCATTTTCTCCTTTTGTCTCAATATTTTCTGTTATACATTGTTCTTAAATAGTATCCTTATCAACAGTCATTTTGTCGTCTAAAGTAGCGTTCAAATGGGAATTATCAGATTTTAAGTAATAAAAACTAATCTTTAACTTTGTTTAAAAGATTAAAGCTGAAAATCTTATATATGAAATGTGTGTGAAGGATCTTTTGGAGGGCAGTGTATATACTATATACTAATGAAGTATGTAACCATTCCCATAAGCAACCATTTTTTGGTGGTCCCCTTAGTGGTTGCTTAACATAAGTTTAACTTTAATAACCCCATGGTGATAATTACTTCAGGAAAGATTAGTTCAATATGCTGTGTTCAGGTTTTACTATACAATCTAGCTATGTACATGTATACAACATTATATTCCCCAAAACAATTTTTTGGAGATGTATAGGAGTAAGCTTGTTGGTTGGTACATCAGTCTGTAGCTTTTTCATGTGTGGTGAATTCGCCAGCAACTAAGGAATTTCATTCAAACTTCACATATATAATCAGTATTAAGCTTAGATGTGCATGTCCTTTTTTGGTTATGGTCCTTTGACTTTTGACAGAGTTATATCCCTTTAATGAAAAATGTCAGTTGTTCTAGCTACAACAGTTATGGACAAGAACTGTTTGGGAGATTTTTCTGCTTTGTGACAAGTCAAGTTTGCATTGAATGTGTTAGTTTATTATATGCAGACTGGCCTGTTTGTTTCTGTATAAATTATATTTTATACTAGCACCTTACTAGGTAATGAAAATTTTAGTATTGGAAAGGCAATTAATTTTCAAAACATGATAGATTTGAAATACTAAGTACTGACGTTAACTACAGAGCTGAAGGACCTACAGCATGGTTATATCTACCAGTCCTCCCTAAAATCCACAGGTCTCAGGCATGAGGACTGGCATTAGTGTTGATCCCTGCCCGTAAATTTGGAATATTGATTCAATGTTATTGTCAATGATATATCCTTGATTTAGAGCTTAACTTACTGACTTAAATTTTGTTTCTAACAAATTGCCAATATTTCAAGCATTTACACCAGCCTGGCTCAAATTTTTTCCCACAATATTAAAGCTTGTCATGCTGATCCTGGAATATTCCTGCTTTGGCAGGAGGCATAGCCAAAGATCAGCCTGCACACATGTGCAGTCTGATCTCTGTCCATACCACCTGATTTTCCTTTATAAATCAGATAAGTTTGAAAAAATTATATTTTCACAATAAAAACTGACTCACAATCAGGGAAACCAGTAATTTCAGCTCTGATTTTGATGCATTTTTGCAAAGTATTTTTATTCAGCATGACAAGTGCTTAGTAGAAAGTAAGCAGTGTAGGCTTTAATCAGACTGCAAGTCTGTGCAGGCTGATCTGAGTCTATACTGTCTTTCGAGCTTTGAGCACCGCAGGAATATGTTGTGAAAAGCATGAGAAGGGTTAAGTATGGACTATTTTATAAGGAACTTGACTACTAATTATACAGGTCATAGTTATACATGTATTTTCTTTTTATGATGTACAATCAATGGCTTGAAATTTTGATAATTTTTTCAATTTTCACAAAACCATAGTTCGCATTTTTCAATTGTTTTACTTTATTAAAAAGTCATTGGAAAGTTAGTTGTTACAGTGTTCTTTTCTTTAGGATAATAATGTCTATTACTTTATTGATTTACCTGTTGTTTGAATATTTTGTTGAATTTTTTACTTAGTTTCATACATAATGAAAAAGAATTTATTCTATGTTTGCTTATACATGTACTATTGGAAAAAATGTTATTGTTTGTTTGTTTAGCTCATCAATATACTGCCTTGTGCATTTGGTTATTACAGGTTAATATTTAAAAACAATTCCATTATATTATCAAGCCTCTCCCACAATCAAGATAATAGAGCACAAGTGATTGCTCCAGAAATTTTACCTTGCAATACCTAGTTTAGTGTATCTAATGTGTTTCAAATGTGGTGCTCACTTTTGCTTTGTTATCTTAGATTCAGGATATTTTTACAGGGCTTGTGCTAGCTTTTAAATTTTTGGAGTCACCCAAACCTTGACCACTAAATTTTGTGGGGGCAAAACCAGTTTTTAAGGGGGCAAACTATCAGTTCATGAGTAAACTGCTAAGAATGATCTACACAAGTGAATCAACATTATTAATAAAAAGTCTCTATAATGTATTTAGATCCCTTGTAATAAAACGAATAAACAAATGATTTATATAATTTTTATACTGCAAAAGTTGCATTGATAGAAATTTAGCTGGCAAAATTGACCCTCCTTAGAAATTTTTTGAGGATGAAAATGGAATTATTGGGGGTCAAAACCACTCTACAGGTTTATCACGAGCTCTGGCTTTAATTGAGCAATTAAGTCACAACGATTACTCTACAGTTGATGTTGTTTTGGAGTCAGTCAATCCATATTTTGTCACAATCATAGCTCTTACATTAATGAATATCAAAATAATTTCACACAATTGTTCTTACAGTAAGTAGATGTTTCAAGTAACCATTTTGAGGGTCAGCGCAATACTATTGTAAGTGCCTATAGATGTACAGGCACTTACAATAGTATTGCACTGACCCCTTAATTTGGAGAAGTTATATAGGATCTGTCATCAGATTGTTTTGAGACAAGCTGATCTTAACCAAGTCTAGAATAGAAATGTTATTTAGCAAGCCTTTGCAATTTAATAACTTTTCTTTTCTAGACAATGTTAAGATCATCTTGTCTCAACTAAAATCGAGTAAAAGATTCTTTTTCTCACAAGAACAACATTTTGTATGTTAAATAACAACTTTTTAAACACTCAATGTCATATGCAAAGTTACGCCCTTATTCTGCTAATCGTCGGTGTTCTGCTCAAATCTCGTATTTACAGCTTGTTAAAAGCTGTAGTTATGAGGTTTGGGTAGAAAATCAATGTTATATTAAATTTTATTTCAAACGAACTTGCCAATTTTTCAAACAGTTCAACCAGTCTTGTTCAAGATTTCCCTATAATAAGCAGGAAGTATAGACTAAGATCAGCCTGTATGTCTGTATAGGCTGATCTTAGTCTTTACTGTCTGCCATTGCTTTGTAATCAGTAGTTCGATACCAAAGGGCGGCACTCATTCTTTCCGACTATTTGTTGCTCACCAATGGGTTTATAATCATAGACTTTATATGTGAGATAGCAGCTGGAGGCTAGGAAAGGATGTGGTGGATGAACTGGTGAGACAAATACTAGGAAATCATTGTTAGGTGCTCCAGCCGCTGCAAGATAATGGAAAAAATGTTGAAAGCGTCGTAAAACTCCATTCAGTCAATCAATTGTATTCAGTAGGAATATGTCGTGAACAGTATGATAGGGGTTAATTTATGACTCTCATGTTAAAGGAACTTTAGTTGTTGATGTTTCATACAATAAGCCATCCGTGCATTCAGAATACAAAAACATTTGCAAATGTTCTTGCATGTAAGTACACATGCAAAGTGTGGTACTATTTCTTCAACATTTAAAAAAATGCTTTTATCTTGAATGCAGGGCTTGCTCTTCTTTTAAAATTTAAGCTATGTTTTTGTGCGTACACTTAGGATTTTAATTATAGATAATGAAATCTTTTAATATGTATTTTGTTATCTTTGATCATATGAATAAACTATTATTATATTCTTAATTTTCATCTTTTGTTTATCTTTTCATTAGAAATCTAAATCTTGAACTGAGGAAAGAATCAAATGGTAGTGCTGATGAGAGATAAACATGGAATCTATGGTTAGGTGCTCCAGACCCTCTGATATGACTGGAAGTCTTGAAGGTTGCATTGCAGAAGCTAATTTTCATATTCAGCATTTATATACCGGTAACCTGTATTCTGTAACTTAAAAACTAATTTTGTTATCAAACAGTCGAATAAATTTCTCAGAATTTTCTTTCCTTTTCAATACTGATGCTTTTATTACTGAATAAATTAACCAGTTTAAACACATTTTGTTGCTTTAACTTTGATAATAAATCTGTTAGAAGCCTATACTGAAGATATTGACTTGAAACTTGGAAAGTGTATTCACCATCACCAGAGAAATTCAATTAATACTATCAAGGGGCAAAACTTTAGGACCATTTTTAGTTTGGCTCATTTGAAACAAAATGTCTGGGTATTGTCTTTTGTCTTAGGTATTGGTGTTGGCATTAGTATTAGGGTTGGCATACCAAATTCAAACTTGTCATGTGTATTCAAAGTCACAAAAACATTCATGCTATCAGGTGGATAACCCTATGACCATATCTGTGAGAACAATATTCCTTTTTAGCTCACCTCAGCATGAAGTGCTCATGGTGAGATATTGTCATCAAGGTGTGTCCTGCATCCAGGGGTCCATCAACATCTTTTATGCAATCTAAAGGCCACATTTTTTACCCTATTGTCTTAAAACTTTGTCAGAATGTTTGTCTCCATCAAATCTCAGTCAAGTTCGAAATGGGGTCAAAAATGGGGTCAAATCTTAGAAAAACCTTATATGCACTCTAAAGGCCATACTTTTTGGCCCAAATGTCTTGAAACTTGGTCAGAGTCTTTGTCTCCATCATATCTCGGTCAAGTTCGAAATTCGGTCAAGTGGGGTCATGGAGTCAAATGTTAGAAAAACCATGTGTTTACTCTGGGGGCTTTATTTTTGGCCCAAACGTCTAGAAACTGAATGTCAGAATGTTTGTCTCCATCAAATCTCGGTTAAGCTTGAAGTAAGGTCAAGTCATCATACATATTAGAAAAAGCTTATGTACACTCTAGAGGCCACTTTTTAGCTTGCCCGGGACGAAAATCTCTGAAGAGCTATTGTCATACCCTCGGATGTCAGCGTCGGTGTCGGCGTCCGCATCAGGTTAACATATTTATTTCTATCAATATTTATCCTAGAGGCTTTATTTTTTACAGAAACACTCATTAGGGCATAGGCTTTCATTTGAGACGAACATCCATGTCAAAATGACCTTTAGACTATGACCTTGACCGTTTCAAAAAACTTTAACCAAAAAAACTTTAACCTTGCTTATATTTTCTGTAAGATTTAAACCAGAGACATCATTACTTCATATGCACACTCATTGGGTGATAGGCTTTCACCATAGACAAAGGTCCTTGACAATTTGACCTTGACCCTTTGTGGACTTAGAAAAACTTTAACCAAAAAACTTTAACCAAAAACTTTAACCTTGCATATATTTTTTTAATGCTCTAACCTAGGGACATCATAGCTTCATATATATACTCACCAGGTGATAGGCTTTCACCAGAGACCAAGGTCCTTCACAATTTGACCTTGACCTTTACCATTTGTGGACTTAGAAAAACTTTAACTGAAAACTTTAACCAAACACTTTAACCTTGCTTATTATTTTCTGAATGCTTTAACCTAGGGACATCATTACTTCATATACATACTCATTAGGTGATAGGCTTTTGTGAGAGATCAAGGTCCTTGATAATTTGACCTTGACCTTTTATGAACTTAGAAATACTTTAACCGAAATTATTTTACCAAAAACTTTAACCTTGCTTATATTTTCTGAATGTTTTAACCTAAGGACATCATTACTTCATATACATAGTCACCAGATGAAAGGCTTTCACCAGAAACCAAGGGCCTTGACAATTTGACCTTGACCTTGACCTTTTATGGACTTGGAAAATTTTAAACTGAAAAACTTTAACCAAAAATTTAACCTTGCTTATATTTTCTAAATGCTTTACTCAGGGACATTATTACTTCATATGCATACTCACTAAGCGATAGGCTTCTACAGAGACCAAGGTCCTTCACAATTTGACCTTGATCTTGACCTTTTGTGGACTTAGAAAAATTCTAAAGAAAACCTTCATGTTTGATACAAAGAAATTCCATTGGTAACCTCATCTGCTTGTAGGCTTTCACTTTACCTTAACCTTATACATGTACATGCAATTAAAGCAAAAAAGTTTTTATATTTCTTAATTACTACTCAAACAGATATATATTAGATCATGGACTTTAACATTGAAAGAAATCACTTTGAACTTCGGTCTTCGGTCAAGCGCTGTTTGTGACAAGCAGCTGTTTGGGCGAGCTACGTTGTCCGCGGACAACTCTTGTTAGCTCACCTGAGCACGAAGTGCTCCAGGGAGCTATTGTGATCTATCAATGTCCGGCATCCGTCTGTCCAACTGTCCGTCACAGCGTCAACATTTTCTTTAAACGACAACTCCTCCTAAACTACTGAGTCAAAATCAACCAAACTTGACAGAAACATTCCTCGGGTGGTCCCTTGTAAAAATTGCTAAAATGGGAAGGATCCGTGCCATATCATGGGAAAAGGGGCCTTAATAACAATTTTCTTGTTAACACTCTAGAAGCCACAAATATAGTCCAATCTTCATGAAACTTTGTCAGAATGTTTGCTAGGTCATGAGGATGAACTATATTGAAAATGGGAAGGATCTATGCCATATCACCAGAAAATGGGCCTAAATGACTATTTTGTCAACAATTTCTTTAAACGACATCTCCTCCTAAACTTATGAGTCAAAATCAACCAAACATGGGCCTAAATGATAATTTTCTTGTCCTCACTCTAGTGGCATCAAATATGGTCCAATCTTCATGAAACTAGATCAGAATGTTTGCCAGCTCACAAGGATGAATCCAATTGAAAATGGAAAGGATTCGTGCCATATCTAGGGAAAAAGGGCATTAATGATATTTTTTTTGTTTACTCTCTAGAAGCCACAAATATGGCCCAATCATCATGAAATTTGGTCAGAATATTTGTTAGGTCATGAGGATGAACTCTTTTGAAAATGGGAAGGATCCATGCCATATCACGGGAAAAGGGGCCTAAATAACAATTTTCTTGTAAGAGTTCTAGACGCCACAAATATGGTCTAATCTTCATGAAACTTGGTCAAAATGTTTGCCAGGTCACAAGAATGAACTCTGTTGAAAATGGGAAGGTTCATGTCATATAACAGGAAAAGGAGTCTTAATGATAATTTACTTGAAATATCAGGTGAGCAATTTCGGGCCCTCTTGTTTGTCAATTTAATTGAGGCACCATATTTCACTCAATTGTCTTGAAATTTAATCGAAATGTTTGCTGTCTTGATATTTAAGACTTTTTTTGGGCCAGTCATGAATTTCCAATAATTATTTTTGACACTTTGCCACCTTTGTCAACTAAATGTCACAGGTGAGCGCTTAAGGGCCAATGGTCCTTTTGTTTTATTTAGAATTTTTTAATTTTTACAAAAAAATATATATGCTAAATGATATTTAATAATCAATTTTTTTTATCTATAATTTCTTCGATTCTGCCACCTGTGTATTTCGTTAGAAGATTTTTTATCATGTTTCCCTGTAGTCGGAAATTTATCATCATGTTTTTAAATGTCTCATTTGCTGAAATAATAATACCGGTGCAAAAATCTTCTAGGCGAATTTACAAATACGACTGGGAACCAAAATTGACAGACATGACCTTTGACCTGTAGATAAGACTGTACACAAACTAGAAGATGCCTCTAAAATTCGCTGCAAACATTTCTATGCTGTATCAAGAGCTCCCGACGTTAGCAAGTCGTTTTAAAGCAGCACAGAGTGAAGGGTTTAAGTATGTAGAATGCACGTTTCCGTACGCTGAAGACCCAGAAGAACTTGGCAAAGCTAGACGAGAAGCTGGAGTAGAACACATTCTAGTAAACACATGGCCAGGTGTGTTGTCGCTTATCTATGACCCTTTTTCATAAATTTAACGTGAAAATATGCCGGTTAGATATTCTTAAAGCAAATCCCCTCTAAATTTTAAGGAAGTAATGCATGGTTGGTTATTGAGAGCAAGAGATTTCGTTACAGGGTATTGTGCCTTCTATTCTATCTATCCCATGTTGCTCGTGTCCCTCTAGCTGCAATAATATACCCCTCTCTCTGATATGCTGATGGTCCTACATCAGACAATCAAAGGAAGGATTTGTTATCGTTATTGCATCTTTAGTCCTTCCAATTTTAGAGAACGGCCTAATGGTGTAATCATAACATTTTGCATTATACATATAATTACAACATAAACATTGTCATTATAAGGCTTAAGTTTAGGCAATAAATATGTATTGAGCAGACAACCACTCACTCACTCACAAGAAGAGAGGCAGTAGAATCCCCACGAGATTGAATCTTTTGAGGATTTTCATTCACTGCTACCCAATTACAGCTGGGTGGGCTGAGGCAATGATTGTAAAGTGTCTTGCCCAAGACACAACCTGCCGCCAGTACCATTGATATGCCAAAGCTTCATTTTGCACCATTGTTCCTAAAAAATTACAGCTGTACCTAGTTATTCTAGACAGTACTAGTAGGGACTTCTTGGTTCTATATCCTTTGTACCTGGATTGTAAATGTGACCCATAAATTGTATGAAATGTCCCCTATTTTTGGTGATATTGTCTCCTTTCTTTAAAAACCTTGGCAAATCACCACAGTAGGGCCTGAACTTCAGACCTTCTGATCAGGACGGGATGGTTGCTCTACCACTGAGCTATCAGGCCAGTTATGCGTCACAAATTATTTCAATGATATGTACACAAACCTGAGTAGGTACTCATTCCAGTCTTCTGATCAATTCAGATGATTGAAAGAGTACCCATAACATAGTGCTAAGTAGAAAAGAGACTCATGACTGGCATTACCCCAATTTTTTGTAACCTCTTGTCTTTTTCAGTGAATATATGAGCCTGTGTATGACATTTCCAACAATTTCAAATCGATTTCTCAGCACAAAGAGGTTCCCTATAAAAATATAGGAAGTTGCAAATGTTTCATGCTGACCTATGGAAATGTGCACATTAAAACTCTGATCAGCCTGGGATAATTTCCATAATTTTCATAGATGACTATGGACCAATAGTTTCTGCTCACAATCCAAGAATATTTTCAAGACACTGAGTGATTGTCCAGGCTGGTCAACATATATCACACACACATGAAATTGTTAGAAATATTACAGTGTCAATACTTGGATGGTGAGTTTGGCCCCTGGCTAGGCTAACTTTCATTTGGATTTGAAAGTTTAAGTCATTGTGACACATTACAGAATTTTTTTCCTCAGAAGGGCTTATATTTTCTATAGTGAGTTAGTTGATGCATTTTGTTTCCAAATTTTGTAGGTGATGTAAAAGAGAAGGGAGAGCTTGGTCTTGCAGCACTACCAGACAGGATTGAAGATTTTAGAAAGGAACTTGAAAAGACCATAAAATATGCAAAGAGTTTAGACTGTAAAAGGTAAAGATAAACTTGTTGGACTGATTGTTTGTACATGTATTAACCAGAGATGTCCTATCTATTCAAATGTGTGGGTCATTTAAGCACCATTGATCATGCACCTCTAGGGGTCAAATCATAGGTCCTGCCTATTTATGGATTTTATGAATCGATTGAATTGTAAATGAATTATGTAGTTGTTCTACAAAGATCATGAGCAAATATGCCACATAAAAGCAAATTTCTGATACCTTCAATTAGTCAAGGGCTGCCGTCATAGCACAGTTGGTAGCGCTTCAGACTGTCAATCTAGAGTTCCCAGGTTCGATCCCCGACAGCAGCAATTATTCTTTCTGACTATTTGTCTCTCACCAATGGGTTGATAATCGTAGGCCTATGTGAGATAGCAGCTGGAGGCTAGGAAAGGATGTGGTGGTTGTACTGGTGAGAGAAATACCAGGAAAAATATTGTTAAGTTCTCCAGCCTCCGCGATATAACTGAAAATATGTGTATATTATTCTATTTTTATTACAGAATGCATGTAATGGCAGGACGTAAGGCAGATTATGATGTCAAAGAAATGGAGAAAACTTTCATAGAAAACCTAAAGTACACTGCAGATCGACTTCAAAAAGTAAGTACCAAAGGGACCATTAGGTCACTCTTTATCTTTGGCTGGAGGCATGTTATTAGGATTATGAATGAAAATTCTTTTATTGAAATTTTTTTGAATACTTACGTTTCAAGTGAAGGATCAGCTCAAAACATGTAGCCTGTGGGTGACATTTTCAACAATTTCATATGTCTGTGAAATCAAAGCAATAAGCAGGCTCGACAGCATCCTAATCAATTATGGTATTTCCTCTTGGTCTACTGAAACTTTGAGTAGGCAGCTTTACATAGAGCGTATAGTGAAGACTCTGATCAGACTGTGCGACTGCACAGACTGATCAGAGTCTTTACTTAGCCCACATGTAAAATTGTTGAAAACACCACATTTTGGCTCATTTATATGAATGAGTTCCTATATGTAATTTTTTCATAAATATTTCTACAAACTTTTCGGTCCCCTTCCACGGATTTGCATCTTATTGATCTCTCGAAGAATTTTTTTTTAATAATTTTGTTTTGAATTTCTCACAAACTGCCTAACAGGATGTGAGAGGGTTTGGGTAGTCCTCCATTAATTTATCAGATAGCCATACCCCTCAATCCTGACATGGCAGTCCACCTCAGATATTTAAAAATTCACTTTTGTGCAGAATGTATGGTAAGAGAAATTTAAAACATTCAAATACTTAGCAAGAAACCAAAATATTGTAAAATCATAATATTGTAACTACAGCTTGTAGTTGCAACACTTCAGTCACTCCTTATCAAAAATAATTTACATGAATAGCAGAAATTTTTTGAGGTGACAGCTGCCATCTGCGTTAAATTATCCAGTATGCCAAATTTTCTCCCTCAACAGCTGTTGGTATATTTATTGAAGTGAATCCAATATAAATCTGTTACTTATTATTTCCCCTAAATTATTTATAATATGGGACAAACTTTTAGTTATTTATAGAAAAAACATTTAACCCTTGTCATGCTTATCCCGGAATATTCCTGCTTTGGAAGGAGGTTAAGACAAAGATCAGCCTGCACATATGTACAGTCTGATCTTAGTCTATACCTCCTGCTTTTCCTTTTTAACCAGAAAAGTTTCAGAAATGTATTCCCAAATTCAAATTCTTACTCACAATTAGGGAATACAGAGCTTTCAGCACTTTTATTTTAATATAATTTTGCAAAGGTTTTTATTCAGTATGACAAGGGTTAAAAGATGACTGGACTTTACCTCCTTATCTACATTTTTGTTTTTCAGGAAAACATACTGTGTCTAATAGAACCTCTGAATACCAGAATTACAGCTCCAAATTACTTCCTAGATAATATACATAAAGGTATGTGGATATTTTGGGCTGCTCTAAATATCTTGTGGCATGTAAGATTGGTGCATGTGCATACACAATACATTTAAGTAGCTGCTTAAGGAAACTGTATTTGCAAGCAAAAAAGTTTATTATACCCACACCTATGAAGTAAAGGGGGTATGATAGTTTCATCTGTCTATCTGTCAGCCTATCCATCCTTAGACCTTTTTGGTTTCCGGACTCTGATTCAAGAACAATGCCCCCTGGAATTGTGACACAATTGTTGCCTATGATCCAAGGAGATGTTCTATTGTTGTTTGATTACGAAGGTCAAAGTCACAAATCAACATAGTCCAAAAAACATTTATGGAAATTTGTACGAATTGCTCCTTGGAGGGGGGTATTAGTCTGCTTTGAAACAGGGGTAGTTGTCCATGGCTGCATTGGGAGATGGGGGCATGTGTTTATCAAATGGATAGTTGTATGTTAAAGACTCTGTCAGCAGTGTTAAACTCTTGGATTGAGTGTTCAAGAGAGAGTTCAAGCTTTTGTCACAGGTAAATATAGAAGTATGTATTATGTATGAATTTGACCAACAAACTCAGACCCACATAACCATACTTTAAATCCCTATAGGAAAAGTACTAGAACTAGAAAAACATTGTTGAAAATGGGAAAAAAATCCTTATAACAACTATTATCTACATTTTTTATGCCCTTGCATCAAACTGACAATATATCAGGGGCATATTGTTTTTGCGCTGTGTGTCCCCCTACCAAAAAAACCCCCCAAAAAACATAAGATTGGCCATAACTTTTGATTGGTAAGTGATAGACCTTCATATGTGTATTGTCTGTGACAAGAAGTCTTTGTTCGTTTCAACTTCAAGGTCATCAGCCAATATCAAGGTCATTATTGCAAGGTGGAAAATATGGAAAATTAAATCATTGAAATTCGTTTTTAGCTCCACTGGCTGAAAGCCACTGGGGCTATTGTCATGGCGTTGTGTCCGTCGTCCGTCTGTCAGTGCGTCTGTGTGTCCGGTCGTAAACTTTTCCTTTAAAAATCTTCTCCTCAGAAACTACTGGATGAATTTCAACCAAACTTCACGGGAATGATCCTTGGGTGACCCTCTTTCAAAGTTGTTCAAGAAATTTTGATCCAATGAAAAACATTGATTTTATGGGCGTGACTAATTTCCAAATATGGTAAAAAGTAAGTTTTCTCAGATTCTGATTGATGGATACCAATCAAATTTTACTTGAATGATCCTTGAGTGACCCTTTATCAGTCTACAAAAAAATATTGTGATCAGATGGAAAATATGTATTTTATTGGCGGAGGTCATTGCTCTATATGTTAAATAGTGGAAACTTTGAAAATCATTTTCTCAGAAACTAATTGATGGATATCAACCAAATTTCACTGGCATATTTCCTGAGTGACCATTTATCAGTCTACCAAAAATTATTGCGATCGGATGAAAAATATATATTTTATAGGCGGAGGTCATTTCTCAATATGTTACATAGTGGAAACTTTGAAAATCATTTTCTCAGAATGTAACCGATAGATTTCAATCAAACATTTTTGATTTGATCTTTTGGTGACCCATTATCATTCAGCCAAAAAATATTTTGATTGGATGAAAAATATGTTTTTTATGGACGGAGGTCATTTCTCTATATTTTATATAGTTGAAACTTTGAAAATCATTTTCAACATCAGTAGAACCCAAAATATCTAAAAATCTAGTCATAACTTAGATTTGCTTTTACAAGAATTTCAAGCCTGTGGAGTGACACAAACCATTCATGGCTTTCTAGTTGCTATTGATTACTGAATGGAATTTTGTTTTGCTGTTGTTTACAGAATTGTTTCAAACTACTGTTCTGAAAAATGACAGTGGTGGGGACATTGATGTTTTAGTTTTCTTCCAAGAAAGGCATAGATTTTGAAATTTGACCAACTTGATATTGTTGTCTGGAACATCTTCTGGAATGTTTTCATCTGGTAATAAGTAAAGAACAAGATTATGCATTGTTATTCAGATGTAGCTTTATTTTCATTAGAAAATTTTAGACTAGCCCAAACTCAAAGGTGTTGAGTACAAATTTTAAATCTATTACAAAATAATATTTTACATTAATAATCCAAAATGTTTTCTTCCCCAGAAGAAAACAATTTTCAAAATTTAATCAACTAAAGCCTGTTGTCTGCATATTATTCAAATTTGGACCAGTCTAAAATTTTCTCTTCTGGTAATCTTTCAATTTATGGTTGATATTCTTCCTTCATTTCAGCTGTTGAATATATAAAGAAAATTGATCATCCAAATCTGAAGCTACAATTTGTAAGTACATAGAGGATAATCATTTGTTTCAGTGTAAGATCCATTTATATTTCATTGAGTGACCAACAAAAGCTATATTTTCACAAGTGGCAGAGCCATGAGTGATATTATTGCTTTTGTTGTCGATTAAATGAAAGATTTATAGATCTTACATAAAAACAAACAATCTTTCTTTTATGCAAAAATATGGTGAATTGATTAAATTTGGGGACAAAATTGCTAAAAGTGCATCATTTTGCATGTGATTACAAGGCAACATCATTCACTAATATTCAAGGTATCATTTTTATACTTCTTTGGAGCTCCAAATGATATTATATAAAAGAAATATTGTTGGTGAATGATCTTAGCATTGTAACCACAGCTTAAATGATTTTACTTCTTTAGAGCTCCTCATCTCTCAAATGGGGCAGGAGATGGGTGTTGGGGGCATTTTTAGCTCACCTGAGCACGAAGTGCTCATGTGAGCTATTGTGATCACCTTTCATCCGGCGTCCGTCCGTCGGTCGTCCGGTCGTCGGTCGGCGTCCGGCGTCCGTCAACAATTTCTTTAAACGACATCTTCTCCTAAACTACTGGGCAGATTTACACCAAATTTTACAGAAATGTTGCTTAGGTGGTCCCCTTCAAAAATAGCTAAAAGAATTGAAATCCATGAAAAACTCTGGTTGCTATGGCAACAAACAGTGAAATTTTAAGAAAATCTTTAAAATTCTTCTTCTTCTAAACCAGTAGTCCTACAGTCTTAAAACTTGGCATGGATAATCAGTTCATAGACCTGAATTGAAATAGCTAAAATCATATCTTTTGGGCCACCAGGTGCGGAGCACCAGGGGGGAGGGGGTAGTACTTTGGGTAAATTTTGTAATCTTCAAGCTGCTTCTTCTTCGGAACCAGGAGCCCTACAGACTTGAAAATTGGCATGGATGATCAGCTCATAGACCTGAATAAAAATAGCTAAAACCATATCTGTTGGGCTGCCAGGTGTGGAGCACCAGGGGGGAGAGGGTAGTACTTTTGTGAAAATTTTGTAACTTTAACCTTCTTCTTCTGAAGATTCAGGAGCCTGACAGATTTGAAAATTGGCATGGATGATCAGTATATGTACCTTTATAAAAATAGCTAAAATCATGACTGTAAATTCACTAGGTGCGGAGCACCAGGGGGGAGAGGGTAGTACTTTTGTGAAAATTTTGTAATCTTTAACCTTCTTCTTCTTCTGAACCACAAGCTCTACAGACTTGAAAATTGGCATGGAGGATCAGCTCATAGACCTTAATAAAAATAGCTAAAATCATGACTGTAATGCCACCAGGTGCGGAGCACCAGGGGGGAAGGGGTAGTACTTTTGTGAAAATTTTGTAACTTTAACCTTCATCTTCTAAAATAACCAGGAGCCCTTCAGACTCCAATATTGGCATGGATGATAAGCATATGGATCTTAAATATAATAGCTAAAAGCATGAATGTAGGGCCACCAGATGCGGAGCATTAGGGGGGAGGGGGTAGTACTTTGGATCAATTTTGAAATCTTTAACCTTATTCTTCTCCTGGATCAGGAACCCTACAGACTTGAAAATTGTAATGGGTGATCAATATATTGACATTAATGAAAATAGCTAAAATCATGACTGTAGGGTCACCAGGTGCTGAGTGTCTTGGGGAGGGGGTAGATCTTTGGATCATTTTTGAAATCTTTAAACTTCTAATGAACCAGGAGTCCTACAGACTTGAAAATTGGTATGAATGATCAGCATATGGACATATATTGAATTAGCTAAAATCATGACTGTAGATTCACCAGGTGCAGAGCATCTTGGGGGAGGGGGAGTGCTTTGTTGAGAATTTTGAATCCCTACAGCCTTTATATTTGACATGGATTGATCAACTCATTAAAGAAAACTTTAAAAGTCTCAGACTCAGCCTGTATATCTGGCATTGATTAGCTGATCACAGACCTTTTATGAAAAAAGCTTAAATAAATAATGACCAGGTGAGGAGCAGAGGGGGGGGATTATTTCAAATGTTATCTGATTGAATAAGTGAAAATCTCTTTTTCTTTGGTTGCATGGACATACCTAGGTAATGAAGCTTTTTTCTCAGGTGAGCGACCCAGGGCCAACGGCCCTCTTGTCCTTTTGTGCCTTCCTCTAGCCCCTCTTTCTCCATTATAGAACATAAATATGACCTCCACTAGAGTCAATTTTGGACTTTCCAAGAGTGATGCATAGATAGAAATGGCAAAAATCCTGGTTATGTGCCAATGACAATTAAAAGAAATGTGAGCCATCAGGCAAAAAGGGACCCTCTGGTAACACTGTAAAAAATGTTGATTGGTTCCAGTAAAGGTCATTCAGAGGTCACGATTAAAACAATCCTTTTTACATGAAGGTAGATCGTTCATTCTAGATACTGAAAATGGGCAAAGTGGCAAAAGTTTTTGTCCTAGTCAGTCTGCCCAGTTCATGCAGTCTGACAAGGCTCACCTCTTTACATTCAATACAGATGGCCTTTTTGCCTCAGAGGTCACAAATAATTACCCCTCACTACCTGGCGTTCAGGATGACAAAAGGGTGCAAACTGTTGTCAAATTATACCCTGCTTTGCATGTGCACTTGTGCGCAAAGTGGTTTATAATTTGCTTACAGTTTGCATTATTTTGTATTCAGGAACACGGGACTGGTCATACTTTCTATATTTACAGGATATATACCACACTCAAATTATAGCCGGGGACTTGACACACAATTTAAAGAAATATTTACCCTATACTGGTCATATACAAATAGCTCAGGTACCAGACAGAGGCGAACCAGATTTGAATGGTGAAATAAACTATAAATATATTTTTAAAGTCCTTGAAGATATGGGGTACGATGGATATATAGGATGTGAATATATACCAAGAGGTAGGTCAATAATTACTTGATTGAACTTAAATGCCTTTGCATTGAATGATTGGGGCTATATTGTTTTACCTTTGTCTGTCTGTTCCTCTGTCTGTAGGTAGGTTTGTCTGTCTGCGAAACTTATCCAAACAAGAGGGCCAGAATGTCCCTAAACCGCCCACCTGAACTTTATTGGTCCAGTGTATCTCATCCTAGTAATTTTCTCCCAAAATTTCATTCACATTTGCCTAATTGTTGAAGAGGAGATGTTGTTCCAAGAAATTAAAGTGAAAATAGACCATGCCCAAACATTCAATACTGAGGAGACTCAAAAAAAGCCTTGCCCTGCCACACCCATACATTTTGGCCAATCATAGTTTCACTAACAATTTTTGAACATTATGGTACAGTTTCATTAATATCAGCCCAGTGGTTCAGGAGGAGATGGTGTTCAAAGATTTCAGGCTCAAAATAAGCCATGCCCTGCCACACCCATATTTATTGGCCAATCAAAATTTTGCAAACAATTTTTGAAAAGGGTCACCTTAGGAACATTCTGGTAAAGTTTTATTGAAATCAGCCCAGTGGTTCAGGGGGAGATGTCGAAAAAGATTTCAGGCTCAAATAAGCCCCGCCCTGCCACGCCCATATTTATTGGCAAATCAAAATTTCTTGAACAATTTTTGAAAAGGGTCACCCAAGAAACATTCTGGTAAAGTTTCATTGAAATCACCCCCATGGTTCAAGAGGCAATGTCGTTCAAACATTTGGGGCTCAAAACAGACCCACCCTGCCACGTCCATATTTTTGGGCAAATAAAAATTTCGTGAAAAAGTTGTGAAAAGGGTCACCCAAGGAACATTCTGGTACAGTTTCATTAAAATCGGCCCAATGGTTAAGGTGGAGATGTTGTTCTAAGATTTTCGGCTAAAAATAAGACCTGATCTACCAAGCCCATATTTAAGGGCCAATCATAGTTTCGTGAACATTTTTGAAAAGGGTCACCTTAGGAACATTCTTGTAAAGATTCGTTAAATTCAACCCAGTCGTTCAGGAGGAGATGTCTTTCAAAGATTTCAAATTGAAACCATTTTTCAGTGTCATCTGTGTCCAACCTCTTTGAATTTGGACAATTTGTAAAATTTGATGAAATGGGAAAGGATTATACAATTTTATATAGGAAGATCAGGTACTCATATGTTTTGTAAACTAATCTCATGCCTGTATTTCAAAGATTGCAAAGCACATTGTATGAAAAAAAAGTTTGCATTTTGGCACATTTTCAGAATTTGAGAAATGTGACCAAAAAAAAAAGAGGAAAAAAATAATTATCATGGAAGTTAGGGAAAAAATGATTTGATTTTATTGGTCCTTTTTTCAACATTGCCATAATTTGCTTGGTTGCCATTGCAAAGTCCATGATAAAAACAATGCAAGACACAACAAAGGCTAGGCTTAACATTTGTTTTCATTTAAAATATTGTAAAACCAAGTTCACTTTGTTTCATAAAAGATTTATTATTGTATCTTTGTATTTTTCAGGCACAACAGAAGAAGGTTTAAAATGGATAAAAGAACTTGGAATCACATTATGACCCATTACTAGACAAAGTTTATTTCAAAGACAATTGCAGATGACAATCTTTAGTCAGAATTTTAAAAATATCTGTCTTTTGAAGAAGAAAACATTGTGGACAAGGGTATCAGAAAGTGAGATTGTGTGGGACTACATCTTATCAATATTTACTCAAGCTCAATGAAAACGCACCACCCAAAAAACTGGTACAAACTGTCCTTAATTGTAAAATTTTCAATCAAGTCCTTTTTTATCCTCTTTAACCTATAAAGGAATATGAAGACATTGCATGTCTTAACATCAACCATAAGACGTCGCTGCTTGTTTGGTGGTCATTTAAAAGGCCCTTTTGGCTTGCACATTTAATTGTTTTTTTGAAACAAGTTTAAAAATGCATAATTAAAAGTACTGTTTCTTAGAAAATATAGCATTACATTTCACATTTGTTCTAAGCAAAATGCAGTAAAGTGATCTCAACTTACTTAAGGTATGGGATTGACTAAGAACACTATGTAATTCTTTCATTAAAATCAAAGAATCGTAAATAACCTTTTTTACTCGTGTTTTCAAGTGATTTGAACTTCAAGCGACTTGTTTCAGTCCATCAGGGAAGCCAAAGGTACGGTGTAGACATTGAAATTAATGAGCGTTAGCCTGTGCATGAATCAACTGTCTAGACTATGGCAGCCATTTCATTAAGTAATAGCCAGCATTTTGTACTGAGTTAGAGGTTATGTTACCAAAAATAGAATGACAGAAAGGGCTTGTAAATCTACTTTGCAGATATAAGATTAACGATTTTTAACTTTTTTCTTAAGTCATAGGTTCAAGAACCTTTGACAGTTTCTGTGCTTACTTTAACATTATTGTGTAGTACATGGTCCATTACAAATTTATTCAGATTGGTAATATTCATGTCTGAAGTTTTGGTACATAAAATAAATCTACATGAAAAATATCAGGTGGTGCGTTTCATTGCTTGTGAAAAAGGAACGCAAACTGAAAGTTAATGTCATCTTGATAAAAGTAAAACAATTTGTCATTATGGAGGACTTTTTAATTGAAAATTATTTTATCTCTTTTGGTTCAGTTAAGATTTAGGAATTAGAATCTAAAATACAAGTAAAAAAATCAATATTATGCTTAGAATAAATGACGCTAATTTGCGAAAAACAACTATTCATTTCTTGTTTAATCAAACAAAAAGTAATCAATATTTGCAAAATATGCAGTGAAATTCTTTAAGGAGAATTCAACTTACTAATTAATTTATCAGTTTTTGATAAGCAGTGATTATGAAAACAAATTGTTAAACATATACATTTGTTCATTTTCAAATAAAAAGTTTTATTGAATTTCAATCACTTGTTTGTAATCAGTCTAGCCTTGCATTCAGTATTAGTGTAGCAATACAGCCCTGCATTCAGGATAAAAGTGTTAGCAAAGCGTTTTCGATATGATACCTGGCTTTGCACGTATGTGCACGTGCAAAGTGGGTTATAATCTCAAAGCGCCTGCCAAACGTTTTTACATCCTGAACACAGGGCAGGTGTTCTTTGACTTGCAAGAAAGATAGTTTTAAACAAAACTAGACTGATGCAAGTGGGCTAATATCTCCCTACAAGTGCTTGTCAATTATGAAAAGCCATTTTACATCAAAGAGTCATAACTCTGTCAAAATCATAACCAAAATTTAATTTGCATCTCTGCCTGATACTGATCACATCTGTAAAGTTTTGATGAAATCCGCCAGTTACTTGCTGAGTAATTGAGCAGACAAAAATCGATACATGCCAACAAGTTGACTGAGTCCTTTTACCCCCCAAACATAGTTTAGAGGGGAATATAACAAACCTAATTCGTGTTGGCCTTTAAAACATCTGTGAAATCAGACGTAGCCAAAACTGATTAATTATTGGTTAAATGTTTTTTGGTTATTTCTTTATGTGGAACCTAGTGTGTGCATTGTGAAGATTTCAATCTTTTTAGGTAAATGTGTAGATGACTAAGAGACTTCTATACAGATTGTAGATAGGTAAATCCAAAAGTTGTCTCTAAAAGAAAGAAGATGTGTTTCAGAAATATGATTTCCCATCAACTGCCATTATTTTGAAACAGTGGTGGAATCCACTGAAAGGTCTTGTCACAAGCCGTCTATGACCTAGACCTTAAGTGTTGACATTATCACAATCATAGACATGTTAACCCTTGTCATGCTGAATAAATTTTGGCTAAACATTTTCATCAAAATAAAAGGGAAAAGAGCACTGAAAGTACCAAATGTAAGTCAGTTTTTATTTGAACTAGAAAGCCATGAATGGCTTGAGTCGCTCCTCTGGCTTGAAATTCTTGTAATAGAAAATCTAAGTTTTGACTAGATTTTTAGATATTTTGGGTTCTACGGAATGATTTTCAAAGTTTCCACAATTTAACATAAAGAGAAATGACCTATGCCAATAAAAAACATATTTTTCATCCAATGACAATAATTTTTGGCTGAATGATAATGGGTCACCCAAGGATCATACTAATGAAGTTTGATTGATATCCATCAGTTAATTTCTGAGAAAAAGATTTTCAAAGTTTCCACTATATAACATATAGTGTAATGACCTCCGCCCATAAAATACAAATTTTTCATCCGATCACAATAATTTTTGGTAGGGTGATAAAGGGTCACTCAAGGATCATTCCAGTGAAATTTGATTGATATCCATCTATTTCATCCGGAGAAAATGATTTTCAAAGTTTCCATATAGAGAAATGACCTCCGCCCATAGTATACATATTTTTCATCCGATCACAATAACTTTTTGTAGACTGATAAAGGGTCACCCAAGGATCATTCATGTGAAACTTGGTTGATATCTTTCAGTTAGATTCTGAGAAAATGATTTTCAAAGTTTCCACTATATAAAATATAGAGAAATGACCTCCGCCCATAAAATACATATTTTTCATCCGATCACAATAATTTTTGATAGACTGATAAGGAGTCACCCAAGGATCATTCATGTAAAATTTAATTGGTATCCATCAATTAGAACCTGAGAAAAGTCACTTTTTACCATATTTGGAAATTAGCCACGCCCATTAAATCCATGTTTTTCATTGGATCAAAAATTTTGTTAACAACTTTGAAAGAGGGTCACCCAAGGATCATTCCTGTGAAGTTTGGTTGAAATTCATTCAGTAGTTTCTCAGGAGAAGATTTTTTTTAAGAATAAGTTTACGACCGGACGCACGGACAGACGGACTGACGCACGACGGACACAACACCATGACAATAGCCCCAGTGGCTTTCAGCCAGTGGAGCTAAAAACTAAATCTATTGACAATTCTTGTTTGAAAGTGGGAAACAGGTGGTGTAGACTAACATCAGACTGCACAGATGTGCAGGCTGATGTTTGTCTATAGCTCTTGCCAAACCAGGAGTATTCCAGGTTCAGCATGACATGGGTTAAATATGATTACCTTATCAAGGACACTAACCTATTCAAATTTATGACCAATGTTAATGTTTTGGGTAAAAATTAAGAGACCTTGAAAGTTTGACCTCTACCTGGACTTCAATATCAAATGCAATACACATGTGAATTATGAAGGATGCATTACTTACCATTGCAAATAATGGCCAATGTTAAAGTTTTCATTTAGCATGTATTTGGCATTGAAAGTATGAGCTTGACCTTGAGTGATGATCTTGTCACAAGCAATGTGAAATATGAAAGATCTGTCAATTAGTTGTCAAAAGTGATGGCCAGTGTAAAAGTTTTTTACAACCAAATAAACAGACAAAACATTCAAGGCAAAACTATTTATCAGATTTATCTGTTAAGTGTAACCCAGATCTGTCAGATTTAGAAAGAGAATTCAAATGGCATAATTATCTAGTCATAGAAAGATAAGTTGTGTGGAATGATTTTGAAATCCATCTATGAAAGATTTGGCCTGGCAATGACTTCTACATCTGTAAAATGATTTTGAAATCATTTGTCACATATCCAGAGAGTCATAAATACAGTCAATATAGCTTGAGCGACCACGTCTAATTAGCGACCAATTTTGTAAAGGGACCACAAAATGAGTCCCTTCACCGTAAGCAAAAACTCTGAAAAAGAGGACATTCTTAACGAAAAATGGTTATTATTTAATCTTATATTGTTGGAGCCCATTAGAATCGTCTCAGTAAGACGATTCTAATGGGTTTGGACATCATAGGATTCAGTGTGACTTGACCGACAATCTATAAATGCAATCAAAATGAACAGTCACATTCATCATAGGATTTTGTATTAAGCGACCATTTCCATAAATGACCGCTTTTTGGTAACCCCCAAAGTAGTCGCTTAACACAAGTTTAACTGTAGAGGGAAAATTTTACATTCAATGAAGTGTGGTAGTAATGACTAAGCCCTGCTCACAGCAAAAGGGTTGCCAAAAAAATCAAACAAATTAGAAAGGTTTTGAAAAAATAAATCACAACAGTTTACCATACTTCAACACAATTTTATGTTATTTTATTTTGTACTCTTTTTTTTTCTTGACAAAAATTAAAGCATAACAATACAAATACATACCGGTACTACTACAATTAATTAATACTACATGTTAAAATGAAGTGGATTTAATATTAAAAATATGATCCTTTCTAAGGACAAGTTTTATTCGTATTTTTTCTTAAAATTTGTAACATACTAACAATCTACATGTCCTAGCACCATAGATATTTCACTGTATTTTGGCACAAGGTTTGTAACATACATAGAAATAATAATTTGTTTCAACTCATTCAAATACAATCCTGATTTTTGGTGCAAACTGAAGGCAAAAGCTTCAGAAAATATTGTTGAAATGAAAAAATTGCTTGTTACAAACAATTTTGTCAATGTCCACAATGTTTTCCACCTGAAAAGGTGATGATTTTCAAAAAATTACCAACTAACAAGAGCACCGCCTACTGGTGCCTATTGTCAGCTTTTGACAACAGTGCTGGATGGAAGATAAAAATTTAAGTAAAAAAAGGGGCATAATTTGAACAAAATGCATCTAGAGTTATCCCCCTTAATAGTATAGGTGAATATGTGTGCCAAGTTTCAGTAGAGCCCGAGATATTACAAAATGTCATAAATTTTCGAAATCATAACGACACCATGACTACTCTAAAGCTATAGCAACACCTCAGGTTTTCTCCAAAATCAGCCAAGCTAAAAATTGTAATCTGTAACTTCTTTGAATTTTGACCAGTCTTAAAATTGATTGTTTCCTAATGGGTTAATGTAAGATTTTTAGTTTCTGAGATGTTACCGAAACTACTGACACTAGAGCACATGTATAGATCCACAGATTTGAAAATATTTAATTGCGCAATATTTAATTAATGAAAAAATATCATCCAAGTCACTATTATGGGACAACTGACACCCATTTAAAATCTGATTGAAAAGGGAAAATCACAAAGAGGCAATACCCTCACCAGGGCCTTTTCCCAGTTCTGTAAACGGTTTTCAGAGTTAAACTTGTGACCTTTATGACCCCCAAAACAACGGGGCACTTCCTTGAGTCATGGATGGACAGGCAGACAGACATGGTGAAACCAATATACCCCCCTATATTCTGTAGGTGGGGGTGAAACAACAAAAATCAAAATTATTACTGGCAGAAGAACTGACCATTATTATGCTTTTTAAACGCTGTTTGCAAAATTATGTGTAGTGAAATGGCTAAAAGCAAGGAAATCACCAACTGTGAGTCAAATCTTTTTAACTAATTTTTTTTGAGAAATCAAATTTACAGTAAAAGCTTTGTTGAGGATGCTTAAGTGGAATTTATGGACTCTTATAAATTCTTTTCTAAATTTCGTCATTAAATATCTCCTTATCTTATTTAATTTAAAAGCTTAGTTATTGAAAATCCTAAAAAGCAAACAACAAGATGAAAGGCTAACAAAGAGACACTGCAAAAACATTTTTGTTATATAATGTTTAATGGATGATTTTTTATTTGTCCATCGGTAAAAAGTATGCATTCCATGGAAATTAAAACAAAGGTTTGGCACATTTGTAAAGTAAAAAAAGATGTATGAATTCAATATTAAAGTTCACATTTGAAAAAAAAACTTGCATATAAAAGTGCCCTATAAAAAAGGATAGATTTTGATTTCAGATTGAACAATCTTACTCAAGCTTTAACAATACCCATTAGACTATTGTTACATCTGTAAATGGTATTAATCTTTTAATATGTGACCGGTCATACAAATAGGGACCATATCAGAACTTTTTAAAATGAATATTTGAAAAAGAGATTGGGGCCAGCATATTTCAACCAGAGGTCGCATTTCAAAAACTTTTTGGCTGGAAGGTCGATTGATCATTCAAAAAGCACATTTCGAAGAATTCCAACTGAAGGCAATCTGCGCAGTCTAACTTTTTACATGCTACCCAGATGGTCCCTTTTCGTGTGATGGGTCGCATATGAAAATCACAGTTTGGCCATGTATTGAACCTTTCTGTCAGTTTTAACAAAAGCACTGCCAACAGGTGCCAATGCTTGCCTGCAGGTGCTGGATAATGTAAAAAAAAATCTACACAGAAAAAGGGACATAACTCTTACAAAAATGCTTTCAGAGTTATCCTCCTTGATAGTCTAGATAGCAATTGTGAACACGCATGCCAAGTTTCATGAAGTTATCTTGAATTACAATAGAGATATAGCCAAGGTTAAAGTTTGTCATGCGAGCAACGCCAAGGTGATGACGATACTTTTGGTTTTCTTCGAAAACAACTGAGCTGAAAAATAGAATCAAGATTAATTTTCTCTGTAAGATGATTCCATGTAGGATAAAACAGTCCTGTGGGATGAAACTTTTGGAAAATTTACCAAAAAATACTAACTGAATAAATATGTAACTTGTATTTGAATGGGTCAGTGCAAAACTATTGTAAGTATATTGTAAGTGCCTAGATATTTTTAGCTCCACTGGCTGAAAGCCACTGGGGCTATTGTCATGGCGTTGTGTCCGTCATCCGTGCATCAGTGTGTCTGTGCGTCCGGTTGTAAACTTTTCCTTTAAAAATCTTCTCCTCAGAAACTACTGGATGGATTTCAACCAAACTTCACAGGAATAATCCTTGGGTGACCCTCTTTTAAAGTTGTTCAAGAAATTTTGATCCAATGAAAAACATGGATTTAATGGGCGTGGCTAATTTCCAAATATGGTAAAAAGTGAGTTTTCTCAGATTCTAATTGATGGATACCAATGAAATTTTACATGAATGATCCTTGGGTGACCCTTTATCAGTCTACAAAAAATCATTGTAATCGGATGGAAAATATGCATTTTATAGGCAGAGGTCATTTCTCTATATGTTATATAGTGGAAACTTTGAAGATCATTTTCTCAGAATGTAACTGATGGATATCTACCAAATTTAAGTGGAATTATCCTTGGGTGATCCTTTATCAATATACCAAAAATTATTTTGATTGGATGAAAAATATGCATTTTATGGGCAGAGGTCATTTCTCTGTATGTTATATAATGGAAAATTTGAAAATCATCTTCTCAGAATCTGATTTTTGGATATCAACTAAATTTCACTGGAATGATCCTTGAGTGACCCTTTATCAGTGTAACAAAAAATATTTTGATTGGATGAAAAATATACATTTTATGGGTGGAGGTCAATTCTCAATATGTAATAGTGGAAACTATGAAAAACTTTTTCTCAGAATGTAACTGATGGATATAAATCGAACATTTTTGGTATGATCTTCGGGTGACCCATTATCATGCAGCCAAAAATTATTTTGATTTGATGAAATATATGTCTTTTAATAGCAGAGGTCATTTCTCTATCTGTTATATAGTTGAAACTTTGAAAATCATTTTCAACATCAGTAGAACCCCAAATATCTAAAATTTCTAGTCAAAACATTTATTTGCTTTTTCGAGAATTTCAAGCCTGTGGAGCGACTCAAGCCATTCATGGCTTTCTAGTTTACACAATTGGCAGGGACATAAATTCTTCAACTGAACAGACAAGGGTTAATACAAGTTTTGTTGTTGTTTTTTTTTCAGTATGAATCAGATTAATTTAGATATCTATGTACTTCTTTTGAGGACCAATCAATTAATGTTAAAGATTGAATTTACAGGTATTAAAAGCAGTCTTTATGACCTAAAATATATTTGACATGGCATAATGCAAATTTAGAAAATACATGTACAATCAACCCAGAAAGTGACCATCAGAAAATATAAAGGTGACTTTTTTCACAAAAGAAAATGACATATACTTCCTGTGTCAGGAAATGGGTGGGGGTAGTTGTGTGTTTGTTGAGGGGGTGGGGGGTTAT
This sequence comes from Fragum whitleyi, assembly GCA_948146395.1. Taxonomy (NCBI): domain Eukaryota; kingdom Metazoa; phylum Mollusca; class Bivalvia; order Cardiida; family Cardiidae; genus Fragum; species Fragum whitleyi. The sequence goes on along the minus strand of OX411548.1, from coordinate 25,582,514 downwards.
AATTATTTTGATGCTTTGTACTTTGGCAAATGATTAAATATTGTACCTACAGCTTTATTTTCAAGTTGTTTTTTGATCAACATTCAACAATGTTTTTTGAAAAGAGATTTATTTTGTGTTACATGCATAGTATGTGTAAAGGTAGTTCCCCTCTTAATTGAGACAAGGGATAAAGGGCTAGACAAAACAAAATGTAAACACTAATGCCCCAAAATTGCATTTTTTTCAAAAGAAGTTTGAGCTGAACAATTGTCCTTGACAGATACACTTGACCTTGACATTGATTGATGTGTATTGATGAGAGGTACCTTCATGCCGTGTATATATGAATTGTCACTCAAATAGTGTTGCAGTTTCAGGAACATTTTTAATTTGCATGTTAAGTTTTTTCGCAGACAGCCAAGTAGATGTCGGTAAAACTATATGCCCCAATCTATTAAAACATTGGAATAAAAATTATGCAAGATGTTTTTGATTATACTTTTAAAATGAAGAAAACTAAGTTATAAGGCAACATCTAAAAATCTGCCCTGCATTCAAGATGACAAAACAGTGCAAATGTTTTCAAATTATACCCCCGCTTTGCATGCAAGTGTGCATCCAAATCAGGGTATAATTTGCAAGCAGTTTGTACTGTATTGTCATCCTGAAAGCAAACCTGGTCCTTTAAAGGAGTGCTGCACACAATTAGTTCCTCACTTTTCTGTTGACCTTCCCATATACCTCTGGAAAAGCTTTTTCACAGTTGAGTGATTTCCTCATCTTGTCATACAGGGTATGGTCAAACATTTCTCTGAACTCTTCATGAGTAAGGTATGTATCAGCATACAGCATCTGAAATCTACAAATTGAGTTTTGATAATTGTGACAGTCAAATTGAAACAAACCATCTGTGAAAAGCTTAAAGAAATGAACTAGGTCAGACTGCATGGGCCTGTCTTACTAAACATCTTACGATCATTTTTTTCATAAGTCAAAAGTTGCTTCTACAGTAGTGACTCAATATGGAATTTTGCCATACACCATCATAAAGACGATTCCAAAGAGATTTTGCAAGGTAGAATTTAACAATGAATGAAGTCACCAGGTGCGATTTATGATCTTGACTTAGGATTTACCTTGTCAGAAGAAGTTTAGTAAAACAGGCCCCAGGTAACCAAGATAGAGTTGTTAAGCTGAATTGATTGAAACATTGTATTAATTCACTAGATCCTAGTACACTCTAAGGGATTACAGCTAAACTATCTTAAGTATATAGATAAATAATTATGACCCGTCACACAGAGAAGTTTAAAGTTGACTTTAGGTACAAATTGGATATGATAACAACATTCATGCCTCACTCAAGAGCAGGTCACTTGAATATTCCTTGTCAATATATCATGCTTTCAGAAACACAAAGTATCCAATAAACAAGTTTTGAATTTAACAAACGGCAATAACTCTGAAAACATGGAAAGTAGAGTTATGGTTCTGATACACTGCACTCCTCCTCAATGAAATCTATCCACTTGTGAAGTTTCATGATTTTAGCTTCCATACTTTTTAAGTTATGCTCCTTACAAAAAAGTCTACAGGCAAACTGAGCGACACGCCATCCTAGCGCTGACAAGTACAAAGCAATATACCCCCTCTTCTTCAAAGAGGGCATATAATCACATACCCATTTGTTTTCCTCACATATTTCTCCAAATTTTTTGTTGCCTTCACAGCTTCAAACCCAGGCTTTGTTGGGGCACCATAAGCACCTATGTCTACATACATCTCATCATTGTTCCCTTTAGGATGGATAAATCCTGGATTGTTATACAACATGAAGGGGCACAACCATAGGGGATACATCTACAGTGAAAAGACAAACTTCTGTGAAAGCAATGTAAATCGGCTTTTATTAGTCATAGTTTTAGTTTAAACTAATATTAGCCACTGACTGATCACTCAAACATAAGAATATTGATTCATCTCAGCGTAATCGAATTAAAGAGAAAAATAAAACTCCCTCACTAAAATCAAAAGTATGAACTCCAAAATAGTTGAGTCAGCCTGAAGAGACAAAAAAATAAACCTAGGAAACTTGACGACTTTACAGTATGTAGAAAGTTTGGCTGTCAGAAATTTTTACCTGCTAATCAATATTTTGTCATTAAAATTGCACGAGAAGACGGGACAATGAAAGGTTGGAAGGAATAAGAGGAAAAATATATGAAAGTTATAAATATTCATGAGATAGATCTGCCCTGTGTTCAGGATGTAAAAGCGTTTCGCGAGCACTTTGAGATGATACCCTGCTTTTCATGTGCAGAAGACGGGACAATGAAAGGTTGGAAGGAACAAGAAGGAAATAAATGAAAGTTATAAATATTCATGAGATAGGCCTGCCCTGTGTTAAGGATGTAAAAGCGGTTCGCGAGCGCTTTGAGATGATACCCCACTTTGAATGTCCACATATGTGCAAAGCCTGGTATCATTTCCCAACCGCTTCACTAATTTTTTTATCCCTCACTTACCTCTAATTCTTCATGGAAGACACTGAGTGCTTCTGACAAACTGTTTAAAGGTATGAGCATATCCTGGATAACTTGGTGTTTCTCATACAGTCTTTTCACTGTTTCACCCTGTGTCAGCTTTAGTAGGGATACCTTGGGAGGCACTGTCCAGCCAAACAGGTAACGGAAGATTGGATTGTTACCAAATGGTATGATGTCCTGAAAATGTCCACCACTAATTGAATTTTGTGCAAGAACTATACTACCCATACTTTAAGGTAGTGGACCCTTCATTGTTCTGCAATGTTTCGAAAGTAATGAACTTTAACAGTGTCAACCGAGGTTTCCTTATGATTTTCATTAGGAAACCATGGTCAACATTGTTAAAGTTCAGGACTTTCCAAATGTTGCAGAACTATTACAGTTCCACTACCTTAATAAATCAAGAAGTCAGTGCAAATAAATTGTACCTGTCTATATTTCTATAAGTAGATGATGATGTACAGTCACTGCATGTAAGGTAAAAGTTGGATGCAGGTCAGTGCCCAATCACAATAGCTCATCTTGAGCACTTCTGCTCAGGTGAGCACTTTTGCTCAGGTGAGCTCACAAAAAAGGCAATTATGAAAATCAAGGTGGTTCATTTACTAAGCAACGCCAAACTAAGATCCATTCCCAGATTAACCGTATTAAAGAGTCCTATTGTAACAGAAGAAGTCTTGAAACAAGAGGGCCATTGGCCCTAAAGCGCTCACCTGATGCATGGCTAAACAAAAGTCAAAGAGATCAAGAAGAAAACATTTCAGTTAAAACTGTTGCCTCTAAAATGTTTTTGTTCTATCAAACTTGTGTAAGATTTCAAGGCAATTTCGAACTTGACCTAGGTTTCATACAAACATATTGACCAAGTTTCAAGATAATTGAGTTAACATGTTTTCTTCTTTTTAAGATTTGACCCCTTGACCCCAATTTTGACCCCACTTGACCCAATTTTGAACATGACTGAGATTTGATGGAGACAAACATGTTTCAAGACATTTGGACCAAAGATGTGGCTTCTAGATTACACACAAGGTTTTCCCAAGATTTGAACCCTTGACCCCATTTTTGGCCCCACTTGACCCAATTTGAACCTGACTGAGATTTGATGGAGACAAACATTCTGACCAAGTTTCAAGACATTTGAGCAAAAAAATGTGTCCTCTAGAGTGCACACAAGATTTTTCTAAGATTTGACCCCTTGACCCAATTTTGACCCCACTTGACCCAATTTCAAACTTGACCGAGATTTGATGGAAACAAACATTCTGACCAAGTTTCAAGACATTTGGGCCACAAATATAGCCTCTAAAGAGCACACAAGGTTTTTCAAAGATTTGACCCCTTGACCCTATTTTTTACCCTACTTGACCCAATTTCAAACTTGACTGAGATTTGATGGAGACAAACATTCTGACCAAGTTTCAAGACATTTGGGCCAAAAATATGGCCTTTAGAGCGCACACAAGGTTTTTCTAAGATTTGACCCCTTGACCCCATTTTTGACCCCACTTGACCCAATTTCGAACTTAACCGAGATTTGATGGAGACAAACATTCTGACCAAGTTTCAAAACATTTGGCCAAAAATATGGCCTCTAGAGAGCACACAAAGTTTTCTTAGATTTGACCCCTTGACTCCATTTTTGACCCCACTTGACCCAATTTCAATCTTGGCCGAGATTTTATGGAGACAAACATTCTGACCAAGTTTCAAGACAATTGGGCCAAAAATGTGGCCTCTAGAGAGCACACAAGGTTTTTCTAAGATTTGAGCCCTTGACCCCATTTTTGACCCCACTTGACCCAATTTCAAACTTGACTGAGAGATTTGATGGAGACAAACATTCTGACCACGTTTCAAGACATTTGGCCAAAAATATGGCCTCTAGAGAGCACACAAAGTTTTTCTAAGATTTGACCCCTTGACCCCATTTTTGACCCTACTTGACCCAATTTCAAACTTGACTGAGATTTGATGGAGACAAACATTCTGACCAAGTTTCAAGACATTTGGGCCAAAAATATGGCCTTTAGAGCGCACACAAGATTTTTCTAAGATTTGACCCCTTGACCCCATTTTTGACCCCAATTGACCCAATTTCGAACTTGATCGAGATTTGATGGAGACAAACATTTCCACCAAGTTTCAAGACATTTGGGCCACAAATGTGGCCTCTAGAGCGCACACAAGGTTTTTCTAAGATTTGACCCCTTGACCCCATTCTTGACCCCAATTGACCCAATTTCGAACTTGATCGAGATTTGATGGAGACAAACATTCTGACCAAGTTTCAAGACATTTGGGCCACAAATGTGGCCTCTAGAGCGCACACAAGGTTTTTCTAAGATTTGACCCCTTGACCCCATTCTTGACCCCACTTGACCAAATTTCAAACTTGGCCGAGATTTGATGGAGATAAACATTCTGACCAAGTTTCAAGACATTTGGGCCACAAATGTGGGCTCTAGAGTGCACACAAGGTTTTTCTAAGATTTGACCCCTAGACCCCATTTTTGACCCCACTTGACCCAATTTCGAACTTAACCGAGATTTGATGGAGACAAACATTCTGACCAAGTTTCAAGACATTTGGACCAAAACTGTGGCCTCTAGAGTGCACACAAGGTAAAGTTTGACGACGGACGATGGACGACGGACGACGGACGATGGACGACGGACGACGGACGACGGACGACGGACGCCGGACAGCAGCCCATCACAATAGCTCACCTTGAGCACTTCGTGCTCAGGTGAGCTAAAAATGTCCACTTTATTTTAAAATATCAATCTTTTCTCCCACATGTTTTCTAATTTCTCATTTATTCTGAATGCATATTTTAAATATTTTGTGAATCCCTATGTATCTTGGATAGGAAATGGAAAGCACAATACTTACCTGTAGTTCCCAAAATATACTCCTAGAATGTCTGTGAAAGTAATGCCTCAATGGTATATACTCAACTGCTGTTCCTTTCCTCAAATATCCTTCAACATGTTTGAAAAACCATGGCTTCCAAAAGTATCCAATAGAGTTAATCTGAAATTTTAAGTGAATCTTCATATAGATAGATAGAAAAATTTGGCGAAACTCTTTGTAGAATAAAAATTGAAGTGCTGAAGGCAATATTTATTTTGAAAATTCATTTTTTAAAACTTTTCTCATTTAAAAAGGAAAAACTAGAGCCTGTCACTGAATGTGACTTAATACCCCCGCAAGTGCTTTCAGAGAATGAGATTGTCGGAAATAACTTTCATTCATTTATTTATATTAACATACCTAATGCAACGTAACTTCATCCCACGCCTGCATTAATGAACGTGATGTTACCTAACTATTTTGAGACGTTACTGACGTATTGTTTGTACACAAGTTTCATATCATTAGATTAAAGTAAAGGACGAACCTGGAAGTACGAGTTTATCTATTTTCTTCCCCACAGAGATACTTTTACAGAAGAGGCAAAAAATGCTTCAAATATAAAGATAACATTTGGATTTGAGACCTCTAAATTGTGTCATGCAAAACTTAAACATGCGATAAATGTTTTCAAGCTATTGAAGGAAAACTGAAGGAGGAGTTTGTAACACAAAATTACTAGTATATGTGAACAAAAAAGAAAAAAATGTAGTAAATGTAAGGGCAGATAATTCTTAAACCAGGAGGAGTTGGGACCTCATAATTGTGTCTTGCAAAACTTCATATGTGGTAAATGTTTGTATAAAATTTCAAAGGTATTACATGAAACTGATTAAAGGAAAACTGAAGGAGGAATTTGGGAAACAAAATTACAAGTATACGTGTTCAAAAAGAAAAATTGTCTTAAGTTCAAGGGGTGATAATTCATAAACCTGTTGCAGTTGACACTTGAAATTTGTGTCTTGCAAAACTTCAACATGTGATAAATGTTTGTATAATGTTTCATTACTATTGAATGAAAATTACAGGAGGAGTTTGCGACACAAAATTATGAGTACATGGTAACAAATAGGAAACAAGAGGACCAAGATGGTCCTAGATCGCTCACCTGAGTCTCTTTGACCCCTGGGACATCAAATAAATTAGATAGGCAGATGTCAAAAAGAAGATAATTGCCTAAGATAAATACAATGGAACGTTTTCAGCAAAGAGCAAGACAGATATGCCTTTTTGCTCTTTGATTCTATGTAAAAAGGGATGCACCCGGCTGGACCCCAAATGTGACCCCAGGGTCTTGATATGACCAAACTTGGAAGGGGTCCATAAGATGATGCTACATACTAAATATGAAAGCTGTCTACCAACTGGTTTCAGAGAAGAAGATTTTTAAACCTTTTTCTATTTTCACCCTTCGTGCTCAGATGAGCTGAAAAGGATGCACCTAGGTGGAGCCCAAATATGACCCACGGGGGTTGATATGAACAAACTTGGTAGGGGCCTACTAGATGATGCTACATACCAAAAATGAAAGCAGTGTGCCCTCTGATTTCGATTAGAGAAGATATTAAAAGATTTTCGCTCTTTGATTCTATGTAAAAAGGGTTGCGCCCGAGTGGAGCCCAAATATGATCCTGGGGTCTTGATATGAACAAACTTGGTAGAGGTCTACTAGATGATGCTACATACCAAATATGAAAGCTTTCTGCCTCTGGTTTCATAGAAGAAGATTTTTGAAGAATTTCAATCTTTTACCCTTCGTGCTCATACAAGATAAAGGGATGCACCCGTGCAAAGCCCAAATATGACCCAAGGGTCTTGATATGAACAAACTTAGTAAAGGCCAAATAGGTGATGCTACATACCAAATATGAAAGCTGTCTGCCATCTGGTTCTAGAGCAGTAGATTTTTAAAGATTTTCCCTCTTTGATTCTATGTAAAAAGGGTTGGGCCCGGACAAAGCCCAAATATGACCCCAGGGTCTTGATATGAACAAACTTGGTAGAGGTCCACTAGATGATGCTACATACCAAATATGAAAGCTGTCTGCCATCTGGTTTCATAGAAGAAGATTTTTAAAGATTTTCATATTTTCACCCTTTTTGTTAAGGGTAAAGGGAAAGTTAAGGGTGGAGTTCATTTATTTGAACAACTTTGGTAGAGCTTGACCCAAGGAACATCCCTGCCAAGTTTCATCAAGATTGGCGCACTGGTTTAGGAGGAGAAGATGTTTAAAGAAATTGTGGACGACGCACGACGGACGACGCACGACGCACGACGGACGACTGACGACGGACATTCTACGATCCCAATAGCTCACCTTGAGCACTTCGTGCTCAGGTGAGCTAAAAATGTCAAAGTTCAAGGGGAGATAACACTTGAACCTGGGGGAGTTGACACTTGAAATTTGGGTCTTGCAAAACTTCAACATGTGATAAATGTATGTATAATGTTTCATAACTATTGAATGAAAATTGAAGGAGGAGTTTGCGACACAAAATGAAAAGCACATGGTAACAAATAGGAAAAATTGTCTAAGTTCAAGGGTAAATAATTCATGAACCAGGGGGAATTGAGACTTGAAATTTGCGTCTTGCAAAACTTCAACATGTGATGAATGTTTTTATAATGTTTCATAACTTTTGAATGAAAATTGAAGGAGGAGTTTGCGACACAAAACTATAAGTACATGGTAACAAATAGGAAAAAATGTCTAAGTTCAGGAAAAATGTCTTAAGTTCAAAAGGAGATAATTCATGAACCTGGAAGAGTTGACACTTGAAATTTGCTGCTTGCAAAACTTCAACTTGTGATCAATATTTTAATAATGTTTCATTACAATTGAATGAAAATTGAAGGAGGAGTTTGTGACACAAAATAATAAGTACATGGAAACAAATAGGAAAAAATGTCTTAAGTTCAAGGGGATATAATTCATGAACCAGGGGAAGTTGGGACTTAAAAATTGCGTCTTGCAAAACTTCAACATGTGATGAATGTTTCTAGTAAGTTTCAAAGCTTTTGAAGGAAAACTGAAGGAGGAGTTTGCGACACAAATTTACTACTATATGTGTCCACAGACGGACGGTCAGACAGACTCATGGACAGACAGACAGAGGCACGGACAGACAGGCTGATTCCAGTATACCCCCGAAAACATTCGTTTTGCGGGGGTATAATCAGAATTTATGGACAAAGATCAGACTGCACATCATGTGCAGGCTAATCACTGTCTTTACTTTCTGTCCACACAGGTATATTTTAGGTTCAGCATAAAATCAAGGGTTTACATCTTCATAACAGAAGACCATTGAAACTACCTTATCTTCCTCTGCATCATCTGTCAAATTTCCCGTCATGATGACCCCAGACTCTTCTGAATATACAAGACATTCCACAAAATCGTTGTTTGACTCCTTCATGGTCTCCTGAGTGAACCTCTGGATCATTCTTTCCTTACTGATGGCAGGAAAATATTCCATTCTTATATACTTTTTGGCGGGTATAATTTTTATCTCCACAGAGACAAGGAATCCTAATGTTCCATATGACCATGGTACTGCGTAATACAGATCTGGGTTTTCTTTCTGCAAGGTAAAGTCACTTTATTGTAAATACATATTAAACACATACATGTACCATAACTAAAGGGCTATTTATCCAATGCACTGCATTGTGTAATGATTTTAGAGTCAGATATAGTCAAATAAATTTTATATGAAATTCATTATAACAATCTTTGCCATAATTTACAGTACAAATCTAAGAGTTAGCACAAAAAAACTATTGTAAGTGCCTATAAATATATAGGCACTTACAATAGTTTTGCACTATTCCCTTAAAATCCTCCCATTCACTGATATTCTCTCCAAAGGATTTTGAAAAACACCAAAAGAAAAACTTCTATGAACTGGTGCAAACTTAAAACTTCAGTCTCTATGCAGTTGTTTAATCTATATATTTTGATCATAGATGCACTGACCTATGGGCAAGGGTTGTGACAATAGTCTTCTAGCTTTTCAATGGTTTAATACAAGACTCTACTAAGTGTCTTTACAATACATAGACACTAGTAGTCTGCACCCTCAATTGTCAAATTAGACCGAACACATTTAATCCAATTATATCACTCAGTTTTGATATAATCTGAGATAGTTTGGTTTTTTACCATTAAAACATTGATATGAATGTGCATAAAATATGAGGAAAATGAAACAAAAGATGTTCCTTTTACATGTTTTTCTAAAGTAAAATTGGCATTACAGGTATAAAAGAACCCCTTTTCTGTTTATTCTTTGTAAGGTCCATGGAGCATTTATCATAAAAAAATATCACAAACAAATTCAAGTCTCATTAGCAGGTAAGGTTTATAAGCATCCACTGATGAAGTTTCCACACTCCACTAGTCCCAATTCATAGCTTAAACAACAATGTGTAAACCCCACGTCTCTATTCATAACCAGAGTGTTCAAGTCTGTAAATACATGTACTTCACCTCTGAGCAGATGACCATACTCCAATCAGCCAACACCGATTCATAGCTTAACCCTTGTCATGCTGGTCCTAGAATATTCCTGCTTTGGCAGGAGGTAAGGACATAGATCAGCCTGCATATATGTGCAGTCTGATCATAAGTGTATAAACATGATTTTAAAAGAAATACTGAACTACAACCAGAGCATCCGGTGCCTACAGCACTTCGATTTTTATACAATTTTACAAAGGACTTTATCAAACATGACAAGGCTTAAACAACAATATTGAAACAAATCCACTAGCCAGAACCATTTTATACCTCACACAATTATGAAAGACCCATTTTAAGAGATCATGTAGACCTGCATTCCTACACTAATGATAATTAGGCCCCCTACAGGCATATTAAATAGAGGATATTGAGTGGTCATGGAATGAGGAATTTATTAAACAAGTCATCTGTAAACAGTCTTTAGCAAAAAATTGTCAAAATTCTTGAAATTCAACGTGTCAATTTTCCTCGAAACGTATAACACCGTTTAAAACTGACACCACAATATATACAGACACCACAATATATACATTATGACTTCATTTTCCTAGTTACAAAAAAGCGTTGCTATTCCCTTTGGGCTCAATAGCATACATGTAGTTATTCCACTAGTGTAATAACACCTGTGTGATATCAAAAATATTTAAAGGGGTTATTTCACTCCAGCGACGTAGGTCATATCCTTGTGGTAAGGGTTTAATGATTTCTCATAAGCATTTTTATTAAAACTTTTATTAATAAATAAATCTCGCATAAATGTTTAAAAAATGACCTTAGTATATGATACCCGAGTGTAATTCAAATAGATGAAGTTTGACAGATTTTTATTCTGTTTGATTTTTGTTAGGATTATTTTTATGAAAATAAGCGTCATATGTTTTCATCCTATTTAAAAAATAAGCCACTGACGAAGAAGCACACAATGATAAACTGTCTAAATAAGCTTTTTTTGAAATAAGATTCCTGATCTCATTTTCTACCTACATTTCTCTTTGTTTAAACACAAAATCAAGTTTACACTTACAAATTGAAAAATGCTATGGTAGTTTCATATTCCTGGACTAGAAATTCTGCTAATCACATAGCACATTTGCAAAATCACTTTATCAGATCAGGTCATATTTTGCATTTCCTTATTTTTTCAAATTATTAATCTCATTAAAACATAGATAGTTATTTCTCACTAGCCTGAGAAGTCAAATATTTAAAATGTGAAAATATTTTTGCTATAAGCATTTGTTTAACTTCGTCTACTTAGAAAAATGTAGTGGAAAAATATAAGAAATACTCTGTTTTCAAACAGAAAATTTGACTATTATTACTAGCGTCTACCTAATAACAGAAACATTACATTGAAACTTAGAGGCTAAATCACAAGATGAAATGCTTTGAGGTTATGTGGCCTTTCTTTCTGTTTTCCATGTTAAAAGTTTACCAAACTAATAAAAGTGACTTAAGAAAAATACATAAAAAAGTAAGTGCTAATGTTCAAATGATATTTAAACTATTTCAATTTATCTAGAACATATTTGGTAACCATGGTTTAGTAGCTATGATTTAAAATTAAAGTTTGATACCTAAAATGATATAACAATGAAACACATGCACATAGAATAAACAAAAATTGAAATAGGTTGAAAAAATATGACAGTCGAAAACATATACCACTATGATATTTTACCTCAGAGCAAGTGACCACACTGCCATCAGCCAGTACCAATTCATAGCTCACACAACAATGCTGAAACAGACCCATTTTATGGGAAGATGTCTCTATTCCTACACCCATGATGAGGCCCCCTATAGGTGTATTAAAGTCTATATATACTTTTACCTCAGAGCAAGTGACCACACTGCCATCAGCCAGTACCAATTCATAGCTCACACAACAATGCTGGAATAGACCCATTTTATGGGAAGATGTCTCTATTCCTACACCCATGATGAGACCCCCTGAAATAAATTTATGAAAGAAAATATCATGTTATCTGGCTTTAATAATTAACTCATTATCATGCCAACACAATAGAGATGGTTATTTGTAATGCAAAAACTTATTGAAATCAAGAAATTTAATAAATAAACCAGAAAAACTCAGTTTATTTGGTAAATTCACTTAATAATAATGTCTATGATATGACCTATGTTGCTGGAGAGAAATAACCCTGTTGAATAATTCTGATATTTCACAGGAATGACAATCTAAATGAGCTGAAAATGTATAGAAACATTATATTTTCATTGTGAAAATGATATCATAATGAATTTGTGACATCTTTTCAAAAACAGCGTTGACGTCTTTTCACAAGCAGCATTATAAGTTTGGCAGACAAATTTCTGGAATTTCTCGATTCATTGCAAAAGTTTGGCTCATATTATAAATAGAATATCAAATTTGTGCTCCTAGAATACCAAATTCAATTAGCTCTTTCTTTAAAGGTAAAGATAAAAACTTGGCAAAGCCTCGTTTTTATCTGTTAATAGATGACTTGTTAAATGAAATTCTTATTCAAGAACCACACTCTATACCCTCTTATAATCATATTTTGATGTTCAGGGGCCCGTTTTACTAAACATCTTACTATCATTTTTTGTGTAAGTCAAAAATTTAATTTGCTTCTATAGTAGTAACTAAATATGGAATTCTGCAATACAATATCTCATTAGAATCGTCTTCCAAAGACGATTCCAATGAGATATTGTAAGGCAGAATCTAACAGTGAATGAAATCAACATGTATGATTTGTGATTGTGACTTACGATTAATTTTGTCGTAAGAAGTGTTGTAAAACGGGCCCCAGGGCTCCAGATAAAAGGTAATAATGACAATCTCTATCCTTAACCCAAACTCTATGTTGTAGACTCTTATTGGAATCGTCTTGATGAGACGATTCCAATGAGTACCCACAACATAGAATTCATTTTTTTCATTTTGAAAACAAAATCACTTATTCAAACTGGAGCTTGGGACGTAGACAAAAACGTACCAACAGTCAAATCATCTAATTCAGGTAATACAGGCAGCGTCCAACCCATTGGAATCAACATGGCTGTCACTTGTCCCATAGATGCTAACGGTTCAACACGAACAATCTGTCTCTCAGTGTCAACCTTCAGAATGTCAATCAAATTTACATCAACATTGAACATGGTCTTTTTGTAGAGACCCCTGCGGAAACTAATGTTAACCCATCCAGGACGTGATGTGCACATCTTTTTGTCCATACCAGTTTTTCTCCATTGTCTGACCTGAAACAAAACTATGTCTTGAAGCAAAGATGTTGACAGAACTTTTGGAATTCTATGCACAAACCAGTCAAGCATCAGAGTCAAGAATAGAAATAGAAGAGCATAAAACTTTCCTTCAATCGGGAATTGTCAATCAAAATACTTGCCAAAAATGTCGGTCTGATATCAGTTCATTCTAATTATGTTTCTCATTATTTGTAACTTTATTATCAATATAGTTATTTTTTGCTCAATTAATAAAATGAAAAAGAAAATGAACTGATATTGAGATGAGACAAGACATTTGAATGCTAAATGACCCCTTTTGAAATATTATTTGTCTGCTTAGGATCACAAATCCTCACCAAGAGTTTATTGGAAGAATGCTACCTTTATAGTTAATTAAATATCATAAGGATATCATATACAATGACAATATAGTCATGGTCACATGAAGAAGAATACCCTCTGAAGATATCATGTAAATCCATTTTTCTTATAACTATGCAAATATCCGTGTCATAACACACTGTATGATATTTTTTATGATATCACATAGTTATCTTTAGAACAATGATATAATGCAGTTATCTTTAGAAACTTGCATTTCAGTACAAAAAATCTACGAAAACAAGGCGAATAGATGTTATAAGATAAATATAATACACACTTAGTGTATTGTATGGAAAAATATCTAACTTGGTTGTGGGAATTGATAATTGTCTCGGCAGAGCTTTGACAATTATCAATTCTCCCAACCTCATTAGATATTTTAATATAATATATTTAATATATATTTTTATAAATATCTTTTAATATATGACCCTTTGGGCAAGGTTTGTTCTTATACTGTCACATATGGCTGTAGTCACAAAGAAAAAAAGTTCTTCAACTTAACATACCTGATCTTGAACATGCTTGACCTTCTTGTCATGCATGGACGGAGCCGAGCTCGTCTTGAAGATGATCCATGCCCTGATGTAGATGAGAACATCATAAACAACTGACATTGGCAGGAGAAACAGACAGACGAAAACCCATCTGTAGTGAATTATCACGTACTCTAGACCTCGGTATTTCATCCATACAATGGCCGAGAGAAGTAAAGTCGCGGCCGTGTAAAGCAATGTCGGCTGAAGCTCCATGTTTCAATGACAACCGAAAAAAGGAACGGTCGTTATTGATTTTACGATAAAACTAGAAGCTATACCTAGAATAGGCTATACATGGCACCACACTACCAAATCTTATATAGTCTAGGTGCCCTCGACTAGTGTGCATCTAGACCTGTTTATCTAAGGCTTCCACTCTATGCTGGTACCCGAGTACTCTCTCCCGCCATTCCCACAAGAGAGTAGAAAGGCGCAATGGATCCGTTTAATGTGGTCCGTTGCGCGAGTCTGGATGCTGCCGCACAGGCCTTGAGGGACCACGAAATGAAAACAAACAGCCGTTTTGTGGCCTACAAAACTACAAAAGATTTTGGAAAGAGAAGTAACTTTGCCGACCCTCTCACATTGTCACGCTAGTCTGATATCAAGAAAACGGGGTCCAAAGGACTCGACCATTGGGATCTTAGGGGTCCTTCATTCGGTTTGGGAGTCCCTGCTTTAGATGAAAACTATTTATTTTAGAGCAATGATATAGTTTTCCTGTGCCTTTAAGGCTATTCCCTGTTTAAAAGTTAAGAAATTGTTGGATACTTATAATTACTTAGCTCTCAACTTCAAGAAAGAATTGAAGAGTGTATAAAACAGTAGGATATTCAATTCTATTCTGATGTTGAACCCTAGAGGGTCCATAGGACTCATATAAGATAGTTTTTAGGGTCCCTGCTGCTTATTTGGGAGTCCCAGACTCGCAAAACCTGCGTCCCTTAAAACCCTGCTTCCAATATTACAAAAATTTTAGAATTTGAACCATGTAATGTATGTTTTTTATACTCCTCCAAAGGGGGACGTTTAAGGGATTATACCCGTCTGTCAACTTGATCCTCTGTCAAGTCATGGTTATTTTGGTTAACTTCTATCACATTTTTGGTTAGCTAGTTGCCCAAAAGAAATTTTCTTAACTTGTTACCCCCAAAATCCTTTCTAGCATGAAAAAATCTAACAAGTTATTTTTATTAACTGGGGTGAAATTTTTAATTTATTATATATATGGGTACATGTAGAGATCTATATCGATCCAGATCAGAAGGGTGCGTGGAAATACCGGATTAATTATTTGTACCAGATTAACCAAATTAAACCGGATTAATTTTCAAAATATTAAAAAGTCTAATAATGTGTAAATGAAAAGCGGAATTTGTAGTAAATGAATACAATTGACATGAAAGATACATTTTGAATTGTCTGAGCAATAAAAACTCTTTGTTTGTGGTACCAAATTAATCCTGTTACTCGGGTGATTTAATATTGAATGAAGAATATCAAAGTAGATGAAATTGAATAATATTTAAAATTTTCATTAATTTTCAAGAGAAACTGAAATAACAAATACGTAATATCTTTAGGATTTAACAACGGAAGACGAGGAAATGTACTGTCATATCAATTTAAATTAATGAATTAAAGATTGGGAGATGTAATTATCCAATACCGTATTACACTCATAATCCTATCAACACCTGTTTCATTTAAGTCTTAGTTACCGGATTAACGACTCGTTAAAGATGTTATATATTATGAAAAAAAGAAAAAGCTCTTAGAATTGATAACTATTTTGATTTAGTGGATTCAACTTGTGAAGATTCTTGGGTTAACACACAACACCGAATTAATTTGGTAAAACAGCCAGTCAAGAAAAAAAACCATTTATCATTAAGTTTCATTCAACACGGTGACTCTTTTTATAACAATAATTACTTATTAAAAAAATATGTAACTATTTTATTTTGTTTTGAAAATTAATCCAGTTTAATTTGGCTAATCCGGTATGAATAGTTAATCCGGTATTTCCATGCACAAGATCATACCAGCCCAAGATTGAACCATCAACAAAAAAGAATCTTAGATTGGCCAGGACTTTGGTAAAGTTCAGTGCTAATCCATCAGCCTTTCCTTGGTTCTGTCTTCAGGGGTGTGGAATACCCATGCCCGACTTGTCCGACTCGGGCTTTTGTACTTGCGGACAAGTAAATTTTTCTAAGCCACTTGTCCAAGGACAAGTAAATACCAGGGCAAATCTTGGCATGTTACTTAAAAGAATTAAGAGAGAAATCATCCTAATGTTCATATCATTGGGTAGAAAACATTGTTTTTAATGAAGAAAATGCTGGTATGCTGGATACCAGCATTTTCTTCATCAAAAGGCAATGTTGGGTTGTTGTTTTTTTCAATTTTTTCTATTTACTCTTTAGCGGACAAGTTCATTTTGATTCTGGACGAGTAGAAAATCCGCTTTTACTTGTCCAGGGACAAGTGGAGAAAACTCGTATTTCCACACCCCATGTCTTTGTTGTGCTATGTCATTTTCTTTGCTGGATAAGATAATGATAATGATATCTATTTCTAATGAATACTAATGGATCTAGATCAGATAAGTCCGAGTTTGAAAAATCAATATTACAGAATCTTAGACCTGCCCTGCCCAGACTGTGGTAAAGTGTGATGCTTATATGTCCTCCTTGGCTTGGCTTTGTCATTGTTGTGCTAGGTCAATATCTTCGTTGGATACAGACACTATTTCTTATCTATACATACGTAGATCTTTATGGATCCAGATCAGAGAAACCCAAGATTAAACTATAAACTTGATGGAATCTTAGACCTGCCCGGCCTGGGCTGTGGTCAAGTGCAACGCTTATCCTTCTGCCATGGTTCTGTCTTTGTTGTGCTGTGTAAATTTCTTTGTTGGATACAGAAAATAATATTTATCTTTAATGTGTACATATTGAAATCTTAAATGATCCAGGTCAGACAAGCCCAAGAATGATTGATAAACATTACAGAATCTAAGAACAGCCCAGCCTGGACTGTGGTCAAGTGAAATGTAATGCCAATCTGTCTGCCTTGGCTCTGTCTTTGTTATTTCTACACAGCTGAATAATATAGTGTCACTTTAGACAAATTTGATTTATAAAGTGTTAATTTGTGTGATATTTATTGATTTAAAATATCTCATCAAAATCTTGTATAGGAGTTCATTGTAAACTGTTGATCAGTATTTCTTTTTGACCCTGGTCAGAGGCTTTGCCTTATTTCATATCAAAGTATTATCATTTGCATTTGAAACCTAAAACTAAGGCATGAATAAAAGAACATAGAAAAACCATCAAGAACAAACTTATTTTAGAGAAGGTCCTGATCATTGTTTTTGAGTCAAAGTTGCGACCTCTTGTGCTTAACCCTTTCAGGTTTTGCAAACTTTGGACCTGACCAAATTCAAAGGTTTGCAGATGATACATTTAAAGTGACTTTATTTAAAAAATAACCATTTGGTAGATAAGAAAAAAATGTGGAAAAAGAAGAAATTGCTTGTTACAAGCAATTTCTACTTTTCTTCAACGTTTTTTTCTATTAAAAGTTTACAGGGACGTAAAAACAAGGGATTTAACGGTAAAGGGTTAAAGCTGGGTGAGAGAGGTGTGAAAAGAGGGATACATGAAAACATTATTCATAATGAAAAAAGGCTTATGAAAAATGTTATTTGATTGCTATTTTGAAGGGTTCTCTTGTATGTTGTCACCACAGGAAAAGGCTGCCATCTTCTATAGAATTTTTCTCTTTCTGTCATTGATCTTGAATGTGGGCCTTTTTCTAAATTACATAGTTTGTTTTGAATAATGTATTTTGATTTCTCATATAGCTTGACCAACTTGATAATTGTGTGGAAGCATCAAATCCATATATCTGAAAGATTGCTATGAAAGATTTATTTTTAGCTGACCTGAGCACAAACTTTGAAAAAAGTTTTTGTCTTAGTAAAAACAGGTCTATTTGATTTGCATCATTGACTCTAATGCAGCAGGTGAGCGCCAAAGGGACATCATGACCCTCTTGTTTTGTGTATATCTTTCATTAAGATTGATTGCATACAGGTGTCATGTGCATTGTTAAAATCAAGAATTTAAGCAAGAGGAGGAATCAATAAAAATTACAGCCAAGGTCAAGCAGAAATAGTATGATGAAATAAAGATATGCTTATGGTAGAATGACTGGATTTAGAAAATATTTAAAAAACAGAAACATCTAGCTTGTGGGGTCTGTGCAATCTGACCTGGAACAATACTCTTCACACCTTCAAGGTTAATTATTGCTTGTCTTGTCACATGCTTGAAACTTCATAGATAGGAGATGCATTCTGTCCTACCAATTTAGATTGAATCATTTCTTTTCAAATAATGCATTCAAAAAAAGAAAAAAAGAAAGATATATGTCTTGTTAAAAATCCTACTTCGACCTACCAGCAGTCAACAACATGTAACAGTGTTGGCTAACGGAAGTGGTACAATTTCTTTTGCAACTTTGAAATCCATTTTATCAGAAATGTTTAAGAGAAAATACACAGCCTTTGCATGCAAAAATTTGAAGCACAGCTGGATAAATTGTCCAGCCTAATAGCAAAGACAAAGAATAGAATGTATTGGTAAATAGACTGATCTTGTGTATTTATTCCAAACAGGCTTGGAAAATGTCACCAAAATATTGTGGCAGGACCCACGATGGGTGGAAATTGGAAGAGAGGAATACTCTGGAATTCCATTTGCAGTGCTGGGCCGCAAAAGGTATGACTGCCATTGTGGGACAGATAGGAAAAAGAGGTTGAAGACTATATCTTCAAAAAAGGTAAATGATTTTAGTTTCATGAATTGATGAAATTATTTACTTGTTCTGTAATCATATTTTTTTAATGTTTCCATCAAGGAATATCCCAGTTTTGTAAAGAAAATTGGCAGTCAGTATAAAATGAGTTCAGGCTGCATGAGTGATCAGAATAGGCTTAATGTTTTTACCATACTGAAAAAACTAACTTAATCTTTCATCATTTTTGATGTCATAGTTAATATTATTTCATCAAAATTCAATGTTACCAGAAAATGACAAATTGGGAAAATTTCCCCTTGTTTAAAGCTAACAAATGTGTTGGAGATACCAGATATTGTAATGTTGTTGACCTTGTTATGCAAAAACAGGCTTTTTCAAATATCTAGTAGGGATGAACCTGAAACAATCCATGCTATTAAGTGGAATTTCTAATTGAATTTTGACTCAAATTATGCTCCCTTTTCGACCTAGGTATTTTATTTACTTTCAAGATCTTGAGAGCAGATAAATGGATGTCTGTATGCAGTGATATTGTTCATACCATCTGAGCTTAAAATATGTTTTTATGCCCCCGATAGGGAGGCATAATAAATTTGACCCGTCCGTCCGTCTGTCCGTCCGTCTGTCCGTCTGTCCGTCCGTCCGTCATTCCGTCCAAAAACTTTAACATTGGCCATAACTTCCTTATTACTATCAAAGCGGTGTCGGGGGCATTGTCATCTTACAGTGACAGCTCTTGTTTAATCATGATTCAATTAAATTAATTTTAGGTCAATTGTTAACCCATTACCACACAACCCCTTTTTTCTACGCATCTCAAGAAAAAAGGTATAGAAAACATTGTAGAAAATGAAGAAATTGTTTGTACCCAGCAATTTCCTCATTATCCATGATGTTTTCTATCCAAAAAGACAAAGAAATTTCAAATTCCATTAACTTAAATGGTTGTCTGCAGCTTCTTTGACTTTTGACTTGTCTACAATTGTGTTGTGTGGTCCTATATTAAAAGCTAACTTTTTAATAAAGTTTGTCATCATTTTAGCGACCTGGTGATCATGAACGTTACACAAGAGGCAGTTCATTCAGAGTATTTCCAACAAAGAAAGTCAATTGTCCAGCCCAGTGTGTCATAAGGGAAATCTGCAGGTTTCCATCTTTCAAGGTAAACTAGAATTATGTTGCGATGTTTGAGTATGTCATAACAAGGGAAAATATTTTTTTTTTTCCCAAATTCTGTATAGGTGGAGGGATATTGTTTTCGTGTTTCTGTCTATCTGTCCATCTAATAAATGTCTGTAGTGTATTTCCTACAATTTATGATAGATTTCAAAATAAAGTAGTTGTACGGTTGTACTCCATCATGAGAAGGCAAGCTTCATGTTATGCCCCCTTTCCCATATCAATAGATATTTGTCTGTATGTTTGTCTTTTTGTCAGATAAAACTTTAATCCTTTCCTAGATGACAAAAAATTTCACTGCTCCAATTTGAAAAATGATGCAGATGACAAATCAAGGTGCATTATAATTGAAAAATAATCACTGTTAAGGGTAGAAAACAATGTAGGGAAAGTAGAAATTGCTTTTTTTACAAGCAAATTTATTCTTTCCTTACAATTTTTTCCAAACTACAAAATCTATAGGTCTTGAAAACAAGTGATAATAACAAGTGATTGTATGGGAAAGGGCTAAAGTTTAATTAGTAAATATAAGGACTGTCATATTCTATTTCACATTTTTTACATATCAGCTTAGCCCTACATGTAAAAGAAGCAAGGATCATTCATATTAGATCTTATAGTGTTACTCCTTGTTTTCAGTGAAGAATCTTGCCACAAAAGACATCATATGTTTATGTTAAAAAGACCAGAATTTTTAAAAGCCAACAGGAGAAAGATTTCATATGGGCAAGAGTATTTTTCAGAAGATGTGAGTATGATAGATAAAGAAAGTATGTGCCCTGCTAAAGGAAAACCATTTAGAATCTGACAAAAACCAGGCTCTGAAACACTTTACAGAGCCCCAGTCTACCCAGCTGTAAAAAACGGGTTGGACTTATTTAACCCATTGCCTCTCTCTAGTGCATGTTTAGATCTGGTTTGAGTAATGACCACAATGGAAATAAGAGTGTGACTCTTTGTCATGATAAACTACTTTCACAATCCATCTTGCAATAAAAGGGCATTGATCATATGTGCAGTAACTGGCACCTGATTTATGTCATTATACCCCCCACCTACGAAGTAGAGGGGGGGTATATTGGTTTCACCATGTCTGTCTGTCTGTCCATCCGTCCGTCAATCCGTCCGTCAATCCGTCCGTCCGTCCGTAGACCTTTTCGGACTGTAACTCAAGAACCAAATGACCTTCAATCATGAAACTTTATACAAATGTTCCTTATGACCCAAGGAAGTGCCCTACTGTTTTGGGGTCACATAGGTCAAAGGTCAAGGTCACAGTCAGCCTTTGTTCAATTTTCGTTTCCGGACTCTAACTCAAGAACCAAATGACCTACAATCATGAAACTTTATACAAATGTTCCTTATGACCCAAGGAAGTGCCCTATTGTTTTGGGGTCACATAGGTCAAAGGTCAAGGTCACAATCAGCCTTTGTTCAATTTTCGTTTCCGGACTCTAACTCAAGAACCAAGTGGCCTACAATCATGAAACTTTATACAAATGTTCCTTATGACCCAAGGAAGTGCCCTATTGTTTTTGGGTCACATAGGTCAAAGGTCAAGGTCACAGTCAATTTTTGTTCAATTTTAATTTGCGGACTCTATATCGAGAGCCAAGTGACCTACAAGCATGAAACTTTATGCAAATGTTACCTGTGATCCAAGAAAGTGTCCTATTGTTTTTGGGTCATATAGGTCAAAGGTCAAGGTCACAGTCAGCCTTTGTTCTATTTTAATTTGTGGACTTTAACTCTAAAACCAAGCGACCTAGAATCATGAAACTCATGCAAATAGTGCATATGACCTCAATATTTGTTACAAACACATCCTGCTCTAATAGCACTTGCACTCAAACAAAGCGCTTGTGGGGGGTATTAGCCGCTCTGCGACAGTTCTAGTTGTTTTTGTGAATGCATATGGTTTGATCTCTTATATCAGGGCTCCTATCTTCTTAATGTATTCATACATGATTTCCTAATGCACCAAGATTATTTTTCTCATTAGTTAATTGTTAAGTTCAGCTGTTTGGGACTTGAAAGTTGAGTAGTTACCATCAACTATGCAATAGAGCTGACATGGGTAGAAATTTTGTTCATAACCAAGGTATTTTCCGCAAGTACTTTGGTGCCCCATTTTACAATATCCCTTTGTGAGAGAAAGTTTAATTTTGATCATAGATTTGTAATTACAGAAGATATTTACTTGAATTTCATATGGTTTACCATCACAAAGCAATACAGCTTAATGTTATGAGGTTTTTGAAGCACACAGAGAAGAGGATAACACACCCTAGAAAGTCTAGGCAGTTTAGATTTTGCAACAGTCTGATTTTTGTTTAGAAATGTTGAATTGGTGCTTCAGAGTTTAAAGAGGATCTTATTCCTTTGATGTATTTTTATGCCCCCGTATCGAGAGATTGGGGGCATATTGTTTTACTCATGTCCATCTGTCTGTCCGTCCGTCTGTCTGAAAACTTAACCCAAAAACTTAACCTTTGCCTTTTCTCCAAAAGTATTTGACATACAAAGCTGTACACCAAAGTCAAGGTCATGTGACAAGGTCAAGGTCATGTGACAAAAAAAAAATGCTGTTCCGGGGGCATTCGTGTTTCACAAACACATCTTGTTAAGTCTGAACTATTGTGTCTGAAGGGTCTGTTATAGCTACAGTTTCGTCTTTAGTTCAATAGGGTTCATGTATTCCCCTCTTCCAACTTAGAATTTTTCACAATCCAGAACTTAATGTGATCTCAGATGCCTGATTGCAGTGCAGTTGTTAATAAGAACTACGGCCAATTCTAAATTCAAATTTAAGGTCAATGCCAATTATTAAGGTCCGAAGTTTTCAACATAAAATCTCATACATTTGTAATATCTTTTGAATTGAAAGTTTCTGAGTCTTCCTACTTGATGTTTTTGGATTGTGACTAAAGCTTTAAGCTAATACCAGGTCTTATTTCTAAAGATTGGGTGTTTACAGGGGACATACATGTTCAACAAACACAGCTTGTTTTCCAATACATAATTAACTGATAATGCTATGATTTATTTTACAGATATCCCAGCAACTACTAATGGATCTAACAAATGAGTTTGTATATGCTATCCATGATCCAAAGTAAGTTAACAGCATTTTATTTGCACTTAATTTAGTCTCATATTGCTTTTGGAAGTTGTGTCCCCTTTTCAATGCATTTTGTCTACACTGCAGAGACTTTGCTTGATTATTTGTTTAGGAAGAAAAAGTTCTGTAAGAATTCTGTATTATACTTCAATATAGAATTGTTACAGATCAATGCCATGCATTGCATTGATAGGTGAAGGTCAAACATGTTAAAGTGTTGTTATTTTGGTTCAGAGGTTCTCATTTCTAAATAGCATATTTTAGTTTTTCTCCTCTTTTTTCAATTAAAGAGGAGCGTTGTAGACATAAATTCACCCTTCTTCTGCTGTTTAGGACATACACATGCAGTGGCCCAAGTTTGAGCAGGCAGTATAGACTAAGATCAGTCTACACAGATGCAGTCTTATCTTAGCCTACCCTGTCTTCCTTCTACTTAATTATTGTGGCAAAAACTTTGAGCCAGAGTACTTTAAATGTTTAAATTGGCAATTTTTTGAACTTAAGTTTTAATTTAGTAGGCTAAGGGTTAGTATTTACAACATGGCTGACATTGACCGAGATATGATTGTCATTGGCAAGTTTGTATACGTTACAAGAATGTCTGCCACACCAAATTAGTGTGGTTAACATCAGCTACATTTATGGATGGATTTCAAAATAGCATGATAAAATTGCTCTCAAACACTAGTTTCGGTGCTATTTAACCCTTTTGCGTTTCATCACTGGTTTTTACCACCCTGTGAATTTATAATTGAGGAAACATTGTAGAAAAAGAAGAAATCCCTTGTTGCTTATTACATCATCAAATTGGCCACAATCTCAATTTACTAAACTATTTCTTGTAGAAATGGAGTTAGAGTCCATAGAATAAACAATTTAAACTGCAATATTAATGACCAATCAGAGGTGGCCTTGATCTTTGTTTAAATGCCCGAACATTGCCTATTGAAAATTCTTCCAAAGAAAAGGCTTACAGACCACATATTGGCTTGGCATTTAGAGTACCCCTACTCTTAAAATTATTAAGATATAATCCACCAAAAATATTTGTATTCCATTGATTGGTTTAAAAAGAACAATTTTTAATATATGTTTAATATTATTGCAGACTTCCTGCAACGGGACTTCATATTAATCTGATCAAAAACCTTCCAGAGAACAGCCAACTGCAGCAAATATTCATGCAGGACAAAATGTATGTATGTAAGAAAAAATGCTTGAGACTTTGAACAGATCCTTACACTTGTGTTTGTGATTTACTGTGATTAAGAGGAGTCCTATCAAATTGGGTGACACATAAAATGTGGCCCTATTGAAATTCAATTGAATGAAAGTTTTTAGCTCCCCTGGCTGAAGGCCTGCTGGCTATTGTCATGGCAAGGTGTCCATAGTGCATGCATCTGTAAACTTTTTACTTTAAACATCTTCTCGGAATCTACTGGATGGAAGCTTACCTAACTTTACAGAAATGACCCTTGAGTCACCCTCCCTCAGATTTCTTTAAAGCATTTCAAATGGATGAAAAATTTGGCTTTAATAGGTAGAACAATTTCCATATATGGTAAAAGTTTCAAAAATTCTCTTCTCATAATTTGCTTGATAGAATTAAAGCAAAATTAAAAAAATAATCCTTGGATGACCATTTACCAGATTTCTTTAGACTTTTGATCGGATGAAAACATGGCTTCCATGGACTGAGCTCATTTCCATTTATGGAAAAAAAATGAAACTCCTTTTGTTTTAAACCACTAGAGGGATCTCAGGTAAATTTTACAGGAACTATCCTTAGGGAAAGTTACTAGTCATTATTAGTGAATTCGACAGGCCTCCTAGCAGGCCTAAACGAAAATAAAGGTTTTTATAAAGGCTCCAATGTATGAAAAGAAAGGCCTTTTAGTGTAAAATATGAAAAAAATAAAGAGTAAATTAAGGCTATTTTTGTCAAGGTTCTTATTTCTTTATTGAACCCATAGTCATACCAAAGTCATTTTTTTATGTTATATACTGCATTCTGAAAAACTCAAGATGGAAGAAACAAAAGTAGCATTTTATAACTACACATAAAAGAATGGAAAATGCAGAACAAAAGCCATTACTTGCTTTCAGCTAGCGCAGCAACCATTCAGAGCAAATATAAAGGTTTTGAGTGAGAATTACAGGCTATTTTGGCGTTTTAAAGGTTTTCTGGGGAAATGTAAAGGTTTTAAAGGTTTGCTCTGAAATTAAAGGTTTTTAAAGGTTTTAAAGGTTTCACTAGGAGGCCTGATTCGAGTTGCTTCCCCTGTTGAGGAAAGCCCCAACCTTCTTCCAAGAAATCAGTATATTCAGGCTGGTGGCGCGATACAGGCACTAAAGCACCTCTAGTTTGCTCCACTGGCCAAAGGTCACTGGGGCTATTGTCATGGCCGAATGTCTGTCGTGCATCCGTCTGTCTGTCCATAAACTTTTTCTTTAAAAAACTTCTCCTCAGGATCTATTCATCCCATTTCTACTTGCTTTTATGGGAGGAGCTTAATTCCATGTAAATTGAAAAATCTTTAAATATATTCTCCTCAGAATCAACTCATCCAATTTCAACCGAATTTCATAGAAATGATTTTTGGGTGACCCTTTATGAGATTCCTTTTGTTTTTGTTTTGATTGGATCAAAAACATGGCTTTTATGGGCGGAGCTAACTTCCATATAAGTTAAAACCATTAAATATCTTCTCCTCAGAATTCTCTGATATAATTTGAACCAAATATCAAAGAAATGATTTTTGAT
The DNA here is from genome assembly GCA_948146395.1 of Fragum whitleyi. NCBI lineage: Eukaryota > Metazoa > Mollusca > Bivalvia > Cardiida > Cardiidae > Fragum > Fragum whitleyi. The sequence goes on along the minus strand of OX411548.1, from coordinate 25,556,483 downwards.
TGAACCTTTCCAAGACTCTTTCAAAGAATTTAATTGGATGAAAAGCATGGTTGATTTGGGTGATGCATTATATTGCGATCCCCAATCAATCTTCCCAAAAACAGTTATTCAGGACGGAGGAGTGAAACAGGCGCTATGGCGCCTCTAGTTTTTATATAACTTTCACACTAACCTTGAGAAATTGAAATGAAAAGAAAACTATACATACTATTTCCCTTAAATGTTCACAAACCTAAGTCTTATTTCAACAAATGTAACACCACATGCCCAGGTAATGATGTGATTCAGATTTGCCTCCAATAGATAAATAGACTTTCATGTACACCTAATATGGTGACCTTGATCTTTCACATACTGTCATGAAATTGCTGTAATTCTCATTTACATTTTAATCTTATATGATCTTATTCCATAACAACATTTATATGCTGTGATTTTTATGCCCCCGTATCGAGAGATCGGGGGCATATTGTTTTACTCGTGTCTGTCCGTCTGTCCGAAAACTTAACCCGAAAACTTAACCTTGCCAATATCTTCAAGCCTATTCAAGATACAAAGCTAATATTTGGCATGATGATAGATCTCAATGATCCGCATCCGCTGGTACCAAAGTCAAGGTCATGTGACAAGGTCAAGGTCATCTGTCAAGGTCAAACTTTGAAAAAAAATGCTGTTCCAGGGGCATTCGTGTTTCACAAACACATCTTGTTTAACTATTCTATTTAATGATCTACTTCAGGGTTGCCCACAAGTATATTTTCAATGTCCTATTGAAAGAGGCAATGGTTTACATTGTGAGTCTAAAGACAGGAATGTCGCTAGAAAGAGCAGAGGAGAGGTGCAAGAGCACGGAATTAGACCTGAAGTCTTTATTTGAAAAGAAAAATATGTAAAAGTTGGCAAAGCATTGTTTTTTGGTTTTTTTTGTAGAGTAATCTTCTTTACCAATGGTTATCATGATTTTAATATGAAGATAAGTAAAAAATGCCAGAGCATACTTTTTAGCTCACCTGAGCACAACGTGCTCAAGTGAGCTATTGTGATCACCTTTTGTCCGGCGTCTCTGGTTGCTATGGCAACAAAAGTTAAAAATTTAAGAAAATCTTTAAAATTCTTCTTCTTCTGAACAAGCAGCCCTACAGCCTTAAAATTTGGCATGGATGATCAGCTCATAGACCTTAATAAAAATAGCTAAAATCATATCTGTTGGGCCGCGAGGTGAAAAGCACCAGGGGGAGGTGGGAATACTTTTGAGAAAATTTTGTAATCTTTAACCTTCTTCTTCTGAAGAACCAGGAGCCCGACAGATTTGAATATTGGCATGGATGATCAGCATATTGACCTTTATAAAAATAGCCAAAATCATGACTAGATTCACCAGTTGCGGAGCACTAGGGGGGAGAGGGTAGTACTTTTGTGAAAATTTTGTAATCTTTAACCCTCTTCATCTTCTGAACCACAAGCCCTACAGACTTGAAAATTGACATGGAGGATCAGCTTATAGACCTTAATAAAAATAGCTAAAATCATGACTGTATGGCACCATGTGAGGAGCACCAGGGGGGAGGGGGTAGTACTTTTGTGAAAACTTTGTAACTTTAACCTTCATCTTCTAATGAACCAGGAGCCCTACAGACTTCAATATTGGCATGGATGATAAGCATATGGATCTAAAATAAAATAGCTAAAATCATGAATGTAGGGCCACCAGATGCGGAGCATTAGGGGGGAGGGGATAGTACTTAGGATCAATTTGGAAATCTTTTACATTATTCTTCTCCCGGATCAGGAACCCTACATACTACAGAACCCTAACCTCAGCATATGGACATTAATTGAATTAGCTAAAATCATGACTGTAGATTCACCAGGTGCAGAGCATCTTGGGGGAGGGGGGAGTGCTTGGTTGAGAATTTTGAATCCCTTCAGCCTTATATTTGATATGGATTGATCAACTCATTAAAGAAATCTTTAAAAGTCTCAGACTCAGCCTGTATATCTGGCATAGATTATCAGATCACAGACCTTTTATGAAAAAAGCTTAAATAAATAATGACCAGGGGAGGAGCAGAGGGGGGAGGGGGAAGGATTATTTCAAATGTTATCTGATTGAATAAGTGAAAATCTCTTTTTCTGTGGTTGCATGGACATACCTAGGTAATGAAGCTTTTTTCTCAGGTGAGCGACCCAGGGCCAATGGTCCTCTTGTTGAATTTTCCACAATTAGAAAAACACTGATCAGGCTGTGTGGATACACTGGTTGATGTGAGTCTTTCCTTATCACATTTAGGAAATTATTAATTCCAATGCATATTATAAGTTTTCCTTTAACATTGAAGGTTTGGAAAACATTGAATGAAAATAAGATTCTGCTTACAAATGTAACAACCTATTTATCTTTTTCTCAGAATGTTTTCATTAAACAAAAGATAGAAAAGACGAAAGTCTTGCAATACTCTTGGATCTAGAATTTTGGGCATAAGCATTCAATTCATCCAGTGGATAAGCCTCTAGTAACAGTTTGCACTCAGTTCACCATTGTGATAAAACTCAAAAATTTGTTGGTTAACTTAAGCTAAAAATAGTTATTTATAAAATCAAATTGGAACAAATATCCTCTCTTTGATTTTTGTGCCTCCACATCAATTGATTTATTGAAGGCATATAGTTTTTGTCCCTTCTGTTGGTCTGCCCGAACAGCAAATACTAGGGCCTTCATATTTCACATATGTATTGCTTGTGTCAAGAACTTTCTGATGATACAAAATTCAAGGTCATTTGACAAGGTCAATATCATTTCTGATTTTTTTTTATCCAAAATAAAACTTCAATATTGGCTATAACTTCTGGTAAAACATTTCTACTAATAACAATTTCAAGTTGATCTGACAAAGTCGAGGTTGTTCTTGTAGATTACATTAGCAGCATAACCTAAAGGTTACACTTCAATTTTTAACCCTGGGTTCATTGTAAGCCCTATGTTGTGGGTTCCTGGATTTTAAAATCTTCTTTTACAAAACCATAATGCCTAGACCTTTCACATTTTCTGTAAAGCTTTTCTTTATCATAGTCTATAAAAATACCACAAATGATAAACCTATGGTTATCGTAAGGCCTTTGTTGTTGGTTCCCAGATTTTACATGGAGACTTAGAAAGAAATTTTTGAAAAAATTCTCCTCCCAACAAATGATAAAGCTTCAAGTTTCATTTTTTGTTTGCATCATCGCATTTTGATAGTCTTCTTTAATACCTCAAAGTATTAACCTTTGGTTATTTTAAGATCTATGTTTTGGGTTCACAATTATTTTAAGGATACAAAGGAGATTTTCAAAAGTCCTCTCCTCCTGAACCATTATACCACATCAGTGGGCCTAGAGCTTTCTTATATTGAATGTAGCAGAATTAATCAAACTACTTCTCGGACTAAAATAAGCAATATTTTATGGGTGCCCATATAATGGAATTTTTAAATAAATTAATGAGATACCATGTAAAAAGGTAAAGGCTTTCAGTCCAATAAAAGAAAACAGTGAGAAAAAAACCCCTTCGAAACAATAGCTGAGTTTAGTGATTCAGGTGAACGATATAGGACCATCATGATCCTCTTGTTTTTCTACCCTATGAAATGGTTATGTTCCAAATTAAGTCTCTTTAACTTCTATGTCTGCAAATAATTTGAATTTGGACAAGGCCAAAATTTTGCAAAACAGGAAAGGGTTATATATCATGATTCTGTTCCAAAAACAGGCGGGGCTATTTGTAATTAAAAAACAATTTTCTTTTGACAGTTCTTTGTCCTTAGCATAACTTTAATGTTGGGTTTACTTGAAACTTGTCACTTTATCCATTTCATAAAAACAGTTTTTTAAGTTTTAGGATAAATGTGGAAGATAGTTTGTATAAAATCCTAAAGCCACTACTTAAATGCTGTGTGTGTACCTGTGACATTCAAAAATGTCACTTGTAAGTACACACATCTCATGTCTTTCAACTTATTATGAAGGATGATCCAGAAATTTGGATTATCTCCCTATGATTCTGACGTGTAGCATCTCAACACATGGCCTTAAATGTTTGTTTGGAATTTATTTGTTTATTCGTAAATTGCTTTGAAATTTTGAACACTGCTCAGAGTGATAGAAAATCATACTCAAATTTGTCTTGTTTTTATAATGCTTGTCCACAAATTTCTGGATCATTCCTCATATACACCACATTTTACAAGCTTTGTAAGAAAATAGGAGCAAGATGTTGTTGTTTTGAGTGATGTATGTCTTTCTCATTTGTCGCAACATGAAGGCTATATTTAGCCATCAATTACCAAGAGACATAGAGCCGCGGCAATAGGGCAGTTGGTAGCGCGCCGGACTTCTAATCAGGGGTCTATATTTGCACTGGTTCGATCCCCGGCCGCGGCACTTATCCTTTCCGACATTTGTCTTCCACCAATGGATAGATAATCGTAAACCTATGTGGAATAGCAACTGGAGGCTAGGAAAGGGATGTGGTGGTAGTACTGGCGTGAGAAATACCAGGAATCCTTCGTTAGGTGCTCCAGTCCTCGCGATATAACTGAGAGATTGTTGAAAGCGACGTAAAACCCCCAATTCAAATCAAATCAAACCAAGAGACATAGCAGGAACTTGTAAAATGTTCAAATGTCTGTTTTAAGCTTAGTGAAGTTAATAATTTAGAAAAACTGCCTCAATCATCTAAATGTTGTCACCCAACATGTCAATGGTACTTCTACCAAATTAGACACACATGACAAAATCCTAGAATGTCTCTCGGTCATAAATTACTGAATTTCGATTGCATGATGTGACCAATAAGATAGACATACAACATAAGACATACAAAATTAAACCCATTCCCGAATTACAAAATTTTAGACTGGTCTAAATTCAAAGAAGCTACAGATGATAATTTCTATTTGTTTTGCCTTTTTGGATAGAAAACATTGTGGAAAATGAAGAAAATTGCTTGATACAAGCAATGCCTTCATTTTTCACAATGATTTCCTAGGCTTTTTCTTGAGGGGGGTAAAATGCAGGATTTTGAGGAAATAAGTTGAACAACTTTCAGATCACAGGTGTCTGAAAAAAGTGGGTTGAAAAGTTTTTAATTTTTATAGCATTAACTGCTAATGCGAAAGTATAACAACACATTTATGTAAATTATTGACATTGAACCAAAATAAAAGCACAGTGATAAATATCTTATTTTCTTTTACTTACAACATACCCTTTTAATTTCTATACCTGGGCCAAGGTATTGTCATAGTCTGGTATACAGACAAAAACTCACAACCAAAATGTTTGACATTTAACAGGTGAGCGATCTAGGACCATCATGGTGCTCTTCTTTGTCTCCGAATTTGTGTCAACAATTAAGCACTCATCAGCCAAGCATCAAGAATCTGTTTGCTGTGCCCTTTTTACCAAAGCAGTTCACCAATTTTCAACCAATACCTAGCAAGCCATTATCATTGTGTTGGGTCTGTGTAGGAACATGTAAATAGAAAGTGTTCAGGTATAGCATTACATGACAGTAGAAGGAACCTGTTGTAATTCAGGTAAAGCCTTACTGAATAACAGAAAAGAAATAGCGCTCTTTCATTATTCAGATATAGCCTAACAAAACAGTAAAAATGTCCTTTAATAATTGATATATAGCCTATATAGCCTAACAGAACACTACACAATGACCTTAAGAAATAAGGTATAACCTTCCAGAACAGAATTAGGGACCCTTAGTAAATCAGTTATAGCCTTATAGTACTGTAGGAGGAACCTTTAGAAATTCAGGCATAGCATTCGAGAAATGTTATAGAGACCTTTAACAATTCTGGTTTACAAAAAAGTACTATGGACCTCTTTCAATTTGTCATAGCCTTAAAAAAAAAAGTCTTGGGCCCCTTACAGATTGTAGTCAAAAGCTGTGACAATTCAGATATAGCCTTGAAAGCAACCTGTCACGATCCAGGTATAGCCAATCAAACAGTAGTAGAAACTACTAAAATTCAGGTATAGCCTTACAGAACAGTAGTTGACAGTGCTGGTATAGCCTAACAGAATAGTAGTTTGGACCTGTAATAATTAAGGTATAGCCTAAGAGAACATTAGTTTGGAATTCTAGGAATAAAGGTATAGCCTTGCAGAACAGTAGATTTAGACTAACGTTACAGTAGTATAAACAGATCAGGAATTGCCTTACATAAAAGAAGAAGGGACCTCTGACAATTCTGGTATGGCCTTACAGAACAGTATGACTTCAAATGATTCAGGTATAGCCTTACTTGACATAAGAAGGTACCTCTGGCAACTCGGGTATAGCCTGATATAACAGTAGTTTGTAAAGCCTTGCACAGCAGTAATGTGAACCTCTAACAATTCTTGTATAGCCTTACATCACAGTAGGATGAACCATTAACGATTCAGGTCTAACAGTCATCGGACCCCAAACAATGCAGGTATAGACTTACATAAAAGCAATTTAAAGCTCTAACAGTTCAGGTATAGCCTAACCGAACAGTATGTTGGCACCTCACAATTAAGGTAAAGCCGTACAGGCCAGTTGTGTGAACCTCTAAAAATTCAGGTATAACCTTACAGAACGATAAAAGGGACCTTCACCAATGAAGGTATAGCCTAGAAAAACAGTATGCATCTTCGATTCAGGTATAGCCTTACATAACAGTAGTTCCGAACTCTGACAACTCTTGTTTATCCCTTCACAGCAGAAGATTAAACATCCAACAATTCTAGTATAGCCTAACATGACAGTAGTTTGGACCACTTATGATTCAGGTATAGCCTCACATTACAGCAGTTCGGACCTTTGGCAACTCAGGTATAGCTTTATGTAACAGTAGTTTTGACCTCTGACAACTCTTGTTTAGCCTTACATAACAGATGTTTGACCCTCTATCAATTTATGTGTAGCCTAACATTACATTAGTATGAACAACCATACGATTCAGGTATAGCCTTACATTACAGTAGTCCGGACCTCTAACAACTCGGGTATATCCTTACATAACAGTTGTTGTGACATCTGGCAACTCTTTTATAGCCTTACATAACAGTGGTGTGGTCCTCTTACAATACATGTATAGCCTTACATAAAAGTATTATGAACTACTAATGGTTCAGGTATAGCCTTTCATAATAGAAATCTGACCTCTGACAACGTATGTATAGACTTACATAACAGTAATATAAATATCTAACAGTTTAGGTATAGCAGAACGGAACTATGTGTTGACACCTCACAAGGCAGATATAGCCATTCAGATCAGAAGTGAGACATCTTACAATAAAATGGACCTTTTATAATTCATGTATAGCCAAACAGATCAGTAAGTTGACATCGTATGGACCTCTAACAATTCAAGTATTACCTTACGGAACGATAAATTGGACCTTTAACAATTCAAATATAGCCTTACATTACAGTATATCGGACCTCTGACAATTCATTTATAGCCTTAATAGTCCCCTACCGGTGTTCACACCGGAGGGGACTATAGGTTTGCCCTCCGTCTGTCCGTCCGTCTGTCTGTCCGCTCAAATCTGGATCCCGCGATAACTAAGCAAGCGTTTTTGATGAAAGTTGGTATATGACTAGATGGCAATGTGTAGATTATGCACATCATTTTATTTTTGTTTTTCGACTTAAATTGAGGTTGCTATGGTTACAGAAATAGTGAAATATGGCCAAAAATGGGATCCTGCGATAAGATAATAACTAAGCAAGCTAGTTTGATGAGACTTGGTATATGACTATATGGCAATGTGTAGATTATGCACATCATTTTATTTTTGTTTTTAGACTAAAATTGTTGTTGCTATGGTTACGGAAATAGTGAAAATATGGCAAAAAATGTTGGATCCTGCGATAAGTTTATAAGTAAGCAAGCTAATTTGATGAGACTTGGTATATGACTAGATGGCAATGTGTAGATTATGCACATCATTTTATCTTTGTTTTTTGACAAAAAGTGCGGTTGCTATGGTAACGGAAATAGTGAAAATATGGCAAAAAATGGATCCTGCAATAACTTAATAACTAAGCAAGCTAACTTGATGAAACCTGTTTTAAAATGTAAAAAAAATTATAAGCCATGTTAGTCAGGGTGGTGATGCAGCAGTATTAATCACCTCCAGTGAAAGTTCTCATTTCTTACCAACAAGACTGAAGAAAAACATCTTGGATCAGACAAGGTAACTGTTATTGATACTATTTCTTGCATCTGTCTATTGCTTGCATGAATTGTATAGTGGGCACAGCAGAGACAACAACTCATGTAAGTCTTGTTTAACCCTTTCCAAAACAAGACCTGGTTTTGACGTCCCTGATAGAATTGACGTGGGAAAACATTGAGACAAACGAAGCCGGTAGGGGACTTTATGTGTTGCATACAACACCAGATACTTGTATTACAGTAGAGTGTACCTCTTACGATTCAGGTATGGCCGTACTAATAGAAATCGGACTCTGACAATTCAGATATAACCATATAAAACAGTTATATAAACCTCTTACAGTTCAGGTATTGCCTAAGAGAACATGTGCTGACGCCTAACAAATCATGTATAGGCACACATAACACTTGTATGGACCTGTAATAATGAAGGTATTACCTTACAGAACGATGAAATGGACCTTTTACAATTCAGGTATAGCCTCAAAAAAAAAAAAAAGAGTAGTACCACTTACGATTCAGGTTAAGCCTTACATTGCAGCCGTAAAAACCTCTTGACAACTCAGCTGTAGCCATTCACATAAATAGTTCTGACCTCGGACAAGTCTTGTATAGCTTTATATAGCATTGGTTTGTACCTCTTACTATTAAGGTAGAGCCTTAAATAAACAATATTATGAACCACTAATTATTCAGGTATAGCCTTAAATAACAGTGATAGGACCTCTGATAATGAACGTATAGACTATCATAACAGTAATATAAACCTTTAACAGTTCAGGTTTAGCCATACAGAACAGAATTTTGACACCTCATAATTCAGGTATAGCAATAAAGGACAGATTAGAGTCCCCTAACGATTCCGGTATTACCTTACGGAACGATAATTCCGACTTTAAACAATTCAGGTATAACCTTACATTACAGTAGTTGTGAACTCTTACAACGCAGGCATAGACCTTAAAACAGTAGTACAAACCTCTTACAGTTCAGGTATAGCCTAATAGAATAGTATGTTAACACCTAACTATTCAGGTATAGCCACACAGGGCAGTTGTATGGACCTATTATAATTCAGGTATAACCTTGCGGAACAATAAGAAGACATTTAACAATACAGGTATAGCCTCGAAATACAGTTCAGTCCACAATCCGACGCCAGTTTGGCCAAAATTTCCCAAAATTCGCTGGACAGTTTTATGGTTCCATGATTATCTGATAATTGCTTCCATGGGACTATTAAATGCATCATGCTGCCTGTTACAGTTGAGTATTTCTGAGAACTGGCCTATGAATTCTCCTCGTTCCAGCAGAGTAACCAAAATGCCATTGTCAAAACTGCTTGGGTAACGGACTACCTGGGGTTAATCACCTATGATTTTCTGGTAAATCAAGTTAATGGTCAATAGAGCAGTGGTCCAAAATGTTACAGTCTCGTGGCGTTAGATAGAGCAGTGAGTTGTTTGGACCACTTACGATTCAGGTATAGCCTTACCTTAAGGTAGAAAGAGCCTCTTGCAACTCAGGTATAGCCTTACATAACAGTGGTATGAACCACTTATGATTACGGTATAGCTTTACATATAAGTAATCTTTGACAACGCAGGCATAAACCTTCAACAGTAAAACAAACCTCAAAAAGTTCATGTATAGCCTAATAGAACAGTATGTTAACACCTAACTATTCAGGTATAGCCACACAGGGCAGTTGAATGAACCTATTTCAATTCAGGTATAGCCTTGCGGAACAATAGAAGAGACATTTTACAATACAGGCATAGCCTCGAAAAGCAGTAGTTTGGACTACTTACAATTCAGGTATAGCCTTACCTAAAAGTAGAAAGGACCTCTTGCAAGTCAGGCATAGCCTTGCATAACAGTAGTATGAACCACTGATGAATCAGGTTTAGCCTTACATAACAGCAATCGGACCTTTGACAACGCAGGCATAGACTTTCAACAGGAATACAAACCTCAAACAGTTCAGGTATAGCCTAATATAGTTTCTTAACACCTTACTATTCAGGTATAGCCACACAGGACAGTTGTATGGACCTATTTTAATTAAGGTTTAACCTTGCAGAACAATAGAATATAACTTTTACAATACAGGTTTTGCCTCAAAAAACATTTGTTTGGACAAATAACGAAAATTCAGGTATAGCCTCGCAAAACAGTAGTATGGACCACGTACGATTCGGGTATAGCCTTACATTACAGTAGTTCGGACCTCTGGCAACTCAGGTTTAGCCTTTTATAACAGTAGTATGAACCATTGACGAATCAGGTATAGCCTTACATAACAGTAATCGGACATTTTACAACGCATGCATAGACAGTAGTACATACCTCTAAGAGTTCAGATAAAGCCTAATAGAACAGTATGTTAACAACTAACTATTCAGGTATATCCAAACAGGACAGTTGTATTGGCCTTTTATAATTCAGGTATAACCTTGCGGAACAATAGAATAGACCTTAAACAATACAGGTTTAGCTTCGAAAAACAGTAGTATAGACAACTTACGATTCATGTAAAGCCTTACTTAAAAGTTGAAGGGACCTCTTACAATCAGGTATAGCCTTACATAACAGTAGTTGCGAACACTGACAACTCTCGTTTAGCCCTTCACAGCAGAAGATTGAACATCTAAGAGGGGGTTTAGACTGTATGTTTTTCACATCTGCTTTTTCATATATGTCAAAACATGCAGTGTAAACCCCCAGATAATGAGCGTTCTGTTAACAAATCTCCAAAACATACGGAATAGAACATGTTCTATTTCCGTCTGCTTTTCAATACCGAAATGACCATTGATACCTCTGATGAACTGCTGATAAGCTGATAAAATAAACAATTACTGGTCAGCTCTTTCAAGTTGCCTGTCAAATAGACATATTTTGTGAAATACAATTCCTTCAATGACCACGGAGAAAGTTTTACCTATTACCATAAAGAAGATAAGTTCTTCCAGTTGCACTTAGTAAATTGAAAAATAGTTATAATAATAAAACTGAAAAATAATGTGTTCAAATACCCATTGCAATTTACAGACCTATCAGGAAATTGCCGAACATATTGACCATAGTCAGTCTATACATGTTCGATCCCCGACGGCGGCACTCATTCTTTCCGACTATTTGTCTCTCACCTATAGGTTTATAATCGTAGAGCTATGTGAGATAGCAGCTGGAGGCTAGGAAGGAATGTGATGGTTGTACTGGTGAGAGAAATACCAGGAATCCATTGTTAGGTACTCCAGCCGCCGCGATATAACTGAAATAATGTTGAAAGCGGCGTTAAACTCCATTCAATCAATCAGTCTATACATATGTATGTCAGGAATATTGGTAGCCCATCCTAATCCAGATTTGTCATTCTACTGTACTTAATTGTCTAGTCTGATCACCTATAAAATAATTCTCTACCTTTAATAAGTTTGTTTATACCTATTCATTTTACATGATAAATACCAATCGAGGTTCAAGTTCTAACTCCCTCTCGATTCTTCTTCCTGTGAAATCCTGAAGTACTGGCACCAAATGTTATGGATGAGTAAGAGAATGAAGCTAGTTCAATGGCATTTTGGGAAATCGAATTTCTCCTAGCTCCTCTCAATATAGAGACCGGTGCTCAGCGACGCTATGAAAATGTGTTGGTTATATATCAAGTATTAAATTGTGAAGAGTAATTCGTTTTTATTATCACTTTAAGTCTCGAATTAAATTAGAAATAAAATATTTTGTGAAACAAATGTTCAGAAAAGAGATCAAATGATTAATTACAGAAACAGAAAATTCTGTGACCATTTTCCAGGTATAAGACAACCTAAGCAGGAGAAATTAATTGAGCTATTTTTCAGTGTCTTTATTATCATTTTAGTTATGAAGAGACTATTTTTTGACTTCATTGAGGTGTGAAACTAAAAACATTATCACACTGTATAAATACGCAAAGCGGATTCATGTATGAGTGTTATTAGGATTATTTTGTTTCATACCTCCATGAAATTAAAAAATATTCTCTTCATATCCTGAAATTTAATATCATGAAGCAAGAATTGTTAAGAAAAGTCAATAATAATGATTATTTCATTTCATAAAATTAAATTATTTAAATAGTCATTTGGTTTCGGTGAGCGATAAAATATTCCCTCATCATTCCAGTAATGAAATACACTATTTGATCTTGAAAATGACTGACAGTCATGACCGTGGTCAACTGAAGCAGATGTGTTAAAGCATACAGTGTAAACGCAAAAAGACAGATACGCTTTTACACATGTGCTTTTTCACATCTGCTTATACATACAGTGTAAACGCTCTCTAACAAATCTTGTATAGCCTAACATGACAGTAGTATGAACCACTTATGATTCAGGTAAAGCCTTACACAATAGTTATTTGACATCTGACAACGCAGGTATAGACATACATTACAGTTATACAAACCTCTTACAGTACAGGTATAGCATAAGAGAACATGTGCTGACACCTCACAATTCAAGTAAAGCAATACAGAACAATTGTAAGTGTTATAATTCAGGTATTACCTTACGGAACGATAAAAGCGACTTTTAAAAAATCAGGTGTAGCCTCGCAAAACAGTAGTATTGACCACGTACGAATCGGGTATAGCCTTACATTACAGTAGTTCGGACCTCTGGCAACTCAGGTTTAGCCTTATATAACAGTAGTATGAACCACTGACGAATCAGGTATAGCCTTACATAACAGTGATCGGACCTTTTACAACGCAGGCATAGACCCTAAAACAGCAGTAGAAACCTCTTTCAGTTCAGGTATAGCCTAATAGAACAGTATGTTCACACCTAGATATTCAGGTATAGCCACACAGCACAGTTGTATGGACCTATTATAATTCAGGTATAACCTTGCGGAACAATATGAAGACATTTAACAATACAGGTATAGCCTCGAAATACAGTTGTTTGGACCACTTACGATTTAGGTATAGCCTTACCTTAAGGTAGAAAGAGCCTCTTGCAACTCAGGTATAGCCTTACATAACATTGGTATGAACCACTTATGATTAAGGTATAGCTTTTCATATAAGTTATCTTTGACAACGCAGGCATAGACCTTCAACAGTAAAACAATCCTCAAGAAGTTCAGGTTTAGCCTAATAGAACAGTATGTTAACACCTAACTATTCAGGTATAGCCACACAGGGCAGTTGAATGAACCTATGTTAATTCAGGTAAATTTGAATTGGGGTTTTACGTCGCTTTCAACAATCTCTCAGTTATATCGCGACGATAATTCAAGTAAAACCTTGCGGACAATAGAATAGACATTTTACAATACAGGTATAGCCTCGAAAAGCAGTAGTTTGGACTACTTACAATTCAGGTATAGCCTTACCTAAAAGTAGAAAGGACCTCTTCCAACCCAGGTATAGCCTTACATAACAGTAGTATGAACCACTGATGAATCAGGTTTAGCCTTACATAACAGTAATCGGACCTTTGACAACGCAGGCATAGACTTTCAACAGTAATACAAACCTCAAAAAGTTCAGGTATAGCCTAATACAGTTTTTTCACAACAAACTATTCAGGTATAGACACATAGGACAGTTGAGGGACCTATTATGATTCAGGTATAACCTTGCGGTACAATAGAATATAACTTTTACAATACAGGTTTTGCCTCAAAAAACAGTTGTTTGGACACATAACGAAAATTCAGGTATAGCCTCGCAAAACAGTAGTCTGGACCACTAACGATTCGGGTATAACCTTACATTACAGATGTTCGAACCTCTGGCAACTCAGGTTAACCTTTTATAACAGTAGTATGAACCATTGACGAATCACGTATAGCCTTACATAACAGTAATCGGACATTTTACAAAGCAGGCATAGCCCTTAAAACAGTAGTACATACCTCCAAGAGTTCAGGTATAGCCTAATAGAACAGTATGTTAACACCTAACTATTCGGGTATAGCCACACAGGACAGTTGAATTGACCTTTTATAATTCAGGTATTATCTTGCGGAACTATAGAATAGACCTTATACAATACAGGTTTATCTTCGAAAAAACAGTAGTATAGACAACTTACGATTCAGGTATAGCCTTACTTAAAAGTTGAAGGGACCTCTTACAACTCAGGTATAGCCTTACATAACAGAAGTTGCGAACACTGACAACTCTTGTTTAGCCCTTCACAGCAGAAGATTAAACATCTAACAAATCTTGTATAGCCTAACATGACAGTAGTATGAACCACTTATGATTCAGGTAAAGCCTTACACAATAGTTATCGGACCTCTGAAAACGCAGGTATAGACATACATTACAGTTATATAAACCTCTTACAGTTCAGGTATATCCTAAGAGAACATGTGCTGACACCTCACAATTCAAGTAAAGCAATACAGAACGATTGATAGTAAGTGTTATAATTCAGGTATTACCTTACGGAACGATAAAAGCGACTTTTAAAAATTCAGGTGTAGCCTCGCAAAACAGTAGTATGGACCACGTACGAATCGGGTATAGCCTTACATTACAGTAGTTCCGACCTCTGGCAACTCAGGTTTAGCCCCGCAAAACAGAAGTTTGAACCACTGACGAATCAGGTATAGCCTTACATAAAAGTGATCGGACCTTTTACAACGCAGACATAGACCTTCAAACAGTAGTACGAACTTCTGACAATTCAGGTATAGCCTAACAGAACAGTATGTTAACACCTTACTATTCAGGTATAGCCACACAGGACAGTTGAATGGACCTATTATGATTCAGGTATAACCTTGCGGAACAATAAGAAGACATTTAACAATACAGGTATAGCCTAGAAAAAAAGTTGTTTGGACCACTTACGATTCAGATATAGCCTTACCTAAAGGTAGAAAGAGCCTCTTGCAACTCAGGTATAGCCTTACATAACAGTAGTATGAACTACTTATGATTCAGGTATACCTTTACATATAAGTAATCTTTGACAACGCAGGAATTATCCTTCAACAGTAAAAAAAAACTTCAAAAAGTTCAGGTATAGCCTAATAGAACAGTATGTTAACACCTAACTATTCAGGTTTAGCCACACAGGGCAGTTGAATAAACCTATTTTAATTCAGTTATTACCTTGCGGAACAATAGAATAGACATTTACAATACAGGTATAGCCTCGAAAAGCAGAAGTTTGGACTACTTACGATTCAGGTATAGCCTTACTTAAAAGTAGAAAGGAACTTCTTAACTCAGGTATAGCCTTACATAACAGAAGTTTGAACCACTGATGAATCAGGTTTAACCTTACATGACTGTAATCGAACTTTTGACAACGCAGGCATAGACTTTCAACAGTAATACAAACCTCAAAAAGTTCAGGTATAGCCTAATATAGTTTCTTAACACCTTACTATTCAGGTATAGCCACAGAGGACAGTTGTATGGACCTATTATGATTCAGGTATAACCTTACAGAACAATAGAATATAACTTTTACAATGCAGGTATTGCCCCAAAAAAAACAGTTGTTTGGACAAATAACGAAAATTCAGGTATAGCCTCGCAAAACAGTAGTATGGACCACTAACGATTCGAGTATAGCCTTACATTACAGTAGTTCGGACCTCTGGCAACTCAGATTTAGCCTCTTATAACAGTAGTATGAACCATTGACGAATCAGGTATAGCCTTACATAAAAGTGATCGGACCTTTTACAACGCAGGAAAAGACCTTCAAACAGTAGTACGAACCTCTTACAATTCAGGTATAGCCACACAGGACAGTTGAATGGACCTATTACAATTTAGGTATAACCTTGCGGAACAATGAGAAGACATTTAACAATACAGGTATAGCCTCGAAAAACAGTTGTTTGGACCACTTACGATTCAGGTATAGCCTTACATTACAGCAGTTTGGACCTCTGAAACCTCAGGTATAGACTGACATAACAGTAGTTGAGACCTCTGACAACTCTTGTAAAGCCTTACACTGCAGAAGTGTTAACCTCTAACAATTAGGGTATAGCCTCGCAACATAGTACTATATAAACATAAATATATCCTTTCCCGAATGTTGCTTAATGAAGAAAGAAACATTGCAAACAATTTCAATCGTATCTGTTTTTAAAAATAAATAACAAGAAAAGCGTGTCGTTTGGTTTTACATTCAAAAGAAAATAGATTTTTAGACAACGTTAATTAAATAAAAACTAAAACTCTATTTGTTTTTATCTAATTGTTATTGAATAAATGTTGGGTAATCAATCCTATGAAAAAAGCCTTTGAAATTTATGGAATGTAAATTTCGATTGATAAACGGTAAGAAAATAAGGAAAAATCTGTAAGACAATTATTAGAAAATTGACTTGTAAATATTGACAATGAATATTTCTTTTCTGTACCGTTGTGTTTAAAGTGGAAAAAAATCAGTTTAACCGAATACAGGGTCGTTTTGAAATACGTCTAAAATCGCCGAGTCACGGCCGTGATCCCGATTTCGAACCTGAAATCCCAAAAAGGACCGCGTCTGATCATATTCCGAGTCCACAAAATTACCAAAATTCCAGTCTACGGCGTTCGTTAAAAACGCACCACATCAGTTTTCGATTTCAATTTAGTGGTGTGTGCATGTATAGCTTCTAGTCGATTTTAGGTATGGCTTTTAGTCGCATCCTTGATTTTAGATTAGCTGTTGAAACCGGAAACCCTTCAAACCGAAACTAATACCGGAAACGGATATATAGTTCTGTGGTGCCAGTCCTGTCAAATTCCGTAAAACACTGTGTTAAAGAAGTTGGCTCGGCTTGCCCTATAATTAAACTGTACTCCAATTCTATATTTGGCTAGAACCTTGAGTGTGTCTGTCATATTTTCTAGGGTTATTTAATGAAACAATGAACAAGAAAGTACGGACTGACCAGGGACCCTCAATATACATATATATTTAGGTTCCATGGGTAGATTCAGAAGGTGTCTCTATACTTTTGAGCAGATATAAATGTGTTATTTCGATTTTTGGCATGAATAGTTTGATTATGCTGAAAATATGGAAAGATCCCGCTTGATGGAAAAACTAAATAATATTTGAATGGATAAAACGTTCATTTATTCATGCCAAAAATCGAAATAACACATTTATATCTGCTCAAAAGTATAGAGACACCTTCTGAATCTACCCATGGAACCTAAATATACATAATATATATTTATATTGAGGGTCCCTGGTCAGTCCGTACTTTCTTGTTCATTGTTTCAAAAAGAAGGATTGCAATCTGTCACTGAGAAGTATCCTAATAAAAAAAAAAAAAAAAAAAAAACGTGAAGCACGGATGAATGCTGTCAAAGCTGCATAGATCATTTAGACGAGGTCGTGGAAAGAGGGACTGAAAATGTAATGGACAATATAGTGGCGGATTTATAGGGGATTCGGGGAATTCGAAAGAATCACTCTATTAATGAAGAGGGCAAATTTAATCAAAACTTTGCAACAATTCTCGTTTTGTAGTGTTCGAATCATAAGAACTTGAAATTCCACCAATGATATATATATTTTAAGGACAGAGACTGAACAATTAGTCCGAGCGTATCCCTATTTTACAGATTTAATACTATTGGACTAATTAATCGAAATCTCAGTAGGCCGATATCGAACCCCGTATATAGAAAACTTGGATCCACTGCTGAAATAAAGAAAAAGTCAATTACAAGATAGGACTTGACGCCATGAATAATCAATATGTTATAGTTTAATTGAGCATGCTTCCTCACGCAAATGAGACTGAACTACGTGTGTTCTAGAGTACAGTAAATCTTGTATTAAACGACCACTAGCGGGACCACAAAAAAGCGGTCGTCTAAGCAAATGGTCGCTGAGTGCACGTTTTATTTTTACAAATAAGAAACATACTATTTTTTATTGAACATGCACATTATTGCGAAAATCTCAGTAATCCTATGTTGTTAAAACTCACTAGAATCGTCTCATTGAGACGATTCTGGTGAGTTTCAACAAAATTTGATTCACCTTCAAAAAGTCTTAGACCAACAATACCTACTTTTTACGATATTTTGTTTAAAGAATGGGAATTTGAAAACGGTCGCTTAATAGACGTGGTCGCTTGAGCAAGATGGTTTGTATTTAAAATACAGTGAACACGTTCAAACCATTGCTATAAATGATTTGTCACCCTGAGCAAAAGTGACTGCAAAAGTTCCCCACGAAGTTACGAAGGAACATCTTCTATAGGATTGGCTAGAGTTCTCTCATTCTATATATAACTTCATTTGTTTAAAGTCAAGATGTAAAAGCGGGTGCACTACAAGGAAATGCTGAAGACGTTTTAAAATATACAGAACAGAACAGAACAGATATTTTACTGAAACTTGTACATAGTACATCGTTTTTTACAAATACAATTCAACAAAATAAACAACGTGATACAGATGGACGACGTTTAAAGGGGAAAACTTATATATTTAAAGGGGAAAATATATACCCGGTAATGGAATTTAAACACTCATGTGATATTATAAGGAGAGTGAAAGTATACTGAGTAAATAAGATATGTTAAGGAGAAGTGTTAGCACACTGTCATGTTATAACAGTTCTAATCTTTTGGCAATTGAATGTTTACGAATAAAGCAGTGTTCTTATTAGTAGTTTCATCGGTTGAAGTTAATAACTCAGTACATTTATACATAGATGGACGTTTATAAAAATATGCATCTATATATCGTTTTCTCAATACCCTAAAACATGGACATATGAAAAGAAAATGGTATAAATCTTCTAAGTCGAGAGAGTTACAGCATTGGCAAAATCTTTCTAAGCGTGGAATAGGTGGTTTATTATAGCGACCAGTTTCTACTCTTAAATTTAAGGCTGCAAATCTAAGTCTTGTAAAATAAACTCTAAGGTCTCCCGTTAAAGTGTCTAAATAAGTCTCGTATCCAAAGCAGCTTTTGATTAGGGAATATTATTTCAACGCAGAACTATTTTCTAAAGTGCTACACCAACCTTGAATAAAACAGTCTATAACTCTCTGTTTAAAAATTTTCGGAAATTGTTTAAGATATAGAGGATCAAGATTAGCTTTATCAAATATATCCGAAAAGCCAAAATCATTTAAGAGCTTTTTTATGTTACTGACCCAGTTTTTGAGACCTTTTGAGCAGTCTTCTAATGATTGGTTGTAAACAGTTCTCAAAATTATGTTACTAGACTGGATTGTTTTACACCAGTATTTTATCATACGACAATAACGAACAATATACAAAGGATAACGTCCTAAGT
The DNA here is from genome assembly GCA_948146395.1 of Fragum whitleyi. Classification (NCBI taxonomy): domain Eukaryota; kingdom Metazoa; phylum Mollusca; class Bivalvia; order Cardiida; family Cardiidae; genus Fragum; species Fragum whitleyi. The sequence goes on along the minus strand of OX411548.1, from coordinate 25,536,994 downwards.
CACCGTAAACTGCGGCAGAACAAGTACTACTTTTAACGCCTAATATTCGCTTTAAAAATTTCAAATGGATGCGCTCAATTTCTTTAGATTTTGAATATCCGCAAATTTCGGAACTGTATAACAATGTAGAGCTTACAAAAGAGCTTACAAAAGAATCGAATAATTGACATTGGGTTTTCAAAGTAATTGGAACCTTACGACAATTATATAATAACAAATTTAAACTTTTAAGAGCTTTACCTGCTACATGTTCAGTATGGTTAGCAAAGGTACCGTTATAATGAAATAGACATCCAAGATAATTAAAATCATCGGTGACCTCTATTTTTGTGTTGTTGTAAAATCAATACTCATTTTCTTTCAATTTACCTCTCTTGCGAAAAACCATGATCTTTGTTTTTTCTTCATTGACCTGTACATGCACAGTCAAAAGCGCTTATATGGGCTACATGTTGGTTTAATGTCTAATCAGAATATTCTAAATAGGAAAAAAATATTATTGGTTAAAACAACACTCTGATATAAGGATGTATTTGCCTCGGTCTTCAATAGTATCATTGAACCAGGGGCCGTTTTTACTAAACGTCTTACGAAAAAAATGATCGTAAGTTAAAATCGCAAATCGTACCTGGTGTTTTCATTTATTGTTAGATTCTGCCTCGCAATATCTAATTAGAATTGTCTTTTGAAGACGATTCTAATGAAATGATGCATGAAAGAGATCCATATTTAGTTACCACTCTAGTAGCAATTTCAACTTTTAACTTACGCAAAAAATAATCGTAAGATATTTAGTATAACAGGCCCCTGATGATTACTCCATGCTTTAATGGAAATTATTTAGAAGTATTGTCAACATGATTTCAATTCCGTGTAACCAAACTAGTTTTTTAAAACCATCGCTAATAGGACCGACCAGTCCAGCATTCAGGATAGAAAAAGATTGTTTAAAAACGTTTAGAAAGTGTACATCGCTTTGTACGATTGACAGATTTACTTGGGCAACTTGCATCAAAAATGTTCTATATCGTTACGGTTTTGGGTACATCTGGATAGCACACGACATTGGAAATAGTGATATATTTTTAAAAGCTTTCTCCCAGAGACTAGTCGATTCCTTCACGCAGAAATGGTCATCAGATATTGAAAATAGCCCAAAAAGTGTAACATATAGATTCTTTAAATCTGCTTTAGAGCCAGAATTCTATTTATCCATTGATATATCGTATATCTACAGAAAAGTTCTGTCTAACTTCAGATGCTCTAATCACGATCTAATGATCGAAAAGGGTAGGCATCTGGGAATAGACAGAGAAAGAAGATATTGTCCTCTGTGCCAAAAAAGTAATATAATTATTGTTAAAAATGAATACCATTTATTTTATGAATGCGACAGCTATGAAGAAATTAGACAAAGAAACTTCAAAACTTATTGGTTAATCAATAGAACAAAAAGAACATTCTATGATATTTTGATGCTTAAGGATCGAAACACTATTCTACGAGTTGCAAAATTTCTATTAGAAGCATTCGAAGAAAGAAAACGAATTCTACAAATTGATACCGTTTAAATAGAAATACTTTTAATTAAGTCGATAAATTGTGAATTGTCTTATATCATGATTATTATAATTAATTAAGTAATTATAATAATTAATTATGATTAAGAGAAATGAGATGAAAACCAGTGTATTTCCATTTAATTGTAATGCTTTCCAAATATTGTTAGTAAATTAGTACTTTGAAACAAATTTTGACATATTACTATTAAGTCTTTTATGGATCAATGTGTTCACATGACTTAATGACGTCGTCACTTCTAGTATATGTAACATTATTATATAAATGTTTATGGGCCAGAGGCCTAAATACTTGAATAAAGTTATTTGTATTTGTATTTGAGTCCTCACGTGCAAAGCGGAGTACCAAACATCAAACGTTTCGAGAACGCATTCATTTTGAACGCTGCTCAGAATAAGATCAAATGAGATTAGTTAGATAAAAAGTTTACTAGCTTGCTCGGTTACAAATATCGAGTTTCTTAATAAGCTCATCTGGTGGATGAAGCGACAATTTCTTTTCAATACAATCGAGGCATTGCTTGTCTTGCGACTTACATTTAGTGTTACTGGAATTATTGCGATATTTTTTTTAGAAACATAGTAGTGGGAAAATAACTTATAAAATACATGTACTGGTATTTCATTTCATTCAACATATATAGGTCGTCATGGAAATACATATTGGTTCATTTAATTCAAATATTATTGTGGTTTATTTATCTATAATCGGGATTGTTTCTCCGGTGTATTGTATGAATATAACTGTTGCTGTTTTGGTTGAGCGATCTGAGAGGGAGATATTTCCATTCACATTTGAACGTACGAGTGGAATCATAGACATTGCGATTGATAAATCACGAGCGATTTTACAAAATGCGGCATCCTTGGAGTGCATCGTCGTACCGTTGACCGTGACCACCTGTAATGAGCAGAAGTGGGGCGCGGCGTTTTCGGAAATATATCACCGGTATAAACCGGATGCAGTCATTGGTCCAGGTACGAAGTGAGCATTGCCGCTTCCCAGGTTCTTCAGAAAGGATATCCTTACAAAAATTGCCCTTCCCTATTACTTTAGCCTACACCATTTTGAACAAATCCTAAATAGGCCTTTACCTAAAGTATTTTGTTTAACAGTCAACCTTGCCCGAGCGTTTTCAAAATCCGTCCCTTTCTTTAAATCGAAATATCTGGAAAAAAATAGATATCACTGTTAAAAATATTTTAGATGAAACCTACGTTGTTAAAACTCACCGTCTAAATGAGCCCCTTTCCCATAAATTCTAATGGGATAGTAATTTTTTCAAAAGAATTCATTATTGTGACTAAACAGATATGCTGACCAAGTTTTATGAAGATTGACCCAAAATTATGGTACCCAGTGTGTAAACAAGAAAATTATTGTTAAGGCCTATTTTCACAGGATTCAATCTTGTTCACCCTTTTGAACTGACAAAGATTTTGATCAAGTTTCATGGGGATTGGTAGATATTTGTAGCCTCTGCAGTTAAGAAAGAAGATGTCATTCAGGCCATTTTCTCATGATATCGCACGGATCCTTCCCTATTTTAATTTGATCATCCTTGTGACCTGAAAAAGTTTTTGAGAAAGTTTCATGAAGATTTTGTCGTACTTGTAGCCTCTAGAGTGTGAACACTTGTATTACTGACGCCGAACGACAGACGACGGACGACAGACGTTCAATGGTCACAAAAGCTCACTTTCAGCACGTTGTGCTAAGTTAAGCTAAACATTCCCATCGTTCAGGATCCGAAAACCTTTAGGAAGAATAAGAAATGTGTAGCATCTTAGCAATTATTTCAAAAACGTTTTCAGCGTAGAGCCGGATCATAGAGCAAGAGAACGGACGCTTAACTATTTTTGGCTCATTTCAGCATGTTCTCCATCCGTCGGAGTCGTTGCCCGTATGACAGCAGCTTGGAACGTTCCCCACATTACACACGTTGGTACAGGCAAGGCCCTTGCTGACAAGATGGAGTTTACAACGCTGACGCGTTTGGCCTATACGTTAAATGTGTTTGCAAGGTTCTATATTTACGTGTTTGACGCATTCAGATGGACAGACATAGCCAACATTTACGATTCCGTTAGTTACGTCACAAACTTGGTAGGAACAAATATGCAGGTATGGCGAAAATTCTGTTCAAAATCGTGCTGCTTTGATATCACGCTTACTTGTAGTGTTAATATCTAAAGTAGTGGAACCATAATACTTCCTCAACATTTCGGAGGTAACGAGCTTTTACATTGTTGGCCGAGGTTTCCTAATGAAAATCATTAGGACATCTCGGCTAACTCTGTTAAAGTTTATAACTTCCAAAACGTTACGGAACCTTTACGGGTCCACCTTTATATCGCCGTTTTGTTGTTTGTTTGGGTTTTTTTCAAGACAAAAACTTCAAATTCCTTTATTTTTAAATGGCTTGTTTGTGTAACTAGTCATTTGTGTAACACCAAGTGACACATGATAAGTAGTGCGCCCAAGTTGGATGCTGGAGCTTGTGGCTCGAATTGCTTGGTGTTGTTTTGGTGTTTGAAACGACAGGAAACCATGCGAATGTGCATCGTCCGCCGCCATAACTGTTATGATATTGGAGTGGCGTTAAACCAATTCAAACAAAAAACAAGCAAAATAAATGGTTTATCTTGAGAACTACATTAAATTAACCTGACTTTAGAATTCTTTAAAAAATGATATTTGGTACATGTATTTATGTTGGTAATCAAACGTTATAACATAGATTCATTGTGGAATTATAACTTACAATAAATTGCATAGAAGAATTTTTGTGCACGTTTGAACAACCGTATTAGAAACAAATCAAATATGATCCGTTGCGCCAAAGGGGCCATCTGGGTAGACTGTGGGGAATGTGCAGATTGACAAGAATCGACATATTTCGCATATGACTGATTTTCTGATTCTAAAATGATCAGTCTACCTTCATGTGAAATGCGAAACTCCAGTTGGTCTCAGTACTGGAACTGATTTCTTTTTAAGATATTTATGTTTCTCATGACGGGTCACAGAATAGGAATTTTCGGAAATCATCAACCATGTATACATAATTGAATACTTCAAGCAAAGATTTGGAAGAGTAGTCCAAGAACTGAAAATAAGTTTAAAAGGCGAACAAAATTTATCTTATTTAAGCATAGGTATGAATTAAGTTTATGTTATTTTAGAAAACATTTGAAGATACGGCTCCTTATATTTCGTCCTATCCGGTTACATTCAACCAGCGCTCTATCAATCTTGAGAAAGAGCTGACCAGGGTACTAAGAGAGGCGGCAAGCAAAAGTCGAAGTAAGTATTTCACAAGTAATTTGATTCTTTACATAATATGACTTGGCACTATCACATGTTACAAAGCATAGAACGAATGAAAAGAACCCAAAGGACACTGGGCTATTCTCATATGAGGTCCGCGTAAGGCGAAAATGGATCATCTTGGTGGTGGGTAAAGAGACGACACTAGTCAGTCTGTGCGAATCACGCAGACTGACTTGGGTCGAAACTATTTACAATTGGTTGATGTTCTGCATTCTACCGTCTTGTGAACGTATTCTTTTAACTCAACCATCGGTTGACCCATGCTGGGACTAAGCTTCTTTTCAAAGATTTATTTTACAGGGTTCCGTGGTGCACTGTTTTGTGTGATATTGTATGATATGTGTATATAAATATAGTTGGGTGACTCGTGAATTCTTGTTTAAAATATGTTTTGATTTGGAGAATCGTAAAAAAAGGCTGGTTTAACCAACCTTAACTTTACCCCAGGCATTTAGGTAAATAATCGCGAAATTCCTACTCGACATTGTACTTTCTTCATAGATGTAAAACATATTATATAAATTTATGAAATATGCAAGTAATTAATATTTCAGTATGTTTCCAAAGAAGTCAAGTTCGGTTGACATAAACCAAATTATAAAGCAGAGCAGAATATAAGTCAAGACATTTAGACTGTCCTCCATTTACAATCGCATTTATAACTCTTCAAATGTATTTTCTCCATAGCATTGTCTTCGTGATATGGAAACGTTTGCAAAATTTTAGAAATGTGCCGAAGTGCAAAGAGGAGCAACATTTTGCAATACGTTGAAGCGAATGCTCTGACCCCGAACGAAGGGAAAGATAAGCGAGCTTATATAAGTTGTTTATTCTTTCCCCAGTATTTATAGTTTGTTCAAATGGAGATGTATTTCGTCGAATGGTTCTGTTAGCACGAAGACTAGATTTTCTGGTAGAAGGAGAATACATCTTTATATTCCATTTTCAAGTACAAGGGGATGTTAATATTGGAAAATATGATTGGCAACGTGGTGATGAGCTCGACCAGGTATGTAAAATATTGCCGATTGGCGACAAACTCTCAAAATATCTGCCTGAAAAAAAGCAAAAAAAAAAACCAAAAAACAGTAGCACCATAGGGATTATTTTGGGTGAGATATTTAGAGATTCTCTCATTTTTCTGCCAGAAATTTGCCTAATGAGAGAAATTAAATTTAGTGAAGGATTTTAATGGCTCGATGTTAATCAGTTGTAACTGTCTATATAATTATATAGGCAGTTACAACTGTTTTGCGCTGAGACATCGATTTGCTAAAATACCTCACTAAAAATTCTAAATTTCTCATTAGATTTGCTAAAATGAGATATTTTTGCACATGCTATTCTGAGCCAGAATTATCCCTGGTATTATAGAGCCTGTCATTGACATCTAGAACGACAACCTTTGTTAAGTCCATCCATCGTTCAGGATATTGAAAGTGCCCTCGATATATGCGAACTGCCCATTTCAAAAACGTACCATGAGCTCATTCCAAAACGATAAGTTTGCAAAATTTCATGTATTGATCTTTTTTTTTATAATCATTTAAAAAAGAAATGTGAAAGACATTTCTTTTAATCGGTGAAAGTTAAATCATCCGTATTCTTTATTTCGTGAATCTAGTCAACTTGTCAGGTCGCTCGCTGTTTGTCGCGAGGGATAAAAAAAAGCACATCATTCATTTTGGGAAAACATAAAAAAACGCCCGGAAATGTTTGCTTTCTTGTCCCGATCTGCCCCGCGTTCAGGATGACAAAATGGCTCAAACAATTCGCTATTTATACCCCACTTTGCATGTGCACTTGCGTGCAAAGCGGGGTAAAATTGGCGAACTGTTTTGAACCGTTTTGTCATCCCGAGCACAGGGCTGGTTTACATTTGCTACGTACTTAAAACAATGGATGTTTTCATTTAATATTTTCATCATAGTATGATGCTGTTTTCTTACTGCGCTTGTGTTCACGAAATCTTGCAGTGTCGACGCGTTTTTATAATCATATCTCCAAAATCCGTGAGGTGTTCTTACGGATATTGGACATAATAGCAGATCGCTGCCGTCAAAAAACAACAACAACAACAACAACAACAACAAAACACACACACACAAAAAAAAAAAACAAAAAAAAAAACGATGGACCAATTATTATGCTCATTTATAGTACGATGTTTGTTTAACTCCGAAATATGTCTGCAATCTCTTTCGAAATATTTTCGTAAAATGAATAAGCTTCAGTTGCGACGTTCAGGTCGTCCTCTAAGGATTAGCCGTTTGTTAAAAATCATGGACTTGATAATCCTTGTTTGTGGAAACCGAGAAAATAGTTGAAACTTTAGACCCAGTGTAGTTATTCGAATTCCGTAAGCCTACCGCAGTTTGATAGCGAGTGTGGGTGTGGGGAACGGTGTGTGTGTTAGGAAGGGGGCGTGAGTCAGAAATTATACACGGTCACTGTGCGATGTGCGCATGGATATGTATTGTTTTTAGTATGAAGACCTACTGGTCACGGCCTCAATACGGCCGTATCATGTCTTCGGGGTTAGGGCGTTTACGGCCTCTTCGTGTCTAAAATTTAAATTATGTTCAAGGATAGAGAGCGAGGTTTTTTAGCCAAGAAATGAGGTAAAAATACTAACTTATTAATGACAGCGATGGATGACTCGAAAATTAGACCTCGACAAGTAAGCCGACATAAGGAAAGCGATGTGTTTTTGGCTACCACAAATTTCAAAAGTATTTCAGAGTCATACATTACAAGGTAGAGTGGAAACTTGAAAAAACAGGTAATAATTTCCATGAGACATTCTCCAATGTACATGGTTCGACTTAAACAGTGTATTGGCCGTAAATATCTTCTGGCATCAATTAATCTTCTCTGCGTTCTGGATGACAAAACGCTGCAAACTGTTTGCCTATTAAAACCATTTTTCATGCAACTTCACGTGCAAAGCGGGTTGTTGCATCCGAACGATTTGTACCGATTTGTCATCATGGAGAAAGGGCTGGATTATTTAACCTCGAGAGCCCTAGTTTTACTATATCCAAAAGTTTTCAATATGCATACTACCAAGGGATGCTACCTAACATGGGCTCTGAAAATGACTAACTTCGATCGGTCGGATGGGACTTTTTAGTTGAAAGAGACTTTTACGGAGTTATCAAGTTAAGAAGATTTTATTGGCACAGTACACACATAAGGTATATTTCTCTTCAAGTCTGTATTTATAAGGGAAGCATGTTCTCAAAGTCGTTTACTATAGTATGTCTAACACAAAGTCGGTAAATGCATTAATTTAAACATCAACTAATAAATCATGAACAATAATTACGTAGTATTCAAAGAATTCTCAGAAGGAAACTTGCAAGTTAATGAATGATTTACGTATCACAAAAATGGAACTAAGGTTCCTTTGATGTTGTCATCATTATTTCCTAATTGGCTTAACCAGAGTAGAACAGTAAGTGAAATATGTACTTGTATTTAAAAGATTTATTAAATCTATTATTCAGACTGAAAGAGCGATGTTAATTTGCTATTTTCTACGAATCTATGCCAAACATTTTCGAGGTCTTAAAGAAAAAAGTCTTAATAAGTTATTCAATTATTTTTAATCCAGTTGTCACGGAAGCCTTAGCTTATACGGACACTTTCGATATCTTCTCGTCTCGAGAGGCAGTGATTTAAACCCGCTGATACTCAATTCTTCAGCTTGATCGTTGATCGGTGCATTTATACATGGAACTGTACACTTTATATAACCTAAGGAACGTGACTTAAAAACGTCACATTTTCCGATTGAGAAGACAGAGCTTTTGACATGTTCAGCATCAATTACAGTAAATGAGGTTAAATGTTATACAAAGGACACGTGTCATGTTTGATCATTTACGGGAGACAGTAGATCTACCAATTACCAATCATATTTGTGACACATCACGCGAAAATGGACTTTCTGTGAATCCCGTTTAATGAATATTTGTAAAAAAAAGTTTTGGTTTACATGCGTCAGTAAGAGCTCGCATGCTTATGGCGGTACACTGAATATTCAGTATTCAAAAAAAATGTTCCAGGTCAGTCCGCATACCAAATGCCTTTACGTTACGCAAGATACTGGTGACCCTTTGCGTTACAAATAGTTTGACGTCGGCGTAAATGTAACGTTCCGTTTTAACTGAACTATTTTCTCGACAACATTTGCAAACGATATATTTCTTTTATTGAAATTCTTTTAATCTTTGTCAAGATTCAAATATAAAAAGTTTGCCATTTTTTCTGACACAAAATAGACACGGATTTCCGAAGATTCAGGCGCAGATACAATGATATAATGCTGAGTAGGATTGATTCGGTGTGATTTCGAAATACTCATTCAAAGTAAAGATATTCGGGTGATATCAAATATTTCTAGTGGTTCAAAAATGAGATTTTTATTTACTAGTAATATGTATTTTCATATTATTGACTAGAACTTATTATTTAAATCAAGGACTTTAAATTAAGATTAATAAGATGATTCCGAAGAAATCGCGTTTATCGGAACCAATCTATCTTACCACTGAAGAAATTTTACTTTGAATAGAAATATGATATTTTAGTTCTTTTTTGTTCAGTTTGATACAATGTTTTCTGTTTATGATTTTCTCAAACAGATCAGTTTATGACAGTATCAAGTTCTTGTGGTTTTTTTATTATTATTATTTAAATATTATTACTATTATTATTGTTTTCATTTTGCTTTAATTTATTTTCTTATGGATTGAACTTTGGATTTCCATCTTCTTTTCTATATATCATGCGTAAATTTGGATCATTTTAATTTTACTTTTCATTATTATAATTATTATTATCGAGTGACATAGAATTTATAATACAAATAAAACTCAAATCAAGCATGTGAAATGCGAATACATTAAATCATATTTATTCTGCTTTTGCTTTGTAACAGGGAAAAATCAACGTCGCGTTCTGAAAAACAACGTAGGTGGGACATTTTTTGGTGACTTTTGTATTTATCAATAAAATCATTACCATTAGGCCGAGAATTGAAAAAATCATATCTTTGTAAACAGAAATGAAAATGTATTTTTATATAGAAAATTCAATTCAATGAAACAGGTTAAAGATATAAACAATTTAGGTGGAAAATAGTAATTCTTAATTTTCAACGTGAAAAATGACAGTGGTACATTTTTGGTGACTTTTGTTTTTTCGCTATGCTTCTTAATGGCGCTTCAAAAATAAATTTATTAACATTATTCAAATATATAGAGAAAATGTATTTTTTAATGTAAAAATCAGTATGAACAGTGAACTTTACATAGAACGGTGAAGACAAGAACGCGACTTCACTTACATCGTCGTTAAAGTGGGACAGCTATTATCTTATTAATCTATCATTCGTGCGATCTTCATTTTTCCAAATACATCTTAAAAATTAACACTGACGAAAACAGAAACATTATTAATTCGTCCAGATATAGAATTATTATTATGTATACGTCCAAGTAATTAAGACAGCAAAATGAAAGACCTCGACCAGAGGAAAGTGTAACGCGGGACACGACGTTTTAACACTATTTTTTATATGTTTACAAGGCAAAATAACCTATGCACATTTAACATAATACGAATCTTTCCAAATAATCATGTAGAATGTAATTTGATACAAAGTTTGTTGTATATTTCATTAATTTCCGACGAAAACTAAGTATTTTATCGCAAAAACAAGCTAACATTGGCGACGTTTTTGTAAAGAGTCACCAGTATCTTGCGTAACGTAATGCACTTCACCCGATTTTCCTTATGTTGGAAAAAAGTAATAACTAGAACAAGAAGAACAATGTTTTATCCTCACACTTTGGTTATGGTATTTGAGATCATTAAGGTAGTGGACCCGTAATTGTTCCGCAACATTTCGGAACACATGATCTTTCAAAATATAAACCTCGGTTAAGCTCATTACTGCCGAAACGTTGTTGATCTATTACGTGTCAACTAACTTAAGCATAAGCACAATTTCAAGAATAGTATTAAGTTAAATGGTAGGATATGAAAATCAAAGTACTGATAGTACTGAAAGCTAGCAAAGCATAGATATTTTAGTAATCTTTCTTTTAAAAAATATTTTGATACAAAATCAGGGTTAAAATAAAGCGAGGAGTTAAAAGGCATACTTTCGACTGAGTTGTTATTTGAATAGATTTCATCCAAGTGACCGTACAATGTAGTGTGCATAGTGAAAATTCTGGTCAAACTAAGTCATTACTTTGCACACATGTGCCCTTCTTGGAAATCCACATTCAATTACGCTGCACAACCGTGAGTGAGAAATATTTCTCAGAAATCCCAATTTTTCTTTCGTTTTTTTCTGTTCAAATGTTCTCAGTTTGTAATTGAGTCCCCTTTCTGACTTAATAAGTATTTTGGTCATCGTTCATCACGGGTGAGCCAAATTTTCATGTCCCAAAATTTGTATTTTCAGATGAACTTTGCTCTTTCAGAAGGTTTTATCGTTTTGACTCACAAACTGAACAAGTTTCATCATAAATTTGCTTAATGCATGTCCCTTAGAATGTAAACAAAGATATCCTTTCCTCGTGTTTTCATATTGAACATTTTAAATTTTGATTCTTACGGTTCATCTTAATGACCTGACAAACATTACTATCCAATATTCATGAATTGTCGCCCCTATGATATAAACACTTAAGAGAGTTGATGACGAACGACCTACGAGGGGTATCTAATTATCACACAACTCACCATACTGAAGCGCGATTTGCCCTAACGGACTTAATAAGGTATGAGGGGGCCGAAATGCGGCTTACTCAAATTTTAGTTACGGTGTTTTGGCATCCGGCGATATTACGGAAACTGATGATTAAAGCAGCACTACCGGAGGGTAGCGTAGATTGGGACAGGTTGAAAAGTCTAAACATTACGGGAGAACTACTTTTTATGGCGAAAGCATTCATGTATTTAGTGGTTAAGCCGCCGAGGGCAGTTTGCACTCATTTGAACTTTGATGCTTCCTCAAAATTTTGTATGTTAACTAAAGCCAGCAAAGCTGACGCTTTGCTAGCTAAAAAGTAATAGAAAACGTTGAGGGCCTAAAAGTAAAGAGGACAGATAGAGAGAGGTTTATAGTGGTAGGATATCAGTACACAGTTGTCATACTATGTACAAATAACTTAAAAAGCAGGTCTAAAGAGTAAATTTTAAAGACATTTTTCACCTAAAGTAGAATTTTGTGCTGTTACTATTTGTTTCAGGAGGCACGTAAAGCGTACGAATCTGTCATGGTTATTCGACCAAGGCGTCCAATTATAGACGAGTTCTTCGAGTTTGAAACTGAAGTCAAAAGAAGAGCGGTGGATAATTTTAACTATACTTGGGACCCGGATGACGAGGTAAAATAAGGTGCATCAAATCAACAATACATTTACTGAAATCACTGGATCGGCAAACGTCTATGTACGATGTTGAACAACTCTGCGTCCCCGATTTAAACGACAACAACAACAAAAAAAACAACATTTTCTGCAAATTTTATATATAGTATCGCGCACGTGCAAAGCGAAGTTATTTACGTTTATCTTTTGCGAACTTTTGTGTACTAATTAGGGGTTGGTAATTGATGATTAAATAAATCCGTAGATACAATGTTTTGATCGCCTATCGATACTCCGCTGTATGATTTTAAAATTTTAAAACCGTAGTTACGCAGTTTTGAAAGCCCACGAAGCAGTGCTTAATGGTGTTAGAAAAGATGTCATTACCACAATGACGATAAAATAATAGGACTACTTTCGTCAGAACAACAACCCAATGTCTAGAATCTTTTTCATTGATAATCATTTCACATAAATGCAATATGTTTCAAACCATTGTAGTGCAATAGTTACAATTTAGTATTTATAAAGAGAATGTAATTTTTAATTTTATTTTCATCTGGTTTTGAAATGAAAATCAGCCGGTAAAGACTTAGACCAGACTGCACATATGTGCAGTCTGATCTTAGTCTACACCTTCTGTCGATGCTGAAGTTCTCCGGATGCATCGTGACTAAAGGCCTATTTGATATGGTGTTCGCTCCTCTCTTTTTCAGATAAATATCTTCGAAATAGGTCTGGTTGACTCCTTTCTTCTATATGCACATGTTTTAAACGAGACAATATACGCCAATGAAGATCCAAGGAATTATTCAAATGTTATGAAACGAATGTGGAATCGAACTTTTCCAGGTACATATTGTAGTGCTTTCGAAATATTTTGTAATTCATATTTTTAGAATCATTAAGGTAACAGTACTATGGAACTTGCCATCTCATTCGACGAAGAGCCGAGCATATTTCATTTTTTTTTTAAGAAATGCAATAATTTACGAATACCGTAGTCTGTAGATGCGGAGAAAAGCCATCACAATACCAGCGGACATCTCCCGAAAAATGAAAAGTCGTTTCCAAGTCCTCCGTTTGAAGACTATGAGGCGGCAGTCTACACCAGTAAAAGTCACATTCATGAATTTATGTTCTCCTGATGCCGAGCGATCGCAAAGTGGAGGATTTCAGAATACCTTTAATTGGTTTTGTAAAAAAATGACTACTTGCTTTTGTGAACATGACCACCTTGCCCAATAGCATCGTGCAGCGTAACAATTATTATACATGGATAAAGCAGATCAAGGTGACTTATTGTTGTGGGTCTACATCGTACGTTACATTCGGAACAGCGCTCGGACATTTCTTATCAACTTATAAATGCCCACTTTTAGTATTTCGTTGATATTGTCTTATGCAATGTCATCTTTAGCGGGGTGGTTGATAATTTTGACGCCATATAAACCCACGTGCAAAATGACGCGCTTTTATAGCTTCGCCCTTATTTTTCCCGAGGTCTATTTCGTAGAATCGCCGAGGGTTTCCGATCGCGTACAGTTAAGCGAAAATACAATGATGGTACTGAACTATGAGCACGAGTTTATAACAATGGTACGGAACTATGAGTACGAGTTTATAACAGAGTATACATGGCGAAATAAAAAGTACTGGCTCTGTAGTACAAGTTAACAAAAATATATACTGTTCACAAAAAGTAGGGGATAATCTGTTAATCCACAAGGTTATTGTGGTTGCAAACAATTTAGGACAATCTAACTTATTCTTGGTCAACTAGCAGTTGTCTCATGGTAATATAGTAGTTATGGAATTCCCTTTTCTGCTAAACATGTCCTGCAAATTCAGCATTTAAGAAGAGAGGGGTATAGCGCTTATTTTAACATGGTGTATGTTGTAATGGAAATTCTTACTTTAGTTGAACATAACTTCGAGAAAAATCATTTGGTGTGTATCTCTATCATGTATTCGCATCACATTTTGCTGGATTAATGTGAGGTCTAATGAAAGCTCACCGTAAGTGAGCCAATGGTATGCTTGAAACCAAAGGAATGTGAGTCCAGACTGCTATCAAACCCTGTGTCTCACAGTTAGATATTGACACGATATCAAACAATTGGCTTCTTTGTTGATGATTCAAAAACGGGGCCCTGAAGATGTATGGCTGCCCAAGCTGACCAGAATACCACATATCAAACTTACAATATCCTCTACTTTTTGTGAACAGTATATATGCTTCAAATTCCGTTTCCTTTCTGACATAAGCTAAAGTATGAGTCAATGACTATTTTCAATTACAGGAATATTTTCAGAATCTGACTTATAACAGTATAAGTAGGCCACCATTATACGTGACCATATTGTTTATGATGGTATGTTCTCTAAAGAACTCTGTAAATTCACGTGATTTCAATATTTATGGCGCATGAAAGCGTATGAACATGCTGTTCTTTTCTTTATGTCAAGATGATTACAATTACCTATTTTCGTTATCTGGTGTCTATTTGTATGGCTCGTCATGGAAAAGGGTCGATCTAAAATCAAAATAATCGTCTTTAAACTATGACAACTTTGAACAATGGTCAAAGCTGATTCTTGGATAAAGTCATTGTGGACACATTTATGTACAAGATTTTTCAAAAGTGCTAACGTGAAAATACATTTTGTGAACTATAATGAATGTCATCCGTTGAGGCAGCATCCGAGCCTCAAGCTTACAAATTTTACCATTGACATTGCTCATTAAGAATACAGCAGATTTAATAGAATGGATAATCGCCTTTCATTAAAGCCACACTCTTAAATAACGGAAATAACATTTTTCAGCCATGTTTAAACTTGAACCCCCGTAAACCTTTTTAAGCTAGGCTTGGTGTCTCGAATTAACGATATTGTTTCATGACACAACTAAAATGACACTCATTAATGCAAAGATATTCTTTTATTACTATTATATGATGAGCGCGTTATGATAGTTGAACCCATGTCTTTCGAAATAGGTATAATTCGCGGTCTCGTGATTTTTCAATTATATCCATGATCACATGATTTATCATGAAACGGAGACTGATGAGATTATAGAGTAGGTACAAAAAGACGCGTGCAATGATCCTTCTAACATTATACATGTTGATAACCTGTAATTAATCTAGATGTTATACAGACAAACAAATAATACTGCGAATTGCGTTTGAACAAATGAATGTGCGTAAATCTAAGGTGTCGTTGTACTCTAGGCACTGTATTTTCATCAATTGTTTACACAATTTA
This sequence comes from Fragum whitleyi, assembly GCA_948146395.1. Classification (NCBI taxonomy): domain Eukaryota; kingdom Metazoa; phylum Mollusca; class Bivalvia; order Cardiida; family Cardiidae; genus Fragum; species Fragum whitleyi. Next base: position 25,521,416 of record OX411548.1, on the reverse strand, counting down.
TACACATATTTCTTCAAACCTATAGCTAAAAATATGGCCAGAATGTATAGGTTTATTTTGTAAACTGAGTTCTGACGTAGGCGCCGATTCCATTGCCATAGGTATTTCGGGTATATTTTACAGCATAGGCTATGATAGGAATTTAATCTGACCCCTCCTCTTCAATAATAAAAGTACATGTATGAGTTAAAACCTTACGACTTAAGACATGCAATAATTTTCCTTTGAAAGGTAAATTGTTACTTTTTAATGAGTTATTTAAACCTGTTTTATCTATATCGAAAAAATGACACGGGAATCTAACGGTTAAAAGAAGATTTCATTGCTCACTGCACAAAATCTACCTATACAAATGAGCACATGAGTCTTTAACTCACGCCCTTTTATAATTATTGGATTTATCATCATGCACAGACTCGTTTCATACGTATTATTGATCTACAATGACCTGGCACTCATTAAATATTCCTTTTGACCCTTATTGCTAGTCGGTAAATGTTTCTTAATATAGACTTTTACTCGCGAAGTCAAGATGTAATAAATTGTATCACTACTCTTAGTGTATACGGAAATTTAGCGGTTGTGGTAAGGATGCTTTCCCACAACCGTAAAGTCAGGGGTTCAAGCCCGACCTTGACCAGAAATATTTTATTTTTCTTTTTTTTTAGGAAAACACTTTTCTAAGTATCTCATTTGATACTTCTGATATTTTGAACAGTATTGCATAAGACCATTGGTATTTGGCACAGAATCCTTACCGTCAGCCCCAATTTGTTTAAAATTTGATCATGGCAAAGTCATGCCCATGAATCATCTAAAATAATGATAAATTTGCAATCTAGATATATATTAAAGAGATGAAGAGGCACTTATTTAATTTGTGACGGTATGAAATTAAAAACATATAAGGGGTTTGAACACGAGAATCGAATTCCTGTTTAAGTATGATTATGTTATTAACGTCTACATTCGATTCTCTTCATATGTTACATTTCGATAGCATGAAGCAAAGAAGATCTTTATTGGGACTACTTTTTAGTACATGCTTACTAACTACTTAATATGTTTTTTTCATTGAGGTATGATCAAAATCTACACTCGATCAGAATATAATAGTCTTGGTTGGTGCAAAGAACCAAAATTGAATGAAATAAGAATAAAAAGATATTAATCGACAGTGACAAAAAAAAAAAAAAACAATAACAAACTAATGATAAAGGTAATTTAAAAAAAAAAAAAACGAAAAAAAAAAACCAACAATATTTTAATAATAATCACAATCATTAAAATATGTGTCTCTGTCGGGAATTGAACTCGACCCGACAACTTTTCGCTGGTCGGGAAGACGCCTGTATCCTCTGTACTACCGCGTCTCTTTAATGTAAATGTGAAATAATTTAACTAAAACGGTGAAACGAAATTGAGTTACGCTTCGGGAATACTCGAGCACTGACGGAAGTTAATGAGTGCCAGGTCATTTTAGATAAATAATATAACTGTATTTTATTTTCATTTCAATTCTTCGATTTATTTGTAGGTTGAGCAATTGCGTTGACTTTATACACGGATTGTCGCAAGAGTCCGTGTCAAATTTCAAAACGGTGCGAACAAGTTTCCAATCATGTCCCGCTTTGCATGTGCATCTGCGTGCAAAGCGGGATATTATTGGAAAACTGTATGCACGGTTTTGTCACCCTGAACGCAAGGGTGTTATCTAGATAAACGAGTAAGTAAATGACAAAACAAAGCTTATCAACAAAAGAGATATATGTGATAAATGTGTAGAAAAACACAATACACCTTATAATAAAAGAACCAACTGTAGGGGCAACAAGAAAGTAAAGCTGTCGTAGTAGCACTAGCAAAGAAAAAAATACCATCGAAAGTAGCTAAGTGTTTAACAGAGTTCCAAGGTGAACACGCAAGACTTAGATAACATACTGACATATCGTTTGCAGTCTAAAAGGCTTTTAATAGGGGTGGAAAGAAATTTCACACATAAATTTTTTTTAGCTTTGTTCTTCGGCGCTCGGCGTGTGCAATGTGTTTTACTTGTTTTCAAAAACTTCTGATTTGGAAAGATATTTCTGGAAAATTTGACAAAGACATTCACAACATAACACATATAATAACAGATAACACATGTGAAAATTTCATCCATAGCTTTTCGTTTTACATTGTAAAAGGAAATGTCAAGGAATATTTGGTCAACCCTCACACATGAAATAATTCCTAAGATCGATTCCAGGTATCGGAGGTCGAACATATATCAACTCGAATGGTGACCGAGACACTGACTTCACACTGTTAGATCTGAACCCTACTACTGGAGAATTCCGGGTAGGTGGATTTATAGTTTTGCTTTTTTTCACAATATCACATAAGTTTCTTCCTTTTTTCTCTTTTTTGGGTGTGTCATTTTAAGGTCATTTTTGTATGCAACGCCTCCAAATGGTCTCTAACAACATATGATATCATTTTACCCGATACTGATATAGTTTCAACGTGCAATTTTTGTGATTCAGGCGGTTGCCCAATATCTCGGCTGGAGAAGTAAGTTTGAATTTATAGACGGTGTACAGATTCATTGGCCTAACAACGCTGGACCACCTGCTAATGTTCCAATTTGTGGCTTCGTTGGAGAGCGATGTCTTTCATACTGTGAGTATACGAGCCTTCTTAACCCTTTCCTGTTTTACAAAACGTTGGACCTGTCTAAATTCAAAGGTTTTGCAGACAAAAATTGAAAGTGGATTTAATTTGAAAAATAACCATTCAGCAGGGTAGAAAATAGTGTGGAAAAAGAAGAAATTGCTTGTCAGAAGCAATTTCTTCTTTTTCCACAATGTTTTCTCAATCATAAAATCACAGGCACGTAAAAAGCAGGGATTAAACAGCAAAGGGTTAATAACGTTAATAACGTTAATAACGTCCAATTTGTGGCTTTGTTGGAGAGCGATGTCTTTCATACTGTGAGTATACGAGCCTTCTTAATAACGTTGATAACGTTAATAACGTCCAATTTGTGGCTTCGTTGGGGAGCGATGTCTTTCATACTGTGAGTATACGAGCCTTCTTAATAACGTTCTTATCCTCGACCAGACGACATAATTGAAGTAATTTACGGACGGCATTTCAAACAATATGTGAAACACCTTGTGCAGAAATATGAATTTTTAAAAATACAAATACTTGTAGTAAAACTATATTCTCGTATATTAAGTTTATTTGGGTCGAACAAAGCATATTCTTTGACTGCCTCGGTGGTCTAGTGGTAAATGCACTCGTCCCGTGACCTGGACGTCCGTGGTTCGAGCCCCACTGTCGCCGGGGTGTGTTTATGGGCAAAACACTTAATAGCAAGCCCCAGTTCACCCAGCTGTAAAATTGGGTAGCAGTGGGTTTAAACCACTGCCTCTCTCTCAGGGACGTGAAAACATCAGGATTGAGTGTTCGAGAGCGATTCAATGAGCTTAAGCATTCGTCGAAATCGAACTAAATTAAATTAGTATAAACTAAAGCATATTTCAGAAACGTATTCCTAACATTACCACACGTCTCTGTCTTTCAGAAGGCTAGTTCAAGTTATGTTTTTATTTCAGCCATTCCAAACTATGTTGTCGTCGCTATCATTCTAAGCGCAGTCATCCTAATTGTGGTATTAGTTGGATTCTTTGCTTACAGGTAAATTTTGCAGATTTTCTTACTGTGAAAATAAATCTTGTCAAGCGCGAACCACTCAAGCAAGTTTCGAAGTTTTATATTGTTTCATTGGGTGACCAAATGACGCAATTAAAGTTTCAAACAAAATAAAATATCAATGTTACCTTCCACAACTGCTGTAAAAGGAAAAGTATTCCTCTCGAATAGAATTCTTAGCAAATAATCGTTGATCATGATTTCTGATTTAAGAAAAAAAAAAATAGCAACTATTCTACAATACAACACATATTTTTCCAGGCATGTGAGATCAGAGACTGCAATATACAGCGAATGGTGGAGAGTGAAGTGGGAAGACGTAACATTGAGGACAGCCTCAACAGCTGCATCGTTTTACTCCATGAAACGTCAGGTACAGTGTTCGTATCAAAACCCTGCGTTCAGAATGACAAAACGGTCTAAGCAGTTTACCAATTATACCCCGCTTTGCACGTGAATTTGCGTGCAAAGCGGGGTATAATTGGCAAACAGTTTGTACCGTTTTGTCATCCTGAACGCATGGCAAGATTGTAATCTGCTTCGTCATGTATACATGGCGGCCATGCTAGATGCATGAACCAGCTAATATTTTAAGCGTATATGTCGCCAGGCTAACGAACCTCTTATACCAAAACCTGAGTATAAGTCAATCTTGCACTGCTTCGTTCAGGAAAGTCGCGATGTATATTTTTGTAAATTTACGGCACATAACAAATACTGATTGTTATATCACTCATAATATTAACAATATATTTATTTTTCATTTATTTTGTATTTGGATCATTTTAATATTCATTCCAGATTCGGTCACAAGATGATGACATTTCGTTATCACATGCCACACAAAAAGCGTATCTCCAAACAGCTGGTGTTTATAAAGTATGTTAAGTAATTACTTCTTATTCTCCTGTAATTTCGGTCAAAATATATAATAGAAAAAAATGTTGTTTCTTCAACGTTTTGGTCGTAAAGTTTTAAAACAATGACGCCTTACAAAATGCAACTATAACTGTTGATAAGATATGTGAATGATCTTATGATTATACACCTAATCACATCCTAAAAAGAGAACCCAACTTAGCAACACGGAATTTGTTGAATAACAAATATTAAGTTTTCTCGGCATTACCTCTGCAAACCTGGACACGCCAGAAACGTAAAATGGAGCTAAATACATGTAGCTTACGTTAGACTCTTTGGACTTCTTGAAAATATTTACATTTAAATATACTACATAATTATTTAAGTAGTGTTTTTATCATGAAATGTACTACTTTTTTCTCACTTTTGTGGGTCCGTTACTCACAATTGCTGTATTAAAATCAGGACCAGCAAAATTTATTATCTATACCAATTCATACACTATTCAGAGACATATAACTTATTTGATAACAAAGGAATACGGCATTAAAATGGCATTGTTCGCAAATTCTTACTATCATCATCATCATCATCATCATCATCATCATCATCATTATCATTATTATTATAATTCCACGTTTTAATTGTACTCTTGTTTTCAAAAAACAGGGCTCAAAAGTGCACATCAAAAAGCTGAATGTGAAATCGTTTACAGTTGATCGGTCACTACTTCTTGAACTCAGAAAGGTAAGGAATGTCTGGGCACTCTCTTGATATGATTTAATACCACACAACCATTCCACCACAGGAGATTGGCAAAGTCGATGAAATAAGACCTTAAATCTTTCGCTTAATCGAATTTCAGGAACATACCTTGCATAATGGAGAACAACATGGTCAAAGCTATGAACACGCCAGGAAATGACGCGCCCGAGACAAATTTAAATAATTCCATTTAATATATTATAAATGCATAAGAATGTACGTTTTCGGGTTGCTATAGGCATAATTAACGGACAAATCCCGAACGTTCATGGTGGAAAACAAGTAAATTCACGTGCTGTGTTTTTTTTATTCTGTAATGATTTTTCATCAATATAGAATTCTGTGTTTGAATAAATTCTCTATTCGTTCTTTTTGCAACAAAAATATTAATTCCATTTTTTCGAGATTCTCAACAAGCGGTTATCCATTTTTCGGGTCTTTGAAAATCTTAACGCTCTCAACGGTCTGCAATTTGGCCTTGAACTTGAAGTTATCATTTTCATTCTAATGGCGCAATTATCTGCTCGAGATTGAAAAAAGTGGTCAGAATTAGTTTTATATGTTTCCTGAAATACACGTTATATTTTCCAGACAAGGCTTTATTTAAACCTTTGAACTTGATCTTCGACACATAAGTTATCGTAAACATTATTCCGATCGGCATGTCTGCTACTGTGAAAGATAATTTTGCCGAAAATTTCGAAATATGTTCTTTTATGATCCCGTAATCATGTATTGAAATTTTCACTGTTTGGCACGTATTCCTACATTGATCTATTCAATTTTTTTAGCTTTTATATCTCAGACCGGAACACCGTAGTAACGATGTATTGGAAAGGCTTGACAAATATCTCACTATATTACAACTATTTAATTTAATTTAATTTTTGATCATTAGCTAAGATTTGATCCCTTGTTTTTGTTGTTTAATTGATTAAAGTACAAATGTATATTCATTTATACAATGCCAATGGCTTATTACTTTAGCTATACCTTTATAAATATTTATTTTGTACATTACATTAGATTCAAGAAGTAACTTGTCAGAATCTGACCCGATTGATTGGTGTTTGTCCGGAGACCAATAATGTATGCATTTTGACAGAATATTGTTCCAGAGGAAATTTGCAGGTAATGTGAAATATTTCCTTTTATATTCATTAAAGACAACAAAGCAACTAGTACTGAAACACAATTATTACCCTGATACTAAGTCAACATGGTTCACATAAAAATGAGATTTCAGCAACAAATTCAAAATCGCTCATTTATCCAGTTGGGCAAAAAACTTCACATTAAATCATTTCGAAAGAGAAGGTAATAGATTTTAGTGAGAGGTTTGCATTTTCAAGGAACGATCAACCAGTAGTTTTGGATGAGGCATTATAAAATAAGGGTGAGGCTAACTTGAAAGAATAAAAGTTGTACGGTTAACTTTTGTACTGGGAGATATTCTTTGAGAATAATTGCAATGCAATATAGGGGCCTACATTTTCATATTCCTTCTAAAGTCAATGCCAAGCTTCTTATGCCCATATAACTGCTGCATCCATGTGTGTCTTAAATAATCCATCAAGGAATTGCACATCCAAAACAATTAATGACCACTACACCATAATCCTTAATTTGTGTGTATGCTCTTTAAAGACTGACAACATGAAACCCTCGCATTCGGGCATTTTATGATACATACTTTGTTTGGTTTTTTTCTTTATCTAAATTATGAACAGAAACTATTTTCGACACATTTATTCATTTATATGTAGTGTAATAAACCCTATAAGTTTCCTTTCAGGATATTCTGCAGAACGAATCCATGCATCTTGACAGAGCTTTCAAGATTTCTCTAGTCAATGACATAGTAGAGGTAAGAAACTATACATTAATCAAAAACATCTAAAAAGGTCACGACATGAAGTGCAACGTTTTAGTTTTAATATAGCGCAGAACTCTTTATTTACTGGCGCACATACTCTATGATTAATATGTGCTTAACATAGAATAACATGTTAGTGTCTCAAAATATCAATGTTATCTGGTCGAGGTTGGGAGAATTTATCAGGACGAGGCTTTGCCGAGTCATGATAATTTCTGGTAGCCAAGACCAGATAATATTGATATTTTAAGACACTTACATGTTATTCTATTAATCATGCAATCATTTGTCAGCGCTTAACCATAGTTAACCCTTAAATATTGAAGAAATTTATGAGAAAGTTTATGCAAATTGTTTCTAAAAATAGACTGTCTGATATCATGTTATGTTATCAAACAGGTGATATCAGGTCAATACAGGCTCCATTGCATGATAATAACAAATATCAATCGTTGCCTCTCATTCAGTACTACAATTATGTATTAGTATATCTACAGAAAAGCAAAAACAGTTGTTAATGATCAAAAGAAGAGGCCGTGATTCAAGAAATTTATGCGCAGCCATCGTTCTAAAAGTATATGACCAATGTATTTAGCCTGTGACTCATCTTATAGGCCTTCTCGTCGCGTTTCTTATGGCCTCGTATCGAGGCACTAATCATCAGGCCCAATACAGAATATCCAAAAGAAAAATCTGATTATCTTTCACATATGAAATAAATACATGCAGGTATGCATATTGGAAATTATTCCAAAATCCAAGCAATACAAATTCTAAACGGATGTCCGGGAATGACAGAGTTTTTACATACAAAGAAGGACGACAATGACATTTTTCGTGTTCCAAAGATTACTTATCATTGATGCATCCAATTGTTTATCATCCGTAAAGCCATAAACAGCTAAAGTTCGCATTTTATCTTTTTTTCCAGGGTATGTACTATCTACACTCGAGTCCAATCAATGTCCATGGTAGATTGACCAGTTCTCGGTGTGTCATTGACAGCAAGTTTGTGCTCAAGATAACAGGGTTCGGATTAAAAAGTCTTTTTGATGCCAATGTCAGAGGAATCCAGCATAACACAGATATTGGTAAACCTATTCTAGTCCTTTGGTACAATGTATCTCTATGTGAATGTTTAGCAGAGGTACAGATATGAGGGAGTGAAGCCAGTCTTAAATATTCATTTCCAAATGAAACTTTATGTTGTGGGTACTTATCCGAATCGTATCAACGAGACGATTCCAATGAGTACCCAATAAATAAGGTTTAAGAATAAACTAGTAAAAAAATCAAATTTTAAATCGAAAATATCCCCTCTATATATAGCTCTGTATAGGCATACTATGTAGCTTTTAAACGATGTTTCGGTACTTTTAACAACGTTTGAGTATATACAACTTCAAGCTAGGTCGGTACAATATAACGTCCTAAGTGGTGCATGAAATAAGATAAGGGCGCTTAAGGCGTCTGATTCACTCTACAGAAAAAAAATAACAAGCTTTTTTATGTTAATTTTTGTGACTTGTTTATAACTGTTATAACTGTGTTTTTATTCAGTTATTCTGTTTCAAAAGGTTTAGATCTAATTCCTAGATTTTTTTTAAATATATATATATATCAATCGTTGTAGTTATTCTACCTGAATTACTATGGATGGCACCGGAACACCTGAGATTTTATCCACAAAGGAAGTACTCTCAGGCTGGAGATTTGTACAGTTTTGGTATCATACTGTATGAAATGATTACTCGAAATGAACCTTATGTCCATGAGAGTTGGTACAGAAGCTTGCATGGTCAGTATATTATATCAATTGTTTAAGGTAGTGGATCCATAATAGTTCTGCAACGTTTCGGAAGTAATTAACTTTAACAGTGTTAACCGAAGTTGTCTAATGATTTCATTAGGGAACCTCGGTTAACATTGTAAAAGATCATGAGTTACGAAATGCTGTGGAACTATTATGGGTCCACTACCACAAGTGATAGCTTGACCCGCCTTTTGATCTTCAAACGTTATTTATAAAACCAATAGGTATAAAAGGTTTTTATAATATGACCCAGGTCGCGGAAAGGAAATAACCCCGATGAATATTTTTGACAATGCAAAAATGACGTCATAATGCATGTCTGAAGTCATTCGAAAACGGCGTTATATATTTCGCGGAATAACTTGAACTGATAAATTTCTGGAATTCCTCGATTTATCTAAAAAGATTCAGGTCATATTATGAATAGAATATCAAATTTCTGCTCATAAAATACCGAATTTATTAAACTCGTCGTCTAATTCAGATAAAAACTCGGCGTAGCCTCGTTTTTATCTGTTTATAGATAACTTAATAAATTCGATATTCAATGACCACTCATTCAACATCTTCTTTTTATATGCAAAAATATATTTGTGCCTTTTCGTGACATTTCCAACAATTTGAAACTTTTGTGAGGTGCAAACATTCAGAGGGTAGACAGTCACAAACACTTATTAAAGTTTCCTGATTGTCTACAGACACTCTGAGAATGGTTCTTCCTGCTAAGAGCAAGTGAAGACTCTGGTTAAACCTGAGCGAATGCACAGGCTGGTCATAGTCTTTGTTTCCGCTCATTTGAATTTTTTGGAAATCTCACACACAGGCTCATTTTAATAGAAAATGTCTGAGTTCAACATTCATCTTTTTTATTGATGGTTTTGATCGGTCAATCAATATTTGATTGGCGGCAGTGATCTGGTAACTGTGTTTTTTTCGAAAGCCGTAGAAATCTTCTGGTCTTTTCTGAATATTGTGAAATAATTTGTAAAGATAAATACGAATATTTTGCTAAATAGAAATAGTGATAGCTAGTAAATACCCGTTTGATATTATTTACATTCTTATTATTCGACAAATGAATTCTCGAGGAATGTTCAAGAATGATGTTTCTTTAGAAGTAAGTAACCTTTTTTGCGAATCACTTTATCGTATTTGCGTTGTGCACCAGATACCCTTGAGCGTATAAAGAAAGGAGGTTTGATGCCAACTCGTCCCTCCTTGGAGAAAGATGCGGATTACGAAGATTTGTTTAAGATAGCGGTGAACTGTTGGCAAGAAAATCCACACGACCGACCAACTTTTGGGAACGTTCGGCGTGAGCTCAAATATCTAGGCCTTCAGAAGTAAGTTCTTGTTCAGGTCTTCCTAACAATATTGTAGCCATATAATACACTCAAATCCGTTTTTAAATTCAAACTTTAAGTTATGAAACATGCTTATTTCCTAAAATTGAAGGCTAGTTGATAGGGACCATTCATTTCGACCCAAGTTCTTGGTTGTGAAACGTATTGCTCAACTGCATGAACCTTTATTTGAGCCCGTGTGTGACATTTCCAACAATTTCAAATGCCGGTGCGCATAGTAAAGACTGAGCAGCATGTGCATTCGCACAGTCTGGCCAGATTCTTCACCATGTATATATAGAAAGATAATGGCCAAATACATATTCTGACTGTCAGCATATATTTCATTTGCATAATGTCGTTGTCAATGCTGCTGAACATTTGTACCCCGGGCACGTGTGAAATTATTGGAATATCTTGCACAGGATCATATCTCTGCATCTTCCATTTAACACCTTGTACATAAAATAGTTGAATGGTTGGATGAAAACAGAGAGCATGTATTATGAATTTCCACAAAGCTATTATATCATTTTCAATTTTCTTTTTATTTTTTATTTATTTTTTTTTTTTACTTTTTTTTGTAATTCATGGTATTTCAATATATAAGTTCTGGAAATAAATTTACAGGGGGAAGCATGGAGTACAAAACGTGCTGGATATACTGTTAAATAGAATGGAACAGTATGCTAACAACCTTGAAGGTCTTGTTGAGGAGAGGACACAGCAATTTTTGGAAGAAAAAAGAAAATCAGAAGAACTTCTACATCAAGTTTTACCCAAGTAAAAACTGTCTTCGGTGTTGTATACATAGTCTTTACATGCATTGTAACAGTTTTCGGTATTTCTTTTTTTTTTAATGAAGCTAATAATATTTCTACAAAGCTGAACTTATACACCAACTTATTCTATTTTTGAAACAAGAATAGTACAAAACAACAGAGCCAGAATGGCCCTTAATCGCTCATCTGAATTTTATTAGATGTCACCAAGGTAAGATTCTGACAAAGTTTCATTCAAATTTGCCTAGAGGTTGAGGAAATGTAATTTCAAGTGTTCAAAGTGAAAAATGACCCTGCCCTGCTATGCCTATTTTGTGGCCAAATCAGAATGTCTCAATTTTGTTTGAAAATGGTCACCGAAGGAACATTCTGGCAACGTTTCATTGAAAATAGTCCTTTGGTTTAGGAGGTGATCTTGTTCACAGATTTCATAGTGCGAAAAGGTCCAACCACACCTACTATATTTATGGGCCGACCAGATTTTCACAAACCTGATATTACGAAGAGAGGAAAACTAATGCCTAAATCAATTGAAATTACCAGATTAAAGATTCAAAAGTAAAAAAGATGCCCCGCCCTGCCACGTCCATACTTGGGTATTAATTAAAACTTCACTTACAACTCTTGAAAATGGCTACACAAGAAACATCTCTGCCAAGTTTGATTTAAATCAGCCTTCTTGTTACTGGGGAGATGTTTAAAGATTACGGGGTAAAATAAGCCCCGCCATGCCGCGCTCAGATTTAGGGATTAATCGAAATTCAACTTTGAAAACGGTCACCCAAGGAACATTTCTGCCGAGTTTGGTTGAAATCTATTCATAGGTTACTGATGAGAAAATGTTTAAAGATTTCGTGGTCAAAAATAACCCCGCTCTGCCACACCAATATTTGGGGATCAATCAAACCGACACGAGCAATTTTTGAGAAGGGTCACCTAAGGAAAATTTCTGCCAAGTTTGGTTAAAACCACCCATTGGTAACTGAGAAGATTTTAAAGAATAATTGACGGCCTCTGACGACCGACGCACATCGCACGACTGACAAAAGGTGATTGCAAAAGCTCACCTTGATCACGTTGTTCTCAGGTGCGCTGAAAAGGCTTACATGCCAAACAAAATGCCGAAACCGTTATCGACGAATGACGGGCGCGTTATTTTTACTAGATCTATTTTGAAATTCTTTTCTTTCTTCGAAATGCCTACTTTGTATATGATTTTCCAGAAACAAAAGACTGTCGCCATTTTACCTATGAGTGATAGGGTTTCAACCTGTCGAAGTTGGCTCGTTGGTCAATGGTAAGTGTGCTCGACTCGTCATCTTATGATTGAGGTTGAAATTGAGATTCTAACCTGGGGCGGGTAGTGTATTTTTAGGACACTTTATAGACAGAGTCATGGTACGATCTCGAATTAGTGAGTTCCACGATGGAAATAATAGTATTTCGTTTCTGGATCGTGTTACCTCGAGTAAAAAACAAAAAGATATACAATACAGTATGGCAACAGCAAACATTAATTCATTCAATTCGGTATATAATCGATGACAATTCTAAATAAATGTGTAGTCTAAGATTTCAACATATTTTACCTTGAATAAAATGACATTGGTCTTGACAGGTGACCTTAAAATTGGTACCGACAAAAAGGTCTTGACACTTACCAGTCAAAAGTTATTGCAAAATTTAAAGCTGTTCTTTCACAGATTGGAAAAAATGTGATTTTTGAAAATTTTCGTAAAAGCAATCGGAAGTAACAATCTCATCATGTTGAAGCCTTCAAAATAAAAAGTTTCAACATGGTAATCCATGGAAAGAAAGCCTGATATTCCTGTATTTAGCGCATTTATTTTCCAAAAATTAAGCATCTACTAACGCCTAAAAAATAATTCTTCAATTTTGAGCCAACTAGTTACGCATGTGCATTATGCATATTTGCCTTGTTTAATCAAAAATTAAGGTAAAAGTATTTGAGAGCTGGAAAAGTTATATCATTACAAGCAAAAATGAAATATTATTCACGGATAAGAACGATTTGAAAATTATAGACTGGAAATTGATAGACCGGATACCTTACTTTGCTTGCCGCTTCAAAAGAATAAGTTACAAAATTATTGAAATATGTTGTTTTTAGTGCCGATGCCCTTGGGCCAGCCATTGAGTTATCTCAAAATAAATACATTTCCAAATCTAAGAACAAGTTTTGCATTTTTCCTATGAAAAACTTCGAAAGAGCAGCTTTTAAGGATTTTGGAGGCCAAACGAACAGGATAAAAATGCCCCTATCAATTAATGTTGGGGCATAACCCCCCCCCCCCCCGCCCATCGTAGACCTATGTGGAAAAGCAGCTTATGTAATGGTGTGAAAATACTTTAAATCCTTAGCCAGGTGCTTCAGCTACTCAAATATGACATAGAAATGTTAAAAACGGCGTAAAACCCCGTTCAAACAAAAAAAAATCATTTTTTTTAAAATAAGATTAATTACTTTATGTGCCTAATACTGGCTTTATCGGCATGTTTATATTTATTGTTGGATCAATTAAGTACTTGTTAATAACGGTTTTTAGCTCCAGAGGCCAAAGGCCAGCGAGCTTCTGTCATTAAGGGGTGTCCGTCGTGCCTCAGTCCGTGCTTGACCTTTTTCTTTAAACATCTTCTCCTCTTAAACCAATGGGCAAGTTTAAACGAAACTTAGCAGAAATGTTCCTTGGGTGAACCTCTTCTTAAATTGTTCAAGAAATTTTGATTGCCCCCCCCCCCCCCCCCCCCCCCCAAATATTGGCGTGGCAGGGCGCGGCTTATTTTCACAATTGAATCATTTAAAATCTTCTCCAAAACCATTGCGGTTTGTGACGAGCTAGACACACATGTTATTTGGGTGACCCTCTTCTTAAGTTGTTCAAGAAATTTTGATTGACTCGAAAATATGGGCGTGGCTTATTTTCACTAAAAAAACATTACTATTCTCCACCCTAGATATTTTCCTTGAGAGACTCTCTTCCTAAGTTGTTCAAGAAATTTTGATTCGCCCAAAAATATGGGCGTGGCAGGGTGTCCCTTATTAACACTTTAAAATTTTTAAACATCTGCTCTTCTTAAAACCAATATGGCGGATTTTAACGAAATTGACAGAACTGTTCCTAAGGTGACCCCTTCCTTAAGTTGTTAAAGAAATATTGATTTACGCTAAAATATGGGTTTACTTTATTTTCCCTCTAAAATCTTAAAAAATCTTCTATTCCCAAACCAATCGGCGGATTTTGACGAAACTTGGCAGACATTTTCTTTGGGTGACCCTCTTCTTAAGTTGTTCAAGAAATTTTGATTGACCCTAAATATGGCCGTGGCAATTTGTTACTTTTTATCACTGTTAAATCTTCTTTTTTTTTAAATCTCCCCTCAAATCATTGGGTGGATTTGATGAAGCTTGGCAGACATGCTACTTAGATGGCACTCTCCTTAAGTTGTTCAAGAATTTTTTTGTCCCCAAAATATAGGCGTGGTAGGGCATGGCCTTTTTTCACTTTTTTTAGCCGGGTATAATGAAATTTGACATGGATGTTCCTTGGGTTACCCACTTCTTAAGTTGTTCAAGAAATTTTAATTGACCCCCAAATGTGGGTGGTGCAGTGCATGCCTTGTTTTCACAAAGTTTATTGTCATTCTACCATGCTATATTAAGTATTGTTTCATTATTAAAGATTCGTAAAAATGATAATACAGAAACTTTTCCTTCTCACAAGTAATACTTAATCTATATTGAAAAAAAGACTTTCCAATTTAGTTTTGTCTACACTTAGGAATATCGCCGAAGGCGGCACTCGTCCTTTCAAACTTTTTGTCTCCCACAAATGGATACATAATAGTAGACCTGTTTGTGATAGCAGCTGGAGGCTAGAAAAGGATGTTATGGTAGCATTGGTGATAGAAATACCAGGATTACACTGCTAGCTGCTCCAGCCGCCCCAATAATTTCTTTTTTTATTTTCCATATCTTACTGAGTTTGTCATTGATATTAAAGCCAGTGGAGTGATACAGGCCCTCTTGTGCCTCTTGTTTATGTGTGCATTTATTTCTATCAAAATTTGACTAATGAATATATATCCATGGAGAATCAATGCATTAAATGAAAAAAAATGATTGAAACAAGCAACTTTTTGCTTTATTATGCTTTATGCACAAATGTATATTTAGATTCACGTTAACTTTAATATGCGATTGCAATTTATGCCTTTTTTTATAGAATAATAATCACATTACATATAGACTTCTGTGATAGATATACATGCGCATAGCTTAAAGTAGCTACAGATCAGTTTTAATAAGCTAATCGACACCAGTTAAATTAATATCTAATCTAAATGATTTCGTGTTTGTAGGAGTGTTGCAGAACAACTGCTAACTGGTCAGCCCGTGCATGCTGAAGCCTTCGAGAGTGTTACAGTATATTTCTCGGATATCGTCGGCTTTACAAATATTGCAGCTAGCAGCTCGCCTTTCCAGGCAAGTTTATGGGCACTTTAGTATTACCCAGCCCATGTTCAGAATGACAAAGCGATGAATACTGTTTGCGAATTATACCCGCTTTCCGCGTGCACTAGCGTGCAAGCGGGGTAAAATTGACAAACAGTTTGCACCATTTTGTCATCCTAAGCGCAGGGAAGAATTCACAACGAGACTTTCTTGTTCAAAGAAACATTCGATTATGTTCACTTTCTTATTACCACTTAAGGTTTTCATTTAAACAAAAAACTAATAACATCAGATAGTATATTTTTCATTTCAAAGAGCTACCAAAATGGTCGAATGAAGACGAAAGAGAAATGGTATGCTTTGAATGTATTGTGTAAAATAATCCATGTGTTCACATTTTTAGATTGTAGACTTTCTGAACGACCTCTACACCTGTTTTGATTCCATCCTCGAAAATTTCAACGTTTATAAGGTATGTTATGCCCATCATGTATTCAAGGATTTCACAGTCTCGTCTTACATATAAGGAACAAATTGCAAATTACTAATACGAACATTTGTATGGCGTATTGTTTACGTTAACTTTCCGTCTAGCATTCTCTCCATTCGGAACAATATCTCAGCTACCTCTAACCATAACCTGCCAATCTGTCATTCTGTTTATGAAATACTCCATTAGAAAAACTGTAAAGGAAACAATGACTTCATTTGATATTCGCGAGATTCATTGTTCTATTCTTGTGTTATTCGGAAATATCTCGGTATATCTATAAATGAACACAACTCTATGAGTTTTCATACGAATATTCATCTTCGTATAGTGGATGGGATTATGCTGATTCATAGAAAAGGAGAATCAGAGGAAAATTGACATTATTATTCGACAGACACACCATTTTAACCAGTATTTTGCATATACATTTGTATTTTTCATGTTGGTCTGAACTCCCGTATATGTAAAATCACCCGTTCTTATACAATTTCAGGTGGAAACAATTGGTGATGCCTACATGGTTGTCTCTGGTTTACCGGAAAGAAATGGGAATGACCACGTGATTCAAGTTGCCCGGATGTCTCTCGAGATTTTAGACAATGTCAGGAATTTTACAATACGTCATCAGCCAGACACTCAACTGAAGGCCAGGATAGGCTTACATTCAGGTTTGATTTCTTCATGACTTTAATTAAATTGGGCTGTTACTTGTTTCATCGATTTGTCTTTTTTGTTGTTTTTTATTGCAAGCACCCATTAATCATGTAAATCATTTCGGATTTGAACAAAAACAATACGCGAAAACGTCATTAAACTATCTTAGTGCATTATGAAATAGCAAGATTTTTGCATGCAGATAATGTTTCGGCACGAAAAATCTTACACATACTCAACTGTGTGTACCCCTTTCTTTCCATGTCTTACTATAAAATATCACAAAGACTAGACCTATACTAGTTGAAATTCCTTTCACCAAGACTTTGAGATTGTATTCATTATGCCATTTTGAAACCATTCACGGAGATGCTTTGTTAGGTGGCCTACTTTTGTTTAACCAATAATAGCCTAGAACAATCTTGATAGCACACAAATACTATCCAACCATTCATGTTCAAATTTGCATCAGTTTAAACCTTATTTGTCACATTGAATTTTGTTTCAAACAAATCATCGGGTTTTTTTTTCAACCAGTCTAGCTCAAATTTTAACAATAAAAAAATCAACTACGAAGTAGAAAGACTAAGGTAGGTTTAGACTATCTTAGTCTATACTATCTTCGAAAACTTTGTATATATACGTCATGAACCTACCTTGCGTTCAGGGTGACACAACGGTGCAAACAATTTGCAAATTATACCCCGCTTTGCGCACAAGTGAATGTGCAAAGCAGGGTACAATTGGCAAACTGTCTGCACCGTTTGGTCACCCTGAACGCAGGGAGTGACTAAACACGAGAACGCGAGAGTTGCAAAAACTTAATTGTTGAACAACAGGTTCAGTATGTGCCGGTGTAGTTGGCAGAAAGATGCCAAGATACTGCTTATTTGGAGATACGGTCAACACAGCTAGCCGTATGGAATCTACCGGCGAGGGTAAGACAAACTGTCATAAATACGGGCCCCATAAGGGAAAACTTTAAAACCTATAAATATATTTTGTTGATAAAAAAAAATTAAATTCACGATTTCAAGTACTTTTATTAAACCAATAATCTTGTGCTTTAATTTACTGTATTTTTCCGCTTCTTACTTAAGCCGCTTCCTTCTTTGAGTAGGGAATAGACAAATGCATTGATTAAAAAGAACAATTAATCAAATTATCAATTAATCAATTTATCAAAGACAGTAGGTTATCAAAAGCCAGACATTTTGGGAAAATATCAGTATTATTTGCATCAATTTCTCTTCTGAGTGTCTTGAAAAGAGTCTTTATATTTCCCCAAATACATGTAACCGAAAAAAGTCTTATCTTAAAGGTACCTGTTGGGGCGCCTGTGCGCCAATATTATCCTAATCTGCAGCGTGTCCATGTGGACAATGAATATTATATGTTCATGGTTATCACTATGATGTGTTTCTTTTTATGGATCAATTTCCAATTACAATACTTCCGTTCACTTTTAAATTAACATATATATGCAAAAATTGATATCAACCGAAATCATCGTTTAATAGGCGACACGCCGTCGTTTGGTCAGTGCATCAGTGAACTAAACGGTATTTTTCTAACGCTTATAAAAACTTTATTTGATGTACTAACAAAAAATTGCCTTTCAAGTTACGACTTAATTCAGCTGTAAATATAGAATTCTGAAACCGGAACATTGGTTGCTCCGGTCACTTTCCTGCAGATTGTGTATCACTAGACAAGGCTCGAAGACCTACAGTGATCCACTATTAAGCCGCGGTCATATTAATTAAATGGACGCCCCGTGGCGTCAGCAGATAATTTCGTCTTCAGCGGTATTACTGGTTTGGCGCCTATTTATTTTCCGATTAATGTGTTCCAAATTATTTAAGACAAATTCCATTTTCTACATTTGATTTGAACAAAGAATATGCTCTTTTAGGTATGCGTATACACATCAGTCAAGATACCAAAGATCTTTTAGATACGGTTGGAGATTTTATCACAGAAGAGCGGGGTACAATCGACGTTAAGGTAGGTTAATGGATTTGTTTACCATTATCAGCCTTTTTTAAAATGAAAATTAGAGACCCATGTGGTCCTGAGACGCTCCACTGATTATCGTTTTTTTTTCTCCAAAAGCTTATCTGATATTTCAATTACTAGATTGTTTTAGTTTGAAGACAATCACATAATATCTGTTGACGTAATCACAAAAAAACAAGATTGCGCGAAGTGATATTCCAAAAGGCCCCCTTTCTCGTGTTATCAGACGGATTATCCTCATTTTCAAAAGTGACCATCATTATGACCCTTTAATCATCTAGTGAAAAATCCAAGAGAATCAGATAGTATTTGTTGACATAATCACGAAAAGAAGATTGCATTATTTCAAACTCCATCAAGCCTCCTTTTCCTATGTTTTCTGAGGGATCATCCAATTTCTTTATAGTGACCCTACCATCGTTATCTGAAAGTTTTAAGAGAATCCGTTAATATTTGAGGACTTTATTGTGTAAGAAAGATTGCGTTAAGTGAAATTCTATAAGGTTCCTTTTGTCTTTTTTTTCAAAATGGTTGTTCACGTTTTTGAAAGCGACGATCGCTGTGACTCTTCTACCAACATTTGCAACCTTCGTGAAAACCTGATAAAATTTGTGGACTCTATAGTGTAAACAAACTAGAGACGCTTGAGCGCCTGAATCGCTCCACAGGCCTGAATATCCTGGTAATGATTATTAGAGGATGATAAGGCTGTATAAAACAAGGATCATTTCAGTGAAATTTGTTTAAAACCCAAAAATATAAATTTCAACACTAACAGAATGTCACTGCACAATAAACTGGTACTTTGTCCACAAAATTTTGATTGTAGATCTTTCCGCTTTTCATTAAACACCACTATAAGGGTGTTACTTCACAATAATCGTTTGTCATCAAAACAAAATTCTAACTAATGATAATGAGAAGTAAAATATCAAATCCAATATATTTATCTGCCCAATGGCTTAGAGTGCAGTCAACTCAGCTTTTCTTTCCCACTCTGAACCTCAGAAGGCCACTTTACAACACTTGTCCTCTTTGTGCAGTCACCCTTCGTTCAGCTAAACTGACCAGTTACTCTCAGGGGGTATCTAAGGCTCCCTATTTTATCTAATTTTCTACCCATTTGGAATCCAACAAAGCTTATGTTTCTTCTAACCTACAATCTTTACACGTATTAAATTTATTGAGTCTAAAAAATTAATCATTTAGGTGATCAAATATTCACTTTATATGTTGAAATGTCCTCTGCCAATAAAAAGCATACTGTTCATCTAATCAAATATTTTTGAAGCCTGATATAACTTCACAGAAATAAAATTCCCATGATATTTGGTTTAAAATCCATCTGTTTAAACTTTTAATTTTTTTTTACCCTATATTGGATATTACACCATATAACATATCAAAAGAAATGACCTCCGACAATAAAATACATATTTTGCATCTGATCACAATAATTTTTTGCAGACTGATAAAGGATCACTAAAGAATCATTCCAGTGAAATTCGGTTGATATCCATCACATAGATTCTGAGAAAATGATTTTCAAAGTTTTCACTATATGATATATGGAGAAATGACCTCCGCCCATAAAACACACATTTTTCATCTGATCACAATATATTTTTACAGACTTGTTAAGGATCACTAAAGAATCGTTCAATTGAAATTTGGATTTTATCCATTAATTAGGATCTGAGACGATGATTTTCAAAGTTTCAACTATATAACATATAGAGAAATGACCTCCGCCCATAAAACACACATTTTTCATATGATCACAATAATTTTTTGTAGACTGATAGAGGGTCACCCAAGAATAATTCATGTGAAGTTTGGTTTATATCCATCAATTAGTTTCTGAGAAAAGCCACCTTTTACCATATATAGAAATTAGCAACGCCTACTACAGCCATGATTTTCAACGGATTAAAATTCTTTGAAGGAATCTGATAGAGGGTCACCCAAGGAACATTCCTGTGAAATTTGATTGTAACCCATCCTGTTCTTTATGAGGAGAAGATTTTTAAAATAAAAGTTTACGAAAAGACGGACGCACGGACGCCGGACACCCCGCCATGACAATAGCCCGCTGGCCTTTCGGCCAATGGAGCTAAAATGCATTTAGTGAAATTCTTAAGTAAAATCCTTTAAGGTCCATTTCACGTATTTTCTGACATATTGTCCCTAGTTTCCAAAGCAACTTTCTCTTTGACTCTAAATTCATCTTGTTAAATTTTAAAGAAAATCCAATTAAATTTCTCGACTTTCTTGCGTAAAATAAGATTGTATTCAGTGAAATTCTTAACTGTATTTCCATAAGGTCCCTTTTGTCGTGTTTTCTAACAGATTTAACCCCATATTCGAAAGAGACGATCCTTATGACGCTTCAATCATCATGCTAAAGATTCAAGAGAATCTGATGAGAATTATTCACTTTTTGGCGTAAAAAATAATAAGTAAACGGACGTGATGCACGGACAGACAGACGGGAAACTCGCCGTTCCTGTAGCTCTTCTGACATTTACGAGTAGTCAGTTATGAGATGCAGAATAGACAAAAATGGACAGCAAACGTATTATGACTATAAGTATAATTTTGACTAAATTTCTGCGATTCGAGTATAATATATCGGTGACTTAGCGCAAAACAGTTGTAACTGCCTAACATATAGGCAGTTACAACTGTTTCACGCTGAGCCGTCGATATGAACGATGGATAAATATTTGTCACGTAAGTTTAGTTTGTTTTTGTTCTTTATTTCAGGGTAAGGGTTTGATGACTACTCATTGGTTGACTGACGAAATCCATACAGCATCGGTAGCCTCACTGACAAGCTAATTTGTTGAACAAGTGACCCAACAGGACCAGATTTGTTGAATTATATTTGAACATCTTTCTGTCCTTATTCTAAACCATTTTTGTTCTGACATGACAAATCAGATAACTTGGGAAACTATTCATTTGTTTGGTAGACAGAATGAAATTTTAAATGATATATGATATGTTGTAGTGCTTATGATGGTGTCAATCCTGTTTGAGGTCAATCTGTTTCGACATTTTCAACATGCCGTCAATTTTAGGCAAACATGACGTCAGGTCTTTTAATTTAATTTATATTATCAATTCATCGTGTATTCTGGCAAATGGAGTGCCTATTTCTCTGGCTTGATCCCATTCTTAAATTCACCTACATTTGCTTGTCAATTGCTTTAAACAATATTGTTCTTAAAGTTAAACCGCGTAAACACGTTCAGGTATGCACTATACTTTTATAGCCTCAAGACTGAATAGACACGTCTGTCACAATTGCCCGATCCTAGTCTATTTGACATTTTCTTTTGTATTAATTCTCAAGAATATTTGGTATACAGCCATTCACCAGCAAAAACACAAGAACGTAAGAGGGTCATCAGGAGAGAAATAGCAACTCTATTAGCCTAAAAACCTGATGAATGCTAATGAGAATTCAAGATTAAGAGATGACGTCGTTTAAGCCTAAAATTGACGGCATGTTGAAAATCCTAAAAAAGATTGCCGTCAAACAGGATTGATACCATCGGAGGCACTGAAACATATCTTATATCATGTAAAATGTCATTATGTCTGCGAAACAGATTAATATTGACACAAGTTATCTGATTAGTTATTTTAGAACCATAACGGTATAGAATAAGGACAGATATGATGAAACACCCTGTATTTCTCTTGCCACTGATATCACATGACCCCAGTATTCAGCTGCTCATCCCACATAGGTTTACGATTATATACCCATTGGTGGGAAACAAATAACGGAAAGAATGTGTGCTAACGTCGGGGATTGAACCCGGGACCCCATATTAAGGATTCCGACGTGCTACAAACTGCACTATGACCAGAACAATAGACATCAAAAGCGCTCTCCAGCAACCATTCTTCAGATTCTTTTTTTTTCTTTGACATCCGTAAACTAACCAGGGATATAATATCAATTCGGGGTAGTTTGCAAAAAATAAATTGCTAACTTTGTTTTATCATGTTATTGCTAATAGTTTCAAGAGAATTTGTTTATACATTTCGATTAATATTATGTAAACAGGAATTATTTACATGAATTCGAGGTCTCTTTGTTAGTGTTTGCAAACATATTTCTATTTTGCAAAGGAACAGCATATGATTATATATATACTCTTCAAAAGAAGTTCTTTGACATTTGATCTTTATATGTGCAAATTTCAACTTCGACCATAATATCTATACGCGTATAAATTCAATCAAAGACTGAATGGTCAATGCATCTATACACTGCATTAAAACAGAATTACTTTTTTGACCAAAGACTTGTAACAGAGACGTTAATTAAGGGCGTTACGTCGCACGTGTCCTATTGTAACAAACTCGACCTCTCGCATCTGGTCCCACACTCTCTGAATTGAGATCCTACTATGTCTGGAGACCTCAGTCGTCTTAAAAGATGCAGAAAGATTGAAATATCCCCAAAATCGTTACGGTATTTGACGTGCTAGACGAACGTCGTTATCCAGGGTCAGACGGATCTGACTCTAAACATAACGCTATGAGTCATGTTATAGCGGTGCCAGAGGTATGAGATAGTCTATCCGGAAACAACAAAGTCATCAGTAGCAGCTTGTCTTATAGAGACTACCTTGAAGCGACAAATAAGTGTACGACATTGTTCCTTCGTTTGCTTGACATGTTTTCGTGACAGCTATGTGCCTAGACGTTCAATTTCAAAAGCAATCGAGTTATGGCATTTCAACCACAACCTAATTGAGAGCTATCAGGAATGTCCAGGGAATCTGAAACTGCGCGTGCTGAATGAGAATGTTGGATTTTGCGCAATTTGACGTTGGCGTCTCTATCCAGAAACGTTATCGAGAAATTCATCACAATACATGTGATATTCTTAAATCACAATTACTTTTTACAAATCAATAAAAAAATTATCGAAGCTTTTATATGTATTCAGACAAATCGTATGTTTAATCAGTGTCAAAGAACTTTTTTGAAGAGTATATATACTTCAAGTGATTCGCAAAATATGTTTGTGGACCATTATCATGAGAATCTACAATGCGAAACTCAATAATGCTTCTTCCATGTTTTACTTAGATTCCACACGTTTTTATCTCAAACTCGGGTTTGTGAATCTGTGTCTGTTTGCTTTGGGGTCAGTGTTGCTTTTATCAGTATTGCACCGATATCTCAGCAGTTGGTGCGAATACCCAATTTTCCAGCCGTTTCCCACACTAGTATGACCAGATTTCATCTGAGCCTCTGAATGCCCTTGTGATTTTTTTTAGCAGGACTTTCATCCTTTCTAAACAGAATGTTGTAGATGTATTCCTTTGAGAATTGTTATAAAGCTCTTGTTAGGTAAAACAGCTTCCGTGCTATTACAAAAGTACAATAGGAAATTAGGTTTAAGCATATTCAGACTATCAATCTAAATGCTTCTTCTCAGGGTTGACATTAGTCCCTAAGATCAACAAACAACTAGATGTTATAGTTCCGCAAGAAAGAGTGAGGTCCGAGAAACCGTTATCTCCTATCATTTTCAATGTAAAACTGATCTTTGATCACTCACTTGAAATAGCAGGTCTATACTTATGGATATTTTCTGTCAAGGTGTTCTAGAGTAAATCGATTTTGTGCGTTTCTTATCAATACCGGGCCCTTTATCAAATGAAGCAATCCTCACGAGCTTATGATAATCTTGTAAAAGTTTGAAGAGAATCTTAAAGCTGATAATATTTGGATTTTTTTAACCCTTGTCATGCTGAACCTGGAATATTCCTGCTTTGGCAGAAGCTATAGACAAACATCAGCCTGCACATATGTGCAGTCTAATGTTAGTCTCCACCACCAGTATATCACTTTCAAACCAAATTGTCCATAGATTTAGTTTTTAAACAAAAATTGACCTACTGTTGAAACTTTCAGTGCTTTTTGCCCTTTGATTTTGATGCATTTTTTTTCCAAAATTTATTCAGCATGACAAGGGTTAATATTCAACCGCATATAACCACGTTTTGGGCTACAAGTTTCAAATGATAACAAGGTAATATGAAAATCGACAAATCTTTACTTCAAAGAAGTGGACAAAATGTATATACATATACCATTTAACAAAAGACGTAAAACAAAAATGCTTCACAAATATACCAAAAGGAGAATTCTTATTCTGAAAACTAGCTGTTACCTACAAACTAGCGGGACATTTGTTCCGAGATGCTCTGCTGGCTCCATGTTGAAGCGCTAGTAAATTCCAAAATGATCATATAAATCATAGAATTCAAGTTGCCTTTTCAAAAATGGGTGCCTTCTACGGGTGGCTTACACTCGGATGTTGTTCAGTGGATATAATTTATGTAAAACATGAGGAGAATTATGCACAAAATTGATACAGAATATCCGAAATGTCTGTAGGAATACCAAGGCCCGAGGTTATAAAACTTTTCTCAGGCTCAGGCTCAATTTTCTCAAATTTTAAATAAAAATAAATGTTTGAAAATTAAAGATAATATTAATAATTTGTTATTTATATTAACTTTATGATATCATCTTTTATGTTAATACATTAACATGTGTAATAAAACAATTACGGCTTTAATCTCAAATTGAAATTTGAGAAAAAATTGAATAAAGCCTGAGAAAAGTTTTACAACCTCGGGCCTAGATATCACCAACATCAAAGTTTTCGAATGACGACGATACCGTGGATCGCATTACCTCGACTTTTCGCAAACAGCAAAGCTGAAATTAGTCTTTTGAATCCCTTTATGAACCCTCGTTCCCATGCCACTTATCAAACCTGACCTGATGTCGAACGGGAGAATTCTGAAGTAAGTTTCTCCGTAAGTTTGAAGATAATCTGGTGAAAATCGTGTTCTTTATCCATTTAATAGTAATATTCCATAGCAAAGTTACACTAGTTCCCCTTTCCCATACCAATGTTTGGAATTAACTTGATTTCTAAGGAACATTTATTAGCCTTCTAAACCGTTCTCTGCAAGATAATCCGATGAAATGTGCGGACCTAAGCTTGTAATCAAGGATCCTTAAATAAAAGTCGCAGGGTCCTCTTTCAATGTAATAAAATTGATCTGGCTAATTTAGAAGTTATCTGCATAATAGTAAGAATTTTTCTGTGAAAATTCAAAGAGAATTCTATTAGAGCTGCTTGGACAGCTGATTTGCTCCACAAGCCTGAATCTACTGATATGATTAGATGAGAATTTAGGTGAATGAATTAATTTTTATTTCAAGTAAATAAGTGTTTTTAAGTGTCACATGCTGGAGGAAAATGCAAGATTGATGAATAACATATAGAAAATTGACCTCCTCCTGTTAAAAACATATTTTCATCCAATCAGAGTAAATTTGTGCAGCCATTTAATGGGTCAACACAGGAACATTCCAGTGAAATTTGGTTGATATCCATCGGTAAGATTCTCAGAAAATTATTTTCAAAGTTTCAACTTTATAACATATAGAGGAATGACCTCCGCATACACATATTTTTCATCTGATCGCAATATTTTTTGTAGACTAAAAAAGGGTCACTAAAACACCATTCCAATTAAATTTGGATGATATCCAAGAGTCTGAGAAAAGTCAGATATTGCCATATATGGAAACTAGCCATGCCCATTATAGCCTTGTTTCTTTTCAAAGGATAAAAAAATCTTTGAACAACTTAGAGGGTCAACTAAGTATCATTCCTGTGAAGTTTCGTTTCTGGAGAAATATTTATAAAAATAGAAAAAAATACACAATGATGCACGACGGACACAGCGCCATGACAATAGCCCCAGTGGCCTTCGGCCAGTGTAGCTAATAAAAATGTATTTAAATGGTGTAAACCTGAGTTTCAGGATCAGTTTTCCTTCGTTCCATGACAGAATTGACCTAAGTTCGACTGGACCATTTTTTTTTGTTATGCAGCTTTATATGGTGAAAGAGACAATATGCGCATGCTCACATGATCAGTATTATTTTGTGAGGTTTCATGAAGATCATATTATGAATAAAAGAGGAGTTGAGTAAACTAGAAATTTAACATGGCAATCCCCATTTTCCGCGACACAGCATTATTGGTCAAACGGTCATTCTTTAAATGACAATGGACGAGGAGATGAAACCCATAAACATTCAACTTCGACAGCGTACAAAAGAAATGGACACTATCGTAACAAGAATGCGTTAACCCTTTGCTGTTTAATCCTGCTTGTTACGTGCCTGTGATTTTATGATTGAGAAAACATTGTGAAACAAGATGTGTTTGTGAAACACGAATGCCCACGTAACGGCATTTTTTTTCAAAGTTTGACCTTGACAGATGACCTTGACCTTGTCACATGACCTTGACTTTGGTACCAGCGGATGCGGATCATTGAGATCTATCATCTTGCCAAATATTAGCTTTGTATCTTGAATAGGCTTGAAGATATTGGCAAGGTTAAGTTTTCGGGTTAAGTTTTCGGACGTTTGACCTTGACAGATGACCTTGACCTTGTCACATGACTTTAACTTTGGTACCAGCGGATGCGGATCATTGAGATCTATCATCATGCCAAATATTAGCTTTGTATCTTGAATAGGCTTGAAGATATTGGCAAGGTTAAGTTTTCGGACAGACGGACGGACAGACGGACGGACGGACAGACAGACAGACAGACGGACATGCGTAAAACAATATGCCCCCGATCTATCGATGCGGGGGCATAAAAAGGAGAAATTGCTTCTGACAAGCAATTTCTTCTTTTTCCACACTATTTTCTATCCTACTGAATGGCTTTTTTTCAAATTAAATCCACTTTAAATTTTCGTCTGCAGGACCTTTGAATTTGGACAGGTCCAAAATTTTGTAAAACCGGAAAGGTTTAAGGGGCGAATGGACAACTGCAAGGTGAGATGGAGAGGAAACATACCATCAACGATTCCCCTTTTTTCATATCGTAAGAGGGTGACCAAAATGTATGCAGCTTGAATAAGATATTTTTGTTGACCAATGATATGTTAAATAGCGGCCATACTTTACTCACTTTCAAACAATAAAATGGGCCTGTGCGTGACATCTCTCACAATTTGAAATGTTCGTGTAAACATTGAGATGCCCAGACAGCCAAATCTGTAAACATAAAGTTATCCGATTGTCTACAGATACTTTGAGACCTTATATATCTACTAAGGGCATAGTCAAGCCCCTTTGTAAGACTGTGCGGATGCACAGGCTGGTCATGGTCTTTGCTTTGCGCTTATTTGAAATTGTTGGAAATCTCACGCACAGGCTTAAATGTTCTTCTCATAACAGAATTTATCTGTCAGCGTGATTACCACAGTCGATAGAGCACCGGACTTCAAAATAATTGAAGGGCGTTATCGTGGGATGATTCCTGGGCTAGCACACTTTCAGATGAGACGTTAAACCGAGGGCTCCTGTGACGGTGCTATCCATCGAGCAAATTAAAGAACCATGGTAGATTTTAGCAGTAGTTTAGACATGTACCCTTGCACTATCCCCCTTAACAACTAACCGTATTTTAAGGACGTCTATGGAACGCCAGAGCTGTCATATATGCTAAAAATATGTTACATACAGGCAAAATAACAAGGCAGCGAGATGTAATAATAATACATGCAGATAAAACATCAATACGTGAATATCAAATTCCAATACACGAAGATAAAACATGAATGCGTGAATATAAAACTTAAATGCGCGAAGATAAAACACCAATGCGTGATTATAAAACGTCAATACATGATGATAAAACAATATTGTGTGAATATAAAACTTTAATACGTGAAGATAAAATATCAATGCGTGAATATAAAACTAAAAAATACGGAGATTAAACAGCAATGCGTTAATATTAAAGTTTAAGACTCCAATGCTTGTATATGAAACTTCAATACACGATGGTAAAACATCAATTTGTGATTATAAAACTTCAATGCATGAAAGTAAAACATCAATGCGTGAATATAAAACGTCAATACACGATGAGAAAACATTAATGCGTGAATATAAAATTTCAATATACGAAGATAAAATATCAATGTGTGAATATAAAACTAAAATACACTGAGATAAAACATCGATGCGTGAATGCAAATTTTCATTACGCGAATATAAATCTGCAATGCGTGAATATAAAACTTGAATACATTAAGATAATATATCAATCCATGAATATAAAACTTCAATACATGAAGATAAAATATTAATGCATGAATATAATGCTTAAATACACCAAGATAAAATATTAATGCATAGATAAAATACATCAATGCATGGAGGTTAAAGATTTAAGCATGATTATAATACTTCAATACACGAAGATAAAACACCGATGTCTGAATATTTAACTTCTATGCAAGAAGGTAAATTATCAATGTGTGAATATAAAACTTCAATTTTCGAAGATAAAACCTCAATGTGTGAACATAAAACTAAAATACACAGAGATAAAACAATAACATGTGAATATAAAACTTCAATACCTAAAGATAAATTGCAATGTGTGAATATAAAACTGAAATACGTGAGGATAAAACATCAATGCACGATCATAAAACTTTAATACACGAAGATAAAACATTAATATACAAAGATAAAAACTCAAGATACGAATATAAAACATTAATATGCAAGGGCGTAGTTAGCGGAACGGCCGGTGCGGTTTTCGTCGCACCAATAATTTTTCTGAAAATGACCGCTTCAAAATAAATACCAGATAGAAAAAAAATCAAACAATTTTTATTACAATTTTGACTCTATGAGATGAAAATATCGTCCTTGTTTACTACTACCAGAATGCCAAAGTAAAAGCCTAGCTTATATTCAGCCTTTCAAGACCGATTATAGCTGCCATAGCATCCTCGGCGTAGGTCTACGGAAGAATACCGTGTCTGTGCGATTTTAGCTAAATAATAAAAACCTTGAAAGACCGTAAAGCGGACTTTGTTGAAAAAAAAAATCAAAAAAAAAAAAAAAAAAAATCCGCTGCACAACCACTGTTCAGGCGCTGAGATCGTACCATCAGCGTACGATATTTTGATTCCGAAATTTAACCGCAACATCCTGCAGTGTCCACACGATCACTGCACATGGGTGACTGTGTTTACTGTCGAACGATTATAATCGAGTAAATCTAGGGGAAAACCCTGATCTTACAGTCTCCGTAATCATTAAATCATCAGGAATCATTAAATTATCGTGGTTGTCGTGTAAACACCAGGGATCTGTTTGACAAGTTGAGAGATTATCATAGATTTTCGGCAAATGTGAAGCAGACTTAGCTCTAAATCTTGACCGAATTTCTAGTATATCGTTGGATACATATACCAGATAACGGCGTATGGGATAGCATTATTACATAATAGTTCCTTCACAAATTTCTGATACTGTTTTCACAAATCATGCATACAGCGCATTATTTTGTCATCTGACAAACATCGCAATGTTCGGTAAAATCGTTATTATCTATCAGAATTATCTTACAGAAAACCCGACGAGGAATACAATATCAACTACGCATTATAAATTATAAAAAGAATTAAATTCCACCAAAAACGTTGTTACCATAGCAAACGAACTATGAACAATACATATTCTTTAACATTCTTCATGTTATAAACTTGAAGGCTTAGAGGTTTTAAAAATTTGCATATGGTATAGTGGGAAAACATTGACATGACTGACCGTAACCTCTATTAGCATACATTTCATGCTAGACTGATTGTCACATGGTATTCCTGTTAGGTCTCGTTTAACTTCGTGAACCAAGTTTCATAATAAATACAAATTAAATGACACTGTGATGAGTAGACACATATCATTGCACGTGGAAAGAGTAAACCTTCAGAAGACGAAAGACAGTGGTTCGAGTCACTATGACAGCATGTTTATTTTTCCTCGGGTTTGATAGAGTTTTTTTTTTCTTTTGAATTATGTTGAAGATCGCTCGATTCTCAAAGAGATTTGCTGTATGTTATAAACTATTTCTTTTGCCCGTTGTTTTTTTGTGTTTTTTAAAGCTTCTTTTTTTTCGGTTTATGCGAGGCTCGAACGCTTAACTGTGGATGCCTGGTATTTCTCTTACGAATACTACCACGACAACTCTTCCGAGACTCCAGTTACTAATCCCATATAGGTCTTCGATTATCAACCAAATTTGCCCTTTAGCCTAGCCATTTGACAGCGTTTTGCGTTTTCCATATTTGAGTGCAGGAGATAGAATGCGATAAATGAAACGCACTGAGCAAAAAAAAAAAAAAAAAAAAAACACTGTCATTCAAACACGAGATAACTAGTCAAAAGGAACATACAGGAAAAAGAAAAAAAATTAAAAAAAACAACAGTTGGATGATAGCAGATTCGAACTCATGGTCCCTGCAATCATCAGACTAGACCTGTCGACCACCCAGTCAAAGAGTGTGTGATGCTACAATTGCATTTATACAAATATTTTTAAAACCCACACACTACACGGATTTACGATGTTTGTCGAACGCTTGCGGCTACCCTCGATGTTAAATGTATTCATCGGTTAATTTATTCATTGCATAAAGGTCAAGTCATGTCAATAATTTCACACTATATCATCTATAGGTAAACCAGGCTATCTGAATGTTTATAAACAGACTTTCGACGAGTTTAATATAGAGAAATTGGGACCAACAATTTTTTGCTGTCACGGTCTTTTCACTATACTGAAGGATCACAGAAACACAAAACAACTGAAATTTTTACAATTGCGTACAATCCTTTGAACTACATCTGTAAACGTCATGTGTCAAAGCGTAAAAGTAACATGCTTTCGAAACCGACTTCATCACGAAGAAACTAAAATTGGAACGACAAAAAGCAATGAATATCGATTGGAAGAAAAAAGTGTTTTACTTGATGGGTTTCTTTACTGTATCAGTATAAAGGTGATTATATTTGTAATGAAGTACCGTTATCTCACGCTTGTAAAATTTCAGTTCAGTCCACCCCTTCTCACGGCTATATCACATTTTCCCGCGTTTTCGAATACCCGGTTGGACTATAATAATGTTGTAAAAAACATGATAAACTGATACCAATGGGACTAAACTTGATCTTTGCGAAGGAACATCGTTCTTTGCTTATAGAAATAGGATGATTTGTATGTTATGATTTGATGATCCTCTAAAAGTTGTAAAAATAATATTCATGAGTCCCAGTTTGGACCCCAAATATCTTTTTAAAAAAAAGGAGCTGATTTTTCAAATTTTCTTGTGAAAACCGTCAGATAAACCCGTTTGTTAGCAGTATGCATGAGATATAATCTATCAATCCTCTTCAAACGAATAAAAAGTTCTCTTCTTGAGATATATACTTTTAATAATAATATATAAATACACTAACTTTCAGCGGCACAGCCGCCTTCAAAACACAGCCGCCGTGTTAAACCTTCGTACGTTATTCCGGGTCATTGTAGTATATTGATGACGTCAACGTTAACTTGACGTCGTACATAACGGTTCAATTCATAGGATTCACCTGATGATGGCGGCTGTGCCGCTGAAAGCTAGTGTATTTATATATTATTATTAAATATCCTCTACAAAATTTATCAAGATGGTACATCCTTGAGTCAAATTTTGGTTCTGGTACAGCGCTTTTTTTCCGAACTAAATATAAGTACAAATATCATTCATTTTGGTCCCAATGGTGTCCAGTTAGGCTCTGCGTTGTGTAACCGAGATGTTCAAAACAGAAACCAACCCGAAAGAAAATTTCATAGATCTAGCCGTGAAATTGTTTTTACAGAATTCATAGTTTTATTACCATTCTCTGGATTCTTTAAATGGTTTTGCACCTTAATAGTCGACTAGTTACTGAACATGAAGAAAAAGTATTACTTGGTGTTATATCTTTTCACAGACACGGGTATCAGAATTCAGTAACTTTAAGATAGAGCTATTTAAAACTTTTAAATTAATATATGCATGATTATAAGCTGTTTTATTTTCACCGATTTTAAATTTAATTTAATAAAAAAAAGCACCAGATTTACATAAACCCGACGTGAACGTGACGTTTCTAAGTATAGCGAGTAGGCGCTCCGTCGAATATTCATCATGAAACGACGAAAGGCTTTGTTACTCATCTCTGATGCGTCTAAGGACGAAAGCTTCATCAAAGCTTGCGAATTATTAGAGATAGATTGATTGCAACGCTTTAAAGCTTGCCAATCGGACGCATCCTGTTTTCATTAATGGGACTTAACATTTTTGGTTGATGCTGTATTTCTCTTAAACACGTTTTGTTTAGCAAAATCGTTGGGTAAACATATTCACACCAGGTGAGTCTGGGTTTTTTTTTCCAAAAAGGGTTGACATTTCAACGATGTACCAAACGGGTGTATGCTCCGGTCTCATGAAAAGTGGTTCTAAAATTGAATGAATAAAACCATGAATGCGTGTCAACCAGATACAAACCATTATACAATAGGACATTTTCTATTTTTGAGCGACCTTGCATGAGAAAACTTGAAACATACATGTAGGTGTTGCTGTTCAGCATGTCTAAATCATTAATTCAAATAGTCGGTGCAGCGGCTTAAACCCAACAGCCAGAAAACTATTGCGTTTTGAAAAAAAAAAAAAAACAAAAAAACATCTGAATTGGTCATAATTGCACGGACAAAGAAACTTTCTAAAAATAATCATACAGAATGCGTACTTGTAATTGAAAGGCGGGGTTCATTTTCGTAGGACTCCTAGATGAAGAGAAAAAGAAATTTTGATTATTTTTTTTTTCTTCTGCGGAAACCCAAAATAAGGACTTAAAAATTTACTTTCAATGATGGTAATAATGTTTTTCCACAAGTAGGATCCTTGTCTATCAAGCCAATGAGCGGAAAGGAAAGTAGAAGTTTGATTTAGGTGTAAAGGAATATGAAAGTGCTGTCAAGATGTTGCGAATTTCTAAAGATCAATCAATGTTATTATATAGACTATCAATTTATAGGCCCGCAATGAGCCGAAATTTGAAAACTCGATATAAAGGTTTCACAAAGTATGTGAAATCCTTCAAATGAAGCAGTTACCGAACCTCTACAACGGGTGTGCCCCCCCCCCCCCCCCCCGACCCCTTGTCATTGGCCGTACCAATCCTAAAATCGTTGCTACGCCGCTGTAATATGTGAATATAAAATTTCGATTTGCGCAGGTAAAATGTCAAAGCGAGAATATAAAATTTCAATACATGTCGTTAAAACATCAATGCGTGCATATAAAAGTTAGATGCATTATTAGTTCTCAATACACAAATATGTATTACTTCAATACATCAACATATTTCTTCAATGCGTGAAGTGCAATCTACTATCACGTGACCGTATTAATGACGCGCGCACCGACTGAAGTTTTTACGCGGCAAAGTACAGTACACAAGATGGCGGACGAAGTTCGGAACGTGTTGCGTTCAATTAATTTGGATGCCTTGCACCAGAACTTCGTCCAGCAGAAAATTGACACCATCGACATCTGTAAATCGCTCGATCATAGGCAGCTGAGTTCCTTGGGTCTGGTCACGGTTGGTGACCAGGTTCGTTTTAAGAATGCCGTGCAGCACTGGACAACGTCAACGGTTACGAACACAACCACAGGTAGATCTACTTCGCCCTTTCATTTGCATAAGATTCGCTGTAGATTTAAATTATATGACTGTAACATAATGCTATACAGTGATTAAGTGTTTTATGTATGATTCATAGAGAGTGTTTTTCAGACTTTGCGAAATTTCAGTAAAAGTGTCAGGCATCTGGTCTGACATGGTCTCAAAATCTGTCAGACTGAAAGAAAATCTGTCAGACTAAATCAAATGTAACAAAACTGAAAAAAAAATGTGAGAGTAACACCAGTTTTATATCAATTTGTGATTATATAAAAAATTAAAACAAGATACTGTCTATGAGACACTTCAGTTAAATTCTTATAATACTAAATAAAAATTGATTCCTCTGTGCAGTATTCTATACATGTAAATTTAGGGTCCGTGCTCTGTGACAAACACCATCAGCTTTTCAAAATTAAAGACTTGATCTTGAAGGTCAACATTTTTCTCAAGGAATTTGAGGGACAATTTTTTCAGAACCATGGGTCACAATTTACATCTTCGTTTTCTATTGATACAGAAATAAATATTTCTTTGGAACACTAGTTTTGCCTTCCATTTCTAAATAAACAAATAACAAACATGTCAAATATTTTAATATTTAAATAATTACTAAAACATATTTTCATCTTTGAGATATTAAAAGCATAGCATATTCAGGTGAAAAATTCCATTCGTCCGCTAGTATTGACAAGTAACACATGGCTTCGGGCAAGTAAAAAAAAATGATATGCATGTCCTACCAGACAAGTGCTTTTTTAAAAAAGAAAGAATTTCATTTGTCATCTAAAACTCAAAATTACAGGTAATTGTCGCTTATTTCCAAAATAAAAGTGAAACTGGAGTTCCTGAGTGTCTGACAGATGTTTATTGCTTTCACACATGTGCATTTTTGTAAGTGCACAACGGTTTCTCTGTACACAGCGTCTTTTAGACTGGGAACTCAGTCTGATTTTCTCTACAATTAATATACCAGGTTACCCAGTCAAGTGATTGTAAAAATTAGCACGTAACACAGTCTACATTGTGTATTTCGTCACTGCTAGTTTTCGTCTGTATGCCTTGCTGAAAATGTCACAACGCGACATTCAGTTGTTATTTGGAAAGAGGATTGGGGGTGGTGATGATGAGTTATATTGTTATAAGGATGATTAACTTTTTCCATCAACTTGTCCTACCGGACGAGTAGACAAGGGAAAATTTTACATCCCTGATATTCCATTTTAAAAGGTTTAATTCCTGCAAAAGATTTTGATTGGCAGATCGAAGGAATCACTTTTTTGCACAGAAAAAGCTGCATTTTCGATCTTTTTGAAGTTTGATCATGGGATGAGATTTTGGTTAGACTGACCCAATTGGCAATAAATTAACCCTTGTCATGCTGAATAAATTTTGGCTATAAATTTTCATCAAAATCAAAGGGCAAAAAGCCTTGAAAGTCCCAACTGTAGGTCAACTTTTATTTGAAAAACTTAATATATTGACAATTTTGGTTTGAAAGTGAAAAACAGGTGCTGTAGACTAACATCAGACTGCACATAAGTGCAGGCTGATGTTTGTCTACAGCTCCTGCCAAAGCAGGAATATTCTGGGTTCAGCATGACAAGGGTTAATAAATTATACTAGATTCCCCAATGCATCAATATTTTTAACCAATAATATCACTGGCCCTGCCTCACTTTGCCTTTTTTGCAATTACTGAAAAAGGAACTCGAGAGTGAAATGGGGTAGACGCAACTTAAATTTTTTGAAAATAAGTAATGATTTTCTACTTGTTCAGGATCTAAATGAACTTGTCCACAAAAAAGAGAATATATGAAAATTGTGAAAACAATGTCTTTGGTGAAGAAAATGCTGGAGCACAGCATTTTCTTCTTTAAAAACAGTTTTCTACCCTATGAAACAGCATTAGGCTAATCAAATTTATCAAATCTATATAATCCCACTAAACAATTTGCTCTGGTATTTACATGTGGCATTGAAAAATGTACTTGTCTGCTAGTGGAAAAGCCCGTGTCGGACAAGTCGGGCATGAGAATTCAACACTCCTGGTTATTTGCCTCTTTAACCTTTTGCAAACAGCAAAAGGGTATACTGCTTTTTTCGAAAGTCGCTGTATCAAATGACAAAGGCTATGTGTAGAATCAAACACAGAAAATATTGAGACAAACAGAGGAAATGCTGGTTTTTAACTTTTCTTCTCTTGCCCCAATAATTGTAAAGCTTTTCTGCGGCCAGGCATTGGTTTTAATATTTATTTTGCTGCCTGGGACTCGAGCTAAAGAAGGCGGGGATTTGCAATTTTTCCGAATTAACCTCATAAGATATTGTCAAAAGAAGTTGGGAGATTTTACTCAAATTAGGGTGGTCCAATTTGAAAGCTGCTGCAGATGACAATACAAATATCACTAGAGACAGGAATAGAGTGTGAAATACATGTAAATGAGAAAATATTGTGGCAAAAGGAGAAATTGCTGAATAGCAGCACTTTCTTCTTTTGCTAATGTTTTCTCAAGCCTTTTTGATAAGGGATATCAAACTCAAAACCAGGCAGGTCTTGTTTGGGAAAGTGTTCATTGGAAAAGTGTTCTTAGTTTTCTAAAAGATGGATTTATATCTAGATTTGTCTGATGAGAATTTCATTAAAAAAACAAAAAGTTCATTCAAATTCAAGAACTGTTGTACAAGAACAGTTCTAAAATGTTTAATGGCACTTCTAGAACTGTTCTAGAACAGTTTTAGAAGTGCCATTTAATGTTCTAGAACATTCTACAACAGTTCTAGAACTAGAAATGCTCTCTTGAACATTTTTCGCAGGGGAGTGTGTTTGTGTATTTGTTTCTATCATACAATGTTGAAAGAAATTAGTTTGCATCAAAAAGATAAACAAAAATTACTGAAATACATGTAGTGATATTAACCCTATCCAAAACAACCAAAAACAAGAAAAGTCCATGATGTCAAGTACCAAACTAATAATACCAAACTAATAATGAAAGATTTTGTGTGCATTGTAGCAAAGAAAATATTAAGACGAAAGGAGAAAATGCTGGCTATCAGCATTTTCATCTTTTGTTTCAATGTTTTCCAAGGCAATTTTATATTTGGGAGTTCAAAACCAGGTATTGTTTTGGAAAGGGTTTACTGGAATCAGCCTGACTGTCTGTCCATCTGTATGTCTGTCTGTCTGTGGACTAAATAATTCTACGGAGTATATCTTCTAAACCATAAAGGCTAGATACTTCAAACTTAGTACACTTACAGGGTTTTAGTCTGATGTCAACAAAATGGGGTCCAAAGAACTCAATTATTGGGAACTTATGGGTCCCTTCTTAATGTTTGGGAGTCCCTGCTTTAGATGAAGAATTATTTTAAGCAAAAAATTTTCTTTGATGTGAAGCTAAAGCTTTTCCCTGGTTAAAGGTGAAGAATTTGTAAGATATTAACAAATACTTGGGGCTAAACTTCAGGATATAATTGAAGACTATTTAAAACAGTCTTCAATTCTTTTCAGAAGTAGAACCTCAGAGGGTCCATGAGACTGATATCAGGTACTTTTGAGGGTCCTGGCTACTTATTTGTGCATCTCAAACTCGCAAAACCTGCATCCCTTAAAACCCTGCACTAATAGATCTTATTGAAAGAAAGTGCCTTGTACAAGAATCTGTACTCTGCTAAGCGTACTTTTCGAGTCATTGCCCTTTGTAATATTATTTTTATGCCCCCATATCGAAAGACTGGGGGCAAATTGTTTACCATCTGTCTGTCTGTGCAAAAGTTGACCAAAAAACTTAACATTGACAATATCTTCAAGCCTATTCAAGATACAAGGCTCATATTTGGTATGATGATAGATCTCAATGATCCGCATCTACTGATATCAAAGTCAAGGTCATGTGACAAGGTCAAGGCCATCTCTAAAGGTCAAACTTCTGAAAATACACAACCAAAAAACTTTCATTGTTCAGTTTATTCAAGCTTTTTATAGATACCCTGTCTCATAGTTGCAATAATGAAAGATCTCAGTGATGTACATCAATAGGTATCAAGTTCAAGGTCATTTTAAAAGGTCAAGGTCATCTGTCAAGGTCAACATTTTGAAAAAAATGCTGTAACGGGGGCGTTGTGTTTCACAAACACATCTTGTTACCCTTGCATTTTTGTCTGGAACATATCTTCTAAAGCATAAGTGCTAGCAGCTTCAAACTTGGGACAGTTATAAATCTCATTGTGGGAAAGTGTCATGATCAAGAATTGTTACTCTGCCACGCCTAGATTTTGAGTTATTGCCCTTTGTTGTTTATACCCTCTCATTTTTGTCTGGAAAATA
Source organism: Fragum whitleyi (assembly GCA_948146395.1). Taxonomy (NCBI): domain Eukaryota; kingdom Metazoa; phylum Mollusca; class Bivalvia; order Cardiida; family Cardiidae; genus Fragum; species Fragum whitleyi. The sequence continues at coordinate 25,482,649 of OX411548.1, read as the reverse complement.
TCTTCTAAAACATAAGTGCTAGCAACTTTAACTTTGGCATGCTTATAGATCTCATTGAACCGACGGCGGCACTCATTCTTTCCGACTATTTTTCTCTCTCCAATGGGTTGATAATCGTAGACCTATGTGAGATAGCAGCTGGAGGCTAGGAAAGGATGTGGTGGTTGTACTGGTGAGAGAAATACCAGGAACCATTGTTAGGTGCTCCAGCTGCTGCGATATAACTGAAATAATGTTGAAAGCGGCGTAAAACTCCATTCAATCGATCAATCAAGATCTCATTGAAGGAAAGGGTCATGTAGAACAACCTTTACCATGCCATGCTCACTGTTAGTGTTATTGTCCTTTGTTGTTATTACCCTTACATTTTTGCCCGGAACATATCTCCTAAACCATAATTGCTAACAACTTCAAACTATGTACACTGATAGATCTATTAAGGGGAAGTGTCATGTTTGAGAACTGTAACTCTGTCATGATGACTATTTGAATTATAGCCCTTTGTTGCTTTTACCCTTACACTTTTGTCGGGAACATATCTCTAGTAAATATGATATATATTTTAAGAAAGGACTTTTTGATATCCGGTGGGGGACTCCTGTATTGCATCGCAACACAACATGCACTTATTGTTTGTACCCTTGCATTTTTGTCTGGAACATATCTTCTAAACCATAAGTGCTACTGCTAGCAGCTTCAAACTCGGTTCACTTATTGCCCTTTGTTGTAGTTAAAGCTCGTTCGGGGATATCAAGTCACATTCTGTGTCTGTTCTAGTTTTTAGCTCCACTGGCTGAAGGCCAGCGAGCTATTGTCATGGCCTAGTGTCGCACTGTCCATCATTTGTGTGTTTGTCCATGCATGCGTAAACTTTTCCTAAAAAAATGATCTTCTATCAAACCAGTTGGCCAATTTTTATCAAACTTGGCAGAAATGTTTCTCATGAAGTGCTTTACTTAAATTGCAAACAAATTTTGATTAGCTATAAATGTGGGCATGGCAGGGGCAGGGCTTATCAGACATGGAGAAATCATGATATAATGCTTTGAAAATCAACCATTGAGCCAATTTAGATATTACTTGGCCTAAATGTTGCTTGGATGAGCCTTTACCTAAATTGATCGTAAAATTTTGATTGGTTGATAAGTGCGGATGTAGCAGGGTGGGGCTTATCAGACTTGGGGGGAAATCATGAATAAACATTTAAAAATCTTCTTCTCTCGAACCATTGGGCCAATTTTGATTGAACTTGACAGAAATGTTCCCCAATGGCCATGTAGTGCTTTACTTAAATTGCGAACAAAATTTTGATTATTCCATTTAAATGTGGGCGTGGCAGGGTTGGGGCTTATTGAACTTGAAGAAATCACAAAATATTCTTTTAAAAATCAACCATGTGTGACCCTTTTTTAAGATTTGGCAGCGTGATACTTACAAGAAATCATGAAATAGTTCTTTTACTTTAGCCATACTGGAAATGGAGCAATTCAGGCCCATTTGTGCCTCTTGTTGATAAATACTGCCATTGGACAGCTACAATTGTTCGATGGGTATGTTAAAGTTTGGCTCTTAGTTGGGAGTACATATTTTACAATCATTTACAAATATTTCTTTTTTTTAAGCCCCCGTATCGAGAGATCGGGGCATATTGTTTTACTCATGTCCGTCTGTCTGTCTGTCAGTCAGTCTGTCTGTCCGTCCGCCCGTCCATCTGTCCGTACGTCTGTCCAAAAACTTAACCTTTGCCTTTTCTCCAAAAGTATTTGATATACAAAGCTCAAATTTTGCATGATGATAGATCTCAATGATCCGCATCCGCTGGTACCAAAGTCAAGGTCATATGTCAAGGTCAAACTTTGAAAAAAATTGCTGTTACGGGGGCATTAGTGTTTCACAAACACATCTTGTTCTAACTTTGTTTTTAAATAGGTATTTTGCCCTTTGCTATGGTTTTCAATTTTTACCATTTAAATCTTATTGGTATAAGATTTTGTCATTTGGAAATCAGTTAACACTTTAATACTTTATAAATCATTATCCATAATTAATCATTTTTTTTTTTCAGAAAGAAATTCTCTATTCACTAGAGCTAGACAGGGCACACAGGTTGGACGACCTAGAAAACAAAGAACCTGGACTGGAAACATTATGTGCTTGTCGAACATTAACCAATCCAAAACTCCAAATAGTGCCGAAAAGGAAAGGCTTTTTAAGGCTGGATTGGGGCTGAAAAAAATATGCTTCAATGTGGACGCTACCGAAAAAGTTGTTTATGACCAAATTATGAAAGAGTTTCCCCAACTTTCACATTGTGGGGGTTTTGAACTGCTACGCTGCAGTAGCAGTTGCAGAACGTTAGAGAGGCTTACGTGTAGCTGGGACGTCAAAACACTCAGAAGCATCGTCGGCCCAGCCTGCAGATTCTATGTTAGACCACTTCAACGTTGTATAGAAGTCAAGGATCTGCCTGACACAACAGAATCGCATTTGCAAACTACATGTGAGAGGTGTGGACACTTATTTGTCGTAAACAAAATGAGAGACCATCTAGAAACTTGCCAAGATACATCAGAAAGTCAAAGTGTATGTATACAGACTGTCATTAAAAAGGCCTCACCAAAATTATGAAATTACTTTTTAGCTCACCTGAGCACATCGTGCTCAAGGTTAGCTTTTATGATCATTGAATGTCCGTCGTGCGTCGTCTGTCATGCGTCAACAATTTTAGTGTTTACGCTCTAAAGGCCACAAATATGGTCCAATCTTCATGAAACTTGGTCAGAATGTTTGTCAGGTCGTAAGGATGAAGCCTATTGAAAATGGGAAGGATCCGAGCCATATCACAGGAAAAGGGGCCTTAATGACAATTTTCTTGTTTACGCTCAAGAAGCCACAAATATGGTCCAATCTTGATAAAACTTAGTCAGAATGTTAGTTAGGTCAAAAGGAAGAACCCTTTTGAAAATGGTAAGGATCTGTGCCATATCAGGGGAAAAGGGACCTTAATGACAATTCTCTTGTTTACACTCTAGAGGCCACAAAAATGGTCAAATCTTGATGAAACTTGGTCAAAATATTTCAGGTCATAACAATGTACCCTATTGAAAATGGGAAGGACTCCTACCATATCACAGGAAAAGTGGCCTTAGCGCATTTTTCTTGTTTACGCTGTAGAAGCCACAAAAATGGTCCAATCTTGATAAAACTTGGTTAGAATGTTTGTTAGGTCACAAGGAAGACCCCTATTGAAAATCATAAGGATCCATGCCATATCACAGAAAAAGGGGCCTTAGTGACAATTTTCTTGTTTACACTCTAGAGGCCACAAATATGGTCTTGTCATCATGAAACTTGGTCAGAATGTTTGTCAGGTTACAAGGATGAACCCTATTGAAAATGGGAAGGATCTGTGCTGTATCACAGGAAAATGACAATTTTCTTGTTTAGTCTTAAAGGCCTCTAATCATAAAGTACATTTATAACTTTGCTGGAAAATTTGATTTATTTAATGAGACAAAGATACAAAGGTGAGCGATATAGGACCATCATGGTCCTCTTGTTTTCTATTAGCAGAAGACAATAATTTCATCTATAATTTTGAATTAAAGCCTAAACTCTACATATCCTGCTATCTCAAACTCTTTTTACTAACTCGTGCTTCCTATGGTAAGTTTATCATAAGGATTTACTCGTGCACCCCGTACAACTTTGAGTAATGATTTTTACTTCTCAAAATCTTTACAAGTGGCGTTATTTATGACAGTCAGTGTAGATGATATATCACTGATCACCCTTTGTCCGTCTTGCGTTGTGGGTTGGTCGTCGAAGTCGTCAAGAGTTGCTTTAAACATCTGATCCTTAACTACTGGGCCAATCCAAAACAAATTTGGCAGGAATGTCCCTTGGGTGACTGGACATTTTCAAAATTTGTTCGTGAACATTTGATTCATCAAGAAATGTGGGCATGACAGCAGGGGGTTTATCAGATTTGAGAGAACACAGTGAGAAAAATCTTAAAAAATCAACCATTTCATCTGATTTGTTGATACAAGAAGCATGATTAATACTTGTAATTCATTTCATTCTGATGCTTCAACATTTGATTTGCTAAAGATGAATCTGATGTGTTTACATTGTTTACAACAAAATAAATATTGTTTACAATCCATACACGTACGCATCTAGAACTCAAGTGAACAATTTACACAGTGCCATTCAGGCATTCTTGTTGATTTTTTATGGCATTTCCTCTCAAAAAAATAAAATCTTTGGAAAAAGGAGAAATTTCAGACATTTCAGATGAGTCTTTTTAACCCAAAATGTAATATTTTCATTGATAATCATAAGGGTTGTGGCAATAAATTGGACTTTTGATATAATTATCACCATATTGTCTGTGACTTACCATTGCTTGCAAAAGGCAACACACAATATAGACAGATTTAAAAAATGTGGTTGCCACTATTGAAATAGTTTTAATACCTCCCAAACCTTTGTCTGCAATATTAATCCCTAGGAATTATTTGCATTAACATTGCTTTTGAAGTTAATCATATACATGTATAATGTATAAAGGTTTGATGATACTTTTCACTTGTCACTTTCCAATATCATGTAAATGTTAATACAGTAAACATATGTTATTTGAACATTCAATATGTCACTGAATTTCTGATTAAGTCAAAGTAAAAATCTAGTCCTGTCATCATCATTGGATATCAAAAATGTTTAAAAAAATGATTTTTGAAACTAATATAAAATGAAATAAAGTAGGAAAAGGAGATAAATCAATTGTTTTAGCTCAGTTTCTTTCTTTTCCCTAAATATATATTTCAATTAATATGAACATACTTGATGAGCAACAAAAATGATTAAATATCATGGCAATATAAATTGAACAAAAATAACCTGAGTCAAACTCCAGATAACACGAGGTTTAATACTGTCATGTTCCCTGCAACTTCAACGCAATCTTAACTGTTTGTATTTATTTTCTATAAATTTTCAGATTGATTCTACTGACGTTATCATAGATAATCAACTACCTGTGGTTGTTGTCTTTCACAACCAAAATTACGATCAAAACGCAGAATTACCAGATATTGTCGTTCAGAGTGACTCAAACACAATCCAGAATCACAGAGAAGAAACTGAAAATACTGAATTACCAGTAGATATTGTTGTTCAGAGTGACTCAAACACAATCCAGAATCACAGAGAAGAAACTGAAAATGCTGAATTACCAGTAGATATTGTTGTTCAGAGTGACTCAAACACAATCCAGAATCACAGAGAAGAAACTGAGAGTATACAAATTGTATTGAAATGGTGCAAAGAATATTGTTTAAGTAATAATATTTCAAACCCAATAGAAATATTGAAATTATTCCAAAGCAAAGTGGTGACGGGGCGACCGTTAGAAGTAACAGAGGAAACTGCTGCTACAAGTATTTATGGAGAAACAAATTTTATATTAGTGGACAGAGATGATATTTTGAAGACGTCAATTGATGAAATAGCATTGATTACTGATATGCGTAAATGCCTTGAGGTCCAGTTTTATGGAGAGGTAATTATATGTAATGACATTATTTAGTAATTGAAAATGCAAGGAAACACTGTTGCGTATGTTGCTTTTAGCTCCACTGTCCACCATGCCAGTGAGCCAGTGTCTTTGTGATGTCTCCGTTGTGTGTGCATTGATCTGACCTTAAAAAAATATTCTCTAAAACTATTGGATGCATTTCATAGTCAAACTTCACAGGCAGTATCCTTGGCTTACCTATTCCTTCAAGGATTTTTAGCTCACCTGAGCACATTGTGCTCAAGGTGAGCTTTTGTGATCATTGAATGTCCGTCGTCCGGCGGAAACTTCATGCCATGACCTTGACCTTCAGACCAAGACCTTTGACCGTATGACCTTGACTCCTTTTTAGCTCACCTGAGCACGAAGTGCTCAAGGTGAGCTTTTGGGGTTACTTGATGTCCCTCGTCCGTTGTGCATCGTGCGTCGTCAACATTTACCTTGTGGACACTCTAGAGGCCATATTTTTAGCCCAATCAACCTGAAAATTGGTCAGAATATTTATCTTGATAAAATCTTAGACAACTTTGAAATTGGGTCAAGTGAGGTCAGAAACTAGGTCAGGGGGTCAATTCTTAGAAAAACCTTGTGGACACTCTAGAGGCCATATGTTTAGCCCAATCAACCCAAAAATTGCTCAGAATGTTTATCTCGATGAAATCTTGGACAAGTTGGAAATTGGGGAAATTGGGGTCAAAAACTAGGTCACAGGGTCAATTCTTAGAAAACCTTGTGAGCACTCTAGAGGCCATATATTTAACCCAATCAACCTCAAAATTGGTCAGAATGTTTATCTTGAAAAAATCTCGTACAAGTTTGAAATTTGGTCAAGTGAAGCCAAAAACTAGGTCACAGGGTCATTTCTTAGAAAAACCTTGAGGACACTCTAGAGGCCATATTTTTATATCCCAATCAACTTGAAAATTAGTCAGAATGAATATCCTGATGAAGTCTCGGACAAGTTTGAAAAAGGGTCAAGTGGGGTCGAAAACTAGGTCACTGGGTCTATTCTTTGAAAAACCTTGTGGACACTTTTGAGGCCATATTTTTAGCCCAATCAACCTGAAAATTGGTCAGAATGATTATCTTGATGAAATCTCTGACAAGTTGGAAATTGGGTCAATTGGGGTCAAAAACTAGGTCATATGGTCAAATCTTTGAAAATCCTTGTGGACACTCTAGAGGCCATATTTTTAGCCAAATCAACCTGAAAATTGGACAGAATGAATAAATTGATGAGAACTTTGAGAAATTTGAAATTGGGTCAAGTTAGGTCAAAAGTAGGTCATGGTGTCAAATCTTAGAAAAACTTGTTTAGATTGTTTATTCAGGTGAGCGATTAAGGGCCACTATGGCCCTCTTGTTTTTTATTACCAGCTCTCGTATAGGCGAGCTCCGTTGTCCACAGACAACTCTTGTTTCCAAAGGTATTCAACATACAAAGCTCAAATTTAGTATGTAACTTTCTTCCAATGATATCTGTGCCATGCAATATGACCTTTCTCAAGTTCGCCCGTTAACCATTATCACCCAGTGTTCCCAAATACCCTCAAATGGGGGTGATTTACCCCCAAATTGAAGCTTGAACCCCCTATTTTTGCAAGCAGCCTTCTTTGTCTCTATTGAAGGGGTACATGCATGCTGTAAATTACTCATTTTTACCCCCAGATTGAATCAGCAGTGGGAACATTCAGCCTTAATTTGAAAAATTAATATTTTAGAAAAATAACCATTTCGGGGGCATTCGTGTTTTAAAAACACATCTTGTTTTCTTTTGCATGAATGTAAGGACATCAAAACCTGTATTGTTATATGCCTGAAGGGTTGTATTCTGTTGTGGCTGTGGTCATCCATCTGTTAGCAATTTCTTGTGTCAGGAACTCCTAGTTTTGATCCAAAATTTGATCAAACTTACCACAATGATTTTTTCACGGTGTCTAGTTGTGCACACTGCTAATGGAACTCAGATAACTCATTTTGTTCTTGAATTACATGCCCTTGAAAAAAATGCCCCTTTTCTTGTGTGTGCAACTCCTACAATTTCAACAAGAATTTAATCAAACTTTCCACATTGAATCTCTTTGGTGTCTGGTTTTGCAAACTACTTAAAAAATTTACATAATTCTTTTCATGTTTGAATTTTCTGCCCTTAAAAAAAAAAAAAAGAAAAAAAAATACTGACAAGCCCCCCCCCCCCCCCCCTTGGGCCTATATACACCACTTTGCAGCACTTGTTTAGTAAAGGGGTAAGAAAACTACTCTGCGGCCATCTTGTTCAAACTATCAAAATTTTCTGTACTTTTCTGCTTCAGTGTGCAACTGATTATGGAGGTCCAAGAAAGGAGTTCTTCTCCTTGGTACTCCAGCAAATAAAGGAGGAGTTCTTCGATCCTGTAAGAGACTTCTCTGATGACTATGAAGCTGTTGGCAGAATCATGGGTAATTTTTTTTAATATTGATATATGCAAGACAAAAAAAGAACTAGAACAAATACAAAAATAAAACATGGAAGTGTTTTTTTGGCATTCCATTGCATATTATGACCAGAATGGGTCCTCATAGTGAGCTTACAGACTTTTTGGACAAGTTTTGATGGATCAATTAATGACATCGTTATCCACAAGGTGAGATGTTGTGAGCAATTTTTGTCTGTCTGAAAGCATATCTGTCTGTCCATCCACAATTCATTGTTTACACTGGCAAACTCAAAATTAAGCCAATCTTGATCAGACTGTCAAAACAAGTAGGGTCATAAATTTTCTGATGAGTTCCATTTTGGTTGGACTTTAAGACTAGAAAAACCTAAGTTATATACCCTTTAATTCATCAATGCAAGGCAGGAATGATAAAACTTTACAGATGTATCCAGTAAAGTCAGGTGAGCAATTCAGGGCAGTTTTGGCAATCTTGATATAACATGGCAAGGGGAACCTGTTAAAATAGGCTTTTACAAAAAAATTCTTGTATGTTCATTTCCTTTACGATTCCCAATTGTAACAATTTCAATTGTAATGTCAAATACAACAGTTTTATTATGCCCCCGTATAGAGAGATCGGGGGCATATTGTTTTACTCATGTCCGTCTGTCTGTCCGTCCGTCTGTCTGTCCGTCTGTCCGAAAACTTAACCCTGAAACTTAACCTTTGCCTTTTCTCGAAAAGTATTTGACATACAAAGCTGTACACCAAAGTCAAGGTCATGTGACAAGGTCAAGGTCATCTGTCAAGGTCAAACTTTAAAAAAAATGCTGTTACGGGGGCATTCGTGTTTCACAAACACATCTTGTTTTATTTTTATGTCCGGTATCATGAGATCTGGGGCATATTGTTTTACTCATTTCTGTCTGTCCTTAGATTTGTCTGTCCGAAAATTTAACATTGGCATTTTCTTCAAAAGTATTCAACATACAAAGCTCAAATTTGGTATGCAACCTTCTTTCAATGATATCTATGTGTACCAAACAAAATGACCTTCTTCAAGTTCATTCATTAACCCTCATCAACCCTTAACATGAAAACTTGACATAGGCATTTTCTTTAGAAACAGCCATTATCGGTGGCATTAGTGTTTCACAAACACATCTTGTTTTCTTTTCATTGCATATGTAAGTACATGTAATTGAACAAATGAAATAGGGAATCAATATATGCTTCACTTGGACAGTCTCAAGATTCATGTACACATAAACTTCTCTGAAAAGCAAGGACTTAAATCTTCCCTATTTAGTTTAGTTTGTACAGTTTTGCAGTTGGGTTTTGTCATAGTCCTACAATTAAAAAAAAGACCATAAGCCACTCCTTAACAAGATCCAAATGAATTGTAGCTCTGGTGAGAAATTAATGCATTATCAACTTTTATAGTGGTGTATATTTCAGCTCTCAGTACACTTCAGAATGGAAGATTGCCCCGCGTTATGTCAGCAGAGCTGGTGGAGAAAGTGTTTCAGGGAATTCCACCAACGGACAAGTACCTCATTGACCTCAGAAAAGGGCTTGACAGTCTTGGACTGGTTCAGGTACATCATGTTAAATACTTGAAGTTTTTATTCTAGAAATTTAATGCTGATTGTGAAAGTGTGCATTTTTAGCTCGGCTGTTTTAGGAGAAAATCTGAGGTATTGCTAAAGCCTTTGTGTCGTCGTGCGAAAACTTTGACTTTTTAGCTTACCTGAGCACAACATGCTCAAGTGAGCTATTGTGATCACCTTTTGTCCGGCGTCTGTGAGTCAATAATTTCTTTGAATGACATCTCCTCCTAAACTACTTGGCCAATTTTAACCGAACTTGGCAGAAATGTTCCTTAGGTGATCCCCTAATTGCTAAAAGAATTGAAATCGGTGAAAAACTCTGGTTGCTATGGCAACCAAAGCTAAAAATTTAAGAAAATCTTAAAAATTCTTCTTCTGATGAACAAGCAGCCCTACAGCCTTGAAATTTGGCATGGATGATCAGCTCATAGACCTTAATAAAAAAAAGCTAAAATCATATCTGTTGGGCTACCAGGTGCGGAGCACCAGGGGGGAGGGGGTAGTACTTTTGGTAATTTTATTATCTTTAACCTTCTTCTTCTTTTGAACTTGAAGCCCTACAGCCTTAAAAATTTGCATGGATGATCAGCTCATAGACCTTAATGAAATAGCTAAAATCTTGTCTGTAGTGCCACCAGGTGTGGAGCACCAGGGGGGAGGGGGTAGTACTTTTGTGAACATTTTGTAACTTTAACCTTCATCTTCTAATGAACCGGTGCCCTACAGACTTCAGTATTGGCATGGATGATAAGCATATGGATCTAAAATAAAAAAGCTAAAATAATGAATGTAGGGCCACCAGAGCATTAGGGGGGGAAGGGTTAGTACTTTGGATCAATTTTGAAATCTTAAACCTTATTCTTCTCCTGGATCAGGAACCCTACAGACTTGAAAATTGTCATGGGTGATCAATATGACATTGGTAAAAATAACTAAAATCATGACTGTAGGGTCACCAGGTGCTGAGTGTCTTGGAGAGGGGGTAGTACTTTGGATCATTTTTGAAATCTTTAAACTTCTAATGAACCAGGAGTCCTACAGACTTGAAAATTGGTATGGATGATCAGCATATAGACATTAATTGAATTAGTTAAAATCATGACTGTAGATTCACAAGGTGCAGAGCATCTTGGGGGAGGGGGGAGTGCTTTGTTGAGAATTTGAATCCCTACAGCCTTTATATTTGACATGGATTGATCAACTCATTAAAGAAAACTTTAAAAGTCCCAGACTCAGCCTACATATCTGGCATAGATTAGCTGATCACAGACCTTTTATGAAAAAAGCTTAAATAAATAATGACCAGGGGAGGAGCAGAGTGGGGGGGAGGATTATTTCAAATGTTATCTGATTGAATAAGTGAAAATCTCTCTTTCTGTGGTTGCATGGACATACCTAGGTAATGAAGCTTTTTTTCTCAGGTGAGTGACCCAGGGCCAATGTCCCTCTTGTTGTTATATCTCTGGTTCTACTGAAAGCATTTACTTGAAACTTTGCAGACATGTTCACCATCAAAAGAGCAACTTATACTATCAAGAGGGATAACTCTAGATTCATTTTGAACAAATTATGCCCCTTTGACTTAGATTTTTTCCCACCATCCAGCGCACAACAGTAGAGCGTAGGCACCCGTAGGTGGTGCTCTTGTTATTTAGACAGTTTTCCACAACAGTTAAAACTGAGAAAAAAATGGATTTTTTCTTTAACAATCAAAAGTATTGATTACAGGCAAAGCTTTGACAGTAATTTAATGATTCTAAATCTTCTATGGGTGTATTTCCATCTTGAGGAATAAGCAGTTTTTAGCTCACCTGAGCACAAAGTACTCAAGGTGAGCTATTGTAATCACTCACCGTCCGTCCATTGTCTGTCTGTCCATCTGTCCGTCCGTCTGTCTGTCTGTCCGTCCGTCAACAATTTCTTTAAACATCTTCTCCTCCTAAACCACTGGGCCAATCAAGCTGAAACTTGGCAGAGATGTTCCTTGGGTGAAGCGCTTCAAAAGTTGTTAAAAGAATTTAATTCTATAAAAAACTCTAGTTGCCATGGCAACAGAAAGGCTGAAAATCATGAAAATCTAAGAAAAAATTCTTCTCCTCCTAAACCACCGAGCCAATAAAGGTGAAGCTTGGCAGAGATGTTCCTTGGGTGAAGCTCTTCAAAAGCTGTTAAAAGAATTTAATTTCATCAAAATCTCTGGTTTCCATGGTAACGGAAAGGTTGGAAAAAGGCTGAAAATCGTAGTAAAATTCTTCGTCTCCTAAACAACAAGGCCAATCAAGCTGAAACTTGGCAGAGATATTCCTTGGTTGAAGCTCTTCAAAAGTTGTTAAAAGGATTTAATTTTATCAAAAACTCTGGTTTCCATGGTAACGGAAAGGTTGAAAAATGGCCGAAAATGGCTGAAAATCTTAGAAAAAATTCTTCTCCTCCTTAACAACTGGGCAAATCAAGCTGAAACTTGGCAGGGATCTTTCTTCCGCGAAGTTCTTCAATAGTTGTTGAAAAAATTTAATTTCATCAAAAACTCTGGTTTGCATGATAACAGAAAGGCTGAAAAATGGACGAAAATTGCTGGAAATCTTAGAAAAACTTCTTCTCTTCCTAAACCACTGGGCTAATTAAGCTGAAAGATGGTAGGGATGTTCTTTGGGTAAAGCTCTACCAAAATTGTAAAAATAATTTTATTCAATCAAAAGCTCTGGTTTACATGGTATTGGAAATGTCAAAATATTGCCAAAAATATCAGAGAAGGTTAATCTTCGCCTTAACTATTTGGCATATCTTAAACATGGCAGGGATATTCTTAAGGTTTAGGTCTACTAAACTTGAATTCAATTCCATCAATAACTTTGTTTGCAATTAAAAAGAAAATCAAATTGCAGTAGGAGGAAATTAAAGTCTGTTTCTTTTAAATCCACCCTAAATGTACATCAGACAATTTCTGGTATTTATAACATTGTTGACAAGTTTGAGTTGACTTACTCAGGTGAGCGATATAGGACCATCATGGTCCTGTTGTTTTTTTATTTTTTTCAATATAGCTTAAATTATTTCATAAACTAGGGAAGTTATTAAGTTACCTAAGAAACTTTTATTGATTAACTTCCTTTTTTGCCTGATGAGCAGAAGCTGATTTTTTACAGTACATGCAGAAGTAGTAATAATTTAGATTGTATATTACGAGAAAATAATTCAAAACCAACCAACTGACATTCTTTTGTGGATTTATGAATTTGCATGGAATGTTAATGAAATTAATTTCAGCTTGTGCAAGATCTCCCAAGCGTTATTCACCTCTTCACACCATGCCAGTCAAACCCTCTTACACTAAAGATGCTGACACAACTCTTGAAGCCACAGTTCAGTGATGAAGGGTCAAACAAAAGACTGCGTGAGAACTCAACATATGCCATGTTTGTCAAATACCTACGTGAAGTTGCAAGTATGTCCCATTCTTTTTTAATGTATTGCAGCTCTGCCACCAAAAGCATAAATTAGTTTTAGTTGAACTATACCAAGACAAACTATGAAAGGATATTCAAATTACCCTATTTGCAAAAAACGAACAAAGTATACATTTGAACAAAAATTCACAGATAACTTCATATGAATGTATCATCTTGAAAATCACTAACTAAATGCATTGTGAATTGTTCCAGTTTCCCTACAATATCGGTTAAATGCTTGTACCCTACAAATGAAGGTGTCACTATTCAAGAATAATGGGTATCTTCAACCCTTAAGTCAACTCAAGTTCTACAATTATGTTGTATTTTGTTTGCGATTCCAATTACCACATGGTATGCTTTTAGGGAGCTGGGACTTTATGTCCGGGGAGCTCATGTCCTAGCCCTAGTGCTGGCGTCCGGTCTTCAAAAATTGAACATGGTCTATATCTCGGTCACTAGAGATACAGCCTTTATACTTTTAACATGGATACGTCCTGCAAGGACCTTTCATTTGGGACCTTGACCTTGTGACCTTGACCTTCGAGTTTGATCTACTGTTAAAAAACTTTAACCTGGCTTATATCTCATGCACTATCACAGTTAGAGCCCTGATATTTCACACATAGATACCTCCTGCCAATACCTTTCATTTTGGATCATGACCTTTGACCTTGATATCTTGACCTTGGAGTTTGATCTACTTTTAAAAAACTTTAACTTGGCCTATATCTCATGCACTTTTACAGATAGAGCCTTGAATTTCACACATAGATACCTCTTGCCAAGATATTGCACTTGGGACCATGAATTTGACCTAATGACCTTGATCTTGGAGTTTGACTGAAATAAACTTTAACCTGGGCTATAACTCATGCACTATTATAGATAATGCCTTGATATTTCACATATGGATACCTCATGTCATGACCTAAATCTTGATTACATGACCTAGTGACCTAGGTTTGAACTCCCTTTTTTTGCAACAAGCTCTTGTATAGGCAAGCTACGTTGTCCGCGGGCAACTGATGTTACATTTTCATATGGCTGTATGTTGTTACATATATTTTTACAGGTGGAAGAAGAGGTGCTTTAAATCTCGGGAGCATATTACGTTTTGCCACAGGGACAGAAGAAGAGCCTGCTCTAGGCTTTGCCCTTCAGCCTAGCATCCATTTTGCGGAAAGTGTGAATCTCTTACCCACTGCAAATACATGCATTAACAAAATGACTCTACCATTGGCAGGTGAAACTAACACATTACCTTCCCAGGATGATCTGTTCAATCTCTTTGATTTAGCATTTTGTAATACATACTTTGGTCTAGAATGAGACTGTGTATAGTGACTTCTTTGATGTATGAAAATTGAGAAAAAAAAACTTTCATCACTTAACACTTTCCTAAACACTGATCAGAAGTGAAAGTATAAACTGTCAAAAGGCAACAAAATGATTTTGGAAAAAAAACAAAACAATAACTCGTATAACATCACTTTATTCTTTTCCTTCAACATTAGCTATGCTTATACAGGATAGTGTGTTTTTATGCCCCTGTATCTAGAGATCAGGGCATATTGTTTTATTTGTGTCTATCTGTCTGTCCTTCTGTCTGTCTGAAAATTTAACATTTGCCTTTCTTCAAAATTTATTCAGCATACAAAGCTGAAATTTAGTATGTAACTTCCTTTCAATGACATCTATCTGTTCCATACAATATGACCTTCATCAAGGTCATTCTTTAACCTTTATCAACCCTTTACTCCACGAAAACTTAACATTTTAGAAAAGTAGCCATTTTGGGGAGCATTTGTGTTTCACAAGCACATCTTGTTTTTTTCAGCTCACCTAAGCTTAACAGGGATCTACACAGAATAATGTACTCACCTGAGCAAGAAGTGCTCAAGGTGAGCTATTGTGATCACTTTTTGTCTGTCGTCCCTCTGTACGTCTGTCCTTCAACAATTTGGTGTTCACAAATACTAGCAGGGCACCCAGTAACCTATAAATACCTATAGTATCCAATATGTCTGGACCTTACCTATAAAAACCTTTAATATTGCCTATTATTACCCAAATACAAATTCTAATATGCAAAAGCAGTTCAGGTGAGCGATTTAGGACCACCATGGTCCTCTTGTTTGAACCTGTAGTGGAATTTCAACAAATATTGATATTTTTTTTAAAATGTAAAGTGTATGCCAATAATTGTGTATGATAACATAGGAAAAGAAGTAATTGACCAAAATGAGCAATTTGTTGATGTTAATGCAGAACCGCATTTCTTGTTTCTTGGAAAAATTTAGAGTGGAAGAAAAAATCAAATTACTTTTCCGGAACTGAAGGATTTTACTTGAATTTGGAACATATTGTTCACAAATAATGTGTCATTGATACTGACAAGTAAAAATATCCAAAATCCTGTGTGTATTCAATTGTCTTGACAGGACATACAAGATTTTACTTTGAGAATCTCAATAATACACATACAAGGTTTTGCATTTACATGCAAATCAAATGTCAATTCATGGACTCAAAGTTAATCAAGTAAAAGTTTGCAAAATTTTGTTTCAAAGACTGTAAAATACGATTTTTGGATGAACTTACTTCATTGCAAAGAGATTGGAGGACAGGAAATCATCTTTGTCATTGCTTGTGGAAGTGATCTTTGTTTCTGAATTACATTATTTTAATCCTGAATCGGAGGATGGGCGTTTATTAGAATCACCCTTTCTCGCTTAAATTGTGCTTGAAATATGCATAATTTCAGCAGAGATTTGGGGGATTGACATTTATTAGAATATGGGTGTGTATAAGAATAATTACGGTACTACAAAATCCATCTATTTTGAAGAAATGAAAATGTGAGGTATTTTTGAGCGGTCATTACTCTTATTTACATGAAGCTGTAGTGGGGTCAATACAGCTTATTTGGCATACACTGTATAAAGTGCTCAAAATAAGCCATTGAGGTCATGTTAATTTATGTCATGTTTATTTGTCTGTTTGTTCACAATTTGATGTTTACACTGTATCGAAAAGTAGTAAATTCACATGAATCTAAGCCAGTACAATAATTGCAGGGGTGTCTCCCTCCGTCTATCTCTACGAAAACTTAACTTGAAAACTTAACATTTGCCTTTTCTCAAAAAGTATGGGACAAAGCTAAAATTTGGTATATAACTTTCTTTCAATGATTCTTTGTTCCATGCAATAAGACCTTCCTCAAGGTCATCAGCTTACCCTAATTTAACCTTTACACAAAAATTTAACATTTCAGAAAATAGCTATTTTGGGGTAATTTGTGTTTCACAAACACATCTTGTCTGTTGTAATTATGCAAGATTGTTCACACAATTTTAGCTTAAAATGACCTGTACAAGAAGCAAGTTATTTTTTACATACATGTACTTAATGTCACACTTCGGTCACATTTTTTTTTTTAAACTTGCCCATGTGTAGAAAAAAATCAATCATGGGAAAAGGGGACTTAATGTATGATAGTTTTTTATGGCAAACACTTAATCAGGGAGCATAATGATTGCTCTTGTTTTTTATTTTCCTTGACAAGTATGCAAATGTTTTGTCTTTTGGACAAGCATAAAAAAATTCAACCAAGCTTGTCTTGGACAATTAATAATATGAGTATTTTCACGCCCCTTAATAATGATAATAAATTCTTGGATGAGTTTTATTAACTCACCTTGTTGCTAAGGCTGATGATCCCCATAAGTATGCTCCTATTACCTCAATATTTTCTGAGCTATAATTTACAGAAGTCATACCTTCACCAACATCCATTTTGCTGTTTGCAGCAGCTTTAAACAACTCCCAAATCAATATTGTTTTAACTTAAGGACTGCTGCAGGTGACAGACTGGATGATGAATAAGATACTTTTTGAGAATAACAAAGCACAAAAAAAGTTGTTGAAAAGGAGATATTGCTTATCATTGTTTTTTATGCTCCCTCATTGAAAGATTGGGAGCATATTGTTTTTCTCGTGTATGTCCTTCTGTCCGAAAACTTAACATTTGCCTTTTCTCAAAAAGTATTTGACATACAAAGCGTAAATTTGGTATGCAACTTTCTTTCAATGATGTCTATCTGTTCCATGCAATTTGACCTTTCTCAAGCAGTGTTGATTATCGAGAGGGCACATAGCCAAATTGACCCCCTAAAATCAAAAATGGCCCAATTCAGAAGGGAGTCTTAGGTCAAAAGTTCTTAAAGTCTTTTCTGAATGAAAACATGCAAATAATGTCCTTAATCATATATGAAAATATTGTTTATTCACATAACATTTAGTTATTCAATAATTTGTCTAAGTATTTGTGTTGGATGACCCCCTCCACCAAGAGCAGGGTCCCTTGAAGGAAAGACTAGATTCAACACTGCCTCAATGTCAACTATTCCCTTATCAACCCTTTACACAAAAACGAAAATGGCCATTTTGGGGGCATTGGTTTTTCACAAACACATCTTGTTTTCCTAATTTTATTATACCCCACCTACGAGGAAGAGGGGGGTAACCTGGTTTCACCATGTCTGTCTGTCTGTCCATCCATCTGTCTGTCCATAGAATTTTTCATTTCCATACTTTAACTCGAGAGCCATTTGACCTAGGATCATGAAACTTTATACACTTGTTGCTCACGACCCAAGGAGGTGCCCTATTGTTGTTGGGTCACAATGGTCAAAGTCACAATTGGGCTTTATTTAAAATCTGATTCGGTGCTCTAAGACAAGAAACAATTGACCTAGGATCATGAAACTTTACACAGTTGTTGCCCATGGCCCAAGGATGTGCCCTATTGTTTTTGTGTCACAAAGGTCAAGGTCATTATTGGACTTTGTTTAAAATCTGATTCAGTGCTCTAAGTCAAGAACCAGTTGACCTAGGATCATGAAACTTTACAAAGTTATTGCCCATGTCCAAAGGAGGTGCCCTATTGGTTTATGGTTATGAAGGTCAAAGGTCAAGGTCACAATTTGACTTAGTTTAAAACATGTTTCTATCCTTCAATTTAATCCTTCAATTAAAGAACCTTTTGACTTATAGCACTTTTTCAGTGACAAGGCGCTAGTGGGGAATATTTGTCCCCTTTGCGACAGTTCTAGTTTTGTAAACAGTTCATTTTCCACTTCCATATATCACCAATTACTGAATTACATTATAAACTGATACACAATTTAGAAAGAGTGCATGTTGTTACAGGGGAAAATGAACTTTTATTTTAACAAAATAATACCATGCATGGTATCAAAATTTACAAATGTTATTGACTGTAAAATGATTTACATCGAACGAAATTTGAGACAGAAAACATAATCCCACTAAACTGCAACTTTTCTTTTCACCCTCCCTAATTTATGTTGTGTAAAGCAAAAGTCCATTAATGGAAAATTTTCAGTGAAATGTAAATCATCTTTCAATAAATACATCTTTTTTTTTAAATTTTGATAGACTACACATGTAATATTTTGCTTAAATAATTTAATAATATTCTCCTGTAAGTACAGTACTTGCACTGTCACACTTTCCTTTGCTTGTCAATATAATTGACTAATATTTTTACCTCTACTGGCCAAAGGCCAGTGGGGCTTATGTCATGGCTCTGTGTCAGTCCATGCGTGCTTCAATGAGCTAACTTTTTCTTTAATTATCATCTTGTACAAAACTACAAGACCAATTTCAACCATACTTTACTAAATGAAACATAGTGTAATATTATGAAAACTTCGAAAAATTTCTTTTCTGATACCACTCATTGGATTTTGTTGTAATTCAGCATGAATGTTCAATGTATAGTTCTCTATTATAATCCTTAGATAAAATGACAGATGAAAAACATATCCGCTGTGGCTTATTTTTCACTTTAAGAAACATTATTACATAAAGTAATTTAAAAAAAAAAACCTTCTTCTCTGAAACCATTCATTGATTTCCTTACAATTTAGCTGAATTTTCTTTAGACAGACATTTATAAGATTCCTTGAATAAATTTTGATTTGTTAAAAAACAAGGACATTGTGTGCAGTTCTTATTTTTATATGCCGCCGGAGGCGGACGTATATTGGCGTCATCTTCTCCGTCCGTCCACTTTTCTTGTCAATGAAACTCCTCCTAAGTTTCTGGCTGGATCTTCTTGAAACTTGGTCAATGTTATCACCTCAATTGGTAGATGTGTATGAAGGAAGGATTTTATGGTTCCTTGATTTTTGCCTGAGTTATGCCCTTAAAAACTTAGTCTCTGGGGCTTAATGTCCGTCCACTTTTCTTGTCAACGCAAATCTTCCTAAGTTTCTGGCTGCATCTTCTTGAAACTTGGTCAATGTTATCACCTCAATTGGTAGATGTGCATGAAGGAAGGTTTTTATGGTTCATTGATTTTTGCCTGAGTTATGCCCCTTAAAAACTTGGTCTCTGGGGTTTATTGCCTCAGTTATGCCCCCTTAAATTTTAGTCTCTGGGGCTTATTGAAATTGCAGCCTTGTGAATGCAACTCTTCCTAAGTTTCTGGCTGGATCTAAATGAAACTTGGTGGATGTTATAACCGAAATTTGTAGATGAGCATGAAGTAAGGATTTTATGGTTCATTTATTTTACCCTAAATCATGCCCCCTTAAAACTTAGTATCTGCGGCTTATTGAAATTGCAGCCTTTTGAACGCAAGTCCTTACTTTTTGTTTTTATTTAAATGAAACTTGGTCAATGTCATTACCATAATTTGTAGATGTACATGGATCAAGGATTTTATGGCTCATATTTCCCTGAATTATGCCCCCTTAAAACTTAGTGTCTGGGGCTAATTGAAATTGCAGTCTGTGAAGGCAACCTCCTAACTTTTTATCTTGATTTAAATGAAACTTGGTCATTTTGAATTTGGTTCTGTCAAAATAAGTAGTGTCTACAATTATTATCATGAAACAGCAGCAAAGTGGCGGCGTATTTTGTGACTATTGCACTCTTGTTGGCTTTAGCCATTATTTAGAAGAAAAAAAGCTTTTCTTCCAAAATTGATCATTGGATTTCATTGCATTTCAGCATGAATGTTCATTGTATCATTCTTTATAACATTGCTTAGAATTTTTTGATGGGATAGAAAATATGGCTGTTGGGTGTGGGACTAATTTTTCAATAAATAAAACAAAGTGTAATTTTGAGAAATTTTTAACAAAAAAATTCTCATCCAAAAAGCATATTGTATTATAAACTAATTTTAAACATAATAAGTTCTAAGCAAAAGTTATGTATCATTGTATTTGTTTGTTGTATTTTTGAAATTACGTGACAATATCATTTAACAGTAGTTTACGAAGTTGCTGAAATGGCTGTTACGAGCAATATCATGACCCCTTCTATTTTGTTTCGTGAAGGAGCTTGAAATTTATCTTAACAGATAATATATATCATCCTTGTTGTTGCAGGTGTAGAGACTAGCTTTTTCCTTTACAAGAAAAACATGGCCTCTGCTCCTATGCTACTGTCCGGATATGAGACATTACAAGTTCTTTTTTCAAAAACAACAATTTCTGCCATTTCAAGATTATGCTTCAAGAAGAAAATAATTCACAGATACTAGTTCACTCTATATTCATATGCAAGGGAGGAACTTTTGAACATTTTTTTTGTCAAATATTCCATAAGTATGCATTAATTAAAAATTCTTAACCGTTTGAAATGCGTAATTTTGATTTTGCAATGGAAATATAGCATAGTTTAGGTCCAGGAATTACTAACACTTTTCAAATTCTGCCTCCGGCTCTTTGGTGCTAATGGTGGGTTGTATACATTAAAATTTCGCATGTTTTGTCAGCTGCAATACATCTGAAACATTATTAGTAGTATTGCATGTAACAGTTTAACAGTTGCTAAATTTAGTATACTTTAGCTTATTACAAGTATTACCCTTTAAGATAGAATGTGATTGTAAAAAACATTACAACCAAAGTTTTAGCTTACCTGAGCATGAAGTGCTGGAGGTGAGTTATTGTGGTCACTTTTTGTCTGTCGTCTATCTGTCTGTCCTTTAGGGGGAATGCTACAGTTTTCTAAATTTTTACCAATAATAGAATTTATTTATATTTTGTATGTTGACATTTCATGTTATTTGTTATTGAAAAATGAAATAAAAATGGATGGTCATCGTTCTTTTTTGAGTTTTATAGGCATTGGTATAACATACCCATACAAGTAAAAAAGCATTATTTCTTGCACCTGTCCAAGGTCACTATAATGCTAAAAACAATGATGTACAATCATTGTTTAGCCCCAAAAACCGAATTTAAACAACATCTTAAATTTAATAAGAACAGAAAACCAAAATAATGTGCTATTATAAACAGGTCATATCCTGCATTTGTGTTTCTTTGATGAAAATCTGATTGTAAAATGCAGATTAAGTGAAAGAATGGCCAATGCATGAGATTTTTTAAATAACTTTTAAATTTGTAAGAGCAGTGGTGTAGTAGTGTAGGCCCCAAATCACATTGTACCGGGCCAAATTCAAAGAAAAAACCCAAAAGCTCCCTTTCAATTTGGGTTCTGCAGAGAAATCATAAAAAAATTCTTTAAAAAATCAACCATTTGGCAAATTTGATCCAAACTTAGCAGGAATGTTCCTTGAGTGACCCTTTACAGCACTTGTTTATAAATTATCAGATTTGTGAATAAATGTAGCAAGGCAGGGTGGGGATTTTTGGAGGAAAGAAACTTTTTGACCTTAGATCATGAAACTTTACACAGTTGTTATTCTTGACCCAAGAATGTACCCTCTAGTGTTCGAACTGGAGAATATTTTGACCTACAGCTTTTTCCCAGTGGCCACGACTTATGGAGAGATATGAAATACTAGATTTGAAACAAAAAGGTCAGGTGAGCGATATAGGGCCATTCTGTCCCTCTTGTTTTTATACCAAATGATTCTAGGAATTGCAAAGACGTAATAAAAACGCAATTACTAAGTATGCTTTTATTGCGTCTGCAATTTCTAAAATCATTTAGTTATAAAAACGTAAAATACTTAGTAGGAAAAAATCATGTACCCATTGTGGGATAAAAAACCCTGGTCGTCTGCAACACAAGTTGGACACTCTACCACTGAGCTTATCAGACATCTAGATTATGTTGTATCCAATTGCCAAAAATTCATACGTTCATAATTTAACATCGCTATATTTCGGGTTAGCATGATGGTCGTAAGGGAATTACTTCTAACCATAAAGGCCTTTGTGGCACAAAAAGATGAAGTTGGTACGTTTAGCTGATAAGAGAATGGAAATTTGTTCGAAGTTATATATAAGATACTAAGTAAAAGACGCAAGCAATGCCTTTGGAGTGTCAAAAAAATAATAATATTAAAATTTCAAGCGACTTGATTGAAAATATTTTCTAAGTTGGATATTCACTTGGAGTGTCTGAAAGTATGATATATCCACAATGGAGATTGTGCATCATGGGATAGATAACAACTACGGCCAAACAAACCGTTTGAAATATTTTTTTTGCATTATTTCTTACCTGATGCAAAACTATATTGGCTGTAGTTATTATCCATCTCATGATGCACATTCTCCGCCATCATATCGATAGAATTTATTTACATTTCTATATAATAGGGTTAATGATAGATGTTGTCTTGATGCTTATCTCTATTTTAGAATTGTAAATAGAAATCATTTTGAATATAGGATTTTATGTTTCTATGTACAATTACGTATGATAGATTTTTCTTGATGCTTTGTTATTGTATTTAGGAATATGAATAAATATGTTCATTGTCAGCTGGAAACATCTTGCTTATTTTATCCTTTGAACACAGACCATCGATATGCCCTTCCATTTATTTTCTCATCGTATAGATACAGGACTATTTGCCCAGGAAGCTAATGTCATAGCCAAAGCGTCGTTGTCAGTGTTGTCTGTGTCGGTGGGTATTCTATGAACCAACAAGAGCACCGCCTACGGGTGCCTACGCTCGGCTGTCGAGTGCTGGATGGTGGGAAAAAATCTAAGTCGAAAAAGGGGCATAAGTTGCACAAAATGCCTCTAGAGTTATCCCCCTTCATAGTAAAGGTTGCTCTTTTGATGGTGAACATGTGTGCCAAGTTTCAAGTAAATGCCTTCAGTAGAACCAGAGATATAACAAAATGTCAAAGTTTTCGCACGACGACGACACGGAGGCTAAAGCAATACCTCGGGTTTTCTCCAAACAGCCGAGCTATTAAGATAAAAAAGAATTATGTCGCCATGTTGTACGTCTTTCCCAAGCCAGTTTGCGCCAAACATTTTTCAAAATTTGATGAAACTTCATAAATGAACTTCCTTGATCATTTCCGTGATATTAACCATTTCGTTGGGCTATTGTCGCTTTTTAGCTCGCCCGGGACGAAAGTCTCGGAAGAGCTATTGTCATACCCTTGGATGTCGGTGTCGGCGTCCGCATTAGGTTAAAGTTTTTTATTTCTATCAATATTTAT
Organism: Fragum whitleyi; assembly: GCA_948146395.1. NCBI lineage: Eukaryota > Metazoa > Mollusca > Bivalvia > Cardiida > Cardiidae > Fragum > Fragum whitleyi. The sequence continues at coordinate 25,459,111 of OX411548.1, read as the reverse complement.
CCTAGAGGCTTTATTTTTTACAGAAACACTCATTTGGGCATAGGCTTTCATTTGAGACCAACATCCATGTCGAAATGACCTTTAGACTGTGATGTTGACTATTTCAAAAAAAGCTTTAGCCAAAAACTTTAACAAAAAAACTTTAACCTTGCTTATATTTTCTGTAAGCTTTAAACTAGAGACATCATTACTTCATATGCACACTCATTAGGTGATAGGTTTTCACTATAGACAAAGGTCCTTGACAATTTGACCTTGACCTTGACCCTTTGTGGACTTAGAAAAACTTTAACCAAAAACTTTAACCTTGCATATATTATTTTAATGCTCTAACCTTGGGACATTATAGCTTCATATATATACTCACCAGGTGATAGGCTTTCTTCAGAGACCAAGGTCCTTCTCAATTTGACCTTGACCTTTACCATTTGTGGACTTAGAAAAACTTTAAATGAAAACTTTAACCAAAAACTTTAACCTTGCTTATTATTTTCTGAATGCTTTAACCTAGGGACATCATTACTTCGTATACATACTCATTAGGAAATAGGCTTTTGTGAGAGATCAAGGTCCTTGATAATTTGACCTTGACCTTTTATGAACTTCGAAATACTTTAACCGAAATTCTTTTACCAAAAACTTTAACATTGCTTATATTTTCTGAATGCTTTAACCTAGGGACATCATTACTTCATATACATAGTCACCAGATGAAAGGTTTCACCAGAAACCAAGGGCCTTGACAATTTGACCTTGACCTTTTATGGACTTTGAAAAACTTAAACTGAAAAACTTTAACCAAAAATTTAACCTTGCTTATATTTTCTAAATGCCTTACTCAGGGACATTATTACTTCATACACATACTCACTAGGTGATAGGCTTCTACAGAGACCAAGGTCCTTCACAATTTGACCTTGATCTTGACCTTTTGTGGACTTAGAAAAATTTTAAAGAAAAACTTCATGTTTGATACAAAGAAATTCCATTGGTAACCTCATCTGCTTGTAGGCTTTCACTTTACCCTAACTCATACATGCAATTAAAACAAAAAAGTTTTTATATTTCTTAATTACTACTCAAACAGATATATATTAGATCATGGACTTTAACATTGAAAGAAACCACTTTGAACTTCAGTCTTCGGTCAAGCCCTGTTTGTGACAAGCAGCTGTTTGGGCGAGCTACGTTGTCCGCGGACAACTCTTGTTCGTCTGCGTCCGTCTGTTCACATTTTTGTGTTACCACTATAGCACCCACAAATATTGGCTTATCTTGATCAAAATTGGTAAACACATGTATGACCATACGTTCTCGAATGAGTTTCATTTTGGGTGAGATCGGACAAGGAAGTCCTGAGTTATTTGCCCTTGAATGTCAAAAATGGCTAGTTTTGGCTTTCTTACCACTCTAGTATCTTCAAGTCTTGACCAATCAAGACAAAAATTGGCTATAATGTTGGTAACCGTAATGTCTTGGATGAGTTCAATTTTCAGTGTGATCGGAGCAGGAAGTCTGGAGTTATGTGCCCTTGAATTGACAACATTGCCGTTTTTGACTTTGTTCAACTGTAGCATCTACATTTATTTTCACATGTTTTCACTGTAGCATCTACATTTATTTTCACTTACACATTTATTGACCAATCAAGACAAAACTTGATCGAAATGTGGGTGACCATAAGATCTTTAATGTTTTAATATTTCAGATTGATCTGACTAGAAAAACCAGAGTTGTGTGCCCTTGAAGGTGACAAAATTACTGTTTTCGACTTTGTTTTCACTCAAACAGCAATAAATATTGACGGATAAAAAATTAAATTTGGACATAATGTTGATGAGAATATCTTTATCAGAAGAGAGTTATGTACCCTTAACTGTGACAAAATTGTTGTTTTGTTCCACTTTTTTTACTGTAACAGCCACAAATATTGATCATTCAAGATTGTGCGAATGAAGTTTTCAGCTAGATCATAATCTCGCATCTTAAATTATGTGCTCTTTAACTTGACAACATTGGGACTTTCATTCTATCTAGGTTCCGGTGAGCGATTAAGGACCATCACGGTCCTTTTAGATTGTTACTTTTTTCATTTGATGTAGAGTCATGAAGAATGGATGAGTATTGATAGATGTCTACCAGTCACAGAGCATTGTGTGAAATTGTAAGAGAAATTTTAATGTTATGATTTCTTGTGGTAGAGCATAGAGAAATTAAATACAGATTAACAGCAATATCTGATACTCCACTAAGTTTCGCGTGCTAAGTTTGATAAATCGACATGTAGCAAGAGTAGCCTATGTGCAGTCTTTATCTACACTATTATCAGTTTATCGGTGAAAATGTATTGTTGATATGATTAAGAAATTAAGAGAGATATTGAGAAACAAATTTGTATCCTTTCTTTTGCCACTCAGTATATACTCGGTAAATTCTTAAGTAATCCGTGGCTAATTTGTACGTTATTTTCTAATAATTTTTAATATCGTAATTAATTGGTGACGAAATTGATGCGTTTTAAAATGAAATATTACGAAACTCACAAACATTCTTAATAATATATATTCATGGTGTTTAATTCTTATGATATTATAATAAGGCCTTGACATTTTCCCGAAGTCCACGAATCAACGTCAAATATATTCTATGTGGTTTGTAATATTTTATTTTCACATATAAACTCTTCTAAAATAGTGGTCCTTATGGCATTTCAAACCAAAATTGATTTAGTTCAAACCTTTACATATCAAGACTTCCCAACCTCCTCCTATCTTCCAATATAATCCTCATCTTACTCGGAGAACAACATGATCCGGACTGTACTCCGTTTCAAACTGATCTGTATCCACGGTGGTCAAAATTGCCATAAGGACCCCTTTTCAGATCTTAAGCAATGAATGTTTACTTCATGATTTTTAAGCACCTACAATGTTAGTCTGTCAATATCTGTTTAGCCGTTAGATAAATGTCTATTCCATGATTCTCGGACACCCAATTTTGAGGACATTGTTCACTTAGCTGTCGCATTCGGTTTTCACCAACAAAAGTTGGAAGAGACGCTAGTAAAGGTCTATTATCCAGAGTCGCCACGTCATCATCAGATGAATTATGTGTATCTACGTTTTGGACATCTTCATAAGCTTGAGCTGACTGATTATCCATCATACCTGCAGTATAAAGCCTCATGGGCGTCGAGTTCACTGTTCGTATTCTATGATTATTCCACGCACCTTGCCAGGTTTGTAACCTTTCATTTATTTTTGAAGTAAATACGTAATGCAGAGCAAACAAATGAGAATCATTCAATATATCAAGTTGTCCCTCATCTTCCAAAAAGTAAAATAAGTCATAAAAGTAGGTCAAGACCCCATCATACACATCTCTCCACAATCTTTCGATCCTTTGATTGTGGGTGCTTTTGCCAGTTAACATACTTCCACGGCCTGGTCCACGTGCCTGAATCATGAAGTCTGCGACCTTTATGTTTTCGCGACCTTGGTCTGATCTAACACGGTCAGGAACACCGAATTTGGTAATACCATCCTTAAAGCATTGGAACACAGTCTCGGATTTATTATTATCGGTGCATTTCAGATATGTGACTAAACGACTGAAGCCATCCACTCCCCCTATTATCACAAAATGCCATCGAATTAATTTATGGTTACTGTCGATGTGCCATAAGCTATTCGGGGCGGAAACGTTGTATGTTCGGCGCCTTAATCTTCCTCTTGTTCGCGCACGAATGCCTTCTTCGTCTAAAAGTTTCAGACAATGGCGAAGTCTGCTTCGTTGTACCTGCAAGATATAAAAAAAACATGCACGATTTTAAAAATGAAACAACAATTAGAGGGTTTTTTTTTACTATATGAATACATGGAATGGATAAAGTTATATAGAGATAAAGTTACAGCAGATTTTTTTTCCTACACACTGACATTTGACAAAGTGACAGTTCTCAATGAATTTTGTGTAAAGCCACATCCATTAAATATTCAGTCATATCGCTGCGGCTGTGGCAACTAACCATGGAGTCCTGGGAATACTTTCACCAAGACGATAAATGGCAAAGCAGGCGTAGAGAAATTGACAGCAGATATAACAGGCACCAGTTGTGGCCATCTTCAATGAGCCTTTCGGCTGACCAATCAAACATAGGCGTATCTAGGACTTTGAAATTTATACGCAGTCTCAGAAGGCGACAACTAAAGAATATATTGGATAAAGGCGATATGTGGACTGTGACTAAGATGAATACCTTCCGTCCGCTCCCTTTTTATAATATGAGGTTTGGTGAATAATAAAAAAATCGTAACTACAGCTTGAATAAGCTGTGGTTTCGATGTTATGATCATCACCAACGATAATTTACCACACAGCAGTATTTCTTTTGCGCACTTGCGTAAATTGCGTAATGAGAGTTACGCCGTAGTATAAAATACTAGTACAGGCCACGGAACGGCAAGTACAGAGACAGAGCCACTGCCTCTGCTTTTTAAATCCTCTGGGGCGCTTCCGGTCATGTGTGGCTCTGTCTCTGCGATCACGATTTTTTAACAAAAACAGGTGAGTGTTCATCTTTGTTGTTGGATAATTTTGATTTTGTGCAAATTGATATTGAGCGTCTGCTTAAGCAGTTGTTTAAAAACATTTGCATGGTATAATTTTCCATAGATTTAAGATCAGCGAATCGATGTCGTCCGTATATCACAGTTTCATCTACACCAAAGTATAGAGAGTATTTTATTATACATAAAATTTTGATTGATGAACTTACATAATTTCATGGGGTCGTCTCACTACTAATCAGGCTGGAGTATTGCTGGTGGAGCACATATAGCTTTTCTCAAATTTTTTCTCTAACCTCGGCAAAGGTTTACTTTTTTGCAAAAATCAATCTGGCGCCACAACCTGATACTTGCATGACCAATTTGTCTTGTACTATCTCATAAATATTTACCTTTATTCCTTTCTGAAGTAATACTTTCCTAAGCATTTCCTCTCCGCATCTTGGAAAATCGGTGATAGCCATGGAAATGGCCTTTTTCAGTTCTTCATCATCCATATCTGTGAAAATACATTTTGACAAACCAAATTGTCTCATTTTTCTATAAATAGTACTTTCTGATACTCCAAGGGCAATGCTTGTGTCTTTTACTGAGTAACCCACTTCGAATAAATTTTCAATCATATCCTTTGAAATGTCAAAGCGTGAGCCCGTGTTTCTTTTTTCAGTCCACGGATGGAATCTGTGACACACGCACTCAATACGCAATTTCATAATGGTGGTTCTATCACTAACACCCAAACAAGTGAAATCATACACAGACATGAGTGATATGATATCTGGTGTGATCTTCTGCTCTCTAAAGCGCTGTATCACATCTTCCCTCTGTCCAAGTCGCTGAAGTATTAAATCCATTTCCATTGTTGATAAAAAAAATCAGTTTCTTTTATATTTCCTCGTTAATTTGCAACTTTGTTTTGATTTCGGATTCTCCCGCGTCATCTCTGTAAGTTGTTATTATTCATAAATAAATGATTTATCTATAAATACTGTTTTATATTGGCGTAAATTTGTTTTAACATCGTGTATTGAAGTCTTCTATTCACACATTTATATCTTAACTTCATGTATTGAAGTTTTATATTAACGCATTGATGTTTTATCTTCATGTATTGAAATTTTATATTCAGATATTGATGTTTTATCTTTGTACATTGAAGTTTTATATTCACGCGTTGATGTTTTATCTTCATGTATTGAAATTTTATATTCAGATATTGATGTTTTATCTTTGTATATTGAAGTTTTATATTCACGCGTTGATGTTTTATCTTCATGTATTGAAATTTTATATTCATGCATTGATGTTTAATCTTCGTATATTAAAGTTTTATATTAACGCATTGGTATTTTATCTTCATGTATTGAAGATTTATATTAACGCATTGATATTTTACCATTTGCACATTGAAGTTTTATATTAACGCATTAATGTTTTATCTTCGCGTCTTGGAGTTTTATATTCACACATTAATTTTTTACCTTCGTAAATTAAAGTTTAATATTCACACATTGATGATTCACCTTTACGAATTGACTTTTTATATCCACACATTATTGTTTTATCTTCGTATAATGAAGTTTTATATTCACACATAAATGTTTTATCTTCACGCGTCGCTGTTTTATCTGCATGTATTAAAGTTTTAAAGTCACGTATTGGTGACTTACGTTCACATATTGAAGTTATACATTCACTAATTGAAGTTTTATATTCATGCATTGATATATTATCTTCGTATATAGAAGTTTTATATTCACGAATTAAGGTTTTATCTGCATGTATTGGAGTTTTATATTCACGCATTATTGTTTTATCATCATGTATTGACGTTTTATAATCACGCATTGATGTTTTATCTTCGCGCATTTAAGATTTATATTCACGCATTCATGTTTTATCTTCGTGTAATGGAATTTGATATTCACGTATTGATGTTTTATCTGCATGTATTATTATTATATCTCGCTGCCTTGTTATTTTGCCTGTATGTAACATATTTTTGGCATATATGACAGCTCTGGCGTTCCATAGACGTCCGTCACACATGTGGACACTTGCTACAGTAGAAACAATAAATAAACGGAAGAACACACACAAATAATTCATCTAGAAAGAATGATACCTGACTTATCTGTCCAATTTACATATTTGCATTCGTTTAAAGAAAATGCCGAACAATTGTCAATAGCCACAATAACGAAGGCGACACTTTCCTCTTTTGACTATGACACTTAAGACTAACGATGAGCTAAAATTTGCGCATTAATTGATTCAAATACAGGTAACCTCTAACTCTGGACTATGGAATCCTTTCACACAAAAAAATATATAAAAAAGACATGTCTGTGCATGAAAATAGTGATGAGCTTAATCATCTTAACAACATAATGCTGATAGGTTTTGATTTGGTCATTTCTTATAAAATAATTATAATTCGAACAAAATGTATGATTTCATTTCATACATAGAGAGTAAACAGTGCAATAAGTTCAGCCAATTCACAGAGGATAAAATATAAACTGGTCTTAATTGAAAGAAGAAAAATTAAAACAAGATTTGTTTGTGAAACACAAATGCCCCCCAAAAGGCAATTTTTTAAAACAAGAGGACCATGATGGTCCTAGATCGCTCACCTGAGTCTCTTTGACCCGTGGGACATCAAATCATTTAAATAGGCAGATGTCATAAAGGAGACCATTTCATCACTAAACCAAGTTTCAAGAAGATTGGGCCAAAATTGTGGCCTCTTGATTTATAACAAGAAAATTATTATTTAGGCCCCTTTTCCTGTGATATGGCATGGATCCTTTCCATTTTCAAAAGGGTTCATTTTTGTGACTTGACCAACATTCTGACCAAGTTTCATGAAGATTGGGCCATAATTGTGGCTTCAAGATCTTTAACAAGATGATTGTTGTAAAGTCCCTTTTTCCTGTGATATGGCATGGATCCTTTCCATTTTAAATAGGATTAATCCTTGTGACCTGGCCAATATTCTGACCAAGTTTCATGAAGATTGGGCCATTATTATGGCGTCTACGATGTAAACAAGAAAATTGTCATTAAGGCCCCTTTTCCCATGATATGGCATGGATCCTTCCCATTTTCAATAGGCTTCATCCTTGTGATTTGGCAAACACTCTGATCAAGTTTCATGAAGATTGGGCCATATTTGTGGCCTCTAGGGCTTAAACAAGAAAATTGTCATTAAGGCCCCTTTTCTCTAAGATATGGCATGCATCCTTCCCATTTTCAAAAGGCTTCATCCTTGTGGCCTGGCCAACATTCTGACCAAGTTTCATGAAGATTGGGCCATAATTGTGGCTTCAAGATCTTTAACAAGATAATTGTTATAAAGTCCCTTTTTCCTGTGATATGGCATGGATCCTTTCCATTTTAAATAGGATTAATCCTTGTGACCTGGCCAACATTCTGACCAAGTTTCATGAAAATTGGGCCACATTTGTGGCCTCTAGAGTGTAAACAAGAAAATTGTCATTAAGGCCCCTTTTCCCGTGATTTGGCATGGATGATCCCCATTTTCAATAGGGTTCATCCTTGTGACCATGCCAACATTCTGACCAAGTTTCATGAAGATTAGGCCATATTTGTGGCCTCTAGGATGTAAACAAGAAAATTGTCTTAAAGGCCCCTTATCCCATGATATGGCATGGATCCTTCCCATTTTCAATACGGTTCATCCTTGTGATTTGGCAAACACTCTGATCAAGTTTCATGAAGATTGGGCCATATTTGTGGCCTCTAGAGTGTAAGCACTAAGATTGTTGATGCCGGACGATGGACGACAGACAACGCACGACAGACATTCAATGATCATAAAAGCTCACCTTGAGCATGATGTGCTCAGGTAAGCTAAAAAATTACCTTGACCTTGTCACATGACCTGAGTATCAGTAGATGCACATCAGCGAGATCTATCAACTATATCACATACAAGCATTGTATCTTGAATAGCCTTGACGTAATTGGCAATAAAAATGTTTTTGGTTAAATTTTGCAGACAGACAGACAGACAGACGGACAACAGTATCACAATTTGCCCTAGGTATATGCGGGGCATAAAAGTTTAAATTTTTTGGTTATTTCGTACATCTAGATTCATAAAATTTCTGGAAATAACATGCTCGAGTGTCAAAAGGAATTTCTTGATTTTGAATGTTCAATGTTTTTTCAATTTTTTTCCCACAGGAGCATATAAACAAATTTTTGGGGAAATTGGTTTAACCTATACATTGATAAATCAAGATTTAAAGAATATACACACTAGCTATCTGAACAATGTAAATTGGCCAGCACAGATTAAAGTTTCAAAATTAGCCTTAAGGTAGTAGGCCTATAATAGTTTCATAGCATTTAGGAAGTCATAAACATTAGCAATCTTTATCAAGGTTTCCTAAAGGAATTTTTAATGATTTCATTAGGAAACCTCAGTCAACATAGTGAAAAATTATAATTCCCAAAATGTTGCAGAACTATTACAGGCCAACTACCTTAAGTAGTGATTTTGCTTTAAATGAAATCATACAAGATGAAAGAAAACAAACATTATTATGGGTCACAGCTTTGTGCAACTTATATGAAAAGCCTAGCCTTTTTCTATTAAAACTCTACAGTTCTCAAGGCATCTTCATCCAACAGTTTCATAGTAGCAATAGCACGATCATTGAAGCGGAATGAAGAGCCCCCATCAACAACAAGACTAGCATCCCACATTCTGGAACGAATTTCTATCCTGAAAAACATACATGAAATAATGGTAGATGAAAACTGATTTAATTCTCTTACATTTTATTTCAAATTGTACACATCTTCAAAATGAAAGAATTTGCAGACATTAATAAAACGTTGGTGAAATTTAATAGTGTAAGTGGGAGTAAATACCGTAAAAGTTCTAATATAACACCATGCCCTTCTTTGGAAGTCAAGATTGACTACCGGTTTCATTGCATGATTTTCTGAAAATTGTAGCCTCCTATGATAAACCCGACCTCATCAAATCCCCGTCATGTTGATTTCAAAGGAGAGTAGATGTATCTTTTCTGACCAAATATTAAGTTCATGTATTAATTCACCGCTGAAATTAATGATTTGACCAAAGTTTTTCTTTGATTTTACGTAGATTTACAGTTTAGAAGATGGGGGAAAATGGCTAAAAATACAGTGGCATATTCCCCAGCAAAACAAATGTTTATTTTTGGAGGGGTGGGGGATACTGGTATCAGCCTGTCTTTCCGTAAGTCTATAGATATCATACTACTAATTTTGTGTCACAAATTCCAAATGTTGAAGTTTTGCAATACACAATTTTGGTCTCACAAATCCCCCTGGTTCAAGAATTTCTCCACATGAACTTTGATGTTATTTTTGACATAAATACATGTACTTGTTATTTTGTGTCATGAATTTATCCTTCAGTTTTCACTCAGTATAAACATTGATTACACGATGAAGTTTTCCTAGACAAAATTTTGGTTCAAGAATTATTTCCCCTTGAACTTCGACATTTTTTCCTCTTTGTACACAATATAGTAGTAAGTTCTCCTTCAGTTTTCACTCAATAGTAATGAAACATCATATATGCATAGTTCACAGGTTAAAAATTCACAAGACACTGTTTTGGAGTCTAAATTTCCCCTTGTTTAAGAATTATCTACGCTTGATTTTAGACATTTTTCCTCTTTGTATTCATTCCAGTAAGTTTGTGGTAAAAACTTCTCCTTCAATTTTCATTCAATAGAAATGATACTTATACAAACAATGACCACTTGTTCAAATTTTGAAACAACATTTTTTCCTGATTTTAGAAAATCTCAAACTTGCTAATAAATTTTCAGAGTGAGTGCTAGTAATCTTTTGTTTTTTTGTGAATGAACAAAACATTAACTAAACAAACTTGTGTACTCACTTTTTGGCTTTACCTCTCCTCTCTGGGGCATGAAAGACACCTATAAAGGATCAGACATTTTGTAATTAATAAACAAACCTTTGAGATTTTACATCTTTCATTGAAACCTTTGTGTTAAATTAAGAGGGCAAAGACAACAATAAATAGTGTTTACAGCTTGTGTGGCAACAATTCTGTGTAGTAGAAAATATTGTTGGATAAGGGGAAATTGTTTGATACAGGCAATTTCTTCTCTTCCCACTATAATTTCTCCAGTTGAAAATCACAGGGATTTAAACATTCAAATTGTCTGTGGGTAAGCATGATGTTTGTGATATTTCTGAGCCCACTGACAATATCCTGTAATAGTTCCACAACATTTTGGAACTCGTGCTATTTCACAATGCTATCCAAGGTTTTCTAATGAAATAATTAGGAAATCTTGGTTAAAACTGTTTAAGTTCATGCATTCTGAAATGTTGCAGAACTATTACAGGTCCACTACCTTAAATGGAAAAGTTCAAACAATTGTTTCAGGAAACTATTTTTAGTCACCTACCAGCTTCAGAATGCTTGTTACAAGATAACTTAAGACTTCTAACAAAACTTAACTAATTCAATTATCCCCATGCTTTCAGTCTTGCTTCTAATGCCATCAATAGAGGGCTACTCTTTTTCAGCTTGCTATCACAATTTTTGGATGAGAACAAAAAAACACGTGCAAATTTATTTAATGATTCACATTTTTAACAAGTTAAACAGCCAAAAAGTCAAGTAAATAATTTGATAAGATAAAAGTCAATATTTACCGTTTATCACAGGATCCCTAATTGTGAACCCCATGAAGGGTTCACTAGGGTCAAATTTCAGTGAGTTGTTAAACTCACATGCCACTTGATTCACAAAATCATTGTCTTGTACAGGGTATGAAGTCTTCCCTAATCTGTTTGCTGCAGAACAAGAGAAATAGACAATAATTCTAACAAGAGCTGTCGGAGGACAGTGAAGCTCGACTATTCCTAGTGCTGGATATTAACAGCAAATCAATATCGACATTGGAAATTCAATTAAATGAAAGTCAAGAGAAAAGAATCTCTGTCTAGAGGCTGATATCATGGTCACAGAAGCATGTGCAAAGTTTCAAAGCAAAAACTTTAATAGGAACAGAGATACAACTAATATAAAACTGTTGCACATAAAAACATGCAATCAATACTGAACACAAAAAGTTTAGGAACTTGTTTGAAATATGAGTTGGACATTTTTTTTAATATTTTTCAAGCCATTTTTTGAAGCAAATGAAACAAACACCACATGTGAGGTCCTTCACAAGCTAGATGTAACAACATATAAATAATAAGAGATATTGTCAGTTGTAAGTGTGCAGAAAATGAGAGGAAAGTTATTGACTTGTCAGTTATCATGTAAGACCCGGTGTTAATAATCTGTATGTTTCATTGCATCTGACATCAAGAAAAAACAATCTCAGACTGAAACAAAGAAATATCCTCACTTCCTTACCTATTTCTAAAATATCTGCGACAGACTCTGACGGTATTTGATTGATATGAAAGTGCCAGGATGTAGATCCTGTCCCAGTACACACCGTGATTCCCGAACTTTTTTGTCTATCATGTTCTTGGTCATCAATGCTCAAATTGTAATAAGAAACCCTGTAAGGAATTTGATATATTCAATAACACATTTGCAAGCCATTATTTGATCTCTTTTTAATTACTTTTGATACCACTCCTTTGGAAAAATCCAAAAATATTTGTCAAAGATAAGATTTGAAAATATCTGTGATAGGTTTAAAATCCTACAAATAACCTCATATCGATGGCTCAGCGCGAAACAGTTGTAACTCCCTATATGTTTATAGGGAGTTACAACCGTTTTGCGCTGAGCCATCGATATCATGTACTAGGACCTTACAATGTGTCAACAACAAGATCAATGCAAGACGATTTTTCACTCAACTACAGGACTGGTCGCTGTACATTGAGAAATTCTAACTAGCCAACAGAGTGAAGTCCACAAAACAGCCAAGGTTAAATGAAGTATTCATCAAATAAAAAATGCTGTATTAATGAAATACAGCATTTAAGACTTTCAATACTCTAGAGAAATCATAACTCATTGGTGTGGAAATATGGGGTTTCTCCACTTGACCCTGGACAAGTAAAAGGTGATTTTCTACTTGTCCAGAATAAAAATGAAATTGTCCAAAAATTAAAAGAAAATGGATAAATATTGAAGAACATTGCTTTTAATTGTAGAAAAGAGCCATGTTTGATATGGCCATCCCCTGTCGTGAAAGCTTGAAAGTAAACTGAAGTCTGATAGATTAAGGATTCTTTTGAACTTTAAAGATTTACCCCTACAAAATCTAAGTCTTCAAAATAACCAAGGGCAAAAACCGGAAAATTATTAAATTTTATTTCAAGTTTGAATTTTATGAAAGAGTTTTACTTACTTATTTTACTATACAATAGGGATTCAACTCTATGTTTACATTGGGACTCGCTTAGACGCTTAAACTAAAAATAAAGCGTCTGCGTGATCCTGATCACCAACAAGGAAACACATGGTAATCAGTTTTGTATTTAAGTTGAAACGTTTCCCATCCAAGAAAATACAAGTAGGGGTGGTGGTGGGAAACAAGTAAAATAAGTAAGTAAAACTCTTTCATAAAATTCAAACTTGAAATAAAATTTAATAATTTTATTTCATTCGTTTTACTTACTTATTTTACTATACAATAGGGATAGATTTCAAAGCAATGCTTACCTTCTATCCTGGAGGAGATGCTTGTATATTTCTTGGCAGAGTAAAATACATCAACATCCCAACTGTACATTTCACCAATATATCACATTATATCCCTTCTGTACAGAACACTATATACAACATGTTAAAATTACTACTTGTAATGAACAAAACACAGGTTTCAAATCGCGACTCGCTAAAGTCTAAAACAACACCCGTTTCAGAGCTTTCCTAGCTCTGAGAGGACATATCCCTCAAATAAAACTTTATGAATGTAGATTCACGACTCCAATCTGCAGCAGCCATAATCGAACTTAAAGAAGCACCCTTGAAAAGTGCATAGGAGGATCCAATAGCTCTTGTACTGTGACCTTTAATTTTAATTGATTTGTCCTTAAGTGACATTTTTATAGTCTGTACAATCCAATTTGAAATAGTATGAGAACTAACAGGCTTATGAGGCTCATTTATACCAAGAAAAACACTTAGCTCCTCTGTTCCATCAGGTTTTTTCCTGAAACTTTCTGTTTTCTTCAAATAATAATACATGCTTCTTTTAGGATCAAGTCTTTTGTCCTCCTTGAAAGTAGGAATGAAGATAGAAGTACCATAATGACCTTCTCTGTCTTGTTTTGATAAACCATGTCTTACAAAAGTTAGTCCTTTTTGCTGCACATTCACTGATCCCTCGCCCAGCTGCAGAGACTGAATATCGCTGCATCTTCTGAAACAAGAAATAGCGACTAAGAATACTGTTTTATATGTAGTATCTTTTAATGATGCTTTTTTCATTGGTTCAAAAGGACTCTTTTGCAATGAAACCAAAACATCTTGTAAATTCCACTCTGGTACCAAACGTTTTTGTGGAGGTCTAGAATTGAAGACTCTCTTGATCAGTCTGATTAAGTCAGGATGTTGACCTACTTTAAAACCATCTATAGGTGGAAGAACATTTGATAACATTGACCTATATCCCGCAATTGTGCGGTATTGCAGACCTTCATTGAATAAATCTGTGAGAAAGTCAGAAATTACTGTCAAAGACACATTATTGGTATTAATTTCCCGTTGACAACACCAGCTACAGAACCTTCTATATTTGGCATTATAGTCTTTTTGTGTCCCTTTACGCCAGGAGGCTCTGAGAAGCTTTCTAGACAGTTCCGAAAAGCCTCTATCTTGGAAAAGACAGTTTCCATGCCACTAACTGAAAAATCTGGGGATTTGGGTGATAGATCTGTGACCTTGGTTGAACCAACAGATCTGGAATAATTGGTAGTTTTATAGGTGTTGCAATGAGAAACTGAAGTAACTCCGTGTACCAATGTCTGCGTGGCCAACATGGGGCTATCAAAATTATCTCGCACTGAAACTGAGACATGTGATTCAGTATCTTCGGAATGAGACAAATTGGGGGAAAAGCGTACGCAAACATGTTCTCCCAGGTAATAGATAAAGCATCTGTTGCAAAAGCTAGATGAGAGTGAAACCATGTGCAAAATACTTCTGTCTGTTTGTTCTGTTCCGAAGCAAACAGATCCATCAGAGGGTGACCCCAACGTGCAAAAATATTCTGAACTATTTCCCTCTTCAGTGACCATTCCGTTGCCAAAATTTTCTGGCGACTGAGCTGGTCCGCGAGAATGTTCTGTTTTCCTAAAACATGGACTGCCCTTAAGGGCATTTGGTTTTGAATGGCAAGATTCCATATTTCCCAAGTTTTCATGAACAGTTTGCTCGACCGAGTGCCCCCTTGGCGATTGATATATTGGACACGAGTCATTTTGTCCGTTTTGACCAAGACAGATTTCTGAGTTATCTGGGGCAGAAAATGTGTAATTGCCTGAAAAATAGCTTCCATTTCCAAGAGGTTTATATGCCAACTTTGTTGCTGTATACTCCATTTACCCTGTACAATCTGGTTGTCCATATGACCCCCGTACATGATTTTGGAAGCATCCGTAGTGATTGTCACTTCTGACAGAGGTTTTTGAAAGGACCGACCCTTGAAAATGTTTGCTCTCTGTTCCCACCAAGTCAGATGAGATCTGAGGTGGTGAGTGCAAGGAACCAACTTTTCCAGAGGGTCTTTGGAAGGTTTCCAGAAGTACAGTAGGTGAAGCTGAATTGGTCTCATGTACAGACATGCATTTGGGACCAGTTCTATACAGGACGCCATTAGACCCAATAGATGTAGATAGTCTCGGGCTTTGACAGACTGAAGACAAAATGGTTTCAGTGCTAATTGAATTTTCAAAAACCTTTCCTCTGTTGGAACAAGAGGGCCATAGTGGCCCTTAATCGCTCACCTGAATTAACAATCTTAAAATGTTTTTCTAAGATTTGACCCCATGACCTAGTTTTTGACTCCACTTGACCCAATTCCAAACTTGTCCGAGATTTCATCAAGATAATCATTCTGACCAATTTTCAGGTTGATTGGGCAAAGAATATGGCCTCTAGGGTGTCCACAAGGTTTTTCTAAGATTTGACCCTGTGACCTAGTTTTTGACCCCACATGACCCAATTTCGAACTTGTCCGAGATTTCATCAAAATGATCATTCTGACCAATTTTCAGGTTGATTGGGCTTAAAATATGGCCTCTAAAGTGTCCACAAGGTTTTTTCTAGATTTGACCCCGTGACCTAGATTTTGACCCCAGTTGACCCAATTTCAAACGTGTCCGAGATTTCATCAAGATAATCATTCTGACCAATTTTCAGGTTGATTGGGCCAAAAATATGGCCTCTAGAGTGTCGACAAGGTTTTTCTTAGATTTGACCCCGTGACCTAGTTTTTGACCCCACTTGACCAAATTCCAAACTTGTCCGAGATTTCATCAAGATAATCATTCTGACCTATTTTCAGGTTGATTGGGCTAAAAATATGGCCTCTAGAGTGTCCACAAGGTTTTTCTAAGCTTTGACCCCGTGACCTAGTTTTTGACCCCACTTGACCCAATTTCGAACTTGTCCGAGATATCATCAAGATTATCATTCTGACCAATTTTCAGGTTGATTGGGCTAAAAATATAGCCTCTAGAGTGTCCACAAGGTTTTTCTAAGATTTGACCCCGTGACCTAGTTTTTGATCCCACTTGACCCAATTTCGAACTTGTCCGAGATTTCATCAAGATTATCATTCTGACCAATTTTCAGGTTGATTGGGCTAAAAATATGGCCTCTAGGGTGTCCACAAGGTTTTTCTAAGCTTTGACCCTGTGACCTAGTTTTTGACCCCACTTGACCCAATTTCGAACTTGTCCGAGATTTCATCAAGATAATCATTCTGACCAATTTTCAGGTTGATTGGGCTTAAAATATGGCCTCTAGAGTGTCGACAAGGTTTTTCTAAGATTTGACCCCGTGACCTAGTTTTTGATCCCACTTGACCCAATTTCGAACTTGTCCGAGATTTGATCAAGATAATCATTCTGACCAATTTTCAGGTTGATTGGGCTAAAAATATGGCCTCTAGAGTGTCCACAAGGTTTTTCTAAGATTTGACCCCGTGACCTAGTTTTTGACCCCACTTGACCCAATTTCGAACTTGTCGAGATTTCATCAAGATTATCATTCTGACCAATTTTCAGGTTGATTGGGCTAAAAATATAGCCTCTAGAGTGTCCACAAGGTTTTTCTAAGATTTGACCCCGTGACCTAGTTTTTGACCCCACTTGACCGAATTTCGAACTTGTCCAAGATTTTATCAAGATAATCATTCTGACCAATTTTCAGGTTGATTGGGCTAAAAATATGGCCTCTAGAGTGTCCACAAGGTAAATGTTGACGACGCACGACGCACAACGCACGACGCACGACGGACGACGGACATCAAGTAACCCCAAAAGCTCACCTTGAGCACTTTGTGCTCAGGTGAGCTAAAAATCAGCCCTCTGCTCAGGCTGAGAAGAGCGACCAGATAAACTAGGTTCTGACTTGGGTATAGGTTTGATTTTTCTAAATTGATCATGAAACCTAGGGAGACCAGAAGATTCAGACATAACCTTCGATCTTGCATCAAATTGTCTCTTGTTTGATTAAGACTTAACCAGTCGTCTAGATAGACTGCCAGTCTGACATTTTGAATCCTGAGATATGCTGCCACTACTGACACTAGCTTTGTAAAGACTCTGGGCGCTGATGTGGGACCGAAGCACATCACTTTCCACTGATAACACTGGCCTTTGAAACAAAATCTCAGGTATTTTCTGTGGCTGTGAAATATTGGAATGTGTAAGTAAGCATCTGAAAGATCTATTGTTATGGCCCAATCTTGTGGTCTCAATAGATTTATTACTTTTGATAAAGTATCCATCTTGAAATGTTTCTTTGCTAGATACTTGTTGAGGGGTCTGAGATTGATAACTGGATGCATTTTCCCATTTTTCTTCGGAACTAGGAAAAATGTACTGTAAAAACCGTCCTGAGCATATTGTACAGGCACTTTTTCTATACAGTCTTTTTTTAGTAAAGTATCGATTTCTTCTGAAATTAATTCCTGATCTTTTACAGGTACAACCGTGGGACAAATCCCTGATGGTTGTGGAATGCTCAGAAATTCTAGTTTGTAGCCATGCTGTATGACTGACAGAACCCATTGATCTGAAGTTATCTTTTTCCAATTGTCCAGGAACAAACTCAGACGACCCCCAACAGGTACCTGAGGAAAAGTTGCCAGAATAGAGTTTTGAACATTTCTTACCATAAAGTCATTTTTCTTTGGAATACGAAAAGGCGGAACTGTCTGTTCGGTTTTCTCCTTTCCGTAAGATTTGTCAGATTGAAAATTCGAAGTGCCCACCCTGTTGTAGCTAGGTTTCGAATTAGAGGTGACAGTGGCTGATGGTTTATTTCCAAAAGAAGTCTTTTGCCTCTTTGTATCTTGCTTATCATAACTGCCTGACCAGCTTCTTTTCTTGCTGTCGAACAATTCTGGCACAAGATCACTCAATTGATCCTTTTTCTCTTTCCTATCTTTGAGTTTTTCCTCTAGGCCTTGCCCAAAGACACCCTTGCTATTAAGTGGGAGATCAAGTACTTTGACGTGGATATCTTTCAAAGTGTCTAGACCTGTGTCTGCAACTGCAGCCTTCCGTCTAATAATATGATGGTATGCTCCTGATCTACCAACTTGATCCAAAGCTTTGGATGACATGTCAAATAAATCCCTGACAGTCTGTATAGATCGGTCAATGTTTGAATCTGGGCCACTTAATGAACTCATGAGTGAACCAAGCCCTTGTTGAAGGTAAGACAAGGCTAAGATACCAAAGCGACTAGCCATTTGTCCTTGATAGCCAAGTGACTCAATTGATTTTAAGGGCTGCGAAACTAATTGCTTGCCTTTGGTCCAAATCTTAACCGCCTTAGAACCATGACGTTTTCTAAGCATTGGTTCCACCAAATCATCAAGCCCTGGGACTTGTAAAAAATCTGAAGACGATTCACTAACCGGAAAGTTAAGTCTATATTCGTCTCTGTAGGCACTCAATTTGCTTGGATTTTCAGATCTCCAAGATTTTTTTAGAATAGAAGTCTGTAAATTGTCTAAAACAATCCCTTTTTTCTCTTCTTCTTTTTCATTTGTATTGAAAATGCTAGCTAGGTTACACCCACTAGGCTGTTCAATGACATAAGAACTGACCAAGTCACGTTTCTTTTTATTTTCTCTTGAATTAGAAACGGAGCTCAAAACAGATGAACTATCATCATCTCTCTCCTCCTCTGAAAAAATATTTCCATATTCCGACATCCTCGGATGGATAGAAATTGCATCTATGTCCGGCGCAAAACTGCCGACATTCAAATTGTCATCGGTTTTCGCGGAAGACCGACGAGCCCGAGTCTCGTCTTTGTCTTGCGAATTTGTTGATTGACCCTGCCCCGAAGGCCGGTCCTGCAACAATTTCATAATTGCATCAAATTTTGCATCCGTCGCCGACTGCATTTGACACATTCTAGCCTCTAATTCGCGAACTGTCGTGCATTTTACCTTGTCAACAGGTTCCGAGCGAACTGACGAGGGAGAATTCGGCTGTTCCTCGCGTGAAGCCTTCACCGCTGCTTCAGCCATAATCCAAATAATAAACTAAGTTAGAAAAAAAAAATTAAAAAACACGTCTGAACGTTTCAACGCTAAAGTAAAAACTGATTACCATGTGTTTCCTTGTTGGTGATCAGGATCACGCAGACGCTTTATTTTTAGTTTAAGCGTCTAAGCGAGTCCGAATGTAAACATAGAGTGGAATCCCTATTGTATAGTAAAATAAGTAAGTAAAACAAATGAAATAAAATTATGCAAGCAAGAGTTATAGTTATTGTGCACTGCACTTCTCCTCCATGAGATTTGATAGCTTTTATACTACAAGAAATATGCTCAAGACAAAATCCAAGTATTAATAATAACAAAGGGCAATAACTCCAAAATTATGCAAGCAAGAGTTGTAGTTATTAAGACTTTTCTAAGCATTTTCTTAATTAAAAACAATGTTTTCTACCCTTTGATCAAAACATTACGATAAAGTATCCTTTAAATCTATATGGCAAAATTCAAATATTTGCCCGTGTATTTACTTGTCCATGGATAAGTGGCATAGACAAATGTATTTGTTGGCAAATAGAAAATCCTGTGTCTGACAAGTCGGCATGGGAACTCCAAACCCCTGCATAACTGTATGTCCTGATCTACCTAACTGTCACAAGCAGAATATGTTTCACAAAAAAAACCCTAAACAATTTAAACTTCTTTTCACACACATTAACCCATTAGAATGCATTAATTTCTATTCAAAAGTTTCTATAAGGTAGTGTTGGGCAATTGGTTTCAATTCATAATCAATTATAGTTTTTTTAGTTGGCACAGGAAGTACAAAACTAATGAGAGAAACTCCAATTGGTTTCTTAGTAATCAAAACAATACTGAATGAATGTACACTATGGCATAACTAGTGATTCAATTTTATTCAAAATGCATTGATAATTATCTGGTATGTTTTAGAACTTCTTATCTTTGTTGTTCCATACAGATATTGACGATCAATAGGTGTGTGCTATATTCTTTTAGATGTCACTGACCACTGATTTTCCATTCTTTAGATTGGTTTAAATCTTTCATAAGATTAAATGGTTGCCATTTACATGTTACAAACCGGTTAATCTATCAAGAGATTTCTTAATCCACAGTTGTCAATGGAAGTACAAACCAACTGATTATCAATTTTATGTAGCCCATCACTACTATAAAGTACATGATTCTAAGATCAGCCTATGCACTTATTAACTATGTCCAGCAAAATTATAAATCCATGGATTTTTGTTCCTGTGATTTTACGCTTGGGGAAATATTGTGGAAAAAGAAGAAATTCCTTGTTACAAGTAATTTCTCCTTTTACCCAATTTATTTTCTACCGTGTAGGACCAATTTGGACCAGTCTTAAATTTCCAAAATTATGATAGGGTTAACTTCTTAAATTAAACTCAAAACTGATAAAGTCACTTACCTAGATGATAAGCATTCCCCACAAAACACCTCATTTAGGGCTCTAACTGGTAATACTCGCTCAAAATCATAACCTCGAACATTGATTGGTCTGCTACACATCTCATGTTCTGCCACATGTTCTGTATAACGATGTTCAAGATATCGAATCTGTTGATCTGATAATTCTATTGGATCATCATTGGCATGGTGACCAGACATTGTAACTCGTATTCTTTGACGCCATTTCCATCTATACAGGGATATGAAATCATGTGAGATCAGTGTGTTAAATTTCCAACAATTTCAAATGTGTGCAAAGCACAGCCTGTGCATCCACCCAGTCTGACCAGAGTCTTGATTATGCACAACATAGGTAGAAAAGGTATTAATCCCTCTTCTGGCAGTCAGTATTTATTCTTTTTGCATTGTGCTGTTGTCTACGCTACTTAATGTTTGTACCTCACACACATGTGAAATTGTTGAAAATGTTGCAAACAGGCTCGAAAACAGGCACTAACAATACTCTTGCACTACCCCCTTGATCAATACTATCAATAGTGGTAACACAAAGTACATTTTCTCTTTGTATTTATTTAGTGGTTTATGTAGGCTGTATAAAAATCTTTTCAAAAGATATTTTGGAGTGTCAGTGAAGAACTTTTTAAGGTAGTGGACCTGTAACAGTTTTGCAATGTCTCAAAAGTAATGAATTTTAGCAGTCTTAACCAAGGTTTCCTAATGATTTTCATTAGGAAACCTCGGTCAACATTGTGAAAGATCATAGTGTTCCAAAATGTTGCGGAACTATTATGGGTCCACCTTAAACTGTATTGTAAAAAAAACAGTAGTGTTTTGCACTAGCCCTTCAAAATAGATGATTAATGTACAAACATGTACATATAAATGCATTCAGAGGAGCATGTATATCTTTTGTATTTTGAAAATTTTGATTGCCTATCAGTGTTCTTATAAAAAGAATATGAACTTGGTACATGTTTTAAATTTTCATAATAATCATCAAGAATTCTTTTCTCTTATTGTCTCTTATAACTAACAGCCATCAGAGATATCTTTATCTTACACATGTGTAGGATCACATTCTAAATGACATCATCATGATGTCATGTAACCTAGGTTTCCTTGGTATTTGTCATTTGAGCGTTTCAAAATTTGGTTATTGTACAAAATGTAATTTATGTGAGGCTAACTTGATAAAATTTCTATTCTAGACTTGGTTAAGATTGGCTCGTCTCAAACCAAACCTCATCACAGATCCTATACATGTATTTATCTATACATACATCTTTGCTCCATACATACTTAAATTCTCCAGACAGAAGGCGGGTTAATGCTTGTTCAAAGTTATGAGCCGAATAATCCTCTTTTGGGAGACAAAGTTGACCTTCTGACCTGAAAAAAAAGATCTATCAGGGTCTGAGATTGTAAAACTTTTCTCACTCTCAGAGGAGAATTTTCTCAAACTCAAAATTTGAATAATTTAATGAGCATTAAGAAAATATGAATTAGTTGTTGTTTATAACAACTTTTTAATATTATCTTTTATGTTCCTTGGTTTATTTTCGTAAGTTTAGTACATCATAACATGTACAGTATTTTACAGAATTTAATCTTAATTTGGAATTTGAGAAAGTTTCATAATCTTGGACACAGATTTAAACTCAGACCCAAATGTATCTTATTACAAAACATGAGCATAGTACCAACAGCGATGTTGAAGTAATTGGAAATTATTTGCAGTTTACATTTTCAATTCAAGTTTTGAGAATAAGGGCTAAGAATTTGACTCTGACGTTTATTACATCACCCTCTTTAATTAGGTCTTGTTGTAAGCTAGCTGTATACCATATAACAGCATTGTAAGTTCAATAGGATGGAAGTTGATGGGAAATGTTTAGTTCACACTTTAATTTTTGAGCAGTCAGACAGACAGACAACTCAGAAAATCTTCCAAGATTAATGCACAGTGTAGGTTTCTGACTGCTCATAGTTTGCCCTTTATGATCATGTACAAAAGAATAGTCATGTGCATAATTCAAGAGCTAAATATTTAAATAGGCACTTACAACAGTGTTGTATTTAGCTCTCTAGTCCAAACTATTTCGATGGCTCAGCGCAAAACGGTTGAAACTCCCTATTAGTTTATAGGGAGTTACAACCGTTTTGCGCTGAGCCATTGATTTTGTGCCATCATGAATATACCAAGCAATGGCATTATAAACAAAAGTGACGATGCAAAGATTGACTCAATTTATCCAGAGGTTCCGTAGGTTTGTGGCTCGTTTTGATGTTTATAGGGAGTTACAACCGTTTCACGCTGAGGCAACGATTTCAGCAGATTTGAGTCCTCAAACTTTATAGATTTTACCTTGTTGGATCTGTATTAAACCCTATCACAGGTTTTTCTGTAGAGAGAACTTTTGACGCTGCATCCAGAAATGTACCATCACCCCCAGCGGTAAATAACACATCAGCCCAGTCCAGTAAGTCTCTAGTCAACTGTGGTCTCTTTAATACCTTGGTCTCTATACCTTGATTTCTGAAAGGTATACCCATATTTGCATATGCTCACTTGGTCACAAAACTATGTTATAAATAAGAAGTCATTTCTCTTTTTTTGCAAAAGATAAAGGTCTAAATAGACAGAGGTTAAGTGTTGTAGCAATACTTATAATGATAATACATGTCATTAAATAAATATCTTAATTTCACAAAGGTAAAACACCTTTTTTTTTTCTAAATTAAAGAATCCATTGGTAACTCTTATACATGTATAAAGGAGGTAATACAAAAGTGTACAGAAATGAAAGTGCTTCAATGGCCAAGTTATTAAGCTGCTCAACACAATATCTGGAAAGAACGGGTTTAAGCCAATCCATCATTAATTTTTATACACATAAAAGCCCATCCCAGTCTGCCCAACAACAACATTTGGTCGCAGTTAGTTTAAGCCACTTCCTCTCTCTCAGTCAAGAATGTTAACCCTTGTCATGCTGAACCCGTAATGTTCCTGCTTTGGCAGGAGCTATAGACAAACATCAGCCTGCACATATGTCACTTTCAAACCAGAATTGTCAATAGATTTAGTTTTTCAAATAAAAATTGACCTACATTTGGTGCTTTCAGTGCTTTTTGCCCTTTGATTTTGATGAAAATTTTTGGCCAAAATTCATTCAGCATGACAAGGGTTAAAACAACGTAAGACAACAGAGACTACTCTTCCAAAGATGAGTGAGAAAGTGATTTGATAGATCCATCCAATTTTGGGTTGATAGCATTAATTTGTAAATAGCTAAGCCTGAGGCTAACTCTGCCCATGCTAAACCCAGAATATTCCTGTTTTGACAGTAGGGATGGACAAAGAACAGCCTGCACATATATGCAATCTATCTTAACCTATACAACCTTATTTTTTTTTTTAAGCCAGTAAATTTTAAAACACTAGGACCATGAGAGCCTTACACATTCTACTCACGACTATAATTCTTTCTTAAAGCTTATTGGATATTTCAGGAACACTATTGCTTTAGAGAGAGATTGCAATGATACTAAATGACTTTATCACAGAAACAAGATTGAACTAGGCAAAACTCAACAAGACCCCTTTTCCTGTGA
This sequence comes from Fragum whitleyi, assembly GCA_948146395.1. NCBI lineage: Eukaryota > Metazoa > Mollusca > Bivalvia > Cardiida > Cardiidae > Fragum > Fragum whitleyi. Next base: position 25,434,750 of record OX411548.1, on the reverse strand, counting down.
TTTCTGAGGGATTGCCCAAATTTTCAAAAGGGAAATCCCGATCACCTATGATTTCCTGTATTTTACAACAAATCTTCCCAATTTTCATAAGCAACAATCCTTATGAATATTATTCATCTTGTGAAAATTTCAAGAGAATCTGATATTTGTAGACTATTGCATAAACAAGACTGCACAACATGCAATTTTTAAATGAAATTCCAAAAGGCTCCTTTTCCCATGTTTTCCAATGGATTATCTGCATTTTCAATAGCAACAATCCTTATGACCCTACAATTGTCCTTTGAATGTTTCAAGAGATTCAGATAAAATTTGTGGACTTAATTATGTAAAGTTGAGGAATTCACAGACAGACAGACAGACCGATCGACTGGAAACACGCCACTGCTATCAATTATGTTTTTCAAGGTAAATATTGACTCCAAATTAGTGCATCCAGTGCTTTCAGCATTTTTATTCGAATTCAATTTTGACGAGGTTTTTTTTTTTATAAGCATGACCTGGGACTGGTTAATAATATTTGATTTTATGATCCATAGGATGGTAGGCATTGTAACATTACATACCTCAGACTTTGTTCCATCAATTGAAGGCAAGAATAATGTGTCTTGTGTCTGTCAAGCATCGTCTGATAATCTGACTTGTTTCTTGTGAGCTGAAAGTAATTCATAAAACTAGAATTAATCTTTAGACACAAACACATACACACCTTGGGCCTACTAAACATCTTACGATCATTTTTTGCGTAAGTAAAAAATTAAAGATAAGTCTACAGTGGTAACTAAATATGGCGTTCCGCCATGCACAATCTCATTGTAATCGTCTTCTAAAGACGATTCCAATGAGATATAGCAAGGCAGAATCTAACAAGAAATGAAAACACCAGGTACGATTTGTGAATTTGACTAATGATAATTTTTTTGTAATAATATTCATGTTAATGTTTTACAGGTTTTGAATCATAGTTCATCATAGAGAGTTCAAATTGATATCAACCATAACTGAAAAAGCAGTCATAGCTCAGAAAAATTGAGAAAGAGAGAATAAGATGGACCCAGTAAACAGGTCATCAAAGAGCCATCCAAATTCCAATAGGCCCCAGAGGTCCAAAACATGACAAGGTGGCAGTTGTTTCATTATTTAGACGTTTCACTATTGGACATTTCCTACCATGACGTTTCACCACTATTTGGAACATGTAAACAATGTTAATCTATATTTTGTACATGAATCACTTTGATTATCAACCTTTGATAAATTTGATAGTATTAAAAATGGATTTATTTGAAAATATCAAGACTTCAACAATATTTTTCACTCTTTATCTTAATTCAAATTGTAGTATGCAAGTAGGGCATGATCAAGTTAATTTCCCACTCTCTTAGATGTGGGATGTCATGAATTTAATTTACATCCAAAGCTTTGTTTATTTTTCAATAGCAGATCAATAGTGTGGGTTTATGAGGGGCATTGACTGTATGAAAACCCTCTGTAGCCTAATCCTTTCATTTTCATATGGAAAATCAATCAAAAATTAATAAACAAGAGGGCCAGAATGGCCCTGAATCGCTCATCTGAATTTTATTGGTACAGTGGAATTCATCCAAGTACTTTTCAGACAAAGTTTCATTCACATTTGCATAATTGATAAAGAGGAGATGTAATCCCAAGAATTTAAAGTGAAAATAGACCCTGCCCAACCATTCATTACTGAGAAGCCAAGCAAATATCTATTGCCAAATCAAATTTTCCCAAACAATTTTTGAAAAGGGTCAACCATCTGGTAAAATTTCATGGAAATCAGACCAGTAGTTCAGGAGGAGATGTCGTCAAAATAAGTGCTGTCCTGCCACACCCATATTTATGGGCCTATCAAAACTTTGCAAACAGTTTTTGAAAGGGCACCGAAGGAACATTCTAGTAAAGTTTCATTGAAATCAGCCCAGTGGTTCAGGAGGAGTTGTCATTCAAACATTTCGGGCTCAAAATAGGCCCTGCCCTGCCACACCCATATTTAAGTGCCAATCAATATTCTGCAGGGTCACCGTCTAAATAGTGAAATGTCCATAGTTGGAAAAGTCTATCGTAAATGCAAGTAATTCTACAGACACCAAAAACAGCTCAAGCCCTACCACGGTGACCATAGACAACAATATTACAAATCTTCTAATGAAGTGGAGCCTCTGCGGGCCATATCCGATCAAATTACAAGTTGTTGAATACAAGTACCATCCCAGGCTATTTACCTTGTCTTTGAGCTCATCTTCATTCAAATTCTTGTATCGAAGCTTCTCAAATTCATATCTGGTGATTCTTGAAAGAATTACTATTCTTTTAGGTTTAAAAATAGGAGCTTCATCGTTTCCAAACACTCTAGAATGATCTAGTTTGGTACATAAGAGTCTGAACAGTGGTTTGTTCGAAATGAAAACTTGGGACTTCACACTACCACTGCTTTTAGAGGCATAAACACCAATAGATAGGATTTTCTTCATTTACGTTTTATAAGATAAATCCCAATAATGCAATTATTTACTAAACTTAAGAATGACAGTGAATAATAGGGACAAAAACAGTGTTTGAATTATATTTTCTGTTTGCTGTCAACCAGAGTCAACCATATTGGAATTTGGAGTAGAGCTATGAGCAACATAATATTCGATAATTGGTTAAAGGGATAATATAAGCAAGCATGGAATTTTCATATATCGAAAATATTTTTTAAATGTTTTAAATTAAATAAAGTGACATCTTTTTACAAAAATACCTATTAACATCAAATACGAAAATAAAATACAATAATGCATGCGGATTGATTTGACTTTTTCGCCCACAACTTGTCGTGTTGGCCACGACAGCTGTCTAACACACATGATAAAAAATTCTTTTGAATAAACCGAAACACCCACACGATCACATTATGTTGCCTTTACATAAAGGCGATAAAGAGTACAAAGGACCTGGAATTCTTGGCAAGTTATCAGGATGGATGAGGTAAATGTTTGTTTGTTGAGTAGTGTTTGGTTTCATACCGCTGCCTGCAATTTCTGTGAGAGGGTATGTCAAATGAACATATGGGCTCTAACTTTTATGTTAGTCATACATGGTATCAATGAAACTTAATAATCTTTTCTCTGATACATAGTACAGTTTAAGAGATTGGCGATCTTGTGCAGTACAACTGATCAATATGATATATAGACATTACTTTTTACACTTTTATCCTTTTATCAGCTTCACTTTCACTTTTTATCTCTTTCCCCCCTTTTACTTTGGCACTGACAGCGCAACTGCATGTTATACTCGAAAGAGGGTGATGCAGGATGTATAGATAGATAGATAGATAGACATAACACTTTGACTTTTAAAGGTTCACAGTCAACTTGGCCAGTGAAAACTTGTCCCGTCAACCCGTCCCATTAACTCAATTTTCAACTCGGCCTGTATATAGATGCCTTGATAAGGATGCATATCCAATCCGACATGTTATAGCTCTCCTTAGCCACTTACTAGTATTTAACAAAACTGATATATGTGTTTTAGTTTGTTAGATATGATCAAAGACATTCAAAAGAGAGGTCATCATGGTTTGGGCTAAAATGATGGCCCAAATATTGAGGTTATATTGCTTAAAATGTAACAAAGATTGCAAGGTCCAGGGATCTGCACAGGATTAAGTGGGACCAAATGGCCCATTGGGTTAGGAAAATGTGAGCCATTTCAGAAATGAAGTGGCTAGCCGTACGGGTCCGTATGCTACGGGTCCGTATGCTACGGGTCCGTACGACTAGTCTTGTAGGCTAAACGTACGGACCCGTAGAGCAAGCGTGTCCTCACTGGATAGGCTAGCCGTACGGGAGTTTTTCAACCAATCTGAATACTGTATTTGATTTCCGATTATATACCATCTTCGGGTTCACCTATCAATTGTTCAAGGATTATTTATCTTTTATTACGCGTTTAGAAAAAAGAAAGATAATCATAAAAGACTAGTAAGATTAGTGCCTGTAACAACAATTTTGATGGTAAAATTGTCTGTTATCTGAGTACTTTTCCCGAGTTTGTTTTTTTGTTTGCTATTGGCCTCTAATTAATAACAGTTTATTACCGATTGGGCTTTCAAAATCATGAAATAATGTTTGTTTCATTCCAAAACGGTGTGAATACAGTGTGTACTTTTATGTTTATAATAATTACACTAGTTATACTTAAAAACAATCATGATAAGTTGATTTGACAAAAAAATAATATTTAGGTTGTCCAGTTGTGAATACTTTGGTCAAGTTACCAATGGGCTGTGTTGACTGGTCAGAATTATTTTCACTTTATATTTCTCTATATTATCTAACCTAAGTTATGTTTATCAAATCACTGGGTAATGAAAACCATGTGTCTCTTAATTTTTCTGATTGGCTGAGTTATCTTATTTGAGACGTTCATCTGTTCACCTAGCCAACTTTTTTACAGAGACAGATTTCTTGAGAATTTATGACATTAGAGGGTGATGAAGCCTTACCAGGGCTTTGAGGACTCTATTCTGGGCTCGGAAAATCAACTTTCTCATAAACTTTCTCTTTTTAAGCCAAAGTCTAGGTGAAAAAGACAAAGATGTATTGCTTTTGCTTGAAACATACATGTAAACATGGAATGGTACCCGACTAGTTTTAATTTTCAATAATAAGATGTAGATTCAATAGTGTGGCGCTGGGTACTATATATTGATTTTCAAATTTATACGAGAATGTCGGAGATATAGTATGTTGAATTTCTGATGATGCTGGGCAGAACTCTGTGTATATCTACATCTTTTTTTCTCATTGCAGGTCTAAATCCTGGTTTTAATGTATAGTCCGTTTGACTTCTATATGGACCAACATTTCGCCGAAAATCTCAGAATCGAATTAATGAGGCGTATTTTTTTCTTGCCATATCATATTTTCCAACTTATACCATGAAGAATTTTGTTTTTTAGAATTTTTGAAAGTGTAATAATGATTTTGTCCGTCCGTCTACATGTAAACTTTCTGACTTTCATACCTACTCGTGTTTGTAATAAACGGAACAGCAAATTGTCTTTCCAAAAAAAGCTCTGATTTGCATAGGGGCCGAGTCAAAAATGTATCAATTTTGGCAAGTCGTTTTGGTATAGAATCATGTATTTTTGTAAAATTAATTTTGTAGATTTTTTTAATTCCTTAGGATATCAAATCTTAGTGTATTCTGTATTTGTTACAAAAACTGTTTGACCAGATAATTGATAATATTTTCTATCCATTCTGAGATGAACCCCATATTTCCTTATCTAGACCAATCAAAAAGAATTATTTTACGAAGACGTTGGGGTTTTCACGAGGAAATCTAGACAATCAGGCGAGTAATAATGGTACAAAGCAGGGGGTATTTAAGTTTAAGATATCCTGACCGTCGATATGCTAATTAGCTTTTCCAAATATGGAATAATGGACATTTCTTCTGTCAAATGTTTAGTATAAAATGACATGTTTTTACGATTTGTTTACAAATTCTTACAACTAAACAGCCTTCACCACCCCTCGTGTTTAGGAGCAGAAAATGCTAAAATATTATCATTAACTAGATAGACAAAATCATTATGTTAAAATCATTTTGTTTCCAAAAAATATATTTTGGAATGGTATTAAGCTGAAATCTATATTTTACCACATAGAAATCCTTCATTTTAACGCAATTTTATGTAATTGATGAAAAGGTTGGTCCATATAGAAGTCAAAAGGACTATTACACAACTGCTTAGTTATTTCTGAACCTTCTGGCTCAACTTGAATCTAGTCGGCTTACAGTCAACTCTATATTTATAAACAGTATTAAAATAACAATTCTAGAATATAAATAAATTAAAACAAAAAGGATGAAATATAATTCAAATATACATACAATAATATTTTAAGAAGAAGTTGACTTTTAATGGGGGGGGGGGGGCGAGTTGACCTATATAGAGACAAGTTGACTCAGGAAAGAGTTGACTAGCAGAAGCACCCATCTAGACCAGCTAGCTGCTTTTAACAAATTCTGTGTTAACATGAATACCATACTTTTGCATATTTTGCATTGTCTTATTGTTGCCACTTGTACCAAAATGTATTGGTTTAATTTTAGTATGTCTTATTTTCGCCAACTATCCTAGGTAGCAAATATAAGTCTCACCAAGTCAAAATTTACAAGTCAGTCATTTTTGAAGAGTTCATACGGGAAATTTATGTTCAAGCAGGGATTGTAACTGTAATTGATACCTCATGAAGACAAGTACATTTGTGCATATATAGGATATTTCTATAGGTACAAATGTGATATTTATGGATTATATTGATTTCAAAACACACAAGGTATTTTGGTGCATTCAATTTCACCACCTGGCAAGGGTGGCTGGATTAGCAAAAATTAGACCATTGCGAAAAAATCCCAAAGTACGGTAGTTGGTAAATTGTTCTAGGATCAAACTGTCAAGTGTCAATGAAATTTTGAGAGATTATCTCTTAAGGTAGTGGACCAGTAATAGTTGGGCAACATTTCGGAATGCATGATCTTTCACAATGTTAACCAATGTTTCCTAATGAAAATCATTAGGAAACCTCAGCTAACACTGTCAAATTTTATGACCCTCAAAATGTTTCAAAAGTATTTCCAGTCCACTACCTTAAGAAAAAGAAATTTTGTGAGAGATTATCATATACATGTACCATGTATCAGAGAATAAGGATGTTTAAAAGGTACAGTGTCAGATCTTCATAGAATTTATAAATAGGTTGGTCATAGAATTCAAAGCAATGACAACATTGCTTGTTTTTAATGGTTTAAACCTAATATTTCTTATAAATTTTGAAACAAATTCTTAGAACTTTAAATTCCTTTTGATTATGCATCCTTGAAAACTGACTAGTGCTTGGGCCAAATGTATTAATTAAGATACCTATTAGAAATTTGTTTGTAATGGTCTTAAATTTTGATTTGTAATTATCTCAATTATTTAAATATTTCTTTACAGGTTAATTTTCTCAGAGAAAACTTCAAGAAACATTTTCCTGTTTTTGCTTTTGAATCTCTCATTTGCATTTGTTGAACTTCTTTATGGGGTATGGACCAACAGGTAAGGAATATAAAGGTTGTCCACCTGAAATGAAAAATGTTGAAATTTGCTTGATGTCAGAAGACTTTGGAAGATATCATTATATTTAAACCAAATATTTTGCTTTTTGATGTCATTATCTTTGTTTTACTTTAAGGTAGTGGACCCATAATAGTTCTGCAACATTTCGGCACTAATGATCTTCCACAATGTTAACCGAGGTTTCCTAATGAAAATCATTAGGAAACCTCGGTTAACACTGTTTAGTCCATTACTTTTGAGACGTTGCGGAACTATTACAGGTCCCCAATGTTTCGGAAGTAATGAACTTAAACAGTCTTAACCGAGGTGTCCAGATGATTTTCACACGGAAACCTTGGTCAACATTGTGAAAATTCATGATTTCCAAAATAGTCAATGTTATAAGTGATATACAGTGTTTAGGCACTTACAACACTATAGTTCATCCGTGACATAATCAATGGAGAAATAACTTCCTCACTATTTTTGCTAGCAAGTTAAATGGAAGAAGACATCATCCGAGCAACCACAAGTGATTCTGATTTCAACATTTTTCATTTGGGAGGTATTACGTTAAAGATTAACCCTTTATCAGATGATGATTTGGGTATAGTAAAATGAAGTTGACATTTAAAGTTGAAGGAGTACAATGTTATGAAAAGAGAAAGTGTCCTAAACCTTGCATCTTTTTCTGCCTTAATTTTTTTTCTTTTCTGAGCTATTTGTCTATAGAAATTCAAAATGCATCATTCAATGGTAAATGAAAAATTTTGGAAACAAAAGGTTGATTTGAAAAATAATTCTGATTTTATTTTCATGAACTTTATATGCTACTCTTGACTATTCAAAGATCTTGATTTTCCTTAAAATTCCTTAATTCATGTTCTTATATCAGTTAGAAAAAGATTTTTATTGTGTGATAGCTCTTATTCTTTTTCATCGAAAAACTGTTTTCAAAATGAGCTGTTACAATAGATGAGTAGGATTGCTTGTATACTTGATCAAATTTATACCCCTTTATATATACATGTACCTCATTCACAAAGTGTTAACCCTTGTCATGCTGAATAAAAAAGTCTTTGCAAAATGAATGTAAAATCAAAGTGCTTAAAGCACTGGAAGTTACCAAATATAATTGAGTATTGATTTCAGAAATGCATTGTTTTAAACCTTTCTGGTTTAAATATGAAATTCAGGTGGTATAACTAAGATCAGACTGCACATATGTGCAGGCTGATCTTTGTCTATACCTCCTGTCGATGCAGGAATATTCCGGGTTCAGCATAACAAGTGTTAAATTTACGAGGTTGTTATTTTGTATTTCAGTCTTGGATTGATCTCTGATTCCTTCCACATGTTTTTCGATTGTACAGCCTTGCTAGCTGGTCTGGCAGCGTCAGTAATCTCTAGATGGAGGGCAAATGAAGCTTATTCTTATGGGTAAATAAGTTATTTTTGCCTCAATTATATACAACTACTTTATGGATGTAATTGTATTAAATATTTCATTCTTGAGCAGGGTTTGACACTAAAAACTTATTGCCACCAGCCTGAAGGACCTGGGTTGTCCTTGTGAAAGTAGGTCCTGTAAGAAAACCATGTTTGATTTTGAGAAATAAGTTACAAGGAAAACATTGTTGGAAAAGAAGAAATTGCTTTTAATAAGCAATTTCTTTTTTTCTGCAATGTTTTACCTTGGGTAATCTAATTTTTTGGAATTAGAAAATTAACTGTTTTTTAAAACTGGACAGATAAGAAACACTTAGTTCTGCCATTAACTACAGGCCTGAAGGACCTGCAACATGGTAAGATCTACCAGTCCTCCCTAAGAACCACAGGTCTCGGGCCCAAGGACTGGTGTTAGTGTTGATCCCTGTTGAGCAACCAAAACCTTTAATTTGCTTATATTAAAGATGAAGTTGTACATATTTCATTCTTAAGCAACCAACACCTCGTTACTAAAGCTATAATCAAACTGTAGTCAAAAGGTTTTGGTTACTAAATGACGATTTGGTAAAATATTGATAATTACAGTATTTCAACATTTGGTCTTCTCCTATTGAAGTGGCCGCCGTCATAGCGCAGTTGGTAGCGTGTCAGACTCTCAATCCAGAGGTCCCGGGTTTGATCCCCGACGGCCGCACTCATCCTTTTCGACTATTTGTCTCTCACCAATGGTTTGATAATCGCAGACCTATGTGAAATAGCAGCTGGAGGCTTGGAAAGGTTGTACTGGTGAGAGAAATACCAGGAATCCATTGTTAGGTGCTCTAGCCACCGAGATATAACTGAAAAAATGTTGAAAGTGGTGTTAAACTCTGCTCAATCAATCAATCCCGATGAAGTGTTTCTTCATCTTAACAAGATTCCGTTCTACAAGATCAAAACAGCAATGGGTTGTGTAATACTCAAAGAGTACAGACATTTGAGATTTGACTAATGCAATTCTTTAATCCATTATCAGTTACTTTCTTATTGTGGAAAAGAATTGACTTATCACTTCTGATGATCCAAAAGTAAAATAATAATCTGTTACAGAAGTGTGATATCATGATGCCATTTATAAAATGGTTAGTTATGCCTTCTTTTAGGAAGACAGGGTATATTGCTTTGCATTTGTTATTTGGTTGGTTGATCCATCTGTAGACCTATATTTGTTGGGAGCATATCTCAAAAAGTATGCAAGTTAAAAATCATGAAACTTCACAGGTGGATTAAATGAGACAATTCCAATGAGTACCCTTAAACATAGGGTTTGCACCAGTATTATAAACATATTCTTATCTCAACACCATAATGCGTCTTCCATCTAATGTTGTAGATATGGATATTTTGAATTACCCAGCAGGGCTCATGCTAGCTTTTTTAATTAGAGAGTCATTGACCCCTTGACCATAAAATTCTTTGGGTCAAAACTGGATTTGAAGAGGTCAAAAAAGAGCAAAACATTAAAAACTTTTCAGTCTTTAAGTAATCTATATAACTAAAACAACATAAATAATAAAGTAAAGACACACATTATTGTTTATGTAGTATCATTTGTATAGATCTTTTTGTAAAAGTATGAAGAAAACAATTGATCTATATAATCTTTTACATTGCTAAGGTTGCACCACTGGAAGTTCAGTGGGTCAAAATGACCCCCTGTAAGGAAATTTTAGAGGGTCAAAATAAGGTTTTTGGGAGTCAAAACCCTGGTTTGAGGGTCAAACACAAGCCCTGCCCAGCAAGTGGTAAAAGATGAATCATAATGTGATTTATAATATGACTTATGTTGCAGGAGTAAAATAACCCTGTTGAATATTTTTGATATTACACAGGTGTTGTTACACTAGTGGAATAAATATGCAATTGAGTTAAGAACAAAACAATGTTATATTTTTGTTAGGAAAATGATGTCATAATGGATCTACTGATGTCATTTTACAAAAGGCGTTATATGTTTCACTGAATAACATGAATTGATAAATATCTTAATTTTCTCGTTTTATCACTGATATTCAGGTCATATTATAAATGGAATAACAAATTTGTGCTCATTGAAAATACCAAATTTTTTTAACTCGTCATCTGTAAACAGATAAAAACGAGGCTGCAAAAACCCGGCGCAGCCTGGTTTTTATCTGTTTATAGGTGACTCATTTGATCAATTTGGTTTTCAACGACCACTCATTCAATATCCTCTTTCTATATTTCAGGTATGTGAGAGCTGAAGTGTTAGCTGGTTTTGTAAATGGATTGTTTTTGTTGTTTATAGGATTTTTTATATTCTCTGAAGCTGTGGAGGTAGGTGCCTTATCCAACTGTTATTCTTCTTATCCAGAATATTACCCTTTCCTCTTACTTCAAACTAGTCTGGAAACTTGCTTCTAAAACTTTAGCTGGCTGTTTTCAGAAGAAACCTGAGGTATTGCTATAGCCTTGGTGTTGTTGTCTTTGTCGTCCATATGCAAAAACTTTGACATTTTATAATTTCTCTGGTTCTATTGAAGGTATCACTTGAAATTTGGCATACATAACTACTACCAAAAGAGCAATCTATACTAGAGGGGATAACCCTAGATTTATTTTGTGCAAATTATGCCCCTTTTTTGACTTCAAATTTTTATCCACTATCCAGCACCAAACAGCCAAGCAAAGGCACTCATATGGGATGCTCTTGTTTTGTTTACTCAGTGTTTTATCTCTGGGCTTTGGGAACTGGTTCCAAACTATGGGCTGAAACCAGTCATATTGGAAAAATGTGTTGTTTTCTCAATAATTGGGGAAAAAATGTTAATTTGATGGTTTTGGACAAAACTTAAGTTTTGTGTACAATTTAATTCCAGATGAAAGTTTTTTGTCATTTTAGAAATTCACATAAAGTATACCAAGTATGAGTCAAACATAGAATATTAAGGGTCTGTAACTTTTCTTTAAATGATCCAAAGTTTTTGTATTATCATGCTGTTTATTATCTTGGCAAGGTATAAAGTAAATGCATTTCATCATCATTATCAATTAAAGAATACTGTCACCCAATCAATGAAGATAACTACTGGTCAAATGTTATTTAGTTATTAGTTTTCTTATGTTGAAAAGAATTCTTTACATTTTACTTTATTTTTTGTTTGATAAACAGATACTGAAATGAAAATCGTCATATAATAGAATTGAAATATTTAGATTATTTATGAATTCTTCCAAATAGGAGAAATCACTTATAAATTTCAATTATTTTAATTTCAGCGGCTTGTGGAGCCCCCTGAAGTACGACATGAAAGATTATTTATAGTATCTGTGATGGGATTTATAGTCAACTTGATAGGAATATTTGCATTTCAACATGGACATGGTCATTCTCATGGAGGGGGAGGTAGGTTGATGTAATGATACTAAACTTAAAAAGTACTTGAAGAAAAAGATAAGGAGCTTATGAGTATGACCCTTACATAAAATTTGTTGTTTCTAAGTTTTTTTGCAAATTGGTTTTTATACGTCCATTGAGAGAAGTGATGTGTTATGTGATCACCCTTGGCTTCGGAGGTACAAGCCTGAGTTACTATAAACTTTAACCTTGGCTAATGCTTTTGTTTGGTAAAGAAAAGATGCTTCGTATTTACACAAGTAATATTTGTGACTAGGCCTTACTGTTGATTCACTTTTTAAGCTCATCTGTCATGATCAAAGTTATTTTGAAATTCAATTATCAAAATTTCTGAAAAATGGTAGAGGAATGGAATGACATTGGTGTGTTACAAACACATCTTGTTACTTTATCTTATTGAATGCAATTGTCTCCACTCATATATGTTCTGTCAATGGAGGATTTCATTGAGAATTAAAGATTTTATAAAGGGTAATTGTTTGACTGTAACAGCCCTATTTATGACCAACAAAGCTACATTTTCACGAGTTGCAAGGTTACAAGTGATTAAAAGCATTTTTGGTGTAACTCTTTCTCATTTACAAATATGATACCTGATTGTTTTACAGATCATGGACATTCACACGGAGGTCATGGGCATTCACATGGAATAGGTAAGTTTATATTATGTCTGGAGTGTTCACATGAAGTTTAACATCACCATTTACAAATAGAATTTCAGTTGAATTGCAGTAGTTGACCTAGGCTGGTCATTGCTACCACTTTTCATTCACGATATTCATCAAACTCACCAGCTGCTAATCCAATTTGATATTTAGAGGATATGGAAGAGAAAAGGTTAAAAAAAATTACAAAATCAAGCCACTTCACAAATTATACTACATTGATTGTCAAATGATGTCAGCAAATGCAATATGATGTCATTTTCACAATGAAAATAAAGTGTAGCTATACATTCTTAGCTCATTTGCATAGTTATTTTACTAGTGTTATAACACCTGTGTATTATCAAAAGGATTCAATTTGGTTGTTACACTCCTGCAACATAGGTCATATCATAAAACAGATTTTATTCATAACAGACATCAACATTTGTTTAACAAAGTGCAAATTAAAAGTGAAAATGGATTTTGATGCTAGTTACTCCATCTCAAATATTTGAGATAAGCTATTGCAGTCAATTCTTGGGACTACAACTATTGCTTTTGCTTTTATGGACAGTGTCACTAATATGATCACTTCTGATATGTTGTAGTTTTGCCCTTTATTTGAACTACCAGAGGTGCGTTTCTTAGATTAAGATTCTTAAGAATCTCATTAAGATTTTTTTTAAGTGGCTTAATAAGAATCTTAAGATATCTTAATGAGGAAACTAGGATGCTTTTGATTTGGCTGAAAACGAGTAGCCTTGACGACGTCAAATGTTTTCACTAAAATTATTGAAAATCGTTTCTTATGACGTCTTAATAAACTTATTTAGCGGAAATTTTCATCTTAATGTAAAAAACGCACCTCAGAATTACAGTTAAACCACCTAGGAGACCACCCAAAAGGGTTTGCCTAGGGTAATAGTTGCTAATTACAAATTTTGAAATAATTAAGGGGTCATATCATTCCATCTAAGAATTATTTCACAATTTCAATAATTAGAATCATATTATAATTGAACTTGATGTTTCAGGTTTTGGAGACAGTCATGAAAACAAAGTTTTACACCAGCGCAACCAGGGTCATGGACACAGTCATAACAATGATTCTCATGGTCACAGTCATGATTCTCATGGTCACAGTCATGATCACGGACATGGTCACAGTCATGGGGGATCTCACACACAAGCCTCGCCCCCTGAACCTGCACAGAATGTATCGCAGAGACAAATCATGCATGGTGAGTTTATTTACTGTAATTTTTTCAGCTGTTTATCCTTTTATTAATTGATTCAATCAAAACTCAACAGGAATTGCACCTTGGTCCATTCTACTGAGCTTGCATATAAAATTTAAATACATATTAAAAACCTGAACTAAGATCATAGGAAAGAAAACATTTCTTAAAGGAGAAATCTATTCTTATAGAAAATGGTATGAATTAAGACTTCACATACATGTACATCTATACCACTTTTATATACCTAGCAAAACAAAAGAAATGAAAAAAATTGGCAAAGCTCTTCTTAGTTTAGTTTGTTATTGAACTTGATTTCCTGTACTGTTGTTTTAAATAGAGCATAATTGTCAGTAAAAGATTGGTATGAGAAAATATAGCTTTTGTTCACAAAATGAAATATTAAATTATCTTACTGGAAAACAAATTATTATTCTATTTCTTTAATGAAATACAAAAGGAGACAAAATGTGAAAATTTTTGGTCAAATTTTGTTAGTGTGTCAGTTTTGCACGTTATTGCTATCCAACATTCATGGTGATGTCCGCTTAGATAAAATCTGATAGGGTGAAAAGAACGAAAACAAGGTACATGTACAAGTTAATGTTAATTTCACTGGTTAGACAGTGAGTTTATCAAATGATAATCTATTGTTATTTCCCAATAATACACAGGAAAGCAATAAAGAATATGTTTTTTCTGTTTCAGGTGTATTTTTACATATTTTAGCCGATACATTAGGTAGTGTAGGGGTGATAGTGTCCTCTGGTTTAATACATTATTTTGGGTGGATGATAGCTGACCCTGTGTGTTCTATGTTTATATCTGTTCTTATTATTGTAAGGTAAGTCATTACTGAGTCTGGATTTAACCTATTTTAAATGTTTTGTAAAAGTTGATATAGTCATTTTACCTTTGTTTTCATTCCTAGCATTCTGTTTTTATTTCATGACATAAATTAAATGTTGTAAGGTAAAAGTTTTAGAAAAAATAAACACATTAAAGAAAAACAATGATTTCAGACTTAATTTCTACAAGCCTGTCAAGTAAAAATTTACATTAATTGTATCACTCTAAGATAGTAATAACAGACTTTTTTTTATTTCCCCACATCGAGGGATTGAGCCAGAGTGTTTTGCTGTTGTCTGTCAATTGGTCTGAGTGTTTGTCAGTAGAACATAATGAAAATAACTTGACTAAGCCATTTACTTCATGCCTTTTCAAGAAATATTGCTCAAATATGAGATGGTGATATATCTTGTAGGTATGCAAATGTATGAAAGTCAAGGACAGGTCTTATCTTGGCATTTTAGCCGCATTAATTTTTCACTATGTTACATATGAACTGTCCTCAACTGAAGCATAGCTGAAAATAACCATCGTGAGCCGATGTCAAAGGCAGGCGGACAACAATATTCAAATAATTGGTTTACAATTCCAATGCTTTAACCACTGAGCCAAAGAAGATCTTCCTTTGGCTCAGTGGTTAGCGCATTTGACTTGTACACCATTTATTGAATATAACTTGTCCCCGTGGGTTTGACACAAGCACACGTCTGATATTTTTCAGCTATGCTTCAATTGAGAACAGTTTGTATGTAACAACAAACATATCTATTTTATCATGCTCAAGCGTAATTCTAAATGTTTATAAAAGCTATAATGTGGTGATTGTTTAAGTATGTATAAAATTGCAAATTCTAAATATAATTTTGTGTTTTAAGAAACAGCATTTAAGGATTCAAAACTATTATTATGCCCCCGATAGGGAGGCATAATAAATTTGACTTGTCCGTCCGTCTGTCTGTCCGTCCGTCTGTCCGTCCGTCCGTCCGTCATTCCGTCCAAAAACTTTAACATTGGCCATAACTTCCTTATTACTATCAAAGCGGTGTCGGGGGCATTGTCATCTTACAGTGACAGCTCTTGTTTTACTTTTGCAGTGTGTTGCCTTTATTAAGAGATTCAGTTGGTATTTTAATGCAGAGAAACCCACGTGAATTAGATTTAGTATTACCAGGCTGTTATCAAAGGGTAAGTCAAGTATTATCTTTTTTTCTTTTATACAACTCAATGAGTCTTTATATTACATTGACAACAATTTTGCTAAATGAAGACTGATTTATCCCCTGCATGAGTGCAGTCTGATTAGGGTAATCTCTTCTTGCTTTTACGATAGGTACTGACACTAAGTTGCCATAAATAAGCCTAAGCAAATTTCAAGAGGTTTTCTTGCTTTCTCGAGTGATAGTTCATCAAGAATTCAAAATAAACTATTGAAATAAAAAAGATTAAATAAAGTTTATTTCCTAACCTATCAACTATATATTTAGAAATGTCTTGTGATGTAGATATTTGAAACATACCTCCATAAAAACTTTTCATTGCGAAACATTTGAACCCTTCTTAACCTGGAATATTCTTGTTTTGACAGGCAATATAGACTAAGATCTGCCTGAACATTTGTGCTGTCTAATATAAGTCTATTCCGCCAGATTTTCTTCTTTAAAATTTATTTTCAAAATAAAAATGGACTCATAAATACAGCATCCTTTGCTTTCAGCATCTTGATTTTATTGCTTTTTGCTAGGCTTTTATTCATAATGACAAGGGTTGAATTTAATTGCTAATCAGCTATTTAGAGCTCTAACCTTTCTTGTAGGTCAGTCAATTAGAAGGTGTATACAGTGTACAAGAACCTCATTTCTGGACATTATGTAGTGAGGTGTATATTGGTACTGTCAAACTAGAGGTGGCTGCTAATGCTGATTCTAAATACATTCTTAGTCAAACACATAACATTTTTACACAGGTAAGGTACATCATTCCGTGTTGAATCACACTTTCTCTTCTTTGTCTTTAAGGTAGTGGACCTGTAATAGTTCCCCAAAGTTTTAGAAGTCATAAACTTTTACAGTGATTACCGAGGTTTCCTAATGATTTTCATTAGGAAACCTTGGTTAACATTCTGAAATACCATGAGATTCGAAATGTTGTGGAACTATTAGGGGTCCACTACCTTAAGGCCAGTTATTATGCTTATTACGCCCTTTCAATGATAGATCAGTTGCATATTTTTTAGTTGATGACCATCTGTCTGTCTGTAAAAACTTAACCTGCAAACTAAACAGGCTAAACAATCATTGCTCATAATTGGCATGAAAGTTCCTCTGAATAATGTACATCATGCAAATATCAAAAAAAAAAATGTAAGATCAATATCAATAATTAGGGTCAATCTTCTTCAAAATTGCTGTTCCCAAAGGGCATAATGTTAAGTTTTTATATGAAGAAAATAGTTACATAGATGACCGTTTTTTATACGCCCGTCGAAGACGGGACGTATTATGGGATCACCCGTGATGTCCGGCGTCCGGCGTCCGGTGTCCGGGCGTCCGGGCGTCCGGCGGCGTCCACTTCTTTGTCCGGAGCATAACTCTGTCACTTGAAGTCCGATGGACTTCAAACTTGGCAATTATATTCTTCTCATTATTGCGGAGTGCAGTGCACAAGAACCATAACTCTACCTGGCCTATTTTTTGAGTTATTGCCCTTTGTTGTTTTTCAGACTTTAATCTTGTCCGGAGTATATCTCTAAAAGTATAATAGCTAGGATCATGAAACTTCATGGGTGTATAGATCTCACCAAGGGGGAGTGCAGTGCACAAGAACCACAACTCTACCTGGCCTATTTTTTGAGTTATTGCCCTTTGTTGTTTTTCAGACTAGAATCTTGTCCGGAGTATATCTCTAAAAGTATAATAGCTAGGATCATGAAACTTCATAGGTGTATAGATGTCACCAAGGGGGAGTGCAGTGCACAAGAACCACAACTCTACCTGACCTATTTTTTGAGTTATTGCCCTTTGTTGTTTTTCAGACTTGAATCTTGTCCGGAGTATATCTCTTAAAGTGTAGAAGCTAGGATCATGAAACTTCATGGGTGTATAGATCTCACCAAGGGGGAGTGCAGTGCACAAGAACCATAACTCTACCTGGCCTTTTTTTTTAGTTATTGCCCTTTGTTGTTTTTCAGACTTGAATCTTGTCCGGAGTATATCTCTAAAAGTATAATAGCTAGGATCATTAAACTGCATGGGTGTATAGATCTCACCAAGGGGGAGTGCAGTGTACAATAACCATAACTCTGCCTGGCCTATTTTTTGAGTTATTGCCCTTTGTTGTTTTTCAGACATGAATCTTGTCCGGAGTATGTCTCTTAAAGTATAATAGCCAGGATCATGAAACTTCATCGGTGTATAGATGTCATCAAGGGGGAGTGCAGTGTACAAGAACCATAATTCTACCTGGCCTATTTTTTTAGTTATTGCCCATTGTTGTTTTTATGCCCCCGATAGGGAGGCATCATAAATTTGACTTGTCCGTCCGTCCGTCTGTCCGTCCGTCTGTCATTCCGTCCAAAAACTTTAACATTGGCCATAACTTCTAAATCAAAGCGGTGTCGGGGGCATTGTCATCTTACAGTGACAGCTCTTGTTCATTCTAAAATCTTGTCCAGAGTATATCTCTAAAAGTATAATAGCTAGGATCATGAAACTTCATGGGTGCAAAAATTATTCATTCAAAATAACCTCAGTTCTATTCAAACCCCCAGTTAATACTAAGCAGTGTGACGGGCGTATCTTGTGACAATTTGGCACCTTGTTGTAGGATCAATTTATCTTTTCTCTTTTTTTTAGAGAATTAAAATAAAGATTTTTTCTTTTACAAATGACTGATTTATCAATTATACACTGTAAACAAATGCTATTTCTTGAAGTAAAAAGTTAGGAGTTATGTGGAGGCTTTTGGATAAGTTTTTATCAGAATAATTTGGCCGGCTTAGATGATGTAAAATTGTAACAATTCTTTTATAAATTTCACTGGCAGGACAGTTCCAAGGGATAATCTGCTGAGAATCTCTAGAATCCACAAAAAAAGCAAAATAAATAGCTCTTATAACAGAGTAACCTTTATCATTTTCACCAGGTTAAATTAGTTGCCATACTATAAGTTATACCATAACCCCCTGTATTTCAGGTTGGTGTTAAACAGTTGTATGTACAGATAGACCATGCTATGATGTAGAACAAAATCGACCTGATTGTGATCACTACACAGTAACAAGTGCAATATGGCTTTCTACCTTCAAGATTGGTGCTGGGGATATTAGAGTGCTAACAGCTCAACTGTGTCAACTGTGTGATTGACTATTCACAGGTTACCAAAGAAGGTCTTTTATAAGATAAAGATGAAAAAAGAAAAAAAATATAAAGAGAAAAGAAGATTTTGCTTCAAGCTGAACGCTCCTGTTCAGCCTGTAGTAGTTTTATACAAACTACATGCATATCATATTTGAGAATCTGTGTGACATTTCCAACAATTTCAAATATGCGCGATGTCAATACTTGGATAAGCCTGTGCATCCCCACAGTCGGATAAGTATTGACTATGTGTTTAAGGGATAGATAAGGACCTAATGTTTCTGTTTACATTTGAGGAATATTATTGATACACTGTGTCAATGGCTTGACGCGAAACAGTTGTAACTGCCTATATGTTCGTAGGCAGTTACAGCTATTTTGCTCCAATCCATTGATGTGGCTTTCTAGGCTGCAGAATGACACAAGCATGAAATTGTTGGAAATGTCACACACTGGCACACTTGTTGTCTACAGCTGTTTTCAATTAGGACAAGTCACTAGTTCTGTTATTCTCATTTATGCTCTCAGCAAACACATAAAGGAATAATGTTATGGCATAGTATAGAAAGGCTCACTTAATAAAAAAAAAGGAAGAAACTCTTTTCTTTGTGCAAATTTCAAAATGTCAGTTCAAATAAATTCCTATTGACCAAATAAATCACAATTTACAACATACTTTTATAATGAATGATATTTTACCTTGCCTTGTAGTTAGGAAGTTTTTAGCTCACCTGAGCACGAAGTGCTCAAGGGAGCTATTGTGATCGATCGTTGTCCGGCGTCCGTCTGTCCATCTGTCCGTCTGTCCGTCACGGCGTCAACTTTTTCTTTAAACGACATCTCCTCCTAAACTTATGGGTCAAAATCAACCAAACTTGGCAGAAATATTCCTTGGGTGGTCCCTTATCAAAATTGCTCAAATGGAAAGGATCTGTGCCATATCACGGGAAAAGGGGCCTTAATGACAAATTTCTTGTTTTCACTCTAGAAGCCACAAATATAGTCCAATCTTCATGAAACTTGGTCAGAATGTTTGTTAGGTCATGAGGATGAAGTCTATTGAAAATGGAAAGGATCCTTGCCATTTCACAGAAAAAGCCGCCTTAATGACAATTTTGTCAACAATATCTTTAAACGACATCTCCTCCTAAACTTATGGGTTAAAATCAACCAAACTTGGCAGAAATATTCCTTGGGTGGTCCCTTATGAAAATTGCTCAAATGGAAAGGATCCGTGCCATATCACGGGGAAAGGGGCCTTAATGACAAATTTCTTGTTTTCACTCTAGAAGCCACAAATATAGTCCAATCTTCATGAAACTTGGTCAGAATGTTTGTTAGGTCATGAGGATGAAGTCTATTGAAAATGGAAAGGATCCTTGCCATTTCACAGAAAAAGCCGCCTTAATGACAATTTTGTCAACAATATCTTTAAATGACATCTCCTCCTAAACTTATGGGTTAAAATCAACCAAACTTGGCAGAAATATTCCTTGGGTGGTCCCTTATCAAAATTACTCAAATGGAAAGGATCCGTGCCATATCATGGGAAAAGGGGCCTTAATGACAAATTTCTTGTTTTCACTCTAGAAGCCACAAATACGGTCCAATCTTCATGAAACTTGGTCAGAATGTTTGTTAGGTCATGAGGATGAAGTCTATTGAAATAGGAAGGATCCGTGCCATTTCACAGAAAAAGGCGCCTTAATGACAATTTTGTCAACAATATCTTTAAACGACATCTCCTCCTAAACTTATGGGTCAATTTCAACCAAACTTGGCAGAAATATTCCTTGGTTGGTCCCTTATCAAAATTGCTCAAATGGAAAGGATCCGTGCCATATCACGGGAAAAGGGGCCTTGATGACTAATTTCTTGTTCAGACTCTAGAAGCCACAAATATAGTCCAATCTTCATGAAACTTGGTCAGAATGTTTGTTAGGTCATGAGGATGAAGTCTATTGAAAATGGGAAGGATCCATGCCATATCACAGGAAAAGGCATCTTAATGACAATTTTTTGTTTTCTCTCTAGAAGCCACAAATATGGTCCAATCATCATGAAACTTTGTCAGAATGTTTGTTATGTCATGAGGATGAACTCATTTGAAAATGGGAAGTATATGGGCCATATCACGGGAAAAGGGGCCTTAATGACAATTTTCTCGTAAGAGCTCCAAACGCCACAAATATAGTCCAATCTTTATGAAACTTGATCAAAATGTTTGCCAGGTCACAAGAATGAACTCTGTTGAAAATGGGAAGGTTCATGCCATATCATAGGAAATGGAGTCTTAATGATAATTTACTTGAAATATCAGGTGAGCGATTTAGGGCCCTCAGGGTCCTCTTGTTGATAAGAAGTATTATATAAATTTTAAGATCTGAAGTCTATTTCCTCATAATTTCCACAAAATTGTTAGTTAATGATCGGTGGTTAGTAAGAATAATGAAAGCAACTGACATATGCTTTAAGGGGACAATTGAAATTTAAGGTTATCTGTATGGAACATAAAAGAGAAAAGAAATAAAGTTATCTTCATTTCCTTTTCCCGTCATTTTTTTCAATAGCTTTTTGGCATGACCATAGATCTCAATGATACAAATCTGCTGATACAAGGGTCAAGGTCATATGACAAGGTCAAGGTCATCTGTCAAGGACAACCTTATGAAAAATGTGTAGTTTCTGAGGCATTCTTGTTTCACAAACACATCTTGTTAGAGTTGTGTAATTAGTGTTGATATCTACAGTATTAAACTAATCTTCTAACCCCCTTAACAATCACATCATTTTAAGCAGATTTATTTTCTTCATTGGTTCTTTCATTCATATATATATATTAGTAGATTAGTAAAATTAATTGACTGTTGGCCTTTCTGTTTGAAGCTTAGCCTTTAGATATTATACTACTCATTTGTTAAAAGAAATCATACTTAAGCTTAAGTTCCAATCTTATTTAGGTCATGCATTTTAGCCATAACTATAAAGGGTCCATCTACAAACAAGTACAAATGGTACTTGAAAAAGAAATTAAGTAGGGCAAAACTAAAGGATGTAATTAACTCACTAGAGAGATATAATGATCATTTAGATAAAGAAAACAAGCAAAGACTTAAGAGGTGAAAATACCCTGATCTGTCTACAGTATAGATAAGGTAAATCATGCATTAAGCGACCACTTACGAGACCACCCCATAACAGTCATTAAAGAGAATGGTTGCTTACTACACACTTAGTGCTTTGTTTACAAATAAGAAACATTATTTTGATTGAAAATGTGTGTAATTTGGAATTTCTCGTAAATCCTATGTTGTTAAAATTCAAAGGAATTGAGTTTCTATCAACATATGATTCATTGACAATATCTTTCAGACCTATTATATCTACTTTTTAAGATATTTTTATCTGAGGCAGATCTCTAAAATTGTCACTTATTAGAAATTGTCGCTTAATTGACGTGGTTGCTTGAGCAAAATTGATTTTACATTTTGTACATCCCAGATGGTCCCTTTTGGCATGATATGTCTTGTTGTTTCCACACTTTTAAGTCAGAAACCTTAGTTTGGGTTAAGTTGTGATTATTGTACTTTTTATGTATACAATTGATATAAAAGTTGTCATTGTTAATGGTCAATTGACAGAATGTTGCTGTCAATCAAAAAGTTATTTGACCAATCAAATTATTTATTTTAGCTTGAAGTGCTGTGCCCTGCGTTCAGGATGAAAAAGTTGGCAAAGCGCTCTCGAAATGATACATCAATTTGCATGTATGTGCACTTGCAAAGCCAGGTATCATCTCAAAGCGCTCGCAAAACGCTTTTACATCCTGAACACAGGGCTGGTTACCCCCAAACCTTTTATGGGATTTATTTCAAACCAGCTAGGGGGTAGGGAATCAAAATATTGTAACTACTGGCAGAGTTACAGATAGAGGGAGTATTTTTATTTCCCTGCATCAGGGGCATATTGTTTTACTGTTGTGTGTTTGTCTGTCTGTCTGTCTGCAAAACTTAACTAGAAAACTTAACATTGCCAATAATTTCACGGCTTTTCAAGATACAATGCTCATATTTGTTTGATGATAGAATTAAATGATGCACATCTGCTGGTACCAAGGTCAAGGTCATGTGACAAGGTCAAGGTCAAATTTTTAAAAAATTGCAATTAATTTTCTTGGGCATTTGTGTTTCACAAACACATCTTGTTAGATCAGATATCTGAATATTACTTTCTCAATGCAAAAGTTGTTAGGACTCATTTGAATTGTGTCATTGACTCAATTCAAATCAGTCCTCACAACATAGACTTTATTCAGAAATAAATATTTTTGGAAAGATATACTGCCTCTTATCAGTGCATCAGCTCTAAGCTAAGTTCAATAGTATGAAGATTGTCTGTAATTGATTTACTAATTGTTTTATGTCTGTTGCAAAACATATTGCAAATAAATTAAAAGCTTGACAAATTGTCATATGAAAGGTAGGGGCTGGTGGTGAGCATTTAGTCATTTGGTAAAGTCTATTACTGTCTCAAGGTGGCTGAAGAAGAACTTTTATTTTACAACGAAGAGGGGAGTATACTGTTTATTTATCAGTTTAATTGAGAACCATTTATGGTTCCGAAGCTAGTCTTAGTGTATATCAACCATTTGTGACCTGTCAGGCAAAAAGGGACCATCTTGGTAAATCTCAAAAAAGACTTGTTATGGAAGAGGTCAACAGCAGGTTGGATTTCAAAAATTCTTATACTTGAAGGTAGAATGATCATGCTAAATTCAGAAAATTAACCAAGTACAAACAGCTTCAACCCTAGTCAGCCTGCGAGCTCTTCGCAGTCTGACTAGGGTTGATTCTTGGTGTACTACCCAGATGGTTTCTTTTTGCTTAATGGGTCAAATTTTCTTTATAAATACCAGATTGTCGTCCAATTGCCATTTACATAAATGATATTTGTGGATGAGGTTATGTCCAGAAAAGAGATATTATATGTGAACCTTTTATACAATGGTTCTGAAATAAGCTGCCCCAGTTGTCTAACTTTTCCATTAAGCTGCACGGACAAGCATATTTTCATGGCTAGGTTGCCCATAGACAAGTGAAAATATCTCGAGAGAAAAACATTTTCTTAAAAAGTTAGTTGTTTTTTGAAATTCCATGTCATCCAATGTGAGCAGTAAGTCTATTTCTACGATACTTTTCGTTTTTTTAGCAACATCAATTTTGTTTTCGATATTTTGAAGACTCTTCAAAATTCAATGGGCATGTAGGTTTTAGATACAGACAAGCCAGTCTGTGATTGTTACTTGTCCGCGGACAAGCAGACATTCAAAATATTTCAGAACCCCTGTTATAGTTGCATTAGAATTTTCTATTTTGTCAAGGTGAAATAGGCTTTTTCTAGAAATAAATGGAATTTCAGATCTCCAGTTCTGAATTGATTCCTCCTATTAACAAATTATATATATTGCTCATTGATTGCGAAATGAGGTTTACAATAAATGCTGATATATTGTATCTAATCCTTTCCTTAAAATTGTTTGATAAGCAGGCGATAAGTTGATAAGTTGAGTCTTAAATGAGACTCAAATTGTCTTTATTTGTATACTTATATATATTATTAATGAATGGCTAGTCAGTTTATTAAGATGTTCAAATCTGTATTGTGGTAAAGAAAATAATGAGGTAAAGATATCTTTTAAGAATATGTATTAATCTCCCATACAATAAATAGTTTAAGGTAGTAGACCTATAACAGTTCTGCATCATTTCGGAACTCATGATCTTTCCCAATGTTAACCAAGGTTTGACAGAAAAATCCAAGTTAACACTGTTAGAGTTCCTGACTTCCAAGAAGTTGTGGATTTATTACGGGTCCACATATTTAGATAACCATGAGGTACACTGTTGCAAAAGGAGTTGCTTTGTATTTTCTTCCCACTATGTCTTCTAGTTTGTACAATAATACTTTCCAATGATTTTTAAATGTCATTTTTAACCAGTTTTGATTTTGAGGAATCAAAATTTGCTTTCATCTGTTAATTGGTTTATCAAGGATAACAGATATTGAGGGCTCTGTATGAAACAGTTGTAACTGCCTATAAATATATAGGCAGTTACAACTATTTCAAGCCTAGCCATCGATATCACAGTTCCTGTAATTTGAAGAAGGTATTTTTTTATTCATTTGAATTAAATGAATTGCCACAGTATTGCTTTGAACACCTTTTAGATTTTAACCTCTATGTATATTTAGATTGAATTATTTATTTTTAATAGAATTATGCTATCATTTCATTTTCTACTTAACATTTTAGTTGACTAATGTATTTAATTCAATCATTTAGTTGCCATACAATAGTGATCTAATATTGACTGCTGGGTCCAGTTTTGTGTCAATGTGAAGTGTATGTTGTTTGTTTTGTATCTTAATCTAATATTAGACAACGAAAACATATATTGGTTAAAACGGAAAAAAAGTTGTATTTTACATTTCAAAGCAAATGTCTTTGGTATGTGTAATATGACAGACAATTGCCATATATGAAAGAATAATTTCAAACCTTCTCATGTAGTTCGTGACATTTCCCTATTGTACAATTAGCTTTGTCAGGCTGCATTGACTATCATCCTACTAGCTGTTGCCTGCTTTTTATTAAATAATTGTAGTAAGAACTTTACTCAGACAAGTTGAATTGTTAAATGGAATTAATTCAGCAGAATAAGGGGTAGGTAAAGAGAAAATTCTTGGTATGAGGTATTTCAATTCTTATGCGGCTAGATCAAAGTTAGAAAAGAAGAAATTGGTTGTATTTGTGTTTTCTTTTTTTATTGGAGAGTTGAGAGTTCATTTAAAAAGTTGGGAGTTCATTTAACCCTTTCCTGTTTTACACAATTTTGCACCTGTCCAAATTCGAAGGTTTTGCAGACGAAAAATTTAAAGTGGATTTAATTTGAAAAACTAGAAAGCCATGAATGGCTTGAGTCGCTCCACAGGCTTGAAATTCTTGTAAAAGCAAATAAATGTTTTGACTAGATTTTTAGATATTTGGGGTTCTACTGATGTTGAAAATGATTTTCATATTGAGAATTGACCTCCACCCATAAAATGTATATTTTTCATGCAATCAAAATAATTTTTGATACACTGATAAAGGGTCACTCAAGTATCATTCCAGTGAAATTTAATTGATATCCAAAAATCAAATTCGGAGAAAATGATTTTCAAAGTTTCCACTATATAACATATAGAGAAATGACCTCTGCCCATAAAATGCATATTTTTCATCCAATCAAAATAATTTTTGGTAAATAGATAAAGTGTTACTCAAGGATCATTCCAGTGCAATTAGGTTGAAATCCATCAGTTACATTCAGAGAAAATGATTTTCAAAGTTTCCACTAAATAATTTATAGAGAAATGACCTCTGCCCATAAAATACATATTTTTCATCCAATCACAATGATTTTTTGTAAACTCATAAAGGGTCACTCAAGGATCACTCCAGTGAAATTTGGTTGATATCCACCACTTACATCCTGAGAAAATGATTTTCAAAGTTTCCACTATATAACATATAGAGAAATGACCTCCGCCCATAAAATACATATTTTTCATCCAATCACAATGATTTTTTGTAGACTGATAAAGGGTCACTCAAGGATTATTCCAGTGAAATTTGGTTGATATCCATCACTTACATCCTGAGAAAATGATTTTCAAAGTTTCCACTATATAACATATAGAGAAATGACCTCCGCCCATAAAATGCATATTTTCCATCCGATCACAATGATTTTTTGTAGACTGATAAAGGGTCACCTAAGGGTTATTCATGTAAAATTTAATTGGTATCCATTGATTAGAATCTGAGAAAACTCACTTTTTACCATATTTGGAAATAAGCCACGCCCATTAAATCCATGTTTTTCATTGGATCAAAATTTCTTGAACAACTTTGAAAGAGGGTCACCCAAGGATCATTCCTGTGAAGTTTGGTTGAAATCCATCCTGTAGTTTCTGAGGAGAAGATTTTTAAAGAAAAGTTTACGACCGGACGCACGCACGCATGCACGCACGGACGGACGGACGACGGACACAACGCCATGACAATAGCCCCAGTGGCTTTCAGCCAGTGGAGCTAATAATCATTCTGTAGGGTAGAAAATAGTGTGGAAAAAGAAGAAATCGCTTGTCAGAAGCAATTTTTTCTATTTTCACAATGTTTTCTCAATCATAAAATAACAGTCACGTAAAAAGCAGGGATTAAACAGCAAAGCGTTAAAAGATTGAAAAATACAATGAAAACAAATATAGATAAGCCAATCCTTGCCATTCTAATCAAATTGAACTTAAGCCGTTTTTACATTTATCAGTGATCCAAAAATTTGAGTACATAGAGTAGACGAAAGGTGTCCTCCATACCATATGGACTAATTTTGTTCTGTGCTTTCTGTTGATATTGCAGAAGATAATGAAAAGGAAAGGAAATTTCCTTAGATCCTTAGATAAAGTGATGGTGTGCACAGCCTGATTGCTTTATGATTTGTAAAGTGATAAATACCTCAGTGTTGGTTCATGCATGTATGATGAATAACTGTGCTTATACATGATGTACTGTGCTAACATGTGGTGTACTTTGCTAACACTTCTAGTCTAAAAGTATGTGTGTTTGATGGCTAGATTAGTTGTTCATTTTCATGTTCATAAAGTGTCCATATTGTTTGTTCAACTGTCTTTTTGTGTGATTGACCACAATTTGTGGAAGAGCTTGAGTCTATAATGGGTTTTGTATTGTTCAGATTGGCTATTTTATCACACAAACACAAGAAAAAATTATTTGAGTCTGTGTGTGATATTTCAAACAATTTCATATGGGTTCAAGACCGAAAGATTGAGCATTTATGACAACACAAGATGCTTTAACTGAAGCCTTAAAGAATATTCACTAACCATCTGAAGAGGCGTTATTACTTTATCAATATATGTGTCAAATTTGCTAGTTTGAGTCGACAATTGTATACAAATGTTTTGTGATCAAAAGTCAAAATACAGTATTTGAGTTGTACAGAAACCAAAGCAAAGCCTCAGGACAGTCTGTGCTTTGGCACAGTCTGACCAGAGTCCTTACTTTGTGCTCTGAGTGATATTTTTAGAAACGTCACACACAGGCTCATTTTATGTTTTAGCTTTTGTGTCACCTGTAAAAACCTGTACATCTTGGTAAAAAGAGAGCATGATCATTATAAAGCACCAACAAACTGAGTGTTGGCATTAGCATATGGAGCCTTTCTTTATTATTCAAATGTATGACATCTTCATATATTTTTATGTTTTCTCAGTAACTCATTTGGAGTTGGCATAATGCAAGTCTTATTCAAAATTTATGAAGATACAGCCAATTTTCAATAACACTTAACCACACAATAAGTGCCAAATAGCTGGGAAAGATATCACACAATTATGACTAATCACCAGATAACAAAGTTATGGACTGGTCATTTTAAAAAAAATTGCAGAAGACAAATTTTAGTTAGTGAATTTTTAAAAAAGAAATTTTCTGGGGGAGAAAAAACATTGTGGACAATCAAGAAATTGTTTGGAACAATTAAATTCTTCATTTTCTATTTTTTTTCTGATGACTTTTTTTAGGGGTGTCGAAAAGTTGGATTGAATGGGGATTGATTAAAGAAAAAGGAGTGAGACTGAATGTTTGTTTCAGATATTTTGTCCCTTCCTGTATATTTACCCTGGCTGTTTTTAGAGAAAACTCCAGCTATTGTCATAGCCTTGGTGTTGTTATTGTATTTTTTGTTGTGCGAATACTTTGACATTTTGTGATATCTCTGCTTCTACTGAAGGTATTCACTTGAAACTTGGCACGCATGCTCACCATTAAAAGAGCAACCTTTTTTTATGAAGGGGGAATAACTGTAGATGCATTTTGATCTTACACCCCTTTTTAGACAGATTTTTATCCACACTTAACAGCCAAGCATAGGCAGCCGTAGGTGGTGCTCTTGTTTCCATCCCTAGGTCACTCAAGTCTAGGACCATTTTGGCATTTTGCTGTCTATAACAGAATCAAATAATATTTGCAGCTCAATAAAGCTTAATAAAGTGCCTGTAGATAGCAATTGTGATTGGTCAGTGTCTTTAGTTGATCTATCTGTCCATTCAAACACAAAAATAAACATGTAAACTTTACACTCCCTGCTTAAATAGGCCTATATCTTTCAATTTTGCAAATACAATTCCTTTATGATACATGTTGAAATACTGTCAAATTTTGGACAGTCCTTAATTTATTGACAAAAAATATTTTTTTCAAGAGTAATGCCCCTTGTTGACCATTGCTTCAACCATCACCTGCAGCTGAGGGTTGCACCTGTAGGCGGTGCTCTGTTGATATTTTTTCTCGATGCTCCAAATCACATTGAAAGTGTCAAGTGTGAACAAATTTTGATTATTGGTTGGATCAAAATTTTAAAAGTCTTGGGACCTGAATGTATTTTGTTTAGCTTGGCTGTTTTTGAAGAAAACATAAGATATTACTTTAGTCTTGTTGTTGTAATCATGGTTATGAGAAAACTTTAACACTATGATACAATGTATCTCTAGTGTTATTGAAGGCATCCACTTACAACTTCCCACTCATGTCACTTTCAAAGAGAAACCTATGCTATCAAGAGGGATTGATCTAGTTTCATTTTAATGCCCCTTTTACAAATGTACTTTGATTTTTTCCCCATTATTCAGCACCCAACACCCAAGGCATTTTCACCTGATTACATTGATTTGATCTTTACATGTAATACCGGTAAGTGACCAAACATGTTGCGACATTGTTACTTCTTGTTTATAAATCTCTTTGTGGTTATGGGAATATTGAATTTATAAAATGAAATAAAATTTATGTTTTTCTACACTTGTCTGTTGTATTTTCTTAGGAATGTACTGATTTTACTTCTGCATCTTCAAAGGATGGATATTCTAATTGACAGATTGATGCTGTCAATCAAAAAATCAATTGACCAATGAAAACACTCATTTATAATTTGATGCCTATTGACAGGGATTGACACTATCACTAGTTCACGGGCTCAAGAACTGTGGATTTCAGGGAGGACTGGAGGATGTTACCACGCTGCAGGTCCTTTAGGCCTGTACAGGCCTCCTAGTGAAACCTTTATAAACCTTTATTTTCAGAGCAAACCTTTAAAACCTTTACATTTCCCCAGAAAACCTTTAAAACGTCAAAATAGCCTGTAATTCTCACTCAAAACCTTTATATTTGCTCTGAATGGTTGCTGTGCTATCTGAAAGCAAGTAATGGCTTTTGTTCTGCATTTTCCATTCTTTTATGTGTAGTTAAAAAATGCTGCTTTTGTTTCTTCCATCTTCAGTTTTTCAGAATGCAGTATATAACATAACAAGAGCTGTCACTGTAAGATGACAATGCCCCCGACACCGCTTTGATTTTAAATTATGGCCAATCTATGTTGAAGGTCAAGGTCATCCAGGGGTCAAGGTCACCAAAGTATGTGCCTACAGAAAGGTAATGTACCAAGGAATGTTGTGGTAAAGTATGATGCGAATATGTTAAGTAATAAGGAAGTTATGGCCAATGTTAAAGTTTTTGGACGGAATGACGGACGGACAGACGGACGGACAGACGGACGGACGGACAAGTCAAATTTATGATGCCTCCCTATCGGGGGCATAAAAAATGACTTTGGTATGAATATGGGTTCAATAAAGAAATAAGAACCTCGACAAAAATAGCCTTTATTTACTCTTTATTTTTTTCATATTTTACACTAAAAGGCCTTTATTTTCATACATTGGAGCCTTTATAAAAACCTTTAAAAACCTTTATTTTCGTTTAGGCCTGCTAGGAGGCCTGCCTGTAGATAATGGCAAAACTTAGTATTTTAAATCTGCCGAGTTTTGAAAAATAATTGCCTTCCCTATAGGGGAAACCGTAGAAGTTCGGACAGACGTATAAATTCGGACATACTTTTAACGATAATTTATTAATAAAGCAATGACAATAGCGTTTTTATCAAATATTTCTATACATTATGAGATATATCTTGCATAAGTCTGTTTAATTTGAGATATTATATATGTTGGTGAAAACAAAACCATTTGAAGTCACAAACTCCTGTCTACCTTGCAAATTGAACTGACATTTATACACTGCTGACGAATATAGGATTGGTCAACGGTTAAGAAATAGGTATGGATTGGCGAGAAATAATTGTAAAACGGTTATTACTCGATTAAAATGTCAAAGAGGTTAACAATTTTAATTAAATCATCAACAATTATTTGCTCAGAATCGTAATATATAGCTTTTTTCAAAGTGTCCGAGTTTCCACTTTCAATTTTCAACAGAAGTAAAAATTCGGACTATACAAATTGTATGCTTTGAAAAACAAGTAATATCAATTTATCCCCTTATATCTATTTTTCTATGAATACAATCGAACTTAATACACGTTTAGACATTACATATCGGCGTCTGTTAATATACTCTTTTGTCTGTATTTTATTCGAAATATCTGCCAATTTTTAACATCAAAGTTAATGAATAAATATAGTATCTATAGTCAAAGCATTCCTGAACTGAAGTTTTAAAGCTTCATATTAAAATTCTTCGTTCCAACAAAGAAAATCCGTGTCTTTATTCCCCTAATTATTGATATCCCTTAGTTGTCCGAATTTCACCCTTTGACGATAAACATGTCCGAGTTTTTCAACTTGCATGTCCGAAATTTTCCGACCCCGTCCGAATTTACCCGTTTCATGGTACTCTCAAACTTCTCGTTTTCACAACGTTTTGGCAATCATTTGCTTCACATTTTTTGGATAAAATGCAAGTTTAATGACCATTCGAGTGATGAGAATACGGCTAGTGCTCGGGTTTACACCTATAGCTTCAGAATCAAGCCTGAAATAAGGTTGGTAAAAACCGTCCAAATTTACCCGGTTTTCCCCTACTAGAATTTGCTTAA
Source organism: Fragum whitleyi (assembly GCA_948146395.1). NCBI lineage: Eukaryota > Metazoa > Mollusca > Bivalvia > Cardiida > Cardiidae > Fragum > Fragum whitleyi. Next base: position 25,402,655 of record OX411548.1, on the reverse strand, counting down.
ACAAATGGAAAACGTATAACAAGAGGACCCTGAGGGCCCTAAATTGCTCACCTGATATTTCAAGTAAATTATTATTATGACTCCTTTTCCAATGTATGGCATGAACCTTCCCATTTTCAACAGAGCTCATTCTTGTGACCTGGCGAACATTTTGATATAGTTTCATGAAGATTGGACCATATTTGTGGCGTCTGGAGCTCTTATGAGAAAATTGTCATTAAGGCCCCGTTTCCCGTGATATAGTACAGATCCTTCCCATTTTCAAATGAGTTCATCCTCATGACCTAACAAACATTCTGACAAAATTTCATGATGATTGGACCATATTTGTGGCTTCTAGAGTGTAAACAAAAAAATTGTCATTTAGGCCCCTTTTCCTGTGATATGGCACAAATCCTTCCCAATTTCAATAGACTTTATCCTAATGACCTAACAAACATTCTGACCAAGTTTCATGAAGATTGGACCATATTTGTGGCTTCTAGAGTGTAAACAAGAAATTTGTCATTAAGGCCCCTTTTCCCGTGATATAGCACGGATACTCTCCATTTGAGCAATTTTTACATGGGACCACCCAAGGAATATTTCTGCCAAATATGGTTGATTTTGACTCATAAGTTTAGGAGAAGATGTCATTTAAAGAAATTGTTGACAAAATTATCATTAAGGCCCCTTTTCCTGTGATATGGCACGGATCCGTCCTATTTTCAAGAGTTCATCCTCATGACCTAACAAACATTCTGACCAAGTTTCATGAAGATTGGACCATATTTGTGGCTTCTAGAGTGTAAACAAGAAATTTGTCATTAAGACCCCTTTTCCCGTGATATGGCACCAATCCATTTTATTTTAGTAATTTTTACAAGGGACCACCCAAGGAATATTTCCACCAAGTTTGGTTGATTTTGACTCATAAGTTAAGGAAGAGATGTCGTTTAATGAAATGGTTGAAAAAATGTCATTAAGGCCCCTTTTTCGGTGATATGGCACGGAGCCTTCCCATTTTCAATAGACTTTATCCTAAGGACCTAACAAACATTCTGACCAAGTTTCATGAAGATTGGACCATATTTGTGGCTTCTAGAGTATAAACAAAAAAATTGTCATTAAGGCCCCTTTTCCTGTGATATAGCACGGATCCTTTCCATTTGAGCAATTTTTACAAGGCACCACCCAAGGAATATTTCAGCCAAGTTTGATTGATTTTGACCTATAAGTTTAGGAGGCGATGTTGTTTAAAGAAAAAGTTGACGCCATGACGGACGCAGATGGACAGACGGACTCCAGACATTGATTGATCACAATAGCTCCCTTGAGCACTTTGTGCTCAGGTGAGCTAAAAAGAAGAATTTGCAATTTCCTCTTTTAAAACAATGTTTTTCTAGCAATTTATCCCTTAAATTGCTAAAAAAAAAAGACATGGTTTATTTACAGAACCTTTTGCTATCATCGAAGACCTGTAATGTATTGGCTTCACAGGTCCTACAGGTGGCAAAAAGTTGTTAGTGTCAAACCCTGGTTCAGCTTCATTTGTCCAATATAAAGATGGAAATATTTTCATTAATGGGCTACTTCTTAACTGTCTTAACTTCAGCTTGTGATCACTAAATCTGTGGCCATATATTTTCCAGATAAAGAACATGTTTATAGTGCCCTCCAAAAGTCCCTGGACAAACATATTTTCCACTGTTAAAGATCAATATAGGACAATATTTTTTATGATTATGATTCAGTACTACAGGTATATCATAAGAATTGTTACTAAAGCAAGAAACACTCCTGGTTTCGTTTACTTTTCGAACTTTCAGACATTTTATGAAAATATGTTAAATTGGTCATTTCAGCTTTTTAAAATAAATGAACTTAAAGTTTCGATATACATCTCCAAACCTCTGAAACATTGTTGAATCTTTGCTACATACATTTACCAAGCTACCAAGAATGATTCTGGTACAATTTAGTCCCAGTATGAAATCACATTTTTCTTTGTAATCTCAGCTTAAGCCCATTGATTCTGAAAAACGCTGAATATCAGATTTGGTACCAATATTTGTATAATATTAATGTCAATCAAATTCAAAAATTTGTCTTAATATTACATAATGGCTTCCTTGAACAAATTTACTAGCCATTGTGGTTTTAAACTCTGTTCATCAATTTACTGATGCTCAATGACTTGCAGTTAGTTAGCTGATTGACCAATCTACAGGTTACAACATCTTTTCTGTCGAGTCTATAGACTTGGAACCAATCTTAAATTAATCAAGGATGTTATATTTGGAATCCTGGTAGCTTGTGGCTTAATTATATTCACAGTTCAAACACCAATCTTCAATGTAGAAGCAACAAATTGATATTTACATTGTATTTCTGAAAGTTGTCTTCATTACAACAAATTCATTACATTTGAATTTGCTATATTATATTATTTGTACTGATCAATGTTCAAGAATAAATTAGGGACCTGTAAATTTGCTTTGGTTGACCCTGATTCGAGTTCTGCTAGACTTCAAGTCTTGGTTTGGAAGAATGAGTTGAAGTGAAAAATTGCGCCTACAACCTTGATGACAATAGCATGAAATATTAAATACAACTTTAATGTTTGCCTATTAATGGGTTGTAGGAACATTGGATTATATCCTTGGCTTCTTAAAAACTCCATTTTGATTTACCTACCCAGGGTACCCTTGATTTAGAATAGATGGCTTGTCTTATGGTGTTCTTTTTGAAAATTATTGCAGATAGCATTGTTGAAGGGTATAATGATGACATGCCATGCCCAAGTATTATCATAAGTACTTGTTTTAGGTAGAAAATCCTTATCTAATGTAAAACCTTTAGTGTAAGTTCATACATATAGAAAACAGTTGAAATATACAAGGAAATGCTTTCTTGGCAATAGCTCACAGAATCGTGAACACACTGTGAGGTTTGAAATAACAGTTTTCATTGGATTGTCTTCAAACTTGGTCAGGATGTTTGTACCATAACAAGGATGGTTTATTTTGAAAATAGGTCCAATCTATCAAGGGTCACAGAAATAGGGGCCTAATACAATTTGGTAAGAAAATCGTCTATAACACTGTAGAGCTCGCAATTTTCATCAGATTGTTGTCAAACTTGCTCAGAATGATTGTATCATCACAATGATTGCTCCCTTTGAAAATGCTTCTGATCAATTGAGCATCATAAGAAAAGGGGCCATATTAAAATTCAATTTTAAAAATTCTCATTCTCACTTCTTCATATACATGGAAGTTATTGAAAATTTCACTAAGTGTCCTAGATCATGTGACCATGTGCATATTGATGTTGTCTTGTGATTTTATACTGCCTCAGAGAAAAAGGTGCCTTAATGTACACTTCTTTGTTAACAAATCTCGTCTTTTATTAATGGATACATTCATGTGAACCTTTCATAGAATTTTCCATTTTCAGTAATTATGTGCATTTTCAGCAGTTTAGTTATATACCACATCATGATAAAAGGGGCCTTCATTTATATATATTGTTAACACAACTCCTTCAGTCATACACAGATTTTCATAAAAACTTAACAAGTTTTAAGAAGGGTCACCCAAGGAGCATTTCTGCCAAGTTTGATTGAAATCCGCCCATTGGTTACTGAGGAGAAGATATGAAAGATTTCTGGCTCAGAATAAGCCCCAGCCTGCCACGCTCATACTTGAGGGTCAATCAAAAATCCACAAACAAGTTTTGAGACGGATTACAAAAAGAACATTTCTGCCAAGTTTGGTTGAAAACTGAAATTTGAGTGCGAGGTTTTTCCACTTATTTCACAACAAGAGGCCTGAGAGGGCCTGTATCGCTCCACTGGCTTAAATATCTCAAGATTTGAAAGAGAGATATTGAAAATAGAAGGCTATGAAAGTCACCAGCATTCAGAAGGAATTATGAATTTTTCCAAATTGAAACTGAGCTATCAGAAGTTAACTCATATAACTTATATGTAAAAGTAAAATTACATGGAAGAAAACTATTTAGATATCACTTTAAAACAAGAGGATTGATCCAGTGGATCTCATTCAAGTAACTTTCTGGCAAAGTTACATTCACATTTGCCTAATTGTTGAAGAAGAGATCTTATTCCAGGAATTTAAATTGATGATAGGCCCTGCCCTCAAATTCATAACTGAGGAGACGCGAAATAAGCCCTGCCAGTCCAATATTATTGGGTCACACTTTTGTCCGGGCTATATCTTCTAAACCATATGTGCTAGCAACTTCAAACTTGGTACACTTATGGATCTCATTGAGGAGAAGTGTCATGTTCAAGAACCATTACTCTGCCACGCCCACTTTTTGAGTTATTGCCCTTTGTTGTTTTTACCCTTACATTCTTGTCCGGAATATATCTCCTAAACTTTGTGTGCTAGCAACTCCAAACTTTGTACACTTATAGATCTCATTGAGGAGAAGTGTCATGTTCAAGATCCATAACTCTGCCACGCCCACTTTTTGAGTTATTGCCCTTTGTTGTTATTAGCCTTACATTCTTGTCCGGATCATATCTCCTAAACTATAAGTGCTAGCAACTTTAAACTTTGTACACTTATAGATCTTATTGAGGACAAGTGTCGTGTACAAGAACTGTTACTCTGCCACACCCACTTTTTGAGTTATTGCCCTTTGTTGTTTTTACTTTTACATTTTTGTCCGGAATCTTCTAAACCATAAGCGCTAGAAACTTCAAACTTGCTACACTTATAGATATCATTGAGGACAAGTGCCATGTACAAGAACTGGCACTCTGCCATGTCCATTTTTTGAGTTATTGCCCTTTGTTGTTTCTATCCTTACATTTTTGTCCCATACTTATCTCCTAAACCATAAGCCCTAGCAACTTCAAACTTTGACACTGGTAGATCTCATTGAGAAGAAGTGTAATGCACAAGAACTGTTACTCTGCCACATCCACTTTTTTAGTTATTGTCCATTGATGTTTTTTATCCTGACATTTTTGTCTGGACCATATCTCCTGAGCCATCAGTGCTAGCAACTTCAAACTTGGTACACATATAGATCTCATTGAGGACAAGTGGCATGTACAAGAATCATTCTCCGCCCACTTTTGGAGTTTTTGCCATTGGTTTTTTTACTCTTATATTTTTGTTTGGGACATTTTGTTCAAAACCTAATGTGCTAGCAACTTCAAATTTTGTATACAGTTATAGATCTAGTAAGTAGGAGATATATTATAAGAAAGGATTTTTTGTTATCCGGTGGGGGACTCCTGTATTGCATCGCAATACGACATGCACTTGTTAATATTATCTTTTATTTTCATACGATTATTTTAATTTAAAATTTGAGAAAATTGAGCCTGAGCCTGAGAAATGTTTTATAACCTTGGGCCCTGATAAATGGGGACTTGGACAGGAAGAGAAAGACAACAAATCATTAAGAAGCAGTAGACTCTATAATATATTACATTCATATTTACATTTATAACACTTTTGCAAGACATGGTTGTAACACCCAAATTTACAATATAAACATAGCAAATGCATCAATTTTACATATCATTTGGTCTTGGATTATTACAAGAATACAAGATTTTTTACTTGTTCAAATTGAAATCAAATCTAAAGGGAAATGGCAATATGCTAAAAATGCAAGAGATCTAGTCATCCCTGTGAAAATGCTTGTTCTTCTACGATTTCTATGAAAGAATTTCACAAAACTGAAATTTTTCGAAGAAACAAATCTTTGCTTGACAATTCCAAACAAATTACTAAGTATGACACATTGACAGAAGCAAAAAACAAAAATGCATCTAACTTTTTTTGGTTGTCTTAAAACATTTGAGTCAGTTCTTACTTGCATATCTGTTATTTTACTTAGTGCACAGTGTTATTGGAAGATTTTTCTCACATTGGTTAATATATATCCCGGCAGTTTGATATTAATAGATGGCCTTGACCTTTTCATAAGACCTTTGTCCTTTCAGATTTCTATAATTAAGATCTATTATAATGCAAAATATGAGCATTGGATCTTTAATAGGTTTGATATAATTGGCAATGTCAAGATTTGGTTAAGTTTTGCAGACAGAATGCTGATGGACATGCAGACAATATGCTCCAGATCACAAGTGACAACTTATTAATATAATCTTTTAAGCTCATATGGTTATCTAAATTCCAAGTTTGAGAAAATTCTCAGTTGATAATGAGAATAGTTTTTTACAACCTCAGGCCCTGAAGTTAGGTTTGTTGCTGACGGCTACACATTTTGTCATATATCCAAGGCTTAGAACAATAGTATCACAAGTGCCTATATTTATATAGGCACTTGTGACATTGTTGTGCTAACCCCTTCAAAATAATGAAATAAAGATGCAGGCAAGGATCAGTTCAAAACTATAAAGTACAGATACAACAATGGTATGAAATTCAAGACAGTTTAGCTTAAGCCACCAGGAAACGTACATCTATTGACAAGAGTACAACAAGGGAATGTCATGCCCCTCTGCAGATGCCAGTGAAAATTCAATTAAGCCTGTGTATGAAATTTCCAACAGTTTCACATGTGCTCAGTGTTAAGGGGACTTGGAACAGACTGACCATCCGCTCAGTCTGATCATTGTCTTCATTACACGCTCAATGGATAGAATCTGACACAGATAGTTTCAGCTTTCAATTAAAGAATAATTTTATTTCATTGTAATGCTGTCAAAAGAACAAAATTTCAGTCTATCAAGCACAAATGAATTGATTGTTTGATTGAATTGTGTTTTATACCGCTTTCAACATTTTTTCAGTTATTTTGCGATGGCTTGAGCACCTAACAATGGATTCCTGGTATTTCTATTACCAGTACAACCACCACATCCTTTCCTAGCCTCCAGCTGATATCTCACATAGGTTTATGATTATCAATCCATTGGTGAGAGACAAATAGTCAGAAAGAATGAGTGCCACCATCGGCATGCAAAAATGAAATTGATGGAAATGCCACACAGTCTCAATTGTGATTTGATAGAGTAGTTTTCTCTTGTAATGGAGAACACTCATGCAAAGTTTCAAGCAAATATTTTATTGATAAATAAGTAATGGCCAAGATTAAAGCTTAAGGCTGCAAAACCTACACCTACACTGATCATGATAGTTTATTTGTTGGAATGGGATTTTACACTGCTTTTAACAATCTTTCAGTCATATCTCAGAAGCTGGAGCACCTAACAATGGATTCCTTGAATAACTCACACAAGCACTACCATTTCATCCTTTCCTAGCCTCCAGCCGATATCCCACATAGGTATATGATTATCAACCCATTGGTGAGATATAGGTCTGTTCATGATATGGCCATGTTTACACAGCTTTATGTTAAAAAATAGCCGAGCTATAAATGAAGGATTCAATCAATTCTATATTGTTTCACACAGTATCAATAAAGCAGGATTCTTTTTTCCACAGGTTTTCTACAGATGGGACACTCTCCCATTCTATCTCCACACATCTGACAGGTTCCATGGCCACACAGGAATATCATGTTCTTTAATCGATCCATACACACAGGGCAACAGGTCTGAAAGGGAAAAAGAATTTCTTTTGATACTTTCTGGTGAAAAAATTGAGATTTCTAAGTAGACAATGACTTTGTGTGTTGGTTCTTAGTTCTATGACCTTTTAACTGCAACTTAAACCATGCTGTAGTTCATCTTGGGTTCAAATTAAACTGTCACTATGTATGCCTCTATGTAAGACCTTCTTGTGAAGTGGTTTGACAAGTTATAGTTCACATATTAGAATCAAACACAATAAAAAAGTCAAATCTTTCCCTGGTCATTGATTAGGCTTCAAGACCTACCTGCTGGTACTTATTTAAGAGTTATATATCACATTCGCAACGCATTTACTGAAGATGCAGTGCGTCTACTTGTCTTATGATAACATATTAAACATAAAATTATTGATTAGTACAACAGGCTTTTCTTAGATATAATCTACGATTTTTGCCCTGGCAGGGCGTTGCATCTAAGGTTAAGGCAAATCAGCTTTCAATATATTCTCACTTTTTATAGAAAGTCAATGTGTAACATTAAATCATATGAAGGTAACTAAACCCTTGTAACATCAACTTCGACAAAACTATTAATTGGAACAACAGGCTTTTCTTAGATATAATCTACGATTTTTGCCCTGGCAGGGCATTGCATCTAAGGTTAAGGCAAATCAGCTTTTTACATATTCTCACTTTTATACACTGAAGATGAAGATTTATAGATATTTTATTGTTATTTATAATTATGTCATGGTTAAGCAACGCCCTGCAAGAATAATATAGGATGAAATGAACAAAAAAACAAGGTTCAATCACAGATGGGTAGACATGGTGAAACCACTTTATCCCCTCTACTTCATAGCTGGGGAGTATAATTATAGAATTCAATATGAAACATTACCTGATCTTTGATGTCTTGTAATTGCTGTTGTAATTTTTGAATATCTTTGGTAACATCTTTAGCTCCATTGTTCATTATACCAGCTGGTTGCGGTGTAGGGGGCGCTGAAATAGACATGGTCAATATCATTTACAAGACATTCAAATATTTACCATTTTTGAAAATTTAGATTGATCCAAATTGAAAGAAATTGCAGACGTCATTGAAAATTTAATTAATTTGGAAGTAACCATTCCATGTGGTACAAAATATTGTGAGAAAACAAGAAATTGCTTTCAACAAGCCATTTATTATTTTTCAACACTAGTTTCTACAATGTGAAATCACAGGTTCTGTACAAGAAAGGTTTAATCTTTAATGAAATCATTAATGTTTAGTCATTTGAAGAGTAAACATGATCAATGTCTACTGGTACCTATTCATTGGCTTTTGAGAGCTGGATAAGACTTGAAAAGCCTGAGTCACAGAAAGGGCATAAATCTCACAACAAGAACACCGTTTTATGGGTGCCTGGGCTCATTTGAAGATGCTGAATAATGTAAAAAATTTAAAAATTTCAACAAAAAAATTAAAAACTCAAGTCTAAAAAGGGGCATAATGCTTACAAAAATTCTTTCATAGTTTTCCCCTTATTGGCCTGGATAGCTCTCATGAAAGAGTACACACCTGCCAAGTTTCATGAAGTTATCTTCAATAACAACAGAGATATGACCAAGATTAAAGTTTGTCACACCAACACCAATGCCAACACGGATGCAAACAACCCCAAGGTGATGACATTACCTGTAATTTGTATCAAAAACACCCGAGCTAAAAATGTCTTTAATGTTTCTGTCCTGATGGTATATTTTGTTTTCTTGATGGTGAACATACTTTCAAAGTTCAACAGCTTTGCATTAGCTCCATAAAAATATCCCAGATACTTACGATTGCCTCCACAACATACTATAAATGGTACTATTTTATCAATGGATGCTCTACACTGGACACATTTCTTCATTAGACTGGCACACCCTGTAAAAGAAAACATTTTACAATGAACAAAGTTCAAGTCAAACATCCTTTGTAATGAGACATATGGCAACAGTCTTATTTAACCATTTACCAGATGATAAAACTTTAGTCCACTTTAAAAGAAGTTGCAGATAACAATCTTGAAAAGATAAATATTCAAAATCTCCTTACTTTCTGGGTAGAAATTATTGTGTTAAACAGTTTGTTTTAAGTAATTTCGTTGAACTTTCATAAAATTCTATGGATGTTTTTATTCGACAATACAAGGTAAATCACATTCCGTCTTCACATGATCAAAAAATCTGAAATTGGATAAACTTGTAGCAACTTTAATTCTATACTTTATCTGGTACTAAATAACTAGTGCTATAGATTTGTTTAATTTCATATCTTAACCTTTGTAATGAAGGATATCTTGCTAGTGACAAACACTTACCATCACATGCACACATGTGTCCACATGGTTTAAATAAGACAGACGCTTTCTTATCAGAACAAACAACACACTCTTCAATCTGAAGTTCAGAAAATAAATACAAATCATAAGCATTTGTCTTTAGGTGATCAAAATATGATAAATACAGATTGAATAATGCTATTTAATACGCAAAAAAAGTAGAAAATTCCCAATCACACGATTGTATTTAGAACTCTGCTTCTACACAAAAAAATAAATGCCTGAATGACTAAAGGTTGTTTGAATAGGGTTTAATGATGCTATTAAAATATTTCAGTCATATTGCTGAGGCAATAGAGCCCTGGTTTTTCTTGCACCATTAAGCCTTCGTAGCCTCCAGCTGGTATACCACCAAGGTTACCAATTATCAATACATTGGTGGGAGCTATACCTAGGAAAAGAAATGTGCTGCCAACAGAAATCAACCCACTAGACCTCATGATGAGTCTAACACACTACTAGCTGGGCTATGAAAGCATGGTCATATTAAAAGACAGAAAGATATTTAAACTAGTCAACATCAAAATCATAACTGTAGAATGATTACCTTTGTTCTTGACTGTACATGTTCCTTACAGAGGAGGCATTTTTTCACCCTTGGAGAACACAGTGAGCATGTGGCAATGTGTCCGCAGGGACCAAACATCGTGTCTCGTTTCATGTCAGAACATACCATACACTCTTCCAGGGCCTCTTGGTCATTACGAATAACAGCAACATTGGATAAACCTCCAGGGCTGAAAAGAAAGTATGAAAACAATAAAGCTATATGCAGTTTTATCATAAAATACAATGTTATCAAAGTAACAAGAAAATTTAATAGATAACCAAATCTCTGCATTACACTTCAAAACTATTTCGAATGCGCTGAAAAAGTGTGCCAAAGATTTTGTATTGTACCCTAATAGTCCAAAAACAAACTACATCATTAAATAGGAATGAAATACAGGTATCCAACAGACCTGAATTCTGTAAGTGAAATATTGGATATCTATCTGATAATCCATACAAAGTTTCAAGTTACTGCAATTCATAGTTGTAGTTAATAAGATTGAGGGACAGGGGTAAACTTGTATATCCCCCTCTTCTTCAAAGTGGGGGTATAATTATCTCTGAATTTTTAAGATATACAATTGAAAGAAATACTATTCACAGCCTCAAGATGTAAGTAAAATTTCCTTACATTCAAGATTGAAGCATAATGTTAATTTATAAGAGTCCTTTTAAGCTGAATAGGCTAGATAATTTAAGCTTTCAATAAGAGCTATTGATATAAATGATCAATTATCCAGGAAAGCCTGTCGGATTGACGTCACTTGGTAATTTAAGCCATCTTAATCGGATTATTCAAAACAAACAATTTTAGACTAGTACAAATTCAAAGACCTTCAACAGTTAATTTAAGGTGCCTTGAATTGAAAAGAGACAGCAAAATATTGTAGAAAACATCAAGAAAAAGAGAATTTGCTTGAAACAAGCAATTTCTCTTTTCCCTCTATGTTTTCCTGCTTTATAACCTTCAGTGCATTAAAACTCCAGTAGGTAGAAAATTTGTAACATAAATGGGTAAAAAGCATTTAATTCTTTTTGAAAATATCTTATCGTTTCTTGTTTCAAAAAGATAAACTAAGTGCATTTCATAGAATTAGAGTTTAGGTCTACTGTCACTTTTACTGCCATTTAGGCAGTTTTCCTGCTAATGGATCAAATAGGAGCCTGTGTGTGACATTTCCAACAATTTGAAATGTTCCTGAGGTGCAAACATTGAGTAGCGTTTGACAGCCACATACTGTCAATATAAAACTACCTGATGGTCTACAGGTACTTTGAGACCTTATCTTTCGACTTAGTGCATAGTGAAGACACTGGGCAGACTGTGCCGATGCAAAGGCTGGTCAGAGTCTTTGCTTGCGCATATTTGAAATTGTTTGAAACCTCACACACAGGCTCATATATGTTTAAAGTTCAACATCCTCTTCATCTGATAACATGTGCAACATATTTTTGAATGCATATAAAGGGGAGATTCTTACCTCAATCTTTCCTTATGACACTTGGCCAATGCCTTACACAAGTTGGGGTCAGGACAGAGGTCAAGTGGTGTTTGACCTTTCTTGTTTTTGACATTAAGATCAGCTCCATTGGCAGCCAGAAAACAGGCTATAGAAGCACTGGATTTCTTGTCGGCTCCTGATGTCCCTAGTCCCATCAATAACTGCATAAAAAGAGAAAATGAAGTTAAAGCAGGAAAATTTTGGTTTCACTTTTTAAATATTCATTAATAATTAAACTCTGTTATGGGTACTCATTTGAATCATCTCAATGAGATGATTCAAGAGGGTACCCACACCTTTAGGTTTGGTTTAGAAATATTAATTTTAGACTTGTGTAACTCGACTCTTATGTAAACCTGTGTAAGATAATACATTATTCAGCAATCTAGCATTGCCATTTGATTTAATTCTATCTTATATTTTGTAAAATAGAATTGATAGAAACACTAAAAAGGCATCAATAAAATCATTATTCCTTTATTGCTCTCAGATCACAAATCATCTTTCAGCCAAGGTATTGATGTTAATGAATAAAATTCCCATTGTTTTTCGAAAAGTACAGTAAACCCAACTTTAAACGATATTGCTTATCACACTATATAGCTTTTCATCAAGTTTTTTTTTTCATTATATCTTCTCAAGTATAAATTACAGGAGCACATTATCCTGAGACTATACAGGGTATGGTTAACTCTTGTCATGGGAAATGAAACCTTGCTAAAACTGCATGAAAATCAATGTGCTGAAAGCACTGAACCAACTACTATTTTGAGTCAGTAAATGTATTCATTTTTAAATAATAATGCTTTAACTGTTCTTGTTTAGAAAGGCAAATAAGGTGGTACAGATTAAGATCAATCTGAACATATGTGCAATCTGGTCTTTGTCTATGTCTACTATCAAAGCAGGAATATTCCAGGTTCAGCATGACAAGGGTCAAGACTAAGGAAGTCGTCTAACCTTGCCCACATCTTGCATGTCCTGTAGCTGGCGTAGTTGTGATAGTGTATGGTGACGCAATGCTTCGTGTAAAGGTGTGTCACCATCTTTGTCGGGTACATTCAGATTACAGCTCTCCCTTACCAATAACTGAAATGTAAACAGATTGTATAAATACACAATGTTTCGTGTAAAGGTGTGTCACCATCTTTGTCTGGCACATTTAGATTACAGCTCTCCCTTACCAATAACTGAAATGTAAACAGATTGTATAAATACACAATGTTTCGTGTAAAGGTGTGTCACCATCTTTGTCTAGCACATTCAGATTACAGCTTTCCCTCACCAATAACTGAAATGTTAACATATTGTATTAATACACAATGCTTCATGTAAAGGTGTGTCACCATCTTTATCTGGCACATTCAGATTACAGATTTCCCTTACCAATAACTGAAATGTAAACATATTGTATTAATACACAATGCTTCATGTAAAGGTGTGTCACCATCTTTGTCTAGCACATTCAGATTACAGCTTTCCCTCACCAATAACTGAAATGTAAACATATTGTATTAATACACAATGCTTCATGTAAAGGTGTGTCACCATCTTTATCTGGCACATTCAGATTACAGCTTTCCCTCACCAATAACTGAAATGTAAACATATTGTATTAATACACAATGCTTCATGTAAAGGTGTGTCACCATCTTTGTCTGGCACATTCAGATTACAGCTCTCCCTTACCAATAACTGAAATGTTAACAGATTGTATGAATACACAATGTTTCATCTGGAGGAGTGACCCAAATCTTTTGACACATTTAGATTTTATTCTGCCTTTACCAATAACTAAAACTATAGGTTGTGAGCAAATGTAATGCTTCAAGTAAATGTGTGTTACCATCTTTATTTTGGACATTCAGGTTTCATCCTTCCCTAACAAATTACTGAAATCAGATAATGCGAATATGTAATGCTGCAGTGGTGAGTCACAATCTTTATCAAATTCCTCCAATACCACTGAATGAAATATTAATCATAATATTTGAATCTATTTTCAATTAATTTACTTTGACATTGAATTTCAAGAGTGTTTCCTAAATCAGTTTGGCAACATTATTTTGATATTCTTAGGGAATTATGGACTGTAGACCACACAAACTCTTTTTCGATGTCTCAGCGTGAAACAGTTGTTACTCCCTAAAAACATATAAGGAGTTACAACAGTTTTGGGCTGAGCTATTAATTTGAGCTTTTTTTTCACAGTTTAATCTTGAAGTGTTACTTTGACTTTTGAGCTTCCCCAAACCAATAATTTGAATATCACATCAACTTTTGCCTATTTTGAGGTATGACCATGACTGTTTTATGAGCTATAATTACATAAATGAATCAATGGCATTTGAGTATTTAGAAAAGTCCTGTATTAAGGATGTAAACAGCTAACTTCTTTAAGTAATACCCAACTTTGCACTTTTAAAAGTGTACATGCAAAGCAGGATATCATTTGGAAAAACCCTTTGCAAATGTTTTCAAGCTAAACGCAGGGGAGGTTTCTGTATGAATGTTAGTTTCACAGAAAAGACTCATTTGTTACAAGATCTGTCACAAAGCCTACTAATATCCCCCACTAGCACTTTGTTCTAGTTCTGGACACAGACTTAGGACAAAGTTCAATTGTGACCTTGACCTTTGTGACAAAAACAATAGGGCACTCTTGAGTCATGGGAAACAATTCATAAAGTTTCATGATTCTTAGTCTTGAGTTATAATCTGGAAATCAACAAGAGCCATGTTGGACATGGGCATAAGTCCCCTACCGGCTTTGTTTGTCTCAATGTTTTCCCACGCCAATTCTATCAGGGACGTCAAAACCAGGTCTTGTTAAAGGGTTAAACAAGACTTACATGAGTTGTTGTCTCTACTGTGCCCACTATACAATTCATGGAAGCAATAGACAGATGCAAGAAATAGTATCAATAACAGTTACCTTGTCTGATCCAAGATGTTTTTCTTCAGTCTTGTTGGTAAGAAATGAGAACTTTCACTGGAGGTGATTAATACTGCTGCATCACCACCCTGACTAACATGGCTTATAATTTTTTTTACATTTTAAAACAGGTTTCATCAAGTTAGCTTGCTTAGTTATTAAGTTATCGCAGGATCCATTTTTTGCCATATTTTCACTATTTCCGTTACCATAGCAACCGCACTTTTTGTCAAAGAACAAAGATAAAATGATGTGCATAATCTACACATTGCCATCTAGTCATATACCAAGTCTCATCAAAAA
This sequence comes from Fragum whitleyi, assembly GCA_948146395.1. Lineage (NCBI taxonomy): Eukaryota > Metazoa > Mollusca > Bivalvia > Cardiida > Cardiidae > Fragum > Fragum whitleyi. The sequence continues at coordinate 25,387,461 of OX411548.1, read as the reverse complement.
CGCTTGCTTACTTATTAACTTATTGCAGGATCCAATAATTTTTGCCATATTTTCACTATTTCTGTAACCATAGCAACAACAATTTTAGTCTAAAAACAAAAATAAAATGATGTGCATAATCTACACATTGCCATATAGTCATATACCAAGTCTCATCAAACTAGCTTGCTTAGTTATTATCTTATCGCAGGATCCCATTTTTGGCCATATTTTCACTATTTCTGTAACCATAGCAACCTCAATTTAAGTCGAAAAACACAAAAAAATGATGTGCATAATCTTCACATTGCCATCTAGTCATATACCAACTTTCTTCAAAAACGCTTGCTTAGTTATTAAGTTATCGCGGGATCCAGATTTGAGCGGACAGACAGACGGACGGACGGACGGACAGACGGACGGACGGACAGACGGAGGGCAAACCTATAGTCCCCTCCGGTGTGAACACCGGTAGGGGACTAAAAAGGTCTGGATTGATGGATGGATGGGAAGACAGACAGACATGGTGAAACCAATAAATCTCCCTCTACTTCATAGGTGGAGGATATAAGGACATTTCATGGACAGACAGATAGTTCAAATTTTGTCTGACACCTCTCTAGACAGGAAAAAAATGTAAAGGAATGACTTACCCTCACAATTTGAGTATGTTGTCTCTCTACAGCTAAATGAAGTGCAGTTTGTAGGTTAACATTCTGTATATCCAGATTGGCTCGCTTCTGTTGAGAATAAAAGTAAAGCTTTTAATGTTGAGAGTTAAAAAGAAGAAGAAAGGATAACTGATGATGAACCTGAACAAACCTGATTGGCTGAAAATAACTTTCGGTAAAATTTTTACCAACAAATATATTTTATACAACTGGATCATAGTGATAACTATTTCTCTTATTTGCTGAACAATAAAAGAAACTTCAAGTGGTTAGTAATCTTCAGAGTACAATATGAAGACCCTCATAAGACCATTCCACTAAACAGGCTGATACATTAAGACTGAATGGAGTTTAAGGCCAAAGTAATTCAGTCTTAGTGAGATTGTCAGAGCATCTAACCTGTGACCTTACCATTGATTCCTGGTATTTTCCACACCAGGACTACCCGACCCTTTTTAACTCTCCATCAGTTCATCCAACCTTAGTTTCCAATTTTTCCCCCATTGGTGGAAGACATGTTGCAAAGATTTTCCCCTATTGTAAGCATTATTACCTCTATATTTTCAAATTAGAGGCAACTGAAGCCGAATTGTTAAGAATATTTGGTTTAAAACAATAACTTCCTATGTTTTGCCAAGCTGTCCAGAGCATTTATATGGAGAACTATGAAATACACTTACATCTCCTCCTATTCCATGTACAAGTTGTTCAGCCACCTCCACATGGTTGTTAAGGGCAGCTAGATGGAGGGCTGTATAACCATCATCTTTCTTCTCATCTATCACCCACTGTCTAGGTACTTTACTAAGTAGGATTCTCATAGCACTGAAAATACAAAGTTTTAGCAGAATGTTAACTAAAATTCAAGAAAACAAGGATGTTGTTTAATTCACTAAGACCAGTTTGCTAGGACACTGCTCCATCTAACGCCACGAGACTGTAACATTTTGGACCACTGCTCTATTGACCATTATCTTGATTTACCAGAAAATCATAGGTGATTAACTCCTGGCAGTCCGTTACCCAAGCAGTTTTGACCATGGTATTTTGTTTACTCTACTGGAACGAGGAGAAATCATTGGCCAGTTCTCAGAATTACTCAACTGTAACAGACTGCATGATGCATTTGATAGTCCCATGGAAGCAATTATCAGATAATCATGGAACCATAAAACTGTCCAGCGAATTTGGGGAAATTTTGGCCAAACTGGCGTCAGATTGGGGACTGAGGAAGGATTTCTGATATTTAGCAACTTTCCTCTTTCCCATTTTTCAAAATTTTCGACGGGTCCAAACTCAAGGAGGTTGCAGACAAATATGAAAGATGGATTCAAATTGAATGAAACTAGTCTTAATATAAGAGAATATTATGTGAAACATATACAGACACAAAATGCAAAATGCTGGAATCAGCAGAAGACAGTTTGAACAAGATGTGTTTGTGAAACATAAATGCCCCCGCAACAGCATTTTCTCAAAATGTTGACCTTGACAGAAGACCTGTGAAACCTTGTAACATGACCTTGACCTTCATACCTACTGATGCACATTACTGAGATCTTTCATCATGCAAATTATGAGAATGGTATCTAGGCTTGAATGAACTTAACATGTTAAGTCTGACAAAAAGTTTTTGAGAAGTTTGACCTTGACAGATGCCCTAGAACTTGTCACATGACATTGAGCTTGGTATCTACAGATACACATTACTGAGATTTATCATCATGCCAAATATGAGGCTTGTATCTTGATTAGGCTTGAAGATATTGGCAATGTTAAGGGTTTTTTTTGGTTATTTTTTTTATTTGTTTGACCTTGATAGATGACCTTGACCTTGTCATTTGACCTTTACTTTGGCATCAGAAGTTGTCTATCATTGAAATGTATCATCCTGTCAAATATGATACTCTTATCTTAAATAGCTATATCTTAAATAGCCTTGAAAATATTGGCAAAGTGAAGTTTTTTAGTTAATTTTTTTTTCAATCATTTGACCTTGACAGATGACCTTGACACATTACCTTGACTTTGGTATCAGCAGATGAGTATCATTTAGATCTATCATCATTCTAAATATGAGGCTTATATCTTGAATAGGCTTACAATATTGGCAAAGTAAAGCTTTTTGGTTAAGTTTTTCAGACCGACCTACAGAACGACAAGACAGGCATACGGACAAAGGTAAAACAATTTTCCCCAGATCTTTCGATGCAGGGCATAGAAATAAAATATATCTTTTTAAATTGGGTTTTAGGCCATTTGAAAAATCTCCTGCAGTGATATGTAAGTTCAAGTTGGTACTAATTCATGCACTTCCTTAGGTTAAACCAGTTCCAGAAGCCAACAAATGTTTGCTCAAAGACATGCTCAAATAATAAGCAGTATAGTCAATCTAAATCTTGAATTTCCTATACACAGTGCATGTATTATATTAGAACTCACATCTTAGGAAAGAAGCAAATTTAAATCAACAGGTCCAATTCACAGAAAACATCTGCAATCAACGCCTTTCGAGAATTCCCCAACTTTAACTACAAGCTTTATACAGACAAATTATCAGGCCTGTTTTCCATGAGAACTTCTGGCAATTACAATTACACTTGCAGTAAGTCCACATTTCATAAGATCAATGACAATTAACCCTTGTCTTGCTGAATAAAAAACCTTGGCAAAATTATATATAAATCAAAGTGCTGAAAACTATGTATTTCCTAATTGTGAGTCAGCATTTGATATTGAAAATATAATTTCTGAAACTTTTCTGGTTTAAAAAGGAAAAACAGGTGGTATAGACAAAGATCAGACTGCACATATGTGCAGCCTGATGTTTGTCTTTAGCTCCTGCCAAGGCAGGAATATTCCGATTTAAGCATGACAAGGGTTAAGTCTGCAGTCAGTGGCAGCTTCACCTGCCCATGTTTTGATGCATTAACCCTTGTCATGCTGATCCCGGAATATTCCTGTTTTGACAGGAGGTATAGACAAAGATCATCCTGCACCAATGTGCAGTCTGATCCTAGTGAACACCACCTGCCTATCCCCTTTGAAGGCAGAGTTGTTAATGAATTCAATCTTCAAACAGAAAGATTATCTTCACCCTTGGATTCTAGGGCTTTCAGTACTTTGATATGAGTGCAATTCTGAAAGAGGATTTTAATTCAGCATGACAAGGGTTAATAAATCTTATTTTATAACAGTTTGATGGCAAAGGAAGAAAAAGCTTGTTACAAGAAATTTCTCCTTATCTCAAAATGTTTTCTCTTCAATATTGTACTCATTTAAAACTCCATTGACTTGTGCTTAGTTACTTCTTTCAACTTCAATATCCTAGATAGACAAATTGAAAGGACTTCTAATCGGATGTGATACATTTGGTTTATTACAACAGTGTTTATATCATTTCCCCCTCCTCTCCCCCCCATTACATTATGTTTCTGGCAGCAGCATGTTTCAAGCCATTGTGGACAAAAAGGGGTGAACTGGTTACAATGTAGCAGAACTAGATCGCAAAACTTAACTAGTTGTGATTGCCAGGGCTGCCAGAGCAAATGTTTTAACTGTTAAAACTTTTGCCAAGGCAGTCATGGGGCAGGTGACCTACTAAGTGGACCATAGTTGAATGGACAAAACACAACAAAATGTGCTATTTCATTACAGACTGTAACAAAATTTAGACAGGGTCCGCAGTGGGAGGGGAAACAACATTACTGCCATGTATAAATTCAATTGGACATGAGATGACATAGTTTTACTCTGGACAAAGAAGTGGATGCCACCTGCTAGGAGAGACATCACAGGTGATCACTTAATATGTCTTTTGACGGGTCTACAAAAATTCCTAGTCTCTGTTTTAATACCCCATACTAATGAATCTACAAAATTTCTTATGATTTCAAGCAAAGGGAGGAATGTATTTAACAAACCAGGACAGATATTAAAAGAAGTCTCATAAATGACTGGATTTGACATAATTTATCAAATAATTCTTGGGGATTCTTTGTATCTGTTGACATTTATGCCATTTATAAAGAGAATTCCATGTCAATCATGCAAGAACTGACTGGCTGTTATCTATGCATTTGTAAGACATTTATCAAAATCAGAAAAAACATTTTTGCTGTAAAGCTGACTAAATATCTCCACCATTACTTTATCCCATTTCTAGAAGCTTTTTTTTCCAGACATCACTTAATCCTGACCTTTACTTTTGACCCAAAAATACTGGTTATTTGTAGGTCGGGGGTAAAACAAGGGCAACACCTTTTGGTGCAAGGTTCAGCTGCAGGTGCTGGATAATGCAAAAAACTTAAGTCAAAAGGGGACATAACTCTTACAAAAATTCTTCCAGAGTTATTGCCAATGATAGTCTGGATAGCTCTTGTGATGGTGAACACAAATACAAAACTTCATGAAGATATCTTCAAAAACAACACAGGTTAAAGTAAGTCATGCCAACACCAACAACAACACCAGCATGAACAATGTCACAATACTTTAGGTTTTCTGAGAAAACATCCAAGCTATAAATAAATAATGAAGGTTTTCAATGATCTTTCATTAATATCACTCATACCCAATCAATAGAATGGTGCCAGTGCATGGCATTTTCAACATTTTGAAACATGGGTTTTGTGTAATCATTGGGCAGCCTAGACAGCCACAAAGTGAAACTAGAACTGTCGCAGAGCGGACTAATACCCCCCACAAGCGCTTTGTCAGAATGCAAGTGCTATTAGTGCAGGATGTGTTTGTAACTAATATTGAGGTCATATGAAGCATTTGCATGTAGTTTCATGATTCTAGGTCGCTTGGTTTTTGAGTTAAGAGTCCAGAAATGAAAATTGAATAAAAATTGACTGTGACCTTGACCTTTGACCTATATGACCCCAAAACAATAGGGCACTTTCTTGGATCATAAGCAACATTTGCATAAAGTTTCAAACTTGTAGGTCACTTGGTTCTTTAGTTAGAGTCCGGAAACGAAAATTGAACAAAAATTTACTGTGACCTTGACCTTTGACCTATGTAACCCAAAAAATAATAGGGCACTTCCTTGGGTCATAAGAAACATTTGTATAAAGTTTAATGATTGTAGGCCACTTGGTTCTTGAGTAAGAGTCCGGAAACAAAAATTGAACAAAGACTGACTGTGACCTTGACCTTTGACCTACATGACCCAAAAACAATAGGGCACTTCCTTGGGTCATAAGGAACATTTGTATAAAGTTTCATGATTGTAGGTAATTTGGTTCTTGAGTTAGAGTCCGGAAACGAAAAGGTTTACGGACGGACGGACAGATGGATGGACAGACAGACAGACATGGTGAAACCAATATACCCCCCTCTACTTCGTAGGTGGTGGGTATAATAAAAAAAAAAAACTGTCTATAGATACTTAGAGACCTTGCCCAGTGAGGGCTATGATCAGACTGCAGTTGAACAGGCTGACCAGATCCTTTGCTTGTCACACTTTTGAAATTGTTTGAAATGTCAAGCAGGGGCTCAATTGTAAATCAAATGGACTGACATAATCATTGATTTTATCATGGAAGACATTGAATATGTCTTATCAATGTCCCTATCATAAATTATTTTTGTCAAATGACTTTGGTTTTTAACCCTTTTCTGTACAGCTCATGGATCTAATATTTCTATAATCTTATACTTGAGACAAGAGCCGTCAGAGACGGATTATGCTCCCCAAATTAGGCATTGTCACAAAAACAAGAGCCATGTTGGACATGGACATCCCCCGCCACAAAAGCTTGATAGTAAACTGAAGCCTAATAGATTAAAGATTCTTTTGTACTGTCAGAGATTTACCTCCTATTAAATCTAAGTATTAACTAGAACTGTCGCAGAGCGGACTAATACCCCCCACAAGCGCTTTGTCAGAATGCAAGTGCTATTAGTGCAGGATGTGTTTGTAACTAATATTGAGGTCATATGTAGCATTTGCATGAAGTTTCATGATTCTAGGTCACTTGGTTTTTGAGTTAAGAGTCCAGATATGAAAATTGAACAAAGATTGACTGTGACCTTGACCTTTGACTTATATGACCCAAAAATCAATAGAGCACTTCCTTGGATCATAAGCAACATTTGCATAAAGTTTCATGCTTGTAGGTCACTTGGTTCTCGAGTTACAGTCCGGAAACAAAAATTGAACAATGGCTGACTGTGACCTTGACCTTTGACCTATGTAACCCAACTAGAAAGCCATGAATGGCTTGTGTCGCTCCACAGGCTTGAAATTCTTGTAAAAGCAAATAAAAGTTTTGACTAGATTTTTAGATATTTTATACTGATGTTGAAAATGATTTTCAAAGTTTCAACCAAATAACATATAGAGAAATGACCTCCGCCCATAAAAGACATATTTTTCATCGAATCAAAATAATTTTTGGCTGCAGGATAATGGGTCACCCTAAGCTCATACCAAAAATGTTTGATTGAAATCTATCAGTTACATTCTGAGAAAATGATTTTCAAAGTTTCCACTAAATAACATATTGAGAAATGACCTCCGCCCATAAAATACATATTTTTCATCCGATAACAATAATTTTTGGTAGACTGATAAAGGGTCACTCAAGGATCATTCCAGTGAAATTTGGTTGTTATCCATTTGTTACATTCTGAGAAAATGATTTTCAAAGTTTCCACTATATAACATATAGAGAAATGACCTCCGCCCATAAAATACATATTTTTCATCCGATCACAATTATTTTTGGAAGACTGATAAAGGGTCACTCAAGGATCATTCAACTAAAATTTAGTTGATATCCATCAATAAGATTCTGAGAAAATGATTTTCAAAGTTTCCACTATATAACATATAGAGAAATGACCTCTGCCCATAAAATGAATATTTTCTATCCAATCACAATAATTTTTGGTAGACTGATAAAGGGTCACCCAAGGATCATTCATGTAAAATTTGATTGGTATCCATCAATTAGAATCTGAGAAAACTCACTTTTTACCATATTTGGAAATTAGCCACGCCCATTAAATCTATGTTTTTCATTGGATCAAAATTTCTTGAACAACTTTGAAAGAGGGTCACCCAAGGATCATTCCTGTGAAGTTTGGTTGAAATTCATCCAGTAGTTTCTGAGGAGAAGATTTTTAAAGAAAAAGTTTACGAACGGACGTACGGACGCACTGACGGACGCACGACGGACACAACACCATGACAATAGCCCCAGTGGCTTTCAGCCAGTGGAGCTAAAAACAATAGGGCACTTCCTTGGGTCATAAGGAACATTTGTATAAAGTTTCATGATTGCAGGCCACTTGGTTCTTGAGTTAGAGTCCGGAAATGAAAATTGAACAAAGGCTGACTGTGACCTTGACCTTTGACCTATATGACCCAAAAACAATAGGGCACTTCCTTGGGTCATAAGGAACATTTGTATAAAGTTTCATGATTGTAGGTCATTTGGTTCTTGAGTTAGAGTCCGGAAACGAAAAGGTCTACAGACGGACGGACGGACGGACGGATGGACGGACGGATGGACAGACAGACAGACAGACATGGTGAAACCAATATACCCCCCTCTACTTCGTAGGTGGGGGGTATAAAAATAACAAAGGGCAATAGAGTTTCAAGTTGATAGCTATTATACTTTAGGAGATATGCTCCAGACAAAATCTAAGTATCAAAAATAACAAAGGGCAATAACTCCAAAATTATGCAAGTAAAAGTTGTAGTTCTTGTGCACTGCACTTCTCCTCCATGAGATCTATCCACCCATAGAGTTTCAAGTTGATAGCTATTATACTTTAGGAGATATGCTCCAGACAAAATCTAAGTATCAAAAATAACAAAGGGCAATTACTCCAAAATTATGCAAGCAAGAGTTGTAGTCCTTGTGCATAGCACTTCTCCTCCATGAGCTCTATCCACCCATAAAGTTTCAAGTTGATAGCTATTATACTTAAGGAGATATGCTCCAGACATAATCTTAGTATCAAAAATAACAAAGGGCAATAACTACAAAATTATGCAAGCAAGAGTTGTAGTTCTTGTGCACTGCACTTCTCCTCCATACGATCTTGTAGTTCTTGTGCACTGCACTTCTCCTCCATAAGATCTATCCACCCATAAAGTTTCAAGTTGATAGCTATTATACTTTAGGAGATATGCTCTGTGGTCAGATTTCAAAGACTCAAATAAGCTGTTATCTTATTCAGCTAACATATAGGTAACGAACATTAAACCCCCTTTTTGCATGACATATTTTTAGACACAAATTTCAAATAGTTTAGGGTAAAGAGCATCTGATTTGCTACTCAAATGTGAAATTTCATCAAATTCTGAGCATAAGACTAGGAGAAATGAAAGAATAACTGTATTTTACGCGCTAACGTAAAGGTAACAAACATTAAGCCCCCTTTTTCCATGATATATACAGTAAAACCCCTCTATTACGACCACTTGGGGTACTTTTTGAAAGTGGTCTTAATAGCGGGGTGGTCTTAATTCTGAGGTTTGGTCGGATGCGAAACTTTCAACGCAAATTATTGCTAATAGAGAAGACTATGTAATTTAGTTTATTTTATCATAATTTAAACTTTATCTTGTATTTTTACATTACATAATTAAATAAATAAAATTGCATTTAAAGGTTCTCTGCTAAGTTATGTTTTCTCTTCCTCTATAGCTCTTTTTTCCCTTAAGTTTGTTTATTTGATCTGATTTTAAATCCTACATCGGAATAATTGTATCAAAATAAAAGCCATTTATTGTCGAACTGTAAATGTAGTGATTACATTCAGTAAAATCATTTACCTAAATACAAAACCTATCAATCATAAGCTTATTTACAAATATGTTTAATTACTAATTCATACCGTTCTGCAGATCGCCGAAAACGAATTTCAGTAAATTGCCCGAATTCGCATTACTTTCGGTTGCTTTACTATAATTAAACATGTAAAAAACATCTTTTATTGATAAACAAATAAAGTGTACCAAAACAATTGACCACTTAAAGTTGTTTGATTAAAAATAACACCACAACACAATAGATATTAAATCACGATATCGAAAAATCCGATAATCCATTGTTGATGCAATCGTACCCAATTAGTGTCGTACTTACTCAGCGCGAAATTCAGATGGTCGATCCAGAGGTGTAAAGTTAAGTTACTGGTCTTTTTAGCTAGGTTCGTAAGTGTGCATTACATGACAATTGTACTTAAATTAGTGGTCGTAATTCGTAATAGCGGGGTGCTCGCATTAGAGGGGTTTGCGACCATTGAAATAAAGAACAAATAATTCCGTTCTGTCAAAAATCGTTCGTAATAGCGGGGTGCTCGCATTTCCGGGGTGGTCGGTAGGAGGGGTTTTACTGTATTTTTTTACGTTAATTTCAAATTGTTTATAGTAAAGGGCATCTGATTTCCTACTCAAATATGAAATTTCACTAAATTCTGACTGTAGACTAGGAGAAATTTGGGAAAAACTGCTTTTTACCCTAAGTCCCCTTTTCCCGTGATGAGGCCTCAAATCCAAAATCCGTCAAAGATGCATCATCACTATATCATAGGGAGTTCACATGGTAAGTTTCATTCAATTTGGCCCAGGGGTTATGGAGAAATAGGTGAGGATGGACGGACGGACGGAATTACGGACGTACGTACGGACGGACAGACAAAGCGGCGGCTATATGCTCTCCCTTCGGGGAGCATAAAAATATTGTGGGAACAAATAGGTAAGTTGTTTCAAGATATGCCAATTACACTGCTGTATGTTCAAGTACTAAAAACATCAAAGGCACAAAACTAGAAAATTACCCTGTAGGTAGAGTTACTGTTCGTAATAACTGCAATTCTTAATTATAAGAAGCCAAGATTCAAGTGAATCGGACATAAGGAAACAGAGTTATGCTTAGGACAAATAAGTGAACACCCTTCCGTTGGACACTTAGAAATACTGATTGAGTGAATGCTACAGATGATCCAGTAATAAATAGGTCCTTACTTTTGACAGAAAATAAACAGAAGAAATTTCTTGTAACAATAAATTTCTTCTTTCTCAATATATATGCTACCACAAGAATTTTTTTTTACATCTCAAAATAGTATAAAACATTTAAATTTGGACTGATCTAAAATTCGTCTTAAGTTAATGGGTTATATCTCCATCTTTCACAAGAAGAATGTCTTCATTTCAACAACAGACAAGACAGTGAGACAATATTTAGCTATAAACGGAGATGAAGAAAACATCGAAATTCATTTATCGAAGCAACAAGAATTAAGGCCACCGCTTTGGGAAAGCCCTACATATTCAGACTAAATGCTCCTGTAACCATGGTAACATTGGGAAAAATGGCAGCAGAGAGCAAGGGAAACTGTTGTGGCAGTCTGGTACTGTCTGCTCTATTGATTTGTGAACTAGTTACATATTCTATAACTTTACTCTCTCATAATGCTTTCATAGTGATATTATACAACTCTAGAGCAAAAAAAATGTTTTGGTTTTTTTTTAAAAGTAATGAAAGAATCATATATTTCCAACAATATAGTAAGATGGTTTAATGAAACTACTGATACAATTATTTTCTAAAAAATATTTTCTAAAAAATATTTTTGAACTAACATAAGAATCAAATACTCTTTACTAACAATGTAGAAGAGTTAGTGAAATTGAAAAGTCACACATTCAACATTTTTTTCAGAAATTTGACTCTGATAAATGACTTTGACCTGTATGAAAAAGGCCAAAAACTACTCAATAACTTTTCTATTTTAAACTTAATGGAGATTAGCTCATCTCAAACAAAAGCTCATCACAGATGATATCCTATATTTATGTTGCATATTCCCCGATGGTAACTTTTTTATCAAGTTGGACAGAAATTTGAATGGGACTGGCTATGAAGTGTTTTGTCCATAAACACAATACTGCATCAGTTGGACTTTAACCACTGGCCTTCAGGTCACAAGTCAAGCACCTATGCCCCTCAGTCATTCAGGCGATCAAGTGTGACTTGAAATTTTAGATACAGAAAAAATCTTTCAGTGAGAGAAAAAGGTGTTTGGACTATCATGCGGGATAAATCTGACTATGAGATACTAGTTCAGCCAACACGACACAACACTTGCCTGAGACTCCTTAACACTTTCCTGTTTTACAAAATTTTGGACCTGTCCAAATTCAAAGGATTTGCAGACGAAAATTTAAAGTGGATTTGATTTGAAAAATAACCATTGAGTAGGGTAGAAAAAGTGTGGAAAAAGAAGAAATTGCTTGTCAGAAGCAATTTCTTCTTTTTTCACAATGTTTTCTCAATCATAAAATCACAGGCACGTAAAAAGCAGGGATTAAACAGCAAAGGGTTAATGTATAAAACTATTTTTAAGTCTATTCATAGGTGTAGGAGTCATTTTTTTAATGAGTTCTGTCTCGCTTAAATGTAAATTTGCCTTTGTCAATCCTGAGTTTGTCAATCCTGAGTTTGCAAAAAATAAACCAATGCAAAAATTATCTTTTTCATAGTACACTGAAGTGAAGTTGTGGCGACAATGTCTCACCAACCCCAAGTGACCTCGACAAAAATGACAGAGGATAATTGTTTGTTTCAGTGTAAGATCGATTTATCTTTCATTGAGTTAACAACAAAAGGTATATTTTCACTCGTGGCCAAGCCACGAGTGAAAATATAGCTTTTCTTGTTCATGAAATGAAAGATTCTATTTTTTAAAAGCAAAAAAGAGGACAAAAGGTAAAAATTTTTGAACAAATTTATTTATAGTGTGTCATTTGTGTGTGCTTCCTAGGCATCATTATCATGACATTAAGATTTTGCTCTGCTCAGATAATGTCAAAAACAGTGAAATTAACCAAAGCAGGGTATAATTTTTTGATAATTTCACTGGTTTGGTGGTAACAATATAAAGTTCAAAGGTATTGAACAAGAAAAAGAAACACATTTAGGTCTTGCTGAAAAAACAACCAAGTAACCAAATCAAATAATTGCATGGGAAGGATGAAAACAGAATGCAGACGTAAAGGTTAAATAAAGCAAGACAATGAGAGAGAATTCATCAATTCTCCCATTACAATTCCCCAAACCCAGAGATTCTCAAATTCTATGAAGTTTTTCAGTGTATTACAAAAATCAATGTTTATTGCATTAGACAAATGACTTTCCCACTCTTTCACATATTATCTTGTCCTAGAACAGGCCTAAATCACCAATAGGAGTGGGTTATGAACACATTACTAAGAATTATGACGAAGTATTTAAAATTCTGTTCACTAAATGAATTTGCTATTGCATATACTTTAAAGAACATTAAATTTTTCCCCATTTTACCTTCATTAGAGAAATTCAATGAAGAAAATTTGCAGTCTTCAATGAATAAATAAACACAATGAGGACATAATAATATGAGCTCACCTGAGTCTACTAACAACTGATGACCATTATTTGATGACCCTTCATGAAAAGTTGCAATGTAGAAGTTCTGACCAATCATCTTTTCAATTGACTTCTATCCCATAGGAATCATTTTCTCTAATTCATACAAAATTTTCATCAAATCTAATACTGGGGGTATGACTAATTCTTTAGCTGAATGGGCAAAAATATGTGGCTTCTGGGGTACCTTAGATAATAAAGTATGAATCCTTATCACAAAAGCAATTTTTTAATAACAAGATATTAATTTGTTTGCTTCTTTGTAGGTATGCCTGCAGCTGGATTATAAAATTATGGGCTTTTTTCTGCCTCTAACTGCTCATCCTACATAGGTGTATGATTACTAACCCTTTGGTGGGAGACAATTGTCAGAAAGGATGTGTGCTGCCTTCAGGGATCAAACCCATGATCTCATAATTGATAGTATGAAAAGCTAACAAATGCACAATGCTGGCAGGGGGCACATCAGGGCCCGAGATTACAAAACTTTTCTCAGGCTCAACTGAGAATGTTCTCAAATTTTTAAACCAAAAGAATGCATTAACATAAAAGATAATATTAATAAGTTGTTATTTATAACAACTTATTAATATTATCTTTTATGTTAATGCATTAAAATGAGTATTAAAACAGAATTATGGCTTTAATCTCAAATTGAAATTTGAGAAAATTTTGAATTGAGAATGAGAAAAGTTTTATAACCTATTGTCAGCTTATTCTTTTGCATATCCACCACTGTAGCAGAATTTTCAGGACTATTTCCAATTTAGGGAATAATTTCTGCATATGATATGATAATTTTGTCCATATGGCCCCCACTATTGTCATTCTCATATTACTTTTCCACAGAGCTTAGAAACATTGTAATCCATGACAATGCAATAAGATACTGGATCTGGAAATGTGCGCCTTTCCTTACTGACCTGTCAAAGTGACTTAAGGAAGTGGATCCATCATAGTTCCACAACACTTTGAAATGATCTTTCACAATGTTAACTGAGGCTTCTTAATGATTTCATTAGGAAACCTCGGTTAACATTGTTAAAGATCATTACCTCCTAAATGTTGCCGAACTATTATGGGTTTAATACCTTATTTTGGGCATATGTACTTTGAATTTGTTTTTGTTTTTTGTTTTTTTTAAATACGATGACAATCAAATCTTTTATTTTGTAGAAACAATATTTAGATATCACATTGTCCTCTACACTGAAAGTTTTATAAGGTTTGGTTTGATATAATTTATTTGGATTCAACACATTTTGCATAAGCACAAACTTGCAAGTCATAGTTGTAAGTCTGATACCCCAATTCAATTATTTCACAGACGAAAATGCCCTTTTTGAGAAGCTTCGATTAGATTGTTGACATAAATCAGAGCCTCTTATGTTATGTAATTATTGAAGCCACATTCAAGAGTGTTTTCTATGGCTTTTTTGTAGAAAGTTTCATGTGTCTTGATTACAGCACAACATTTATTTCATTGTCAATTTTTCATTTAAAAACAGTTTCAAGCTTATTTCATTTCAAACAAAAAAAAAAAACACAACTTATTGGTGAAACCCTTAAAGCGGTAAAAGTTGCCTCCGTCATAGCGCAGTTGGTAGGGCGTCAAACTGTCAATCTAGAGGTCCTGGGTTTAATCCCCGACTGAGGCACTCATTCTTTCCGACTATTTGTCTCTCACCAATGGGTTGATAATCTTAGTCCTATGTGAGATAGCAGCTGGGGGCTAGGAAAGGATGTTGTGATTGTACTTGTGAGAGAAATACCAGAAAACCATTGTTAGGTGTTCCAGCGGCCGCGATATAACTGAAAAATGTTGAAAGTGGCGTAAAACTCCATTCAATCAATAAATGGTAAAGGTCAGGAAGAAAAAGGATGGAAAATTTAAAATACCATATATACTTGGCACTAACCTATAATTTTGTAGAAACTGTACAAGGAATCTCGCTCTCTATAAACTGCAATTCAAAGAGAACCATTCTAAAGTTCAGATGCGTGGTATGCAAGACAGAAATTTCTCAGCCATTAGAACAAGGATAATCAAGAATATTCTCAAAATAATTCCAATAACTACTTGGACCATTACAATAACAATTTATCTCTGAAATCTTGGGCAATATTTGTTTATGGGTCTATAAGAACCATCCCATTCCAATCAAATGTAATGCATCTCATATCACAATGGCAGACCTTTAGGAATATACCCATAACATCTCTTTCATAACTCATTTTTCATATCTTGAAATCAATAAGACAAAACCTTGCATTATGCAGAGTTCTATTGGACAATTATCAACTAGGACGCTTGAATAAACATATTTTGCACATTTTTAGTTTACTTATTTTTGAAACATAATACAAATAAAAAAGTACCCTGTCCAGTGTTCAGGAAAACAAAACACAACAAACTGTTTGAAAAATCGTACTCTGCTTTACAATACACTTGTGTGTAAACCAGGGTATAATTTTTAAACAGTTTGCAGCATTTTGTTATCCTGAACGTTGGGCTTGTCTGACTACATCATGTGAAAATGTGAATGAAAGGGACAGTATATCAAATTCTCATTCATTGTTGGCAGAGATACACAATTCATAGAGAATTCTTTGATACCAATAATATGACAAGGCAATAAAATATGTGATTCATGCTCCACAACTAACCCTTAACCCTTTCCTGTTTTACAAAATTTTGGACCTGTCCAAATTCGAAGGTTTTGCAGACGAAAATTTTAAGTGAATTTAATTTGAAAAATAACCATTCAGTAGGGTAGAAAATAGTGTGGAAAAAGAAGAAATTGCTTGTCAGAAGCAATTTCTTCTTTTTCCACAATGTTTTCTCAATCATAAAATCACAGGCACGTAAAAAGCAGGGATTAAACAACTAACCCTTAAGTAGCTCATATTTTCAGCTACAGGGAAAAGTAACTAATATTCAGCTACAGGGAAAAGTAACTAGAGCTTGTCACTGAATGTGACTTAATACCCCCGCAAGTGCTTTCAGAGAATGAGATACTTTGACAGAAGTGGCAAAAAATGCTTCAAATATAAAGATAACTCTTGGATTTGAGACCTCTAAATTGCGTCTTGCAAAACTTAAACATGTGATAAATGTTTTCAAGCTATTGAAGGAAAACTGAAGGAGGAGTTTGTAACACAAAATTACTAGTATATGTGAACGAAAAAGAAAAAAAATGTAGTAAGTGTAAGGGCAGATAATTCTTAAACCAGGACGAGTTGGGACCTCATAATTGTGTCTTGCAAAACTTCATGTGGTAAATGTTTGTATAAAATTTCAAAGATATTACATGAAAACTGATTAAAGGAAAACTGAAGGAGGAATTTGGGAAACAAAATTACAAGTATACGTGTTCACAAAGAAAAATTGTATTAAGTTCAAGGGGAGATAATTCATAAACCTGTGGGAGTTGACACTTGAAATTTGAGTCTTGCAAAACTTCAACATGTGATAAATGCTTGTATACTGTTTCATTACTTTTGAATGAACATTGATGGAGCAGTTTGCGACACAAAATTATAAGTACATGGTAACAAATAGGAAAAAATGTCAAAGTTCAAGGGGAGATAACACATGAACCTGGGGGAGTTGACAGTTGAAATTTGCGTCTTGCAAAACTTCAACATGTGATAAATGTTTGTATAATGTTTCAAAACTATTGAATGAAAATTGAAGGAGGAGTTTGCGTCACAAAATTATAAGTACATGGTAACAAATGGGAAAAATTGTCTATGTTCAAAGGGAAATAATTCATGAACTAGGGTGTTTTGAGACTTGAAATTTGCGTCTTGCAAAACTTAAACATGTGATAAATGCTTGTATACTGTTTCATAACTATTGAATGAAAATTGAAGGAGCAGTTTGCAACACAAAATTATAAGTACATGGTGACAAATAGGAAAAAATGTCTTAAGTTCAAGGGGAGATAATTCATGAACCTGGGAGAGTTGACACTTGAAATTTGCGTCTTGCAAAACTTCAACTTGTAATCAATATTTGAAAAATGTTTCATTACAAATGAATGAAAATTGAAGGAGGAGTATGCGACACAAAATCATAAGTACGTGAAAACAAATAGGAACAAGAGTTGTCTGCAGACAACGTAGCTCGCCCAAACAGCTGCTTGTCACAAACAGCGCTTGACCGAAGACCGAAGTTCAAAGTGGTTTCTTTGAATGTTAAAGTCCATGATCTAATATATATCTGTTTGAGTAGTAATTAAGAAATATAAAAACTTTTTGTTTTAATTGCATGTATAAGTTTAGGTTAAAGTGAAAGCCTACAAGCAGATGAGGTTACCAATGGAATTTCTTTGTATCAAACATGAAGTTTTTCCAAGGTCAAATTATGAAGAACCTTGGTCTCTGTAAAAGCCTATCACCTAGTGAGTATGTGTATGAAGTAATAATGCCCCTGAGTAAAGCATTTAGAAAATATAAGCAAGGTTAAATTTTTGGTTAAAATTTTCAGTTTAAGTTTTTCCAAGTCCATAAAAGGTCAAGGTCAAGGTCAAATTGTCAAGGCCCTTGGTTTCTGGTGAAAGCCTTTCATCTGGTGACTATGTATATGAAGTAATGATGTCCCTAGGTTAAAGCATTCAGAAAATATAAGCAAGGTTAAAGTTTTTGGTAAAGGAATTTCGGTTAAAGTATTTCTAAGTTCACAAAAGGTCAAGGTCAAATTATCAAGGACCTTGATCTCTCACAAAAGCCTATCACCTAATGAGTATGTATATGAAGTAATGATGTCCCTAGGTTAAAGCATTCAGAAAATAATAAGCAAGGTTAAAGTTTTTGGTTAAAGTTTTCAGTTAAAGTTTTTCTAAGTCCACAAATGGTAAAGGTCAAGGTCAAATTGTGGAGGACCTTGGTCTCTGGTGAAAGCCTATCACCTGGTGAGTATATATATGAAGCTATGATGTCCCTAGGTTAGAGCATTAAACAATAGGACCCTGAGGGCCCTAAATCGCTCACCTGATATTTCAAGTAAATTATCAATCATTAAGACTCCATTTCCTATGATATGGCATGAACCTTCCCATTTTCAACAGAGTTCATTCTTGTGACCTGGCAAACATTTTGATCAAGTTTCATGAAGATTGGACTAAATTTGTGGCGTTTGGAGCTCTTACGAGAAAATTGTCATTAAGGCCCCTTTTCCCGTGATTTGGCACATATACTTCCCGTTTTCAAATGAGTTCATCCTCATGACATAACAAACATTCTGACAAAGATTCATGATGATTGGACCATATTTGTGGCTTCTAGAGAGTAAACAAAAAATTGTCATTAAGATGCCTTTTCCTGTGATATGGCATGGATCCTTCCCATTTTCATTAGACTCCATCCTCATGACCTAACAAACATTCTGACCAAGTTTCATGAAAATTGGACCGTATTTGTGGCTTCTAGAGTCTAAACAAGAAATTTGTCATTAAGGCCCCTTTTCCCTTGATATGGCACGGATCCTTTCAATTTGAGCAATTTTCATAAGGGACCAACCAAGGAATATTTCTGCCAAGTTTGGTTGATTTTGACCCATAAGTTTAGGAGGAGATGTCGTTTAAAGATATTGTTGACAAAATTGTCATTAAGGCGGCTTTTTCTGTGAAATGGCATGGATCCTTCCCATTTTCAATAGACTTCATCCTCATGACCTAACAAACATTCTGACCAAGTTTCATGAAGATTGGACCGTATTTGTGGCTTCTAGAGTGGAAACAAGAAATTTGTCATTAAGGCTCCTTTTCCCATGATATGGCACGGATCCTTTCCATTTGAGCAATTTTCATAAGGGACCACCCAAGGAATATTTCTGCCAAGTTTGGTTGATTTTAACCCATAAGTTAAGGAGGAGATGTCGTTTAAAGATATTGTTGACAAAATTGTCATTAAGGCGGCTTTTTCTGTGAAATGGCACAGATCCTTCCCATTTTCAAAAGACTTCATCCTCATGACCTAACAAACATTCTGACCAAGTTTCATGAAGATTGGACCGTATTTGTGGCTTCTAGAGTGAAAACAAATAATTTGTCATTAAGGCCCCTTTTCCCGTGATATGGCACGGATCCTTTCCATTTGAGCAATTTTCATAGGGGACCACCCAAGGAATATTTCTGCCAAGTTTGATTGATTTTGACCCATAAGTTTAGGAGGAGATGTCGTTTAAAGAAAAAGTTGACGCCGTGACGGACAGACGGACAGATGGACAGACGGACGCCGGACAACGATCGATCACAATAGCTCCCTTGAGCACTTCGTGCTCAGGTGAGCTAAAAAATATATGCAAGGTTAAAGTTTTTGGTTAAAGTTTTTTGGTTAAAGTTTTTCTAAATCCACAAAGGGTCAAGGTCAAGGTCAAATTGTCAAGGACCTTTGTCTATGGTGAAAGCCTATCACCTAATGAGTGTGCATATGAAGTAATGATGTCTCTAGTTTAAAGCTTACAGAAAATATAAGCAAGGTTAAAGTTTTTTTGGTTAAAGTTTTTGGTTAAAGTTTTTGGTTAAAGTTTTTTTGAAAGGGTCAAGGTCACAGTCTAAAGGTCATTTCGACATGGATGTTGGTCTCAAATGAAAGCCAATGCCCTAATGAGTGTTTCTGTAAAAAATAAAGCCTCTAGGATAAATATTGATGGAAATAAAAAACTTTAACCTAATGCGGAGGCCAACACCGATGCTGACGCAGACATCCGAGGGTATGACAATAGCTCTTCCGAGACTTTCGTCCCGGGCGAGCTAAAAAATGTCTTAGTTCAAGGGGAGATAATTCATGAACCAGGGGAAGTTGGGACCTATAAATTGCGTCTTGCAAAACTTCAACATGTGATGAATGTTTTTATAAAGTTTCAAAGCTTTTGAAGGAAAACTGAAGGAGAAGTTCGCGACACAAATTTACTACAATATGTGTCCACAGACGGACGGACAGACGGACAGACAGACAGGCTGATTCCAGTATACCCCCGAAAACATTCGTTTTGCGGGGGTATAACTATGGTACTACTGAGCTCTCCAGTTCATATTGTTAGCACATAGTATCAACTATCCTTAAACAAGAGCTGTCGGAGGACAGCGAAGCTCGACTATTCCATGTGCTGGATAGTAACAGCAAATCAATATCGACATTGGAAATTCAATAAAATGAAAGTCAAGAGAAAATAATCTTTGTCTAGAGGCTGATATTATGGTCACAGAAGCATGTGCAGAGTTTCAAAGCAATAGCTTTAGTAGCAACAGAGAAACAACTAACATAAAACAGTTGCACATAAAAACAAAACCAAGATTTTTAAAGCTGAAAAGGGTTAAAATTCAACTAAATTAAATATCAGAGTAATGAATCTTTTTCTGTGGGCTAATATTATGGTCAAAGAAGCATGTCTAAAGTTTCCAAGCAACAGCTATAGTAGAAATAGAGATATTACAGAAATCCAACATTTGCACATAAAAACTTAACCAAGAATTTCTAAGTCCAAAAAGGGTAAAAAATCCACTAAATTCTATTCCAGAGAATTGAATTTTTATCAAGAGGCTGTTGTTATGATCATTGAAGCATGTGCAAAGTTTGAAAGCAAAAGCTTTAATAGAATTAGAGATATAACTGATGTACAACATTTGCACGTAAAAACTTAACCAAAAATTTCTGAGTCTGAAAAAGATTAAATTCTACTAAATTCAATATCAGAGTAATAAATCTTTGTCAAAAGGCTGATATTATGGTAACAGAAGCTTGTGTAGAGTTTCCAAGCAAAAGCCTTGGTAGAAATAGAGCTATAACTGATATACAACATTTGCACAAAAAAACTTAAGATTTCTAAGTCCGAAAAGGGTTAAAATTCCACTAAATTCAGAATGAGAGTATTGAATCTTTGTCAAGAGGCTGATATTATGGTCACAGAAACATGTGCAAAGTTTCAAAGCAAAAGCTTTAGTAGAAATAGAGATATTACAGAAATCCAACATTTGCACGTAAAAACTTAACCAAGATTTCCTAAGTCCGAAAAGGGTTAAAATTCCTCTAAATTCAATATTAGAGTAATGGTTCTTTGTTAAGAGGCTAAAATTATGGTCACATAAGCATGTGCAAAGATCAAAAGCAATAGCTTTAGTAGAAATAGAGATATTACAGAAATACAACATTTGCACGTAAAAACTTAACCAAGAATTACTAAGTCCGAAAAGGTTAAAATTCCACTAAATTCAATATCAGAGTAATGACTCTTTGTCTAGATGCTGATATTATGGCCAAAGAAGCATGTGTAAAGTTTCAAAGCAATTGCTTTTATAGAAACAGAAATATCTCAGATAAACAACATTTGCACGTAAAAACTTAACCAAGATTTCTAAGTCCGGAAAGGGTTAAAATTCCACTAAATTCAATATCAGAGTAATGAATCTTTGTCTAGATGCTGATATTATGGTCACAATTGCTTTAATAGAAACAGAGATTTTAAACACTTGCACGTAAAAACTTAACCAAAGCATTACGCCGACGCTGACGCCGACGCGGTAGACTGGAATAGCCCCCCTATTCTTCGAATAGTCGAGCTAAAAATAGAACTTAAAATAATTGTCTGTACAAATATTTATATAATTCTTCTATGAATTAAGGCTACCTGGACTGAATTAATTTGAAATTTAAGAGATAACCTACTGTAACTTCTCAAAGGTAGGAAATGATTCATACAGTTCTTATGAACAAAACAAATTCACAACTGAGAATAGCTGAAAAAGGCCTCCAAGAGCTTTGTTCACGACCTGTCGCAAAATATTCAACTATAGGTTAGAAATCCAACATGTGAACGACTGAGCTAAAAATGTTTTCAAATGCAATTGTTAGGCATTTTACTGAACGTTAGAAACAACAATTGTGGAAGTAGAATGAATGCCTCTCATAATTACCTCCACAGTAAATATTCATCATTTTGATGATGATAAGCCTTTATAAGTAATAAAGTGCTTTAGCAAACATTACTTGCTCAAAGCAATTCATTATCAGACAAGAAAATCTGCAAATGAGCACAGCTAAAATATCCATCATAATTCAAATTCATGCAATCAAGAAATGGAATATGCTTACCCTTGTGCTATAGAAAAATTCTCTTAACAGAGTTGTTGGAAATAATGTCCTGTAATTGGATAATTCATTGTAACACAGTCTGCATTTAAATTCTGCTGTTAAATTAGTAATTTGTTGTTGTTGTTTTTCGGATAGAAACAAAAGATAACATTTATTTTTGTATTTGTGATGGAGAAGTATATTTTATTACTTTCGAGGGGGCCACTTTTCCGTTCCCTGAAGCTTGGCTATCATTCATGACTCGTTCATTAGTTCACACATTTGGCATGAGTACTAGCCCCTTCTCCTGGGGCAGAATAAAGAGGATTCATAATCTTAGTTGCTAGACATTGCCTCCCAGGGTAAATGAAGTTAAAACAAACATTAAACTTTTAAACATAATAGATATCTATGATATGTAGAGAGTAAAGAAGCTGACGGTGTATCCTATAATATTTGCCTAGAAACCCTCAATGGAATCAAGATAAATGTCAAAAAAGTGAAAGTCTCCCATTATATACATGTTATAATGTCAACAGACGGAAACAAAAACTCCTAGTAAAAGCATTGTAGGTCGGTGGTCTCCACTATGGGGAACACAACTATTGATTATTCTTTATCTTCATAATGATCATTGGTACAGTCTACAAGGCTTCCAAAAGAGTTCTCCCCCTCTGAGCACTCTTCAAATAAAAACACCAAAAAAAGTCATTAGACATGTGGGATGACATCATCAATTTAGACTATATTTGAAATGGTGTATTGGCTGTTATGGATAATTCCTGAACTTGTTACACTTCTAGGCTAACATGGAAATATTTCATTGATAAACATGAAACACTGGATAGCAACAGATATGTTACCAATATTTCTGATTGGAATTTATAGTGTGTTGGTGAATTAATCTGCAGTTAGATAAATTTCTCTTGTACTGGAAAGGATCAACATTATAGAAAAGGATTTAAAGTCACCTATTGGAACAGTGAACTTGAGGGGTGGTACTTTTTCCTTTTAGTCTTTTTCTTATTTTGAAATTTAAAACAAGTCCAAATTGAAAGAACAGTTGCAGACAATGATGAAAGTGGGTGTAATTTTAAAGGAAGTTTATAATACCCACTAACTTGAAAAATATTTTGGTAAATACAATTTGCTCCCCTCAAGTATAAGATCACAGGTCATTAAATTGTGTGACAAAGAAAGAATAGAGTGTATTACAAAAAATATTGATACAATCGGAAAAGATTATTAATTAAATCTCTTCTTTTTTATAGGAAGCTAAGGCTTTAATTTTCAAAACATACTTTTCTTATTGCAATAAACTATCTAAAATTTTATAGAATTTAAGAAGTAATATGTTTTACAAGCATCACTTTTTTTTAAATTCAATTTTACAGTTGTCATACAAATAAAAAACTAAGTTCTTGATTTTTGGACAGTAAGATATTCAATTAAACCTTGTCAAGTTACAGTAATTCCCCACCTTGCTTGTATAGGGCAGCAAACCTGTAGAAACTTCAAACATTCTCTATGAAGAGAAAATTCATTAATGATTCTAAAGGTATGACAAATGCAATACATTATCAGAATTCAAATTTGTCACAAAAGAAAGGTGGAATAGTCTCAAATAAGCTTTGATGCTGAAGGCAACTAGATCTAAGTGAAAAGCAATGTAACATCACTTAAACTAATATTCTAATGTTTTAACCTTACATGGTTATGAATTCCTATAATCATAGACTTTTGAACAATTTTTGAATGTTCACAAAGATTCATATAAATGTATGGGCATAGCCTAGTGGTCCAGGAATAATTATATATTGACGCCCTACATCTATGGTGAAAATGATGGTCAAATTACCAGCATTTACATAAAAGGGTGATTGTCAAAGAAGAAAATGCTCATGGGTAAAAATAGCAACATTTTCTCCTTTTTCCATCAGCATTTTCTTCAGTATTTTGTAATTATTTTAGAATATTTCTGTCATTTTTCAAAAACAAACTATTTCAGGTCCCCTTTCATTCCTATTAATTTAAGAACTTTTCACTTTCATTCCCTTTTTCATTCCCTCTTTCTTTCTTTCTTTCTTTCTTTCTTTCTTTCTTTCTTTCTTTCTTTCTTTCTTTCTTTCTTTCTTTCTTTCTTGATGTAATTGTTCTCTTTTGCTATACCAAATTCTTGAAAACTCACTCTTCTTCAGACTCTGCTTCATTTTTTTCCATAGAGAATAAGAGAGAGAGAGGGAGAACAACACTTTCTAACAGTTTTCCATTAAAGTCTGAGGATAATGACACAAGTAATTCAAGGTCTACAGAAACTTCTGAGGCATTACCCTATAATCAGTGGGAGGGGTAATTACACACATAATTCTAGTATTTTCTACTGATAATTGTACTCAATTTGCTTGTTACACACTCGGGGATAGGAAACCATGACTAATCTTACATATTTTTCTGTTAAATCAAATTTTGTCAGAGCTTTTCAAGAAAGCAATGATATCAATAAAAGGCATATATAGGGAAATATATTCAAAAATAAAAACATAAATGTAGTTTACTTTCAAGTACTTTACCAGTATCTTAAACATAGCACACCAAGCCAATGCCAGGCTCAGCTGCAGGTTCTGGTTAAGTAAAAGAATTTAAGTCAAAACAAGAGGACCATGATGGTCCTACATTGCTAATCTGAGGCTCTTTGACCCGACATCACATTAATAAAACAGGCAGATATCCACTAGAAAATATTTTCAACATGATATCAATACCACAGACTATTTTAAGTGAAAATTATAGTTGAAAGATTCCTACTTTGTTCCTACTTTCCTACTTTGTTTCTATGTAAAAAAGTATACATCCAGTCATGGCCAAAAATTGACCATAACAGTCAACCAAATCATTTCTATGTAAAATGGACTGCATCTTAATGGACATGAACAAACCTGGTAGAGTTCCAGTAGATGATAATACATACCAAATATGAAGGCTGTCTGCCATTTCTGAGAAAAGGACTTTCAAAAATTTCCTTTCTTTTTTGTCTCTATGTAAAATGGGATGCACCTGGTCAGAGCCCAAATTTGACCCTTAGAGGGCCATGACATGAACAAACTTGGTAGGGGTCCACTAGATGACAATACATACCAAATATGAAAGCTGTCTGTCATCTGGTTTCAGGGAAGAAGATTTTCAATGATTTCCCTTTTTATCTCTTTGTAACATGCAATGCCACTGAGAAGAGTAAAAGTTGACCCTATGACCATTATATGAATAAACTTTGTAGAGGTCCACTAGTAGTCCAGTCAATCTAGTACATGGGTTTGAACTAATTGCAACAGAAATTATAATTACACCATATGAAAGAGGATAGAAAATGGAACATGTAAAAAAAAGTTGCAATTTTTCGCACCAGGCAAAATGAAGTTATTAGCATTTTAATTTTTCATATCTGTTAAAATTTGATAGACAGATATCGGTCCCTAGTGGCCATTACCATGTTATTAGACAGACATTTCCAGTGTCAGGTACAGTAGTTAATGGCCATGTGGGCAATTAACTAGAGGCGCTTGAGCGCCTGATTCGCTCCACAGGCCTGAATATCTAAATAATGACTATTAGAGGATGATAAAGCTGTTTAAATGAGAATTGAAGTGAATGAATGAGTGAATGTTTATTTCAAGTAAATAAGGGTCATATGCTGAAATATTTCTGCATAAAAAACTCATGATCAGTGAATAACAAAATTGACCTCTACCTGTTACACAAATATTTTTCATTTAATCACAATAATTTTGTGCAGTCTGATAATGGGTCACCCAAGGATCATTCTAGTGATATTTTGTTAAAATCCAAATATAAGAATTTCAAAACTAACAGAATGTTACTGCACAATATACTGGTGTTGGTCTGCAAAATTTTAATTATAGATCTTTCCACTTTTAATTAAACACTACTAAAAGATGTTACTTCACAATTGTTTGTCATCAAAACAAAATTCTAACTAATGATAGTAAGAAGTAAAATATTCAATCCAATATATTTATTTTATTCTGCCCAATGCCAGAGTGCAGTAAACTTAACTCTTTCTACCCCACTCTGAATGTCAGGAGGTCAGAACATCATTTTACACTCTGTGCAGATTCACCCTTCGTTCAACAAAACTCACCATTCTGAGTGGGTATTCTCAGGCTACTTATTTCAACTAATGTTTCTATACATTTGAATTTCAACAAAGGTTTTGTTCCTTCTAATCTATAATCATTACACCTATTAAATTTAACAAGTCTATAAAAATTCATCATTGAGAAGATACCAAAAGGGTGATCAAATATTCACTTTATATGTAATAATACCCTCTACCAATAAAAAAAATATGCTGTTCATCTAATCAAATATTTTTTTGCAGACTGATACAACTTCACAGAAATAAAATTTCCATGATATCTAATCCATCTGTTTAACCTTTCAGGATAGTTTGTTTTACCCTATACATGAAGAAATGACCTCTGCCCATAAAAGACACATTTTTGATCTGATCACAATATTTTTTAATAGACTAATAAAGGATCACTAAAGAATCATTCTAGCAAAATTTGGTTGATATCTATCAATTAGGTTCTGAGAAAATGATTTTCAAAGTTTACACAATATAACATATAGAGAAATGACCTCCGCACATAAAATATATATTTTTTATCCGATCACAATAATTTTTGCTATACTAATAAAGGGTCACTCAAGTATCATTCATGTAAAATTTGGTTGATATCTATCAATTAGGTTCTGAGAAAATGATTTTCAGAGTTTTCACTATATAACATATAGAGAAATGACCTCCGCCCATAAAATACACATTTTTCATCCGATCACAATAATTTTTGCTATACTGATAAAGGGTCACTCAAGTATCATTCATGTAAAATTTGGTTGATATCTATCGATTAGATTCTGAGGAAATGATTTTCAAAGTTTTCACTATATAACATATAGAGAAATGACCTCCGCCCATAAAATACATATTTTTCATCTGATCACAATGATTTTTTGTAGGCTGATAGAGGGCCCCTCAAGGATAATTCATGTGAAGTTTGGTAAAAATCCATCCATTAGTTTCTGAGAAAAGCCACCTATTACCATATATGGAAATTAGCCACGCCCACTACAGCCATGATTTTCAACCGATTAAAAATCTTTGAAGGAATCTGATAGAGGGTCACCCAAGGAACATTCCTGTGAAATTTGATTGGAATCCATCCAGTACTTTATGAGGAGAAGATTTTTAAAGTAAAAGTTTACGGACGGACGGACGGACGCACGGACGCACGGACGCACGCACGGACGCACGGACGACGGACACCTCGCCATGACAATAGCCCGCTGGCCTTTCGGCCAGTGGAGCTAAAAACTGATAAGCCTTCAGCTAGAGGGTGATTCAAATACACACTGGACAGTTAAATTTGGCATCCTTTGCAAATACTGCTCTTTGTTTGTCAGTGAGTTCATGTAAAGACAGCTTATAATATATCTTAAGGTCTGAAATTAAATGTGATGTAATCATGAATATAAAAATTGTAATCTATTTGTGTTGCTCCCTATCCCTTTCTTTTATTTTAATTCAATACTGCACAAGAACACAACTTTTTCGCTCTAGTATATTAGGTTCCTTTGATTTGTCTAAAAATCATGATATTATGATTACAATTTCTTGTTCCATTTTCTGTACATGTAATTACTTATAAACTTTCTGACCTTGCATATTAAATATTTAATTGATGCATCCAAAAACAAATACAAAATCTCATGAGGCAAAGTTTCAAAATATGCATTAGTTTTCTCGTCTGTTATTTGGAATTTTATTACTTATATCTTAACCAGTTTGCCGCAACTAAAGATATTTGATTAGCTTTTTCATCTGTAAAACAACATAAACGATCTTAATTAATATGCCTGCAATACAAGATCATACTATTGGTAAAGAAATCAACTTTTGAAAAAGAATATTTGTTTAAGCAGTATGAGAATCTTATCAAGTCCAGTTTTTTCACATCCACCTTTTTATGTTCAAATTTTATTGTAAAACTTTAAAAACTATGAACTCATCTGGCATTTACTTTATTTATTTATAAACTAGTGACCTTATTTGCAAATAATATATGTCCGTTTGTCTATTTGCCATTTAACTATTGTGACTCTTTGTATGAGATGCATTTACCATGTGAGTACTGTACTTTTCTCACATTTTCTATAAGTTCCAACTTATATACTTTGTTTGATTTGGATTTCATGACACATTTAATAATGTTTCAGTCACTTCTCTGCAGCAGGAGCATATAACCATGGATTCCTGGTATTTCTCTCACAAAGTTGAACTCCAACCATATGCTTTCCAGCATCCTGCTGCCCACCAAACCTAGGTTTAGGTCAAGCTTTCTACTGTTTGGAGACAAATTCAAACTGTATAAGTAAAACTTTAAGGGATTATGTGTAGCTCAGTGGTATGGACAGGGGTTTCACAATCTGAGAGGTTAGTTCTAGGCTTGAATCCCGCCTGACCTTGTAGGTTTATCTCAGGCAGTTCATATAAAAGCTCGAGTCTTAGTCAAGTTAGTGCTCTGTGGATTCCCAGGACACACATGAGTATTTTTTTTTGTCAAAAATATACCTAGAAGAGCTGAAAAATAATAAACCAGTAATAAAGGTATGCCTAATTGTCAACAAGCATTCCCCTCGTTGAAAAGAATGGCATGATAGTGATGTTTGTCTTTTGTAGCACAATCAATACATTTCACATATTTGTTTTGAAATAAAAGTTTTAAAAAATAATATAATTTGAATTTAATTCAATCTATAGAACTCTTGTTACAACATTCTTGAGTAAATAATTGTACTTTACCATAATTTCCAGCAACTAAGATTTCAGCTCATCTGAGAAATTGGTTGGGGTAATTTCGATATTTCAAGGGTATAGTTATACAATATAATTGTTGAAAATAATGATAAGTCATTCGATATTATAAATTCTAACTTCTTATTTTGGCATGTTACACCATTATGATTGTTTTTATCAAAACAGGCATTGAAACTATTACTTTATTTAATTCCTAAACAGGCTGCCCTTGGTATGTATCCACATATTATAGTGCAAAGGGTATTCATACAAAAGTGTTAAAAAAACATATTTTGCCGCATCTTTCAGATGGCAACTTTTTTTCTGTGACTAACAAGGTGTTATAGAATATAAAAAACAAAAAATCATTTCTGTTGCAATTAGTTCAAGGTTTGGTGCTAGATTTTGCTAGATTGACTGGACTATAGATGATGATACATACCAAACAGGAGTGTGGAAATACGGATTCTCTCTACTTGTCCGTGTACAAGTAAAGTGTGATTTTCTACTTGTCCAGGTTTAAAAATTACTTGTCCACAATACAACAGAATAGAAAGATTTTGAGAAAACATTGTTTTTAGAGAAGAAAATGCTGAAATCAGCATTTTCTTCATTAAAGACAGTGTTTTCTACTCTTTGGTACAAACATTAAGCTTATTAATCTCTTTGATCTATATAGGGCCATACCAAGATTTTTCCTGGTATTTACTTGTCCTCGGACAAGTGGACTTGCAAAATGTACTTGTCCGCAGGTAGAAAAGCCCGTGTCTAACAAGTCGGGCATGGGAATTCCACACCCCTGCCAAATATGAAAGTTGTCTGTCAGATTTTACAGATTTTCCAATTTTCCCCTCTTTGTTGCAATAGGAACCAGTTAAGGGTGGAATTCAATTATTTGAATAACTTTAGTTGCATTTTCAACAAGATTGGCCCATTGGTTTAGAAGGAGATGTTTAAAGAAATTGAGGACTACAGATGAGGCCTGATGGACAACGGACATTTTTCAATCACAAGAGCTCACATTGAGCACAAAAGGGCACATTTCTATAGAAAAAAATCTAAAGTTTATATTCAATGTTTTTGACAATGTTTACTAGCTTAATTTGATTGTTAGTTGGTACAATACTGTTAGTGGCACAATACAAAAGGTTCCAAAATATTAATTAATATCTCATACAGTAATGTTGAATATTTGGAGATCTGATTTTTGAGAGCATTTTACACTGACATGCTAATAATAAAAAGCCAGCTCTTATGCTGAAAGAATATTTATAGGGTTTAAAGAAGTGCACAAATTAAACAGACATGCAAACCTCACATTTTTTTTTCAAAGAAAAATATTTGGACTGGCTAATTCATTTTTTATTGCTTTATTTTGTCAGGATATCAGGGCATGGATTTTCTGCTTAAAGTTTGACTAGCTTGTTGTTAATGGTGTCTGAAAATGCTGACAACTTGCAGTATCAGAAGTGACATATTGACTATTCATTTCCATGACGATAAACACAGAATCTATTATACTGTAACTATTGATTCCTATCTAATGTAACAAAATATGATTACATAACTTATAATTAATCCTAATATTTTATTGTACTTAAGGAGTTAATTGTCATCTCTAGTACTAACCCTTGACATGCTGAATGAAATTCACAGCAATATTGCCATAAAATCAAAGCGCTAAAAGCACTGAATGCACCAATTGTGAGTCAGTGATTAATTTAAAAATGCAATTTTTAATTTTTCTGGTTTCAAAAAGAAAATAAGGTGTAATAGACCAGGGGCCTATTTTACTTAACATCTTACGATCATTTGTTGCGTTAGTCAAAAATTAGGATTGCTTCTACAGTAGTTACTAAATATGGAATTCTGCCATGCATCTCATTGGAATCGTCTTCTAAAGACGATTCCAACGAGATATTGCAAGGCAGGATCTGAAAATATATATGAAAACACAAGATAAGATTTGTGATTTTGACTTACGATTAATTTTATCGTAAGATGTTTAGATGTTTAGTAAAACGGGCCCCAGTTTCAGATTACACATGTACAGTTTGACCTTTGTTTATACCTCCTTCTAAAGCAGGAATATTGAGGTTGAGCATGACAAGTGTTAAAATAAACTCTATCTATCTCTGTCTGCCGGTCTGTCTATCTCTGTCTCTATCACTCCTTCTCTCATTTAACCTGAATTTTAAACAAATATGATGTTGCCCCCTCACTCCCTCACTATCGGTCTCTCTATGCCTGTATCATAGTGTATATGAAATAGTGCTTTTGCATATGCCAATTATATATTTTTTATACGTTTAGGTAGTTATAACTGTTTCGTGCTGAAACATTCATTTGTGCTCTGCATAGACAGATAAGATTTTAGACCCTCAAGTTTAAATGCATATACAACATATTAAATTATCAGCAAGATTAACTTGCATCAATACAATTTTAGCCATAATAATGGTAAATAAGATCAAGAGAAACAAACACATAAATTCAGGCTTTGGAATACTTAATAAAGTAAATTTGATTCAGTCTCCCCTTTTTCCTTTACTAATGGAATTTACTTTACAAGCTTGTTGACAGGTTGCCATGACGACAAATTGAAACCTCTGTTATATTGGTATGCATGCCAAAGAAAGTGTCAAGGATAAGGAAATTAAATTTTTTCGACCTAATTTAACAGACAACACATGCTCAAGCCTTCCAGTAATCAATATCAGGACAGAGAAGAATTTACATTGAAGACAATTTATCATTACTCTGATAATCAAAAGTGGTACAAAAACCAAAATATTATGATCTGAGCCAACAAGTACTTGGTAGCTTGTGGGATCTGTCAATCATAAGGTCCAGGGTTTGATTCCCTGGGGTGGCACTTTTCCTTTCTGACTATTTGTCATCCACCAATACAATTTTTACATCTGATCAAAATCTTTTTTACAGACTTTTAAAGGATCACTAACAAATCATTCAAGTGAAATTTGAGCCAACAAGTACTTGGTAGCTTGTGGGATCTGTCAATCATAAGGTCCAGGGTTTGATTCCCTGGGGTGGCACTTTTCCTTTCTGACTATTTGTCATCCACCAATACAATTTTTACATCTGATCAAAATCTTTTTTACAGACTTTTAAAGGATCACTAGCAAATCATTCAAGTGAAATTTGGTTGATATCCATTTGTTAGATTCTGAGAAAATGATTTTCAAAGTTTCCACTATATAACATATAGAGAAATGACCTCCGCCAAAAAATACATATTTTTCATCTGTTCACAGAATTTTTTTTTATAGACTGATAATGAGTCACTCAAGGATCATTCCACTGAAATATGGTTGATATCCATTGGTAAGATTCTGAGAAAAGTCACATATTACCATACAGTAAAGTCTCGGTAGTTCGTATCTCAAGGGACCAGGACAATTTATACAAACTAAACGCAGTACGAACCAACCAATGTCAAGCTGTTGGTAGTTTTTTGATGGCTCAGATTGGACATGGTCTAAAGGTAACCTATATTTGTGGCTTTATTCTAAGGCTCTATGGAATGTATTTTAAATCAAGTTCTAACGTGACCCTATTGTAGGGAGTAAGAACTATGAACCACGGACGTGCGCATTACTCGGAGCCTTCTTACAAAGAAAAAGAAGGAAGAAAATCGGGACCAAAGAATGCATACTAAACAACACATACCTACGAACTATCGGCGTGCGAACGACTGAGATTTTACTGTATATGGAAATTAGCCACGCCCATTAAAGTCTTGGTTTTCATTGGATCAAAAATATTTGACCAACTTTGACAGAGGGTCACCCAAGGATCATTCCTGTGAAGTTTGGTTGCAATTCATCCAGTAGTTTCTGAGGAGAAGATTGTTAAAGAAAAGACCGAGTACACTGATGCACTGACGCACAGGCAGACACAGGACGGACACAGCACCATGACAATAGACCCAGTGGCCTTTGGCCAGTGGGGCTAAAAATCAGAAATCATTATATCTGTT
The DNA here is from genome assembly GCA_948146395.1 of Fragum whitleyi. Lineage (NCBI taxonomy): Eukaryota > Metazoa > Mollusca > Bivalvia > Cardiida > Cardiidae > Fragum > Fragum whitleyi. The sequence continues at coordinate 25,354,419 of OX411548.1, read as the reverse complement.
ACCTGCCTGCCAATGTTTTCAAATTGTCTTTAAGGTTTTAAATGATATAACCAGCCTCATGCCAGCCTCATGCCAAGGTTCATCACAACCACTTTTCATATACAGCCATAACAAGATGTATTTCTTAAATACAACTGCCCAAATATGGTCATTTTTCAGAAACAGTGGTTTGGTACAATGTAGAATTCAGTACCATTGTTAAAGTTTAATTTTTGCTCATATTTGACAATGAAAAATAACCTTGACAGAGGTCCCATTGGAAGGAGACAAATCTCCAAAAGAATATTTGCTGCCACCAGGGTCCTGAGCTGACAAACTAAGGAACTAATTATGTTACAGATGATTGAGGCTTTAACTAAGGACCTGTGTTTTCACATTGAGTTCAATAAAGAACCAGACAGAGCTTAAATGTAGTAAGTTTTGTTCTGTTTCCTTGCACTGTTCCAAATGCCCCCTAGCCACTGTAATATCGCAGTTGGTAGTGCCTCAGACTGTTAATCTAGAGGTCCTGGTTTTGATCCCAGACAGCGGCACTCATTCTTTCCGACTATTTGTCTCTCACCAATGGGTCCATAATCATAGACCTATGTGGGATAGCAGCTGGAAGTTGGAAAGGATGTAATGTTAGTACTGGTGTTAGAAATACCAGGAATCCATTGTAAGGTACTCCAGCAGCCGCGATATCACTGAATAGATGTTAAAATCAGCGTAAAACTTTATTCAAACAAACAAATCCAACTGCCCCCTTTCAAACAATTAATCAACTTTTAGAGGCTTTGCTCATACATGCAAATACCATGGCAGCAACACTAAATTAACAGATACACACACTTACATACCGATGGCTCAGTGAGAAGCAGTTGTAACTGCCTATAAACATATAGGCAGTTACAACTGTTTCACGCTGAGCTTGAGCCATCAATATGCTGATTCCTGAATATGCTAAGAAAGCTTACACTTTGCATGCAACAACAAAGTTCTACCAAGAGTTAAGTTAAGATGCCCTTTAAGATAAAGATAAGTGAATGTCAGCAATAGTTTGTCTTCAGTCTTCCCAACAAGGTCATTAGAATTGATCCAAATACTTGATCTCTCTGAGAGAATTGCTTGTCAATTTTGGAGCCAATAACGAAGACTTTCTGTCGAATATTTGGGCCACTGCCTAATTTCAGAAAATCTGTCTCCACAAAAATGTATTGGTAATTGGCTCAGAAAAAGTGCCTCTGTTTATTACCATTTTATATGTTTGCTCTTCTTATACTTCCTGGAATTATATCCACCCTTTTTCTTTAAACCATCACAGTACAAAGCAACATATATAAGCCCTGAAGCAATCCAAATAAGAAATGAAAGTGCTGCCTGTGGATGCCTATGCTTGCCTGTTGAGTGCTGGAAAATGGATTAAAATTTTAATCTGAAATAGGGGGTATAATTAATTCAATCTAAAATACATCTATCAGAGTTGTTCCCCTTGATAAGGTATATTGCTGTTTTGACTGTTAAAACATTTTTCAAGTTTGAAGAGAGAGAATGCCTTACCTTATATTTTTTTCATACCAGATATACAACGTTGGCGCTGTCGGTCGCCATTGTCGCCAAATGCGACAAAAATTTAAAAGTGGCCCAAGAATTTTTCATTTGGCGAAAATGCCTGGCGCCAACAAAAATCAAGTGGCCGCAAAAATTATCAAATGGCCCCAACTCAATACACGAAAAGCAAATATCAATAACAATATACATAACCAGACTGCCCTAAGGGAATAAACTCGCTAATCCGTCTAGTAGCCTACATGCGGCACGCGTCATTCACGGGGTCTGATTATCGATTTTTTATTGACAGCTGGCTTCATTCACATTTACCTTCAAACACGGTAGGCGGGTCTAGTATCTGACCTCATTACATAGGGCTCTCAGAAACGACAGTAGTGTCGTCTGAGACGACAACTTTTCTTAGCGGACGACAAAAAATCCTATCAAAGGATTCCACCGGACGACAAGTTTTTCTAAGGCACGCGTCCCGATTAATAACCTCTCGGCTGTGTATAACATGTATTTGATTGTTTACGTAAGTTAACTGTCGCGTGAAAAATCGATAATAGCCATATCTGAAGTCCGATAGACGGGTGCGGTAGGCGTGGCGTTAATTGACGCCAACAGCCAATCGTAATCGGTTATACGTAGACCTTGTAGGCGGAGCTTGATTATCAATGAATGGAATCTAGACTCTGCCCGGCAATGTGTTTTCGCGAAACATGTGAACCATTAATATATTGATTGAAGCAGTTGATTCACTAATTATATACCGGTAATTGAATTCGAGCAGGGCCCCAATTAAAAGAAGGCAATAGTAAGACAACATAATCGCCCCGATTTATTCCTAACAAGTAAATGATTAGTCCGTGTCCTTCGAACTGACCCGAATCTTTTTTACCTTAGTAAAATCGGTAAAATACGACATGAATTATCACTAGCGGTGAATCTCTGAAACGCCGTGCATGTGCTTAATTCCGTCGGATAACGTATTTCAAAAATGGAAAGCTCCGGATCAGCCCACTGATCAGACGTGTGTTGAAGTCAAAAAAAAAAAAAGAAAAGAAAAAAAAAATGAACACAAATTAAGAGACAGGTGTTTCGGAAAGTTTAATTATTTCAATAAAAAAAAAGAAAATAAGAAAAAGAGATAACCAATGCAGTTCAAACATACAATCTTTTGTAATGAATATCAATTCTGAACTTTTTCTCTCAATTGACAACATCTGCAAAGAGAATCATGGCATAGACTATCGGTATATGTTGAGATTTTTTAAAGTCTAAATGAATATAATAACATTTTTGACTCCTTTTTAACTTCTGTCAAAAAGAAGATATAACTGTTTCAAATACTTGCTTTTGTACTAGTCAATGGTTTAAACTGAACCGGGAAAAGTTTTGTCATCTACTGAGCTCATCTCCAAAAATGAAAAAGAAAATGTAAAAAGCATTGGGATAAAAGAAGAAAATGTTTTTAGGAAAAGAGTTGGGTGCAAAATGTCGAAAATTTTGTCTATTAGTACCGGCCCAGACACCCGAAATGTGGCCCCAATTTTCACCAGGTTGGCCCCAACTTTTTTCATTTGGCGAAAGTGATGGCCCCAACTTTTTGAGAGCCAGAGTGAACCCTGGATATATACCAAAATGTAAAAACTTAATTTAATTGCATAATGACATAATCAATTACAACTATGTATCACTTGCAACAAGATGTCTTGCAAAGTCTTTTTTTCGTAATTATTTGTGAAAGTTCCAGATATCTGGCCCGAGGTTTTAAAACTTTTCTCATTCTCATTATTCAAAATTTTCTCAAAAAAAAATTTAAGTTTTAGATTAAAGCCCTTATTCTGTTTTCATACTCATTTTAATGTATTAACATAAAATATAATATAAATACATTTATTTAAATCAAAATTTGGAAAAAAAATCAGTTGAGCCTGAGAAAAGTTTATAACATCAGGCCCAGATAATATTTTTTTGAAGCTGAATTCTAAATTTCTGATATCTTAACTCTATTCCAGTGATCCAGCAGTTACCTACAACATGGTCATGATACCAAGTCTACAAGTACCTACACCATGATTACAAAGACAATACAAGTACCTACAAGTACACACATCTACAGGTTGAAGGGTCTGTATTATATCAGGGCACAAAATTATAAAAAAAATTTCCGTTCTCAAATTAGAATTAGAGAGTTTATATAAAATAAATGCACGGACATAAAAGATAATATTAATAAATTGTTATTGATAACAACTTATTAATTTCATCTTTTATGTTCATACATTTATTATATTTTTACAACAGAATAACAGCTTCAATCTCAAATTCAAGTTGGAGTAATATTCTGAGTTGAGCATGAAAAAAGTTTTATAATCTCAGGGCCCAGATTTAAAGTGATCAAAATGTTCTCTTAAGTAGCCCAAGCCGCCATCATAGCGCAGTTGGTAGCAAGTCGAACTGTATATCTAGAGGTACTGGGTTTGATCCAGCACGGCAGCACTCATTCTTTCAGACTATTTGTCTCTAACCAATGGGGTGATAATCATAGACCTATGTGAGATAGAAGCTGGAGGCTAGGAAAGGATGTGGTGCTTGTACAGGTGAGAAAAATACCCGGAAACCATTGTAAGGTGCTCCAGCTGTCGCGATTTAACTGAAAAAATGTTGAAAGCATCTTTAAACTCCATTCAATCAATTCAATCAATCTTAAGTAGCCCAAGCACTTACAAGAGATAAACTCTTGTGCCCTTAATTCTGTACTCCTGAGAGCAACATAACTGTCATTTGGACAAAAGATGACAGAATTATGCTCCAGACAAAGAAGTGGATGCTGCCCGCAGCCCAGATACAATATTTTTTTGCTGACCCTCACTGTACCAGTTATCACAGATAAGTTACTAGGTTTGTTTTTGATTTTTTTTTAACAGTATCAATATTAAATTTCTGCACCCTTTTTCATTAACAATCAGCCCAAAATATTTACTGGTTCAAATGGCAAGCCCCTTTGTAATTGTCAAATTCAGAATTGTTTGCCAACATAAGGGAGTGGCCAACTTATGAAAACTCTTACAGTAAATCTTGTATTAAGTCACTGCCAATGCAGGGTTTGAAACTAACGGGAGTCTGAGACTCCTTGTTTACCAGTTGGACTCCTTTGATTTGCAAGTAAGGAGTTCGCTGGACTCCAAGGGTTGAAAGGAAATATTTTGAAAAAACAAATGCACAAAACTTGTTGAAGAAACATTTGCTTGCATCCTGTATCGTTTTAAGAAAAAAAGTTTTCTTTGGTAGATCATTGTGGAAAAAAAGAAATTGCTTATAACAAGCAATTTCTTCTTTTTCACATTGTTCTGCCATTATGAAAATTTGGACTCCTTACTTTGAGCTTGGACTCCTAGATTTCATGTGTAAGAGTCCAATTGACTCCTAAATCTCAGGAGTTAGTGTCAACCCCTGCAATGGGAGTGCAAAAATGTGGCCTCTTAAAAAAAAAAGTTGCTTAATACATTTTGTTTCAGTTTCAAATAGTATTGACCAAGTAAAATACAGATATGGCTAATGCTTCAATCATCTTGAAATTAAATCTTTATTACTTAATTTCAAATATTCAAAGATTTTCTCCTTTCCTACAATGTTTTTTTCCTATTGGTATTTTTCAAAGATGGAAAAATCATCATGTTAAGGAACTATTGAATATATAGTCTTATATTCCTTTCTCAAGGTAGTGCAAGGGAAAACAGCTTCCAGTATAGACAACTCTTCAGTGCTTGTCAAATTTAAAGCAGAAAAGTATGTACAAGTTACTTCCCTTCAACTTCCTGAACACCAGCTTGTAATACAAAAATATTTGCTTGAATTATTTTAGAGAGTAGAATTTTTTTTACTAAAACAAGGAAAGTAATTGTATTTGAACCTAAAAGACTTTTTTTTATGAACTGAAAGTATTGTATGACACAATTCCCATCAGTAGAATGACTTTTGCTGTCTATGAAATGAACAAGACATTATTCACTGAACAACCAAGACCTTGTTACTTCATCTATATTCAAGCTGTTGATTCAAGGTTTCAGTCCATTTTTGATGATTTATATTATATTTTACAACTATTTGATTTCAGGAGTTTTGATTTGACCAGCATCCTTCTCTATCTAAGGGTCGGAGTACAAAAATCATTTGAAAGATGCCACAAAAAGGTAAGTACCAATTTATGAATAGAACCAATAATCAGAAACAAGTTTTCATGATACAGTCAACTCCCATTTTAACGACGCTCAATACAACAACATTTTCACTTAACGACACAAATTTCTGGGGAACGGAATTGCACAGTGCATTTTTCATTCGATTTAACGGAATTCTCGTTTTCCCACACTGACACTGAATTTCAGGGAACGAAAATGCATATTCCCTATATAAGCTTGTTCATTTCAACGACACAATTATTTTGGTAACTATGGTTAATTACACAGAACCATAGGCATGATAGATAACCACATAAAATTAGTTGATAATTGACAAGTCTTTAACTTTGAAATGTGTAAAAATGTTTGATATGCAAACAATGGCAATAATTAATTAGCACCTTTAACACATTCATTCTTTCAAAAGACTTTATCAAGATTGGGTCTTCATTTGTTTGTTAAGATTTTCTCTAATTTGCTATACAGAAAATGTTAGTTTTAAAATCATTGCTTTTAAATATTGATAGAATGCATATGGCAAGTTAAATTTAAAATGATCAGTTCAATAAAGATATTCAATCATTAAAGATTTAACTGAAACAAAAAGTTCCCGTTAGTTTTTCATATACATTTTGTATGTTATATAATGTACGCTACTTTTCGACAATCTTGCATTAATTGACTTTAGTGTTCATTCAATACACCGACATTTTCGTTACAACGACATATTTTCTGGGAACAAATGTGGTCGTTGTTACGAGAGTTGACTTTATATCCATTAATCAAAAGGACTATGTTACAACCAAGTCCCCAAATTGTTTAAAGTTATTTAACAGTTTTTCTATAATGCTTTTTGGTGGATTACCGAGAAAAAATGATAAATTATCATTTGATAAACTCTCCATAATTTATTAAGATTTAAATTATTTCCAGTTTTCAATCATTTCAACCTATCTGACATTATCTCAGCAGAGCCCAATAAGTGGCTTCTCATGAACATTGCATAGCAATCATGTGCAAAGTGACACACTTTTAGAAAATTTGTCCTGAAATTTCCACAATATGTCTCATTTTTAAATCAAAGAAATAGAATAATTGTTTTTCGAGTATAATCAATTAATGTTTCTTTTTGTGAACAACTAAAGCTTTATTTTCTGAGAATATAGCTTTGTTGTACACTCAATAAAATATAAATTGATCTTACACTGAAACAAACAATTATCTTTGTCTTTACTTTATGCATAGAACCAATAATCCATATCCATATACATGAATGTGCTTTAATGAAATGAACTATGTTTGATATACCAATGGTGATTTCCCCCCCTTTTGCAGAAATACAGAAAAAAAGTATTGATGGGACCCTTGCCAATACTGTTTGCACCTCAGAGATGGTTCATATTTCTGTTATGTTTCAGGAATCAGATTTTATAGGGTACCCTGTCAGATTCAATAACATTTCTTGTTATAAAAACCCTGTCAGAGAAACAATATACTGAGTTGTCACTTCATAAAAACACCATCAAAATTGCCCAACCCTCCAGTCTAGACTTGGTTTTTTGTTTCTACAATGTGTAGAGGCAAGAAAATGATTCTTCTGCAAGGTTTTTTTTCTTATGGGAAGAATATGTTATTGTAGGTTGCTTATATTAATTGAAGACATTTTTGAAGACTCTCAAGATATAAACTAAATTTATGAAGTAATCTAAACAAACCATTGGTTATAAATGAACAAAATGTGTTGACAAATTTTATGAATGATGCCCAAAAAAATCTGTGCACAGATTCTTCTTAACCTATTTCAACATGTTCCCATTTTTTGACACTCCTGAAGAAGTACATTTTAGCTTCAGAAAACACTTTTATGGGTCAGTGCAACACTATTGTAAGTGCCCATATATTTATAGGCACTTACAACAGTGTTACGCTGACCCCTCGACTTTGGAAAGTAAGAAATGGGTTGTTACAAGTAATTACTTCATTGTCCTCAATGTTTTTATTGTCCAGAAGACAAAGAATGTTAAATTCTGCAACTTCTTTGCAATTGAAAAAGTCTATATATTTTTTCTTTAAATGTAAATATTGATATATTTCCAGATCACAGCAGAGAACACAACACCATGATAATTGAAGCACCCAAGAAAGCTTTGGTCCAAGTTGAAATGGAATTGACCAGCAGAGACAATATTGTATGGTAACAACTTATTCACTTTAATGATATAACATTTGATCATCATTTGATAATCAAACAACACCATGTTTCTCTTAAAATCTGTATCATAGCAAGAGATCTGAGTGCCAATATTTCACTGTTTGGAATTTTGATAGTTGATAAAAAGAGACATAAGGCAGTTGATGAAGGGACAATATGATATTACTCATACAAAATGCAACAAGAGGCAAGTCGGACATGGCCATCCCCCCCCACCATGAAAGCTTGATTGTAAACTGAAGCCTAAAAGATTAAAGTTTCTTTTATACTTTAAAATAACAAGAGCTTCGCAGAGCGGCGCATATAAGCCCGAAGGGGCTTGTCAGTAACCTTGGCTTGTCAGTAACGTGAGCTTGAATGATAGCTAAAAATATTGCAAACAGACAGACAGACAACTGGTGCCATAACATTTAAATATGAAAATATATTTAGTCCTAAGCACAAAAAGACAACCTACAGAGTCATTATGGCAAGTCATCCATGATGTAGGAGAAAATGAGCCGACATGAAATTTTGTTTTTTTCATCAACTCAAGGGCAGATAATCCAAGATAACTCTAGAATAACTGGAGCATTTTGAATTGAAAAGTCTTATGCAAAACTAGACATCATAGAGAGTAATTGTGTCTAGTTTCAGCTCATTTCAATTGATAGATAAGGAGGAGTTGCACACAAAATACAGTGATTTTCGTTTAATTCAAGGGCAGATAATTCAAGGTTTCTCAGGATTGACTGGAGCAATTTGAATTTCAAAGGTCTTATGCACAACCAGACATCATAGGGAGTAAATGTGTCTAGTTTCAGCCCATTCCCATTGATAGTTTAGGAGGAGTTGCGCACACAAAAAATAGTGATTTCGTTAAATTCAAGGGCAGATAATTCAAGATTTCTCAGGAATGACAGGAGCGATTTGAATTTCAAAGGTCTTATGCACAACCAGACATCATAGGGAGTAAATGTGTCTAGTTTCAGCCCATTCCCATTGATAGTTTAGGAGGAGTTGCGCACACAAAAAATAGTGATTTCGTTAAATTCAAGGGCAGATAATTCAAGATTTCTCAGGAATGACAGGAGCGATTTAAATTTCAAAGGTCTTATGCACAACTAGACAACATAGGGAGTAATTGTGTGTAATTTCAGCTTATTCCCATTGATATTGTAGGAGGAGTTGCGCACACAAAAAACAGTGATTTTGGTTATATCAAAGGGCAGATAATTCAAGATTTCTCAGGAATGACTGGAGCGATTTGAATTTCAAAGGTCTTATGCACATCTAGAGATCATAGGGAGTAATTGTGTGTAGTTTCAGCTTATTCCTATAGATAGTTTAGGAGGAGTCGCGCACACAAAAAATTGCTAACGGACGGACAGACAGACAGACGGACGGACAGACAGATTGACGGACAGACGGACGACCGAGGCCAGAACATAATACGACCCTTCGGGCGTATAACAAAGGGCAATAACTCCAAATTATTAAAGCAAGAGTTGTGCACTGCACTTCTCCTCTATGAGATCTATCCACCCTTACAGTTTCAAGTCGATAGCTATTATACTTTAGGAGATATGCTTCAGACAAAATCTAAGTATTAACTAGAAAGCCATGAATGGCTTAAGTCGCTCCACAGGCTTGAAATTCTTGAAATAGCAAATCTAAGGTTTGCCTAGATATTAAGATATTTTGGGTTTTACTGATGTTGAAATGAATTTCAAAGTTTCCACTAAATAACATATAGAGAAATGACCTCTGCTCATAAAAACATTATTTTTCTTCCAATGACATTAATTCTTCCCTGTATGATAAAGGTTCACTCAAGGATCATTCCAGTGTAATTTGGTTGATATCCATCAATAACATTCTGAGAAAAAGGATTTTAAAGTTTCCACTATATATCATATAGAGAAATGACCTCCCCCCATAAAATACATATTTTTCATCCAATCACAATAATTTTTGGTAGACTGATCAAGCTTAACTCAAGGATCATTCCAGTGAAATTTGGTTGATATCCATCTATAACATTCTGAGAAATTGATTTTCAAAGTTACCACTATATGACATATAGAGAAATGACCTCCGCCTATAAAAAACATATTTTTCATCCGATCATAATAATTTTTGGTAGACTGATTAAAGCTTTACTCAAGGATCATTCCAGTGTAATTTGGTTGATATCCATCAATTACATTCTGAGAAAATGATTTGCAAAGTTTCCACTATATAACATATTGAGAAATGACCTCCGCCCATAAAATGCATTTTTCATCCGATTACAATAATTTTTGGTAGACTGATAAAGGGTCACCATAGGATCATTCATGTAAAATTTAATTGGTATCCATCTTTAAGATTCTGAGAAAACTCACTTTTTACCATATTTGGAAATTAGCCACGGTCATTAAATCCATGTTTTTCATTGGATCAAAATTTCTTGAACAGCTTTGAAAGAGGGTCACCCAAGGATCATTCCTGTGAAGTTTGGTTGAAATTCATGCAGTAGTTTCTGAGGAGAAGATTATTAAAGAAAAATTTACGACCGGACGCACTCATGGACGGATGGATGCCCGCACGACGGACACAACGCCATGACAATAGCCCCAGTGGCTTTCAGCCAGTGGAGCTAAAAATAACAAAGGGCAATACCACCAAAATTATGATTGCAAGAGCTGTTAAGAGATATGCTCCGGACAATTTAAGGGACAGAACCTAGGAATGACAGAATGACAGACAGAAACCATTAATATACCCCTCCGCTGAAAATGGCGGGAGATAATAATAAGTTGTTCCCCTTGTGAGACAGTGCACATGTAACAAGTTGCAAGTAACTGCTTTCAGTCATAAGACATATCAAACCCTAGACCACAAACAAGAGGACCATGATGGTCCTATATCATGCAACCGAGTCTCCTTGACCACTTAGTCATCACAAGAATAGGAGGGAAAAAATGATTTCTACTTTTAAGATGATAATTTGCCTCTTTTTTTTCCTATGACTTTTACTATTTTCAGATAATTGTTGAAGGATTACCTTCTCTGTTTCTATGTAAAGAAGGATGCACATTTGCTGAGCCCAAGTAAATGATCCTAAGAGCATGAAAAATTTTCAAATAAGTAAATTTAATGAAGCTAAACACCAAATTTCTAGATGTCTAACTTAGATTAATAAAGATTTCATGCTGTTTCTATGTATGAAGGAATATGCTTGGGCTGAGCCTAAAATGTGTCCATAGGGGCATGATTTGGACAAACTTGATAAAGGTACATCAGATGATGTTAGATATAAACTTTGACCGGTGTCTGCCTTCTGGTTTTAGTAAAGATTTTTTTAAGATTTTTGCTCTTTGTTTCCATGTAAAACAGGATGTGTCCAGGCATAGCCTGAATATGACACTAGGGTCATGATATGATCAAACTTAGAAGATATCCATTGGATGATGCTACATACCAAATATGAAAGCTGTCTACCATCTACTTGCAGAGAAATTTTTGAAGATTGTCCCACACTGTTTTCAAGTAAAACAGGATGCGCTCTGGTGGAGCCCAAATATAACCCCAGTCATGATTTAGAACAAACTTGGTAGAAGTCCACTAGATGATGCTTCAGTCTACATATGAAAGCTGTCTGCCTCCTGGTTTCAGAGAAGATTTTCAAAGATTTTCTTATTTTTTTCCCTTTTTGTTGCTTTGGTAACCAGAGTTAATGGTGGATTTCTATTATTTGAAAAACTTTGGTAGAACTTGACCAAAGGAACATCCCTGTCTAGTTAAATCTAAGTTAGCCCATCCGTTTAGAAGGAGAATATTTTTAAAGAATTTTGTGGACTAATTAAGAATGTCGTACAACTGAAGACAGACATAAGACCATCACAATATCTCACCATGGGCATTTTGTGCTCAGGCAAGCTAAAACCACAGCAGATATATAGGCTAAAGCAAAGACTCATTATTTCTTCTTAAAAATAGCAAAGGTAAATATGGTTAATATGGAAAATTTAAAGTTAGAATTAACCAGAACTGTCGCAGAGCAGACTTATGCCCCCCAGAAGCATATCCCCCACCAGCACTTTGTCAAAATGTTAGTGCTATTAGTGCAGGATGTGTTTGTAACAAATGTTGAGGTCATAAGAAACATTTGCATAAAGTTTCATGATTGTAGGTTGGTTGGTTCTCAAGTTAGAGTCCTAAAACGAAATTGAACAAAATTGACTGTGACCTTGACCTTTGACCTATGTGACTCCAAAACAATATGGCACTTCCTTGGGTCATAAGCAACATTTGCATGTTTCATGATTCTAGGTCACTTGGTTGTACAGTTAGGGTCCAGAAACGAAAAGGTCTATGGACGGAAGGACAGACCAATGGATGGACAGACAGACAGACATGGTGACACCAATATACCCCCTCTACTTTGGAGGTGGGGGGTATAATTAATTCAATTAAGGTCAATATATTTCAATGAACATTTGAAAGAAACATATGTGAAAACAAGAGCACCCCCAGCGAGTGCCAACGCTCAGCTGTTCATTATTTCTTAGGCATATGCAAATATATAAACTTGGTACCTACAGAAAGGTCTTGTCTAAAGCAATGATAATGCGAAATATGAAGCTTCTATGAGTTACCATTCAAAAGTTATGACCAAAGTTAAATTTTTTAAAGAAATTTGACCTTGAAAAATGACCTTGACCTTGACTGATGACCTTGAACTTGGTATGTACAGAAAGGTCTTGTCCAAAGCAATGATCATGTGAAATATGAAGGTTCTATGAGTTACCATTTAAAAGTTATGACCAATGTTAAATTTTTCAAAGAAATTTGACCTTGCAAAATGACCTTGACCTAGACTGATGACCTTGAACTTGGTATGTATAGAAAGGTCTTGTCCAAAGCAATGATCATGTGAAATATGAAGGCTCTATGACTTACCATTTAAAAGTTATGACCAATGTTAAATTTTTCAAAGAAATTTGACCTTGAAAAATGACCTTGACTGATGACCTGGAACTTGGTACCTACAAAAAGGTCTTGTCCCAAGCAATCAAGTGAAATATGAAGGTTCTATGAGTTACCATTCAAAAATTATGACCAAGGTTAAATTTTTTCAAGAAATTTGACCTTGCAAAATGACCTTGACCTAGACTGATGATGTTAAACTTGGTACCTACAGAAAGGTCTTGTCCCAAGCAATTATCATGTGAAATATGAAGGCTCTATGACTTACCATTTAAAAGTAATGACCAATGTTAAATTTTTCAAAGAAATTTGACCTTAAAAAATGACCTTGACCTTGACTGATGACCTTAAACTTGGTACCTACAGAAAGGTCTTGTCCCAAGCAATTATCATGTGAAATATGGAGCTTCTATGACTTACCATTTAAAAGTTATGACCAATGTTAAATTTTTAAAGAAATTGGACCTTGAAAAATGACCTTGACCTTAAGTGATGACCTTGAACTTGGTATGTACAGAAAGGTCTTGTCCCAAGCAATTACCATGTGAAATATGAAGGCTCTATGACATACCATTCAAAAGTTATGATCAAAATTAAATTTTTTAAAGACATTTGACCTTGAAAAATGACCTTGACCTTAAGTGATGTCTTTGAACTTGGTACCTACAGAAAGGTCCTGTCCCAAGCAATCACCATGTGAAATATGAAGGCTCTTTGACATAGCATTCAAAAGTTATGATCAAGGTTAAAGTTTTTCACGCCAACGCCAACCCCAACAACAACATGAATGACGCCAAGGTGATCATAATACCTCGGGTTTTCTTTGAAAACAGCCGAGCTAATAAAACCATGATTCCAAAGGATAAAATTTATATGAACAAAGAGACTGTACATACTTTTCATATTCAAGTTATAATTTTGATATAGGTCTAATGTTTAATAGTGATGATGATAAAGTCAAGATTCTAGGCAATATGCCATTCTGATATTGAAATATTAAGTATTTTTTCTATAACTCACCATAGCTTGGATTTATAAAGCTTGGGTTTGGTTTTCTTTTAGAAGTTTTACAGCAAGCTAATAAAACAGAAGCTTTGAAACTGGCGGCTTATCAGTACATTTATCATCAGGCTTGATGAGGCTACTCCTGCCAAATTTAGGGTCTCTTGGCCCCCATTTCTCCCCCTTCCAGTTAAACTCTGATAAGCCAGACACCCTGCAAGCTCCTTTTGCATCCCTGCATGACTGACTTTAGGATATGAACCATTTGGGCATATCATGGGGGCACAGGGGCTATCTGATTTGTATCATATCTTCCATCAGGCATATTCAGAATAATTTATATTAATTTATATTAAATTTTCATAGGTTTTAAACAGACCAAAGGAAATAAATTGTCCTTTTTTTTTCAATATAGTCTGTTTGACTTCTATATGGACCAACATTTCGCCGAAAATCTCAGAAATTAATTAATGAAACGCATATTTTTCTTGTCATATCATTTTTTCCAGCTAATACCATGACGAATTTTGTTTTTCAGAATTTTTGAATGTAAAATAATGATTTTGTCCGTCCGTCTACATGTTAACTTTCAGCATTTCATACCTACTTGTTACTGTATTAAACGGAACAGCGAATTGTTATACCAAAAATAGTACTGATTTGCATTGGGGCCGAGTCAAAAGAGTCAGATTTTAAATGAATTGTATTACTATTAAATCGAGTTTTTCAATATAATAAAGTTTGTCTAAGATTTTTGCTACCGTTGGATATCAAGTCTGTGTACATTCTCTCTTTCTTCAGAAACTGTTTGACCAGATAATTGATTTTTGATTTTATTCATTCTGAGATGAACCCTATATATACATGTTAAGACCAATCAAAAAGCATTATTAAACGAAGTAGTTGGGAATTTCACGAGGAAAACTTGATGAAAAGGCGAGTACTAACGGTAAAAATCACGTGTTATTTAAGTTTAAGATGACATGACCGTCGATATGCTAATTAGCATGTCCAAATAAGGAACAATTGGCATTTCATCTGTCAAAAGTTTAGTATAAAACCATGTGTTTTTACTATTTATGTTGACATTTTCTTACTATTGAACAGCCTCCATCACCCCTCGTATTTAAGAACGGATAATGAGAAAATATTAACATTAACTAGATAGACAAAATCATTATTTTGAAATCATGTTATTTTCAAAAAATATTTTTTGGAATGGTATTAAGCTGAAATTAAGATTTTACTACATACAAATCCTTTATTCAAACGCAATTTTATGTAATTGATGAAAAGGTTGGTCCATATAGAAGTCAAACGGACTATACCTGTTTTTATATAATTTTTACTAAGTTTAAACATTTATGTAAACAAACTTGGAACGATGGGGCAAACTCAATGAAGATCAGCCAATAAACAAAAGCAAATCTTCTAAGACTTTTTTCTGTAAAGCTTTCAAGATTATTTCTTAATGGTTTAAACCTAATTATTTTACATCAATTTGATAAATAAGTTCTAACAACCTAGATTAATCCCTGGAAAATACACCAGTACTTTTGCCGAATATGTGGGCCAATGAAAGAACCAAGATTGATAGCCGCTCCCGGGAATCAACCTACGGACCTTTGGGTCAAGAGGCCGACATTCTATCCTAAAGACCATGGACACCACAATATATTTTATCATTGTTTCATATTATGTTTTAATGAGCTTCAAAATTATTATTACTTTTCATGATCACTGAATTAATCCGAAATTTTGTTAAAACTTGAATGGCTTCTGAATTACAATAAGTATTTTGATACAAATGTAATTTTACTTTTATCCTTATTAAAATAAGAACATCATATGTAGGTGTCAAGACTGGAACAGTTATGTGCTTGATAGTAGTGGATAAAAGAATTCAAGCCAAAAAACTTCTATAACTCACACCAAAATTAATTTAGAGCTACTAAATTTCACTAAAATAAAAGTCAAAGTAATGAATCATTGACTAACAGGCTGACATTATGCATGTTCACTAAGTCAAGAGCAAAGTTTCATAGCAATAGAAATAGTAGAAACAGAGATAATTTAAATATAAACATTTTTACATAAAGCTTTAACCTAAAATTTTTAAGTCCAAAATCGCTTACATTTCCACTAAACAAAAGTCAGCGTATAATTATATCATTGTCACAATATAGAGCATTTTGTAGAAACAGAGAAGTGGCAGTCATATATAAGGTTCAACAAAATCCTGACACCAAAACTAAGGTGATCTGAATTATTTATGCCCTATTCTTTGGGCTAAAAACAGTCAAGCTAGAATGTGATGCATACTTTAAGTTACTTTTTTTTAACTATGCAAGAGAAGCTATTAACTTAAGTAATCATTATACAGCACAATGATCCTAGGAATCATTTTCTTAATTCTTTTTACTTAATGTGATCATACAAAATTTGAGCTATTAATGAAACACTGTTGTGATTGTCTACATTTCATACAGTCACTTCCAACATTGTTGCATTGAACCCTCGAAATATTTGATTTTAAGAATCAGGATGAACCAGTGGGTGAGGAATTATAAGATAAACACAGCAAAGATACTAATTACAAAAATACTTGGAGTTCTTTGATTTCAATCAGTAATGCCAAAGTAGGGGGTCTACATCAAGAAATGATTAGCATGTAAGTTGTAAATCTGATTTAATGATTTGTTTAAACACTTCTTGTAACCCCTCTACATATCAATGTTCCTTCTCTTATTATAATCATTTAAAGACTAGTTTAGTTTGTTCAAATGGGGTTCTTACAACATTTTCAACAATTTTTTTTTGAATTTATCGCGTCAGCTGGAGCACCTAATAATGGATTCCTGGTATATCTTACACTAGTACTACCATTACGTACTTTCCTAGCCGCCAGCTGCTATCCAACATAGGTCTACGATTATGGACCCATTGGTGGGAGACGACTAATTGGAAAGAATGAGTGCTGTTTTCTGGGATCAAACCCTTGACCTCTTGATTGACAGTCCCATGCGCTATATTTCAAGACTAGAAATGTGTACTAGATTCAGATGCCTTTTATAGGCATAACTAGCATTTTGAATTTAAACACACTTAGAAGGGTACCACCAAAGAATTTATTGGATAAAGGAGTGTGATAAAAAATATATGCCCTCCACCTACTTACCATATTTATAATTTGAGCCTTGATGAATAATCAAAACATCCGTAACTACAGCTTGAAGTTACGAAGTTTTGATCATTTATCAACAAAATTTTTCTAAAGATGATTTATTCATATTACACACTTCCGTAAGGGAAAACGGAAGGTACGCCTTCACCCTTGCACATATTATTGTTTGACTGTAAACAGTGATATAAAGAGATATTATATAACAATAGCACTTTAAGTTTTTTCCATGCTCCATTCCAGGACAGTGACAATTCCATTCCATTGACAGTGAAAAAAGGTAAACAAGAGGACCTTAAACCGCTCACCTGAATTTTATTAAGCCCCACCCTGCCAGGCCCATATTTGGGAGTCAATCAATATTCCAGGAACAAGTTTTGAGAAGGGTCATCCAAGGAACATTTCTGCCCAGTTAAATTAAAATCAGACCATTTGTTACTGTGAAAATGTTTAGAGATTCTGGGCTCAAAATAAGCCCCTGCCCTGCCATGCCCATATTTATGGGGGTCAATCAAAATCTTACAAACAATTTTTAAAGAGGGTCACCCAGGAAACATTCTGGTAAAGTTTCATTGAAATCAAGTTAGTGGTTCAGGAGGAGATGTCATCAAAGATTTCGGGCTCAAAAAAAAACCCGTCCTGCAAGACCCATATTTATGGGCCGACCAAAATTTTGTGAACAATTTTTGTGGAAGGTCACCAAAGGAACATTCTGGTAAAGTTTGATAGAAATCCAGTCAGTGGTGTAAGAGGAGATGTCATTCAAAGATTTCAGGCCCAAAATAAGCCCCACCCTGCCAGGCCCACATTAATGGGCCAATCAAAATTTTGCAAAAAAAAATTGAAGGGGGTCAACCGAGGAACATTTTGGCAAAGTTTCATTGAAATTGACACAGGGGTTCAGGAGGAGATGTTGTTCAAAGATTTCAAAGTAAAAAATGCCATGCCCGTATTTTTTGGTCAATCAAAATTTTGGGAACAAATTTGGGGGATGGTTACCTACGGAAAATTCTGGCAAAATTTCACTTAAACTGGCTCAGTGGATTCAGAAAAGAAATTTTAAATTGTTGTCATCACATGGCGGACGACAGACGTCACACAACAGACTTGGGGTGACCCTAATAGCTCCCCATGGGCATGTTGTACTCAGGAGAGCTAAACTAGAAAGCCATGAATGACTTGAGTCTCTCCACAGGCTTGAAATTTATGTAATAGCAAATCAAAGTTTTGACTAGATTTTTAGATATTTTGAGTTCTACTGATGTTGAAAAAGATTTTCAAAGTTTTCATTTTATAACATATAGAGAAATGACCTCTGCCCATAAAATACATATTTTTTGTACAATGACAATAATCTTTGGTTGCATGATAAGGGGTCACCCAAGGATCATACTAATGAAGTTTGATTGATATTCATTAGTAACATTCTGAGGAAATTTCAGAGTTTCCACTATAAAACATATTGAGAAATAACCTTTGCCCATAAAATACATATTTTTCATTTGATCACCATAATTTTTTGTGGACTGATAAAGGGTCACTCAAGAATCATTCCAGGGAAATTTGGTGGATATCCAACAATTTCACTCTGAGGAAATGATTTTCAAAGTTCCCACTATATAACATAAAGAGAAATGACCTCCACCCATAAAATAAATATTTTTCATCCGATCACAATAATTTTTTGTGGACTAATACAGGGTCACTCAAGAATCATTCCAGGGAAATTTGGTTGATATCCAATAATCAAATTCAGAGGAAATGATTTTCAAAGTTTCCACTATATAACATGTAGAGAAAAGACCTCCGCCCATAAAATACATATTTTTCATCCAATTATGATAATTTTTGGTAGACTGATAGGTCTCCCAAGGATCATTCATGTAAAATATATTAGTATCCATCCATTAGAATCTGAGAAAACTAACTTTTTACCATATTCGGAAATTAGCCACGCCTATTAAATCCATGTTTTTCATTGGATCAAAATTTCTTGAACGACTTTGAAAGAGGGTCACCAAAGGTTCATTCCTGTGAAGTTTGGTTGAAATTCATCCAGTAGTTTCTGAGGAGTAGTTTTATCAAGAAAAAGTTTACAACCAGATGCACAGACAGAAGGACGCACGACAGACACAAGGCCATGGCAATAGCCCCAGTGGCCTTTGTCCAGTTGAGCTAGAAACAGACATAATTCTTACAATAAGTACTGTCATTGGACACTGAAACTTGGCTATTTAGTGCCAGGTTGCCAGTAATTTTATATTTACATAGGAAAAATATTCCGTTAAATGAATGTCAGTGTAATGAATCTTTGACTAGAGACTGACATTAAGGTCACTCAATCATATGGAAATATTGAAGTAATAGCTGAATTATCAAGAATTTCTTAGTCCAAAAAGGGTAAAATTTCTACTTTTATGAATGTCACAGAAATGAATCTTTGCCAACAGGCTCATAAAATAATCATAGAATGATGTGCAAAACTTAAATTCAAAAGTATAATTAGAATCAGAGATACGGCTTTGCATGTTAAACCTTCACCAATTTTTTCAAAATTCTTAAAGGGATTAAACTTTCACTAAAATGGGTCAAATTTCACTAAAATGAATGGCAAAGTAGTACATCTTTGCCAAGAGATTGATATAATGTATCACTCAGAACTGTTTTCAAATTAATATCTTGGGTAAAAACAGAAATATTACAGATGCCCAACAACAGTTGCCCTTCGAAATGGAATGAAGAAATTTTAAGTTTGAATTGGGATAAAACTCTCTCCATTAAATGTTACATAGAGAATAATCTTTTGTTTCAGTGTAACAGATCAATTAATATTTCATTTTGTGAACAATAAAAGCTATATTTTCATGAGAGAGAAAATATAGCTTTTGTTGTTCATGAAATGCAATATTAATCAATCTTACTTGAACAACAAACGATTATTCTAGTTCTTTATTGCAAAAATGAGACAAAATGTGAAATTTCTAGGACATATTTTTGTAAAGCATGTCATTTAGCATGTGATTGCTATTATACTTTCATTGTGACATCACTTATTTTGCACCACATAGATGATGTCAGATAGGGAGAAATGCACAAAAGCAGGGTTTTTGATAATTTCACTGCTTTTGCTGTGAGATTATCAAGTGATAATCGACCATTATTTCTCGATAAACCACAAGCATCACAGAAAGTAATGTATCTTTGCCTAGAGGCTGATAATAAGGATCTCAGACGCATGTGAAAAGTTTCAAAGCAATTCAATTAATTTAGTAGAAACAGAGATATCACAGTTACCCAACAGTTGCACATATATCAGGAATTTCAGGAGTCTGAAAAGGATTGGATTTTTTAAATAAATTTAATGTCTGAATAATGAGTCTTTGCCAGAAGTCTGAAATTTATGGTCAAAGAAGCGTGTTTACAGTTTCAGAGCAATAACAGTATTAGTCGAAACAGAGGTATTATAGTGGAAGCATATTGACCTGAACCTGACCTTTCTGATTTAAATAAATTGAACATAGGTCATTTCCCTTCTTAACCTAAGGACTTCAATCATTAAGTTGGAGTCCACTTGTGCTCTGTTAACCATTTATCGCCAATACTGTAACTGTAATTGGGTCATACCAAGAATTTGTTCAGAAACACCCAAATTATTATTCTCGAAATTAATCTTTAACAAAATTTTAATATAAGAAGAATTCAAGCATGAGCATGTTAGTCTTATATCTAAAGTTCCCTTGAATTCTAAAAATATTTGAATCTGCACCATTGTTGCAAAATCTTCCATTCTCATTCTGGTGTTAATTGTTACCAATATTGTTCACTTGTCTTGCAAAGGATAGACTTGGAATTCTCATAAACCAGTTAACCGATGATGAGCAAAAAAGAATGTACAAATCCTTTGAGTTTATGAATATGTATTATCAATCTACCAGAATAAAAAGAAGTTTTTAGAATTTTTTCTAAGGGAGTTAGCAAGTAAGAAAGTCAAGTATATGAATGAAAACAGGGAGTCTTTAACTCCCCAGCTGATCCAAGGATTCATCTGCAATGAGAGACGCCTCAAAAGTTATTTTGTGTACATATGAAGTGTGATCACTATCTTCACAAAATACTAGCACATCTTCATTTTGAAAGCTTTTAAAAGAAAACCTACTGAAAACAGAACACATTCAAAATATAATTTAGGAATACCATTTCATTTTGTTCAGTAGGACAAGGGTAATAATCCATTGACAGCAGGAATCATTTTTGTGTATCAAAGAACAGATAAGAATCCATCTTATCAGAACCTGATCTGCCCAACAGGTATACCCATGTTCCCCCCATTTGCTTAAGAAATCTGGTCAGAATCAAGGTTACTGAGTTAGTTTCTATTTAATTACCCACTCCTGATTACTATCAGCCAGCTTCCCTCCTCTCTGACTAATTTCAAAATCCTGCAACCTGATTGGCTGGTTTAAATACATCATACACATGGAGGGCTCTGATTGGTTGATTCCAGTACCTGACCCAACCCTAGTACTCTGAAATTGGTAAGACAATCTCGTGTATTCTGGGATATGCAGGACCTAACTTGTCAGGGAACATTAGTCGAGATCTGTGCACACACAGCCATCAGTTTCTTGTATTTCAGAACAGTAGCCATTCCACAATGTTACGTACATAATTATGTTGGCAACATGTACAGGCGGCCATCATGAATTCCACTGTGTACATGACAAACAAACATGGAGACACAACTCTACACATGGGATCATAAATAAATAACAATTTTTATGGATAACCTTTGGAGGAAAATAGGCTTTTTCAGGAAGGAGGATAATCTTTGGATATTTTTGACCCAGGATGTGAATGGGGGCTCGGAGCCCATACTTCCTTGCTATCCCATAGTTTTATTCATAGATCTTTATGGAATGTAAAGAAGTATGAGTTTTGAGACCTTCATGTCAACGAGCTGGATTTTTTGTACAAACTATCAACACAACAACAGGACTTTTTTTGCCATGTGAAGGAGAGAACAGGCTGTAGATACTGTGAGTTTATCAGTGGTAATTTCTATCAATTCTCAACAAAATCTGTCATGATGGATTAACACCTTGTCTGCTCTAGATGCGCATCTTCATTTGTCTTTGCTAATCTGAATCTATAATGATAGCATTTTGTATGAATTGAAGAATACATGTAGATTGTAATCACTGATTTACTTTGATTATCCATTAGCCAATTTCATCTTGCTGCTCAACACTATGGGGATACAGAAGAATGGACAAGATAGAGATTGAGTAAGAAAAGACATGTTAGAAGTTTTAAGGAGGAATGGTCAAGTTGGAATTTAAGGAAAATGGACAAGTACACAGTTTCAGTATAGAACTTATCCTTAAATGGACTAAACTGTTTCTCTTTTTTGTTTAATGTTCTTTAAGGTGAGTTATTCCTTTTCTTTCCAATGTATTATCAATTATCTTACCTCTGGTTTAAGGTTGTGGACCCATTATGGTTCTGCCATATTTCAGAAGTCATAAACATTTTACCATTGTTAAGCGAGTTTTCCTAATGATTTCTTTTAGAATCGTCTGTTAACACTGTTAAAATTCATTACTTCCAAAACATGGTAGAACTATTACAGGTTCACTACCTTAAATATTGTTATTTCTTAAATACAGGTAGATGGTTCGTCAGATGTTCCCGTGATGCCAGGGAGTCATCCTAATAGCTTGATTTCTCATTTATCATAGATACATTGGTTCTTTGGTTCCGAGTTGTAGAAAAAGATTTGTCCTACATTAGTTTCCAAAACTAATTATACACATTTAAAACATTTCATGTTGTCACATTGTCATGATTTTTGTTTTCATTTAACCATTCACCCATAGTTACTGCTTGAATTTTTGTCTGTTTTCTATAAATGTAAAAAGTAAACATTGAAATATTAGTGAATTTCTAAATGATAGTTGGTTATTCAAAAAGAAATATTATAAATGACTTCATAGTTCTCTTTTCAGCACAGTCTCACACCATTCCTATGTGAAACAATAACAATATATCACTGATAAACCCGAAATTAATTTCATGCCTTGCAAGTATCCTAATAAAAGCTTACAAACAGTCCAAAAGCAATCTTTCTTCATAAGCTTTTAGCCATTGTTTTTAGATGAAGATCAGCAATACAGAATGCTTTAAAAAATTGGAATAGACTAGGGGAAACAAGTGATTACTTCTCTTTTCCCATTACATTGACTTCTTTTCCAAATTGAGAGGTAAGTTTAACACTATTGTAAGTGCCTATAAATATATAGGCACTTGCAATAGTGTTTCACTGACCCCTTTAAATTATTTTTTAAAAGACCTACTTTTTGTCTGTGATTTCATTCTGAGCTAGTCTTTATTTTCACTGCTGTGTTTTAATATAACCTGTCAGGTATCTGGTATCTGGTTTCCAGCCTTGTGAAGGTAATTAGATGCCCATCTAATGGCCATCTTCTCTATTAAAGGTAAGTTTAACCCTTCTCAAGTTTTGATGTCAAAACAGTCTGGATATGAAAAGGTAACGCTGTACCCTCCCGTTTCTAATGCGGACCTACCCGCCCAAGACCTGAGAAACACCTATTACGATCTCTAAAAGGTACAGTAAAATGCATCAAATTTCATTAGATCAACAAATTTAGCATTCAAAAAATTGTCTTTTGATAAATGGGAAAAAATAATCATCTACGCTATACAAAATCACACTACCCTATGTACGCTTGAAAGTTATCTCTGGGAGTGCAGGACCATGTTTCCTGAGTAAGTCAATATGCTAGTAAAATGCAGCAAATATACAAACGAATCTGTAGTTACGACATATTGATCACTGATTTTGCAAAGTTAAGTGTATTTCATTTTAAACATGCACTTTGATTGTCAGATGATAGTTTGCTGGGAAAGAAAAGTCCAGACGAATATGAATCGACGTGATCATTGAAATTTTCGCGCCATTTTTGGTGTCATTGCGTGAAGCATTCACGCGGTAAACGCAAGACAAAT
This sequence comes from Fragum whitleyi, assembly GCA_948146395.1. Classification (NCBI taxonomy): domain Eukaryota; kingdom Metazoa; phylum Mollusca; class Bivalvia; order Cardiida; family Cardiidae; genus Fragum; species Fragum whitleyi. The sequence continues at coordinate 25,330,328 of OX411548.1, read as the reverse complement.
ATAGGCTTCCAGTTAAAATTAAAAACAAGAGGGCCATAGTGGCCCTTAATCGCTCACCTGAATGAACTGTCTAAATTTTTTCAATATTCTTCTGCCTCTGTACAACCTGATGATACCTTTTTTACAATTTTCAGGTTGACTTACAAGGATTTTCTATTATTTGACTCCGTGACCTAGTTTTTTACCCCAGTTGACCCAATTTCTTACTCATCAAAAATTGCATCAATTCAATCATTCTGACGAAATTCATGTTGATTGAACAAAAAATGTGGCCTCTAGAATGCATACAAGGTTTTTCTAAGATTTGACCTCAAGACATAGTTTTTGACCCCAGTTGACCCAATTTCGAACTCGTCCGAGATTTTATCAAGACAATTATTCTGATCAAATTTCAGGTTGATCCAGCAAAAAATGTGGCCTCTAGAGTGCATACAAGGCTTTTCTAAGATTTGACTTTGGCTTCTATACAAATTGAGAATCCTTTTTTTACAATTTTAAGGTTGACTAACAAAGATTTTTATAATTGTTTGTTTGACCTCATTTTTGACCCTACTTGACCCAATTTTGAACTTGTCCGAGATTTCATCTAGACAATCAATTTGACCATATTTCAGGTTTATTGGCCAAAAATTGTGGCCTCTAGAGTGCATACAAGGTTTTTCTTAGATTTGACCCTGTGACCTAGTTTTTGACCCCAGTTGACCCAATTTCGAACTCGTCCGAGATTTAATCAAGACAATCATTCTGACCAAATTTCAGGTTTATCAAGCAAAAAATGTGGCCTCTAGAGTGCATACAAGATTTTTCTACGATTTGACCCTGTGACCTAGTTTTTGACCCCAGTTGACCCAATTTCCAACTCGTCCGATACTTTATCAAGACAATTATTCTGACCAAATTTCAGGTTGATTGGGCAATAAATGTGGCGACTAGAGTGCATACATGGTTTTTCTTAGATTTGACCCAGTGACCTAGTATTTGACACCAGTTGACCCAATTTCGAACTCATCCGAGATTACATCAAGACAATTATTCTGACCAAAATTCAGGTTGATCAGGGAAAAAATGTGGCCTCTAGAGTGCATACAAGGTTTTTCTAAAATTTGACCCTGTGACCTAGTTTCTGACCCCAGTTGACCCAATTTCCAACTCGTCCGAGATTTCATCAAGACAATCATTCTGACCAAAATTCAGGTTAATTGGGCACAAAATGTCGCCTTTAGAGTGTATACAAGGTTTTTCTATTATTTGACCCTGTGACCTAGTTTTTGACCCAAGTTGACCCAATTTCGAACTCAGTCAAGACTTCATCAAGATAATCATTCTGACCAATTTTCAGATTGATTGGGCAATAAATGTGGCATCTAGAGTGCCTACAAGGTTTTTCTTAGATTTGACCCAGTGACCTAGTTTTTGACCCCAGTTGACCCAATTTCGAACTTGTATGAGATTTTATCAAGACAATCATTCTGACCAAATTTCAGAATGATCCGGTAAAAAATGTGGCCTCTAGAGTGCATACAAGGTTTTTCTTAGATTTGACCCTGTGACCTAGTTTTTGACCCCAGTTGACCCAATTTTAAACTCGTACGAGATTTCATCAAGACAATCATTCTGACCAAAATTCAGGTTGAAGGGGCAAAAAATGTGGCTTCTAGAGTGCCTACAAGGTTTTTCTTAGATTTGACCCTGCGACCTAGTTTTTGACCCCAGTTGACCCAATTTCAAACTCGTCCTAGATTTCATCAAGACAATCATTCTGACCAAAATTCAGGTTGAATGGGCAAAAATGTGGCCTCTAGAGTGCATACAAGATTTTTTTAAGATTTGACCCTGTGACCTAGTTTTTGACCCAAGTTGACCCAATTTCGAACTCGTCCGAGATTACATCAAGACAATCATTCTGACCAAAGTTTAGGTTGATCGGGCAAAAAATGTGGCCTCTAGAGTGCATACAAGGTTTTTCTTAGATTTGACCCCAAGACATAGTTTTTGACCCCAGTTGACCCAATTTCGAACTTGTATGAGATTTTATCAAGACAATCATTCTGACCAAATTTCAGAATGATCCGGTAAAAAATGTGGCCTCTAGAGTGCATACAAGGCAAATGTTGACGACGGACGGTGGACGACGCACGACAGACGTCGCACGACGGACGACGGACATCCACCTTACCACAATAGCTCACCTTGAGCACTTCGTGCTCAGGTGAGCTAATGACATTGTCTAATTACCATCAGATGAATCAAGTTTTATTTAGAGAAAAGAATCACTGATAATAATTCAAGTTTGTATTAAAATCTTCAAATCCTGTTAAACATGTCTAGAAGATGAATAAGCTTAATTATAAAACAAAATTGTATCATCCAATTTTCAAAACAACTAAAATATTCGAGGGAAAATTCAGTGGGATATTGTGTCCAAGGGAGGATATAACCTGGGTAGGCGGCCGGTCTCTATTCTAAGCGTTTGTCAACCATGGTAAATGTTCCAGATTTGAGAATAATATAAACAAGAGGACCAAGATGGTCCTAGATCGCTCACCTGAGTCTCTTTGACCCCTGGGACATCACATTAATTAGATAGGCAGATGTCAAAAAGAAGATAATTGCCTAAGATCAAAACCATGGAACGTTTTCAGCAAAGAGCAAGACAGATATGCCTTTTTCCTCTTTGATTCTATGTAAAAAGGGATGCACCTGGGTGGACCCCAAATGAAACCCCAGAGTCTTGATATGAACAAACTTGGAAGAGGTCCATAAGATGATGCTGCATACTAATTATGAAAGCTGTCTGCCTACTGGTTTCAGAGAAGAAGATTTTTGACGGTTTTCCTATTTTCACCCTTCTTGCTCAGATGAGCTGAAAGGGATGCGCCCGGGTGGAGCCCAAATATGACCCAAAGGTCTTGATATGAACAAACTTGGTAGGGGCCCACTAGATGATGCTACATACCAAAAATGAAAGCAGTGTGCCCTCTGGTTTCGATTAAAGAAGATTTTAAAAGATTTTCACTCTTTAATTCTATGTAAAAAGGGTTGCGCCCAGGTGGAGCCCAACTATGATCCTTGGGTCTTGATATGAACAAACTTATTAGAGGTCTACTAGATGATGCTACATACCAAATATGAAAGCTGTCTGCTTTCTGGTTTCAGAGATGAAGATTTTTAAAGATTTTCATATTTCACCCTTTTTGTTAAGGGTAAAGGGAAAGTTAAGGGTGGATTTCAACTATTTGAACAACTTTGGTAGAGCTTGACCCAAGGAACGTTCATGCCAAGTTTCATTAAGATTGGCCCACTGGTTTAGGAGGAGAAGATGTTTAAAGAAATTGTGGACGACGCACGACTGATGGCAAACATTCTACGATCACAATAGCTCCCCTTGAGCACTTTGTGCTCAGGTGAGCTAAAAATAGTCTTTGCTCATTTTGGTAACACATTACTTCTCGGGAAGTTTAATAATGTGGATTTTATCACGTGAGAGTTAGACTTTATGCTATTTGTTTATTTCAGTTTCTTTCAGAAATCGCTACCGTAGCATATGCTCTTCCCATCCAGTGTTTGCTGTTCAGTCGTGTTCCTCTGTAAACTTAGTTGAATCTGGAGAACTCAATGTGTTTGACAAGTGTTTGAGACTTCTCACTCAATGTCAAACTGTTTGACCGAAAAATTTAACCAATTAGATCTAATACCCCATGCCTGTCAGCAATTAAACTAGCCTATTCTCTTTGACACCATGTAATAATCACCACCACTGCTCTGCAAAAGGTGTGAAAAACATTTCATTTGATTTACCTGGCTTCGCACAGTATCGATTTTTATCTAATTTCCATCTTTCGATCTAAAATCTAGACCAAAACAGCTTTAACGTCGGATCGGGTCGCCGCAGCATCCCAAAATGGTTGACCCCACCATATTTTGGGAACCAAGCAGACCCTGCCTTATAATGGATTCAGCAGTCTAATGGATTTCTTTAGAATGGAATTGCAGTGTATGGATGCCAATGCTCCGCTGTGGGTGCTGGTAACTCATGCTCTCTTCTTATTCACTAAGATATACAAGAATCATTACAAGAGCATGAAAATAGCAAGGAAATTAGACAAGAAGCTATGGAATGCTCTAAACACATATTGTCAATCAGATTAAGGTAGTGGACCCCTAATATAAAAAGTTCCACTATGTTTCGGAAATCATGAACTTTGACAGTATTAATGATTTCATTAGGAAACCCCAAGTGAACATTGTGAAAGATCATGAGTTCCAAAATGTGGCAGAACTTTTACAGGTCTACTACTTTAACAGAGAGTTAAATACATCATGGAAATCGTAAGTGATATAAGCAATGTTGGAATCTGATGTATGATTCTCTGAACACTACATGTCCCCTTTATGCCACTGTTTGTTTCGTTGATTTCTTGGACAAACTTTCAACCATGAAGAGGCATGTATTGACACAGAAAAGAAGCCTACAACAAGAATAGCCATTGTAACCCTCATCAAAAAGTGCACATCAAAATATTATCAAACTATTACCATAGGCCACAGATATATTGGGAAAAGAGGTAAAAGCAAAGGACAAATATTTGTTCTCTGACCTTCTGAAAAGAACTTGATCTTAGAAGAAAAAGCCTGAATCAAACAATATACAGCTCTTCTCAAAAAGACATTTCTTTGTTCGTAAAGTGTTTCATACCACTTTCTTAACAATTGCAGTTATATAGTGATAGCAGGTGCACCTACCAATGGTTTCCTGTCATTTTTAACAAACATTCAACCATAATTTTTCATCTGAGCCACTAGCTGCTCATACCATTCATACTCCCATATTAAGTGGGGGGAAAATGACTAGTGTCAAAATACTATATAATTTTGGATGAAAATTGAGGCCAGGTTTCAAACTTGAGCAACTGAGCTTAGCTTCAAACAGTGGTACAGTTGACTGTGAATAAGAGCACTGCCACCAGATACCTATGCCTTGCTATGGATACTGAATAGTGGATAAAAAATCTCAGTTGAAAAAGGGGCATAATTTGCACAAAATGCATCTAGAGATATCCCCCTTGATAGGATAGGTTGCTCTTTTGATATGAACATGTGTGCCAAGTTTCAAGTGAATGCCTTTCGTAAAACCAGAGATATTACAAAATGTCAAGGATTTTGAACAACGATGATGCCACTTCTGACTACAACATCCAGGCTATAGCAATACCTTGGGTTTCTCTGAAAACAGTCAAGCTAATAAAATGCAAATCCAACACTACAGGTATGAGATACAATGTCTGAGTTTTCCCTTTGAACTCTTGTGTCCTTGGCCTTCAGGGAGGGAGTCTGATCAAATGAAATGTACATTTATAGGTTCCTTTATCAAGATGAACAAGCTTGACCCTCTGTTTAAACCCTCATTTAAATGTGATTTAATACAACTTTTAACATAGCTGCAGTTATATTACTGCACATGATACACCTTTTAAGTGCTTCCAGTTTTATCTAACGCCAGTACAATCTCAACATTTCATTTGAGCTACCTGTAGCTGCCCTTCCCATGTGAGGACAGGCATATACAAGCCATGACAGACTGGTACAGATAAGAAAGGTAAAGCCAGTCTTAAAACTTTATTTGGCAATGAAATCCTGTGTTTTAGGTAACCATTTGAATCGTCTCATTGAGACGATTCCATTGAGTACCAACAACATAGGTTTTGAAAAAAAATAAAATACTCTGATCTAAAAACCAAAATACCACCTCTATCGGTAGCTGTGTCAAGATGGTCCTGCATCATCATGCCAATCTTTCCAGCTGAAATTAATTGGTTAACTGCCAGATACTTCTTGGATGTCTTTCATGCATTTAGTCTAAAAATACCCAATTCAAATTTTTGAAAAAAGTTGTATCAAAACATCAAAAGTTGTTACTTTTGTGGGTCATTGAAAAAGATCCACATTTGCAGCAGCGTAACAAGACATAAAAGATAAAACAATTTTCTTAGCATGTCTGAATTTATTTATCAACTTTCTTCTTTATAATAATGATGTTTCACAAAAAGGATCCATCTAGGAAATCAAACCGAAGCAAATGGCTTTTAATCTCAAACTGCCAAATGAACTGATCATGCCAATTTAAAATATTGTTGTTTTTTTTTATGAATTGAAATAGTAGAAAATAGAAACAATTTTGAAAGATCTCTTGAAATATTCTAACTAAACATAAACATAAATATGAGTTTCAAGAGAGTATAAAATTATAACAAAATGAAACATTAAGCAGAGTTATGCTTTTACTGGGAGAAGGCATTTTCATCTTTCATAGTTTACCTTTAAGATCACAAAGTATTGGCCCCAAGAAATTAGCTTAGCATTTTATTAATTGAGACTAGGATTCTGGTTTTAGATAATGAATCATCCCTCAGCAGGCTCTTGGCAATTATTCAGCCTAACCAAACATTCAATTTATCTCTGTTTAACTTACCTAGAATCTTTTCCTTGATTGAATTGTTCGTATCGGTTCTGATATTTTTTTTAAACCCTTGTCATGCTGATCCCGGAATGTTCCTTTTTTGGCAGGAGGCATGTACAAAGATCAGCCTGCACACATGTACAGTCTGATCTTTGTCTATGCAATCTAGTTTTTCCTTTGAAAGCAAAAAAGGCTTCAAACTTCTATTTTAAAAATCAAATGCTGACTCACAATTAGGAAATATAGAGTTTTCAGCACTTTGATTTTAATATAATTTTGGCAAATGCTTTTTACTCAGCATGACAAGGGTTGATATTCTCTCACTTATATCATGACAGTAACTGAATCAGCTGCTTCCTTCGTATCTTAATATGGAGACTGGGACCCCTAGTAAGGGCTATATCGAAAGGACTTTCATGTTGACTATTAAGCAGAATCAGTGTTATTGCAAGTCCATGCATGGCTTCTAGTTTTAGTGAAAGCCTTGCAAATAAGACCAGTGGCAATGCTATCACGATCAGGACATTGGCAAAAATAAAATTCATGATCCAGGCCATGCAGTTACGAAAATTCATGAACAGGTCACTTAGTTTGCAAACCAATGAATAGTTAGTTTGAGCCCTCGAATGCTTTGCTAATTGGATCAGAAACATTGTCAATTATGAACAGGGCCAGAGACAATGCCAATCAGTCATAGGACTAGGTACTCTGAATTATTTGAATTGTTTATTGTCTAAGTAACCTTTTTTATGTAAGGTCTTTATGATTATCTTTATTATTCATTTCTATTCCTCTTATCCAATCTTATAATTCAACTTATAAATTGGTTGATAAATTTCTTTACTTTTTATTCTGCAGGAAGAATCCCTTGTTAATTACTTTTTGCACAATAGTGGATTTCCTCTATTGACTTCGGGGAAATATTACTGGTTGTTGTACTATATGCTGCCAAACCTCAAATATGTTTCTACTTTGTGGTTTGAAAGGAATTTTTCTGGTTGTCTATATTGTGGTTTTCCAGGAAGAAGAGTTTAGTGCAGTAACCCACAAGTCAATTGTTTGCAATTTCTGGACATTTCAAAAATATTACCACAAAAGTGCTCACTTATATGCTGTTACAATACTTTGGAGATGAACCCTTCTTTAAGAGTAACAATTATAAAGTATTTAACCCCTGTCGTGCTGAACCCGGAATATTCCTGCTTTGGCAGGAGGTATGGACAAACATCAGCTTGCACATATGTGCAGTCTGATCTAAGTACATACCACCTGATTTTCCTTTTTAAACCAGAAAAGTCCCAGAAATTACACTTTCAAAATCAAATGCTGAATCACAATAAGGAAAAACAGAGCTTTCAGCACTTTGATTTATATATAATTTAATTTTTTGCCTAGGTTTTTTAATTCAGCATGACAAGGGTTAATCTGATTTCCTAAAGAATTTCTCCAATTTGTGAGAAAGGTGTAGACAGATATGAGATACCTTATTTGGTTAATTTAACAAAAAGAGAGGAAAGGTGTAGTAAGAAGAAAATTTGTGATAAATGTTTTTCAAAATCTGAAAAATAACAGATTATTGGCTCAGCAGGAAAATTTGATTGATTGAATAGAGTATAACCCCGCTTTCAATATTTTTTTCAGTTATGTTGTGGCAGCTAGAGCACCTTACTCAGCAGGAAACAGTTGTAACTGATTATAGACATATCCAGGCTTTAGTGCAAGACTGTACTAAGTGTATATACCTTGTATATACACTTAGTAGTCTTGCACTGCACACTTGATATAGGCAGTTACAACTGTTTTGCACTGAGCAGTCGCTGATATCACCATAAAACTTTTAAAGCCCATTTCCAGAGTCACCTATATGAATATACAGGACCTATAGTTGTGAAATTTAAGAAGGCCTTTCAATTCTTCTGAACCCTAATCACCCTAAATCAGATCCCAACTGTCAAGGCAACTGGGCTGATAAGCCATCAGATAACCATTTTGATTGGCTGCTGATTTATTGACATATTGCAGATATAAACACATGCTTCTGACAGCTGCAGCAGTAATGGACAACAAATAACCTGAACATTTACCCGTTTTCACACACACTTCCCATTTCCATTATCTATTCCACAAGTCCAAATTCAAAGGGATTGCAGTAGTTCAGTTATTGCAATTAAATGCTGGTGCAATTTAATATGAAAACACCTTTTTTGAAGAAAACATTGTGGAAGAAACAGCTTTCATATTTAGTATGTAGCATCATCTAGTGGGACTCTACCAAGTTTATATCAAGACCCTTGGGTTATATTTGGGCTCAGCCCAGACACAACCCTTTTTTTCATAGAATCAAAGAGCAAAAATCTTTAAAAATCTTCTTTTCTGAAGCCAGAAGGCAGACAGCTTTCATTCTGGTGTGTAGCATCATCTAATGGACCTCTACCAATTTTGTTCACCTGATGCCTAATGGTTCATATTTGGGCTCTGAATAACACCCGCCCACTATTTTACATTACTAAGACACCAATGGGGAAATCTTTAAAAACTTGTACTCTGCAACCAGAAGGCAGGGACTTTTCTTAAAAGTTTCATTTAATTGAATTGCATCAAGTTTATTTATTAATACCCCATAATGGTTATATAAGGGCTGTGCCGAGGCATATCACTTTTGCTCTATGCTGAAAACATTTCATGGTATTGATATTCGGAAGAATCATTTCCTTGTTGACATCTGCCTATTTAATTCATGTGATGTCCCAGGGGTCATAGAGCCTCAGTTGAGCCATCTAGGACCATCATGGTCCTCTTGTTTCATTTTCCACAATATTTCCACATATATCAAATTACTGGGACATAAAATACAGAAAAGAGCTACCATAAACCATCACATGGCATGGTTTTAGACTGGTCTAATTTTGGGAAATGATATGAAGATATTTTCAAACAACAAAACAAGATGTGTTTGTACAACTCCAACGGCCGTGAAACAGCATACTTTTTAAAACATTGACCTTGACAGATGATCTTGATCTTGTCACATGACATTGACCCTTGTTTCTGCTGATGTGTTTTAGTGTGATCTATCATGCCAAATACGAGCATTGTATTTTAAATGGGCTGGAGGTTATTGTCAATTTGTCCACTATGAAATTTCTGCATATGGTTAACCCTTTGCTGTTTAATCCCTGTTTTTTATGTGTCTGTGATTTTATGATTGAGAAAACATTATGAAACAAGATGTGTTTGTGAAACACGAATGCCCCCGGAACGGCATTTTTTTTCAAAGTTTGACCTTGACAGATGACCTTGACACATGACCTTGACTTTGGTACCAGCGGATGGGGGTCATTGAGATCTATCATCATGCCAAATATTAGCTTTGTATCTTGAATAGGCTTGAAGATATTGGCAAGGTTAAGTTTTCAGGTTAAGTTTTCGGACAGACGGACGGATGGACAGACAGACGGACAGACAGACGGACACGGGTAAAACAATATGCCCCCGATCTCTCGATACGGGGGCATAAAAAGAAGAAATTGCTTCCTGCAAGCAATTTCTTCTTTTTTCACACTATTTTCTACCCTACTGAATGTTTATTTTTCAAATTAAATTCACTTTAAATTTTCGTCTGCAAAACCTTTGAATTTGGAGAGGTCCAAAATTTTGTAAAACAGGAAAGGGTTAAAGTGACAGAAACAATACCAAACTTTTGTTCAAGATCTATAGAGCTAAAATGTACTTTCTGTTCAGCTCCAACTATTTTTCGAATACTTATTTTATTTAATGTCTTGGAATAAAGTCCTATATTTTTAGAGAAAAGGGTTAAAGGTTGAATCTCATCTTATTTATCTCTCCAAACTTCCAGTTTTACAGGTAGGAAAGCCTAGGGGAGCCTGATTTCCTGGAAAATTAAGATAATTTCTTTGATAGGTTTCATACCCCCTTGAAAATATCCTATATACAGCATAGTCTATCCACACTTTGAAAACTTAACAAAAACTTAGGGGAAAATTTACATGTATGTTGAATTCAATTTCATGCTTTTTCCAATGGAAGGGCAAGTTTTTTATATGAAGTTGAAATTCAATCTATTATCATTGTAATTGCCAATAGACAAATCATGTTAAGAAGGTACTTATAATAAAGTAATTCAGCCCTGCATTCAAGATACCAAAACATGGCAATCTGTTTGCATATTATACCCTGCTTTGCATGTGGGCATGTGCAAAGCAGGGTATAATTTCCAAACAGTTTGGCACATTTTGTTAACCTGGATGCAATACATGTTTATAGTCGAGACCAAATTTTGTTTCACTAATAATTGCAACTAATTGAACATGCAAGAATCAACCTTAATTTAGATATATACAGAAATATAGAACAAATATTACTCTTGGGCTAAAATATGATCTCCTTAATACCTTTGCAATCCCAAAGGACAGAAACAAGAGCACTACCTATGGGTGCAATGCTTGGCTGCAGGTGCTCAATAATGCAAAAAAGATCTAAGTAAAAGAAAGGTGTATAACTCATACAAAAATGGTTTCAGAATTTCCCCTTTGATTAACTGGATAGCGTACACACATGCAAAGTTTCATGAAGTTATCTTCCATAACAAGAGAGATATGACCAACAATGCAAATGACACCAAGGTGACAATTCCTCAGTTTAATCCAAAAACAGCTGACCTAATAATAAACTGTGGTGGTTTTTTTATCCTTTTTCAAAGTTTACTATGGAACTGACATCCTTGGGGGATAATGATTTTCAATGACAAAGCAACATGCTTTCAGAAAAATAGCATAACTGAAAACAATTAGGCTTTTGTATATGTACACAAACTCCAAGTGTTGTAAGAAACATTAAAAGCTTTCTTCTGTAGTTTATAACTGAGGAAGTCATTCATACAAGCTTGTAGATCTGGCATCTTTCTGGTATTTCATTCTGTTTCCTAGGAAACAATGTAAACATTAACCCTTCTGCCTTCTCTCAAAGATAAACATAAGTTCCAGGAGATCATGTAGAGACTTGTAAACATTGAAAGCATTATCATAGAAGCCCATATCTTCATGGAATGTTTAAAGGCCAATGTTTGCTCCACACTATTAGCCTGAATCCTAGTGGTCAGACCCATTCGGAACATCACTCGGCCATTTCCGTAAACTGCAACAGACCTCGGATGTATGTAAGGCGGATGGATATGTAACAAAATCGTGCATTTTGTTAGGCAGAAACAGTGTAAGAAAAACTAGCACTGTAGATTCATTTCTATTACAGTAAAAAATGGCTAAAAAATCTTAATTTTTGAGAATGACGAATCATTCTCAAAAATTAAGATTTTCTTAAGCCGTTATTTAAGAATCTAAAGATATTCATGATATGATTATTTCACGTAAGTAATTTAAACGAGAAGCGTTGGCGACGTCGAATGTTTTCACTAACAATTTCGAGGGCTAATGCCATTTAAACTGACATCATCGAGTTTTTCCAAGGTCTTCCCGTAATTTTGAAAAAAAAATCCTTCTATGTACATCCGAGGTTGATCGTGAGATTGGCCAAGTGGTGTTCCGAATGTGGTCAGACCAACAGACAAAATGACAGAAAGATATCCATCTTTTCTGTGATGCATTATTGCTCATATGAATGGTGAAAAAATGCTCATGTTCACAATAATATTCGCTGAAAGTATCATCTATAACCATCATTGGTTCTGTAATGATGAACATTCTGTGTATTTTGCATGCAAGTCCATCCATAAATGTAGAAGTAGAATTATAAGAAATTTTACATTAAGGTCCCAATCTCCATGACACAGAATTATATCTCCAAACCACTACAATATGTATATGGCCTTGCAAAGAAGGACATTCTGTGAAAGTTTCATGCAAATCCATTAATAAATGTAAGAGCTGTGTTAACAAACATTTTTACATTATGGTCCGCAACATTATGTGCATGCCCATAATAAGGAGTAATATGGAAAGCTTCATAAAAGCTCATCGATGAGTATGTTGTTGTTGTTATTCCAAAACCTTGTAGCTACAGCTTTAATCAAGCTGTTGTTACGAGGTTTCAGAATTACATCGACGATATACAACAGGAGTTGTGCTAAAACAATAAATTTAAAACTAAGGCCCCCTTTTCCATGATGTGGCATAATATCACCAGCATGCTGTGAAAGTTTCATAAAAATCAGTTCATAAATGAAGGAGGACATGTGCTAACAAGAAATGAAGCAGTTAGGGACATGTGGACAAATGGAGAAGATGAAACCAATATATGACCATGTGCAATCATTACCTTATTTGGTGTAAAAACTTAGTTACCAAAGAAGTATTTCTCTTTTTGTTTTGTTTTTCAAAATAATCTGAGCCATCATTTGTAAATAAGCATTGCCTTTAAAAAAATTGTGAGATGAGTTTTTTTCCACAAAAAATTTAAAGACACACTGAGAGTTTGAGACTCGAGCCAAAAGCAATTGCTCTCAGTAAAAGGAGCTTAAGTCAAGTGAATATATTTGGGAATCAGTAAATTATCCTTTGTATAGTTTTAACTTTTTTGACAGATATTCTTGACCTTGTTATAAGAAACTGTACATCAATGAGGTCTTCCATTAAGTTATACCAGACAGTTTTTGGTCAAATGATATATCCTGACATTTCAATGCAAAAGTATAACAAGAGCACCACCTATGGGAGCCAAAGCTTGGCTGCAGATGCCTTGCAGATGCTGGATTATGCAAATAAATTAAGTAAAAAAGGGGCATAACTCTTGCAAAAATGCTTTAAGAGTTTTCCTGCCTGATAATCTGGATAGCTTTTGTGATGGTGAAAACACAATCCAAGTTCTATGAAGAAGCTTCAATGATAAGAGAGACATGACCAAGGTTAAAGTTTGCCATGGCTACACCTACACCAACACTAAAACAACAACGCCTAAGCCATATGCAAAAAACATGAAGTAGATAACAAAACCTCTGAATTTCTCAAAAGACAGCGGAGCTAAAACTTACATTGATTTCCACAAATAGCATAATCTTGTCTTGGCTAGCAAATAGTTCTTTTGAGTGATTAGAATAAGGGGTTATTCATCAAAAGGGTTAAAAATTTGAAGGTTTTCAATTAAGAATTTTCCAGGGAGATTTTCTGAGATAAATAAACATGTTCTAAAATCCTACATAACTGCCTATAAATTCTACACCCAGAAGTTACAATCTAGAATGGTTGCCATGGAAATGGATTATTTATTTGAAACAGATGTGGGTAAAGAGGGTCATGTAGTGACACACAGAAGCTGGCGGTAATGGGAGAGTGCCAAAATTTGCACCGCTTCTGTAACAATGCTGTAAACATTGTAAAACAAAGAATACCTTGACCAATTCTCTTTAACAGTTGCACGTTGTAAGCACACTTTATCAGGAAGTAACAAGATGAATGGAGAAACACCAAGGCTTTGGAAAGACGAACCTTTTGGATTAATGATCTTGAAAGATGATCTTGATTTTTAGAATGACAGTGTCCTTGACATTTTTATCATTAACCCCTGTCATACTGAACCCGGAATATTGCTGCTTTGGCAGGAGCTATAGACCAACCACAGCCTGCACATATGTGCAGTCTGATGTTAGTCTACACCACCTGATTCTCACTTTCAAGCCATAATTGTCAATAGAATAGTTTTTCAAATAAAAATTGACCTACAGTTGGTTCTTACAGTGCTTTTGGCCCTTTGATTTTGATGAGAATTTTTAGCCAAATAAAAATTGACCTACAGTTGGTACTTTCAGTGCTTTTTGACCTTTGATTTTGATGCAAATTTTTAGCCAAACTTTATTCAGCATGACAAGGCTTTAAAATTTGAATTGATGAAGGATATTTCTTTGACAGATGCAAAAGAAGCTATATCAAATGTTAAGACCAGGCATGTAAATTGCATATATCAGAACTTCATTTTTTGTCATAACCAAAATTTTAACATTTCTCCCATTTTTTTTAGAAAACAAAACTTTCTTCCAAATATGTCTGGTTTTGGCTGCATTTCCAAAACCCTGAAAAAAACCTACTGAAGAGAGACAGATGAATGGCTTGTTGGACATGTAGACAGACACTATAAAACAGGTTCAGTCCACAATCTGACGCCAGTTTGGCCAAAATTTCCCCAAATTCGCTGGACAGTTTTATGGTTCCATGATTATCTGATAATTGCTTCCATGGGACTATCAAATGCATCATGCAGCCTGTTACAGTTGAGTAATTCTGAGAACTGGCCAATGATTTCTCCTCGTTCCAGTAGAGTAAACAAAATACCATGGTCAAAACTGCTTGGGTAACGGACTGCCTGGAGTTAATCACCTATGATTTTCTGGTAAATCAAGATAATGGTCAATAGAGCAGTGGTCCAAAATGTTACAGTATCGTGGCGTTAGATGGAGCAGTGGGTTGTCTCCAAGCTTATTGATACAAAAGTTGAGCTTCCAAGGATTCAAGTAAGCAAGTATATGGAGGTACCTAAGGAGCATTGCTTATTTGAGAATTCATCATCTAAAGTTAACTCCCTTATTCTAACACAACCTTACAAAGGGAAATAAACTGAGTAGAAATTACCTTTAAGTTATTTTTTTCTTATCTAAGGATAATTTTATATCAGTTATAAAGAGGACAGTCTTATCAAAACCATTACCAAATGACAGAATTTAAGACAGGTTGAATTTCAGAGTTGCAGACAACAATTTTCAGTTGATGAAATGTTATGTTATGTGTTTTGGGTGTAAAAAATTGTGGACAATGAAAAACAAAATATTTTTCTTTATTTTCTTCTAGGGCATCAAAAATGTGAGATTTAATGTGTGAATGGATTAACATGGGAGAAAAACATCATGATCTCCATATCATACAGTATTAAAACTGCTATCCTCACAATTTACCCTTCCAAAAGAACATTTTACATTAAGACCCCCTTTTCTGTGACACAGCAGAATATCTCATAACTGCAATAATGTTTGAAAGGTCAAATAATAAGGAATACTTTGATGAGTTTTCATTTAAATCCATGCATAAATGTTTCATTCAAGTTTAATACGAAGACCCCTTTTCTATGAAACATCAGACTACCATCCTTCCTCAACAATAGGTAAAATGTAACATAAGGAACGTTCCATGACATTTTCATTCATGAAAAAACATGCTTACAAATATAAGAAGTAGTGGCACAGTTCACAGGAAGTAGATATTTTAAAATTTAGACGCATGGATGAAAATGATACTAATATTTTCATGTCCCCTATTGTTTGCCTATTCTGTAAAAATGTTATCAAATAGTCTAATAAATACCCCCTCCCCCATTTTGCCTTCTTTCCAGTGCCCCTTAATTCCAAGTAGTATCAGGATTATCAAGAAAAGGCTCTAAAATTCAGGAGGGTCTGCCTTAAACTTACAGTTATCAGTTCATAAAAGAGCTTTTTATTGCCAACAGAAGTCACTACCTATAACTATCTGTGGCTCATTAAGATGATTAGATTTACCCTGTATCCTAGACTGGCTCCCATCCCACTGATCTGAAGTATTGTTAAAAAATAAGTTAAATTCAACTAGAGAAATAGAATTTCTTATCAGCTTATATACTTGGACTGGCCGATCAGTGTCAGTTTTTGAGAATATGGGAGGTAATTTGAAATGAAATAGTTAAACATGAGTGGTCTACCTTATTGATTTTAAAACTTACTGACAGCCTGGGAGCCAGGCTACCTGTATCCCAGTCTATCAAGAGAACAACTGGGGGCTAGGCTGGGATGTCATGATAGTTTTGGTGAGTGCAATACCAGCCCTGCATGTCGATGACAAAACTGTGCAAACTGTGTGCAAATTATACCTGCTTTGCATGCGAGAGAGCATGCAAAGCAGGATATAATCTGCAAACAGTTTGCACCATTCTGTCATCCTGAAAGCAGGGCTGCATTCCATGGTAAGGTGCTCAATTCACTGTGATATGACAGAAAAAAATATTAAAATTCTTATTTAAACCCATTCAATCAAAACCAAACTATGAAGAGATTTTGATCAAGCATTGCTTAGGGAGCTACATTCAGCTATTGGATTTTATGTTGAAAGGGACATAATCCATACACTTTGTTGAGTGAAATATCGGTATACATATTGAGAGGTCAGCTTAAATCCATTCATAATCGCAGGCACTTACACTACTTATGTGTGTAGACACCTTGATATATAAATTCTTAGACATTTAAAGCGTGCATGGTTAGCCCAGTCTATGACACATCAGGATGTTAATTCTATACCCTTATAGCCATTTGTCTCCCACCAATGTGCTAATAATTACAAGTTCAGCTAAATGGGATGAGCATCTTGAGTCTCAGATAAAATGTTATGGTTGCATTGTAGAGAGAAACAACAGGAAACCATAGGCAGATGCACAAGGATCTGTGATATAATTGCAATAATGTTGAAAGTGGTGTTATGCCTCGTAAAAGAAAGTATATCAAAGTTCCAATATCAGACTTCTTAAGTCTAAATTACTTTTAAAATTTTTGATTTGAAAAATGGACTTTCAAAGAATTCCAATTCCATAAACAAATGAGATCAGACCAAGTACATGGCCCGAGGTTATTAAACTTTTCTCAGGCCCAATTCAAAATTTTCTCAAATTTCAATTTGAGATTAAAGCCATAATTCTGTTTAATTACTCATTTAAATGTACTAAAATAAAAGATTATATTAATAAGTTGTTATAAATAACAACTTATTAATAGTATCTTTTATTTTCATACATTTATTTTACTTTAAAATTTGAGAAAATTGAGCCTGAGCCTGAGAAAAGTTTATAACCTTGAGCCCTAATCATTTAGAAGAAAAAAGAAGTCAACTAGATCTGTTGCAAAGTGGACTAATACCACCCTCAAGCACTTTGTCTAAATTTCAGAAATAGTTTTCAGACAAAGTTCAATTTTGACCTTAACCTTTGACATTCGTTATGCGAAACAATCTGGCATATTTTTGGGTCATGGACAACAATTGTATAAAATTTACAGATTCTTGGTAACTTCTTTCTTGAGTGGGGAAGGAAAAGGGTCAACAGACTGATAGACAGACAGACAGACATGGTGAAACCAATGTACCCCCTCTACTTTGTAGGTGGAGGTATAATGAAGAAAAAGCAAGACAGATTAATTTATCCCTTGAAATTTCTTCTAATTAAAATAATGGGCACTGTCTGATAAGGGTGCACAAATTTTCGCAAATCAAAGATGAAATTTTGATTTATTTCAGGGTTAGACACTAAGAGGAGTCTGTAGACTAGCCACAGTCTTTTTGTTTGCATTTTCAGAAAATATTTTTTGTTGTAGTTCTATTACATGCCTCTTCAATCCAAGTTCGTATTAACAAGTGTTGAACAATAACAAATCTTCTTTTTAGAAACAGGAGATTTAATTGTAAGATTTGAAATGATTTAATTCCCTTTGAAAAAATACAGTGAAGAAGAGTCTGGCGGCCAGACTAGGGGGTCTGAGACTCCTTATTTTCCAGAAAGGACTCCTTTATTTTACAAGTTTGGAGTCCAATAGTGTCCTTGATCATCTGACTATATTTCGACAAACAAATGAGTAGTTTCATTTTTCTTTTACAGATAATATCTGTCTGCATTTACTGGTTATTTTGAAAAAAAAAATACTTAGTGAGGTACTATTGTTGAAATAAAAAAAAAAATGCTTGTAACAAGCAATTTCTTCCGTTCTCCCCAACATGAAAATTCGGACTCCTTACTTTTAGCTTGGACTCCTTGATTTTATAGATTTGGAGTCCACTAAGACTCCTTACTCACAGAAGTATCCAACTCTGGAGGATCGGGCATTCTTTTTTAATTGATTCATTTTGGTACTCTTTTCTCTTTTCGTAACCCAAAATGTGTTTAATGCAGATTGATTCAAGATGAACTTACATGTTTCGTTTGTCAAAAGAAGATATTCTACATATTGTTTGGTGAACAACCAAAATCTTGTACCTACAGCTCTATTTAAAGTCAGGTTATAAGGTTTTGGTAGACCTTGGACAACACAATTTTAGATTTTTCAGAAAAAGGGTTTCCCAGACAGATTTTCCAGGTAAATCACATGGTCTAGTCATGTGAGTAAACTGAGGATTCCCTGCAAATTTATGCCAACTACTGTCCTAAAATAGAAACTTGGGAGGGGCTTAAGGTGAGGGCATTTCCATATTTGTAAAGGGCAAGGTCTTTTAGAATCTGATTAACCAATGGCAGAGACTGAGGAGTGAAAACTTCAGAATCAAAGAAAAATCAAACACATTCTGACATATGTAAACAATCTACATCCCTATAGTTAATGAGTTAACACATATGTAGTAATAACTAATTTTTCTAAGTGTCTATTTTTAAAAATCAAGGCTAATTGAGCAAGAAAACTTAATTTTACTTTCATCAGAATTGATAACAAATAAGAGCTCCAAATGTTGGTGTCTACCCTTGGCTGAAATAACCATATGATAAGCAGAAAATCCTAGTTAAAAATGGTGCACAAGTCTTACGAAAATGCCTTTAGAGTATTCCATATACAGTAAAATTGTGTTAAGCGACCACTTAAGGGACCACAAAAAAGCGGACATTTATGGGAATGGTCGCTTAATACGAAATACCATGATAAACGTGACAGTTTATTTTGATAGCATTAATACATTGTCGGTCAAGTTGCACTGAATCCTATGTTGTTGAAACCCATTAGAATCATCTTATTGAGACGATTCTAATGGGTTTCAACAACATAAGATTCAACAATAACCAATTTTTCGTTAAGAATGTCCTCATCTTCAGAGAATAAATGCTTACGGTGAGGGGACTTTTTAAGGTAGTCGCTTATTAAAATCCGTCGCTTAATAGACGTGGTTGCTTGAGTAATATTGGCTGTAGATTGTTTTGAAAGTAAACACACAAAAGAAAGAGTAAATATCTTTGAAAATAACATATGTGACCTATCACACAAAAAGGGAATATTCTAGACAGTGCATAAAAGTCTCAACTCTAGTCAGACTGCACAGACTGATTAGGGTTGAAACTTTTTTTGTACTTTGCTTGCTAATTTTCTGAATATATACTTAACTCCAAAAGAAACAACCACAAACATGTATTCTTTTAATACCTTAACCATTTATGACTTTATTGCATTTTTCATTTCAATGACTGTCAAAACAAACTTTCTTTTCTAAACAGATCTTTTTACTGTTAGGTTCCATGTTCCTTTCTGTTGCAACGCCTTTTTAGTAATTGTGTCCCCTAAGCTTGCGGGGTCGGATGCACAAAGGTTTGATGAAAATTTTTAATGTGCATTGAAAGACATTTTAGCACGTAGCAATAAACCATTAAAAAATCTTTAAATTTTTGCTGATGTCAGATAAAACGTAAGAATGTTATCGGCCAAAATTGGGTCTATGGAGGTAAGCCTTTAGAATTAGGATACTAACTCAAAAGGGTTCCTGAAACTTGAAGGATGGTTTTTAAAACATCAAAGCTGCTTTGAACAGTTTTCTGATTAAAAGTTAGAGACTGGTGCAACTTACCATGTGTTTAAGTCTTTGCTTGTTACTGCAAAGACAAGATACCAACATCAAGTCGTATTGTTCTTTGACCAAAGTTTACAATCTGTTGATGATCACACGGACAATCAACAAATCTGGTTGATACTATGACTCCTTTAAACGCTCAAAATAGTGTCTTATAAGCCATATTTCTAAAGGAAAATGATGCTATGAAAGCCCCCTTGATAATTATCAAATCTACCGTAACTCGTCAATTGTCTGTAAGCATTAATTTCCAAGTTGTGTCCTCTTTCAGGCCTGTTTTCACCATAATCACAGGATGAATGCTTACCCCACCCACTCTCCATCCATGCAATGTGACTGGGTTAAGGAAGATCTTTTAGGCAAAATGAACAGCTTTCTAAAACCGGTGTATTGTACTGTCATTTTGGTAGAGCTCACTTGCAAAATGGGTACTCTTTTCCATTGTGGAATAACCATATTCATCCATGTGAACTTTTTTTTTCATTGTGTTGTCAAGCAAGGCATATCTTTTAAACAACAGTCTCGCGAAACATTATTTTTTCATCCTATACATGCGGCAAGCAGGTTGTTCTACCAAAAGTATTATAGAAAGATAAAAATTTGTATAAAAATGTTTAATTATTTTAGTTTATATTTTGGATCTACTATTCCTGTGAAAGAATTTTTAAAAATGCAACCTCTAGCTGACCTGTTCAAAAATGGTTATATATGGTGACAGATCACATATATAACGAAGGTTAAGGTTCATAATTTTGAGACCCAATTTTAATGCCACTTCATTTGCCAAGAAAAAGAGGTATTTTCGGATATATTATATCTCAAAATGAAGCTATTTATGAGTAAAATCAGTTAAGCAACGTAAGACTGCCAAAGCTATAGCAGTAAAGCCAAAACATTGTGGAAATGGGTCATTTTGTACAGAACAAGCAACTGCATGACTGTTGGATAAAATTGGCTCATATTTTAACAAAGTACAGTCTGAAGTACTACCCAGGTACTACTACAACCGTTTATATAAAACTCAGACCCAAAATGTAGTTATGCAAGCAATTTATTTTGACTTATTCTATAAACATATATGTCATATATGTCATTCTAATTTTGTAAATGTGTAGATCTATGTAAGGTATGGTGTGTTATTACAACATAATTGGACATTAAGAGTTTATATACCTGTAAGCTTGTTTAGCTATATATCAATTTCTATTTCACAAAATAAATAGATTTACAGTAATTTATTATTGACAATTGAATTAAAAAAAAACATAATTTGATATAAATCGCAGAAAATATTTCACAACATTATGGTGTGATGTTGCACCATACCTAACATCTATTTGAACAAGAGGGCCGTTGGCCCTGGGTCGCTCACCTGAGAAAAAAGCTTCATTACCTAGGTATGTCCATGCAACCACAGAAAAAGAGATTTTCACTTATTCAATCAGATAACATTTGAAATAATCCTTCCCCCCTCTGCTCCTCCCCTGGTCATTATTTATTTAAGCTTTTTTCATAAAAGGTCTGTGATCAGCTAATCTATGCCAGATATACAGGCTGAGTCTGAGACTTTTTAAGTTTTCTTTAATGAGTTGATCAATCCATGTCAAATATAAAGGCTGTAGGGACTCAAAATTCTCAACAAAGCACCCCCTCCCCCAAGATGCTCTGCACCTGGTGAATCTACAGTCATGATTTTATCTAATTCAATTAATGTCCATAATTATGCTGATCATCCATACCAATTTTCAAGTCTGTAGGACTCCTGGTTCATTAGAAGAAGTTTAAAGATTTCAAAAATGATCCAAAGTACTACCCCCTCCCCCCCTGTTGCTCCGCACCTGGTGACCCTACATTCATGATTTAAGCTATTTTATTTTAGATCCATATGCTCATCATCCATGCCAATATTGAAGTCTGTAGGGCTCCTGGTTTATTAGAAGATGAAGGTTAAAGTTACAAAATTTTCACAAAAGTACTCCCCCCTCCCCCCTGTTGCTCCGCACCTGGTGGCATTACAGTCATGATTTTAGCTATTTTTCTTAAGGTCTATGAGCTGATCCTCCATGCCAATTTTCAAGTCTGTAGGACTTGTGGTTCAGAAGAAGAAGAAGGTTAAAGTAACAAAATTTTCACGAAAGTACTACCCTCTCCCCCCTGGTGCTCCGCACCTGGTGGCATTACAGTCATGATTTTAGCTATTTTTCTTAAGGTCTATGAGCTGATCCTCCATGCCAATTTTCAAGTCTGTAGGACTTGTGGTTCAGAAGAAGAAGAAGGTTAAAGTAACAAAATTTTCACAAAAGTACTACCCTCTCCCCCCTGGTGCTCCGCACCTGGTGGCATTACAGTCATGATTTTAGCTATTTTTATTAAGGTCTAAGAGCTGATCTTCCATGCCAATTTTTCAAGTCGGTAGGGCTTGTGGTTCAGAAGAAGAAGGTTAAAGATTACAAAATTTTCACAAAAGTACTACCCTCTCCCCCCTGGTGCTCCGCACCTGGTGAATCTACAGTCATGATTTTAGCTATTTATATAAAGGTCCATATGCTGATCATCCATGCCAATATTCAAATCTGTCAGGCTCCTGGTTCAAAAGAAGAAGAAGGTTAAAGATTACAAAATTTTCACAAAAGTACTACCCCCTCCCCCTGGTGCTCCGCACCTGGCAGCCCAAAAGACATGATTTTAGCTATTTATATTAAGGTCTATGAGCTGATCATCCATGACAATTTTCAAGTCTGTAGGGCTCCTGGTTCCGAAGAAGAAGAGGCTTAAAGATTACAAAATTTACCCAGAGTACTACCCCCTCCCCCCTGGTGCTCCACACCTGGTGGCCCAAAAGATATGATTTTAGCTATTTTTATTCAGGTCTATGAACTGATCATCCATGCCAAGTTTTAAGTCTGTAGGACTACTGGTTGAGAAGAAGAAGAATTTTAAAGATTTTCTTAAAATTTCACCTTTTGTTGCCATAGCAACCAGAGTTTTTCATGGATTTCAATTCTTTTAGCTATTTTTGAAGGGGACAACCTAAGCAACATTTCTGTAAAATTTGGTGTTAATTGGCCCAGTAGTTTAGGAGGAGATGTCGTTTAAAGAAATTGTTGACGGACGCCGGACGACGGACGACGACCGACGGACGGACGCCGGATGAAAGGTGATCACAATAGCTCACATGAGCACTTCGTGCTCAGGTGAGCTAAAAACAGACCAAACGGGGTATGACATGTATGTTGACAAAATAAATGTACATTGATTGATTGTTTCAAAAGAGCATTTAGGGACTGAGTTTTATATCTAAGGTTGCAGTAGTACCTAGAAGGTACATTTGTCTACATTCTGTTCAAATTTAGGCAAATATTATCCAACCATAATGAAGTTGTTGGTTTCGAACAAAACATTCCTCTAACAGAATGGTCTGAATATCCTGTTATGAGGTGGGACCTCTGATGTTGTGCAACTGCTTGTGCTCATCTATAACTTCAATTTGATATATTGTTTAGATGGGCAAAATGTCTTTTTTTGTAAATAGAAGCAGCATTAAAATGGGTTCAAAAACTCTTTCCATGAACCTTAAGTATTAAATCCAGTATCGACAACACAAAATCCAACACCAACTTCACCAAGATGATGAAAATGGTCCAAGTTTTTGTTCCAAAACAGCCCAGCGAATTATATTCATGACAATAACATAACTACCGAATTTTAGTCAATCAGACATATGGTGAAAGAGTTATTAATGCTCCAAACAAAAGAAGTGAATGCGGTCTGCCCACCCGTTGCCCAGTAATGGCCAATGATATTTTTTTTGGAAATCAGTGACACTTATAAATGAAACCTTTGTCTTTGACAGATGCCTTTAACTTTGTTATCCATTTAAAGGTCTTGTCATGAGCAATGCAAGATTAGACCCTGTGACCTACCTTTTGACCTCACATGACCCAATTTCAAACTAGACTGAGATTACGTCAAGGCAATCAATCTGACCTACTTTCAGGTTGATTGAGCAGAAAAAAAGTCATCTGGAGAGTCTACAATATTTTTCAAAGATTTGACCTTGTGACCTATTTTTTGATCTCACTTGATCCAATTTCAAACTTGACAGAAATTCATTAAGACTATCAATCTGGCCAATTTTTCAGGTTAATAGAGCAAAAAATATTTCTTCATGAGTGTCTACAAGGTAAATGTTGATTACACACAACTAATGACTGCTGACTGACACACACAGCGGACATCATGCCGCACAAAAACTCACATTGAGCACTTTGTGCTCAGGGGAGCTTAAATAGCTACAAATGGTCTTTTGCTTGTAACATTTTCATCTCAGTTTTTAAGCAATCTATATATCTGGTTTTGCATAAATACAGAAGTGATTCTGCTCTGTTTACAAGACACAAACTTTCATTAAGGTTCAGTGGTGAACTCCTGGCAAAGAAATACCAGAAATCTAATCAAAACTGATTCAATATTTTTATTTCATACACTCTACATTAAAATAGAGTTTTTTTCTTAATTACACCTCTGGAATAAATTTAGATGCTGAGCTTTGTGGTTGCCATGGAAACTAAACCTAGCAGGATATCCCATCAGAGTTTCAATACAGAAGGCTATATACATGTACAGAAATGGTTAAGATTCCTGACGGCAGCACACCTGGACAAAATGAGAGATTAACAATAATAGTAAAACTGCTCCTGTTTCTGCCTACAACAGCGTACTGTGTATCATTGTTTATAATAAGCCGTGAAATATGAACACCATGTATACTGCGGCTTTACCTTCAACCCCTAGACTGCGACAGCTCTTCTTGTACCTTAAAAATGCAATATTTTGTCTCTTAAAATGTCTGAGTCGGGAACATCAGTTTCATTACTTCCTTAGACGAATTACCTGGTAAAGATCATATTTATTGTTATGTGTTGATTACGGAGATTGCATGCAGGTTCATGGGTATATATTCGTAAACTTGATGGCTTGTTACCATGAGACAAGAAAAGTGGAGATAATTTGTTCTGATTTTTGTTTGGCAGTTATAACAATGGGATCTCTATGCACTCTCAAAATCATTGGCACAACATTACTTGGAAATAGAAATATCAAAGGTTCCCTGGGTTGAAACAATTATCTTACAGTTGATAAAGGATTTTGAATATTATTAAACACTTTCTTTGAAATTTCAAAAGTAAAAATATCAATCAGAATGTATCCTAAATATAAGTAACATAAAATAAATCAGGATTATATAAAACAATGGATTTATACTATATGAAGTAAGTGGAGTGGTGTGACTTTTTTTTTAACTAGAATGGTTTGCAGCACTTGGTACTTATCTTTAATAGCCCAGTTCCATAAATTAGATGCATGATTAAATACCTTTCTAAATCTTTGACTGGGTCACCGTCTGTTGAAGTACAGAAGCACTGTTAGATACTTACACAAATAATTACTTTAGAGTAATGCTGTTATTGTCTGTACTACTTATTTGCTTGCTAATTTTGAAATTCTGTTACCCAAATTAAACTGAAAATACTTTTCTGTAGTAAATAGGCACAAGGGGATACAGATTTTCTTTGTAGAAAAAAAACAACTACAACATTTTGGCCTTGGCATTATTTTTTCAATTTTATATATTACCTAGTTTAGTAGATGGTGAAGCAAAGATGATGTAAAAAGACTGAACATTTTCATAAATTATGTTACTTTGACATACACTGAATCTTTTGAAGCTGATTGGAATTTCTTCTTCTTCTTCTTCTTCTTCCCTTGATGGAGTTGACTCAGTCTGAGTGATAATACTCCGGCAATTTGATCCTATGAATCTTCTTTGGATTATTGATTATTTCTTATCTTCTACACATGTAGTATCTTCCATTGCAGAATTGCTTACCAACAATGAATGTTTTGAAGTTAAGAGGAAAATTTCTTCATTGAATGCTTGTTCCCTATTACTATAACAGCTTCTTATCTTGAAAGAAACCAGACTTTTCCCAATTTTGGTCATACACCTGAGATCCAGTTATGCTGGAGTGATGCAAGTCTAAAATCCCTTCATTCTCATCCAAAACTTATGTTGTTGGTACTCATTGGAATTGTCTTGAAGAGACAATTCCAATGAGTACCCACAAAATAGGTTTTGATGAACAAAAATAAAATATCTTACTTGGGATATAAAATCACTCCCTATATCTGGTACTCTGTACATATAACAGAATACATTAACAAAATTACTGGATTTCTTGATAATTCAGGTGAAGAGAGATATACTTTTATCTTGTTTCTTAATAAGGTAATATTGCCCAGACAACACATATGTGTTATGTTGGGTTTACCTTTCTTAATGTAAAGTAATGTAATGTGAAGATTCTTTGCTTCTAATATTTTACTGAATTTTGAAGTTGCATATGAATAACTGTAATTTTTCTCAAAATTCAAAATGTAAATAGTTCCAAATTGCAAATTACAAGTCTAATCACTATGAATGCTAAGGACCCAACTTAAATCTTCAAACATATTGTATTCCTAAAAAGATATTTCAAAAGCACCGTAAACATGAGATGAAAACATGTTACTATATGATCTGTGAGAAAATGAGTATTGTGATCTTTCCCAAAAACTGACTGGTACTGAGCCCTTTCCACTTATAGGCAAAGTCTTTGCAAAATGCAATTGCTGGCTCTAAAACGGTTTTGTATCTATGATGCTATGTGGTATTTACTAACCACACATAGAAAGGCATACTGCTGGAAAAAATGTTAAAGTCCATTATTTGTAACATGAATAAAGAAATTACTTCCTAAATTCTTTTATGCAGTGTTCTGAAAAGAGTGTCACAGTGTGTTCGGAGAATTTCTAGACCAAATCATTCATTTATTCAAATAAGTTTATTTCCAAATGAATCATTCTAACTAAGCTTCAATGTACCATATTCATGCAACTTGTTTTAAAGAAGCTTTTAGAATATGCAGTGTCATTCCTTAAAAGTCATTATGATTTTGCTCCATATCAAACAATGAACACCAGTAAAACTTGGCCTATAGACCTTCTCTCATGTAAGCAACTTTGACCTCTTGATCTCTTATCCTAAAGAAATATCATTAAGTACCCTAATTTTGTTCACAAGACTAGATATTTATTCATATACAATAAAATGATGATGTAACACCCAGATCCAGTTAACATTTGGCCCCAATATGGTCGTATGGTATTTCCCCACTAGACCTTTCAGCTAATCAGGCCCACACTTCTCAAATACAACTATCATGACCACAAATTATATCATTCAAAACTCAGTACCATCTGGCCCAGTAGGGTGTTATATTTATCATTAAAAGAATCATGTTTATCATGAGTTATCAGTAGAACCAGTCACCAATATCTGGGAAATCCCTGGGAAACCCCCCATAGCTGAGTTATGATGCATGAGTGTTACATTGCCTGATTACAAATATAGCAATAGAGAGAGTACAGCCAGCACAGGTAAATGGATTGGGTTACACACATCTTCCAAGGGAGGTCACTCTAAGTGCATTATAGTAAGATGGGATCCTTTTCAGTTTGTAGATTCCTTTTCTGTGCCGTCTTGCCAAGGAATTCTAGCAATTATACTTCTCCATTGACCCAAAACTCATGAAATAAGCACTGACTTTTAAAAGTTTTTGCTAAGATGAAAAGAAAAGCCAAAAATATAAATTAATCTCATTAATTGAAGCACTTTTTAACAACAATTATGTTACAACTGAACAACTTTAAAGTCCCTATTCATTAGTAACCAGAATTGAATTAATTGTGACTTATTTAATGTAGTAAAATATTTGTTAATGACCATGAGGAGAAATGTCTGTTTATTTGATAAAATTAATATTATTTTCATCAAAAGGCTTAAATGAGGAAAACTTAGACCATATAAAGATGTTTGGTCCAAATTAACATTAGAAAACAATTATCACATAAGTATTATCAATGATTATCATGGTGCATACCCATAATTAGATAGCAGGGGGTAGGTCAGAGTTGAAGGGTTTGTGGGTAGGTGGGATGTGTATCGGTTGATACGCTGATGAAATATAATTAGCTCAGACAGTTATATGTATCTCATTGTTATAAGAAGGAAGCAAGCATGTCAATTCAGTCTCTTGTTTTTTTTTCATTGTTGTGTGATTATGTGTTGGAAGTGTACATGACCCATGAACTATTTCACCTTCTATTTGGACTTCTATACAGTGAAAGTGATTGACTTTGTTTGAGTGCATTTTTGTGTAAACACCAACCTTTCAGACTTTGTTGCTGGTTTTTGTTTTGATTTATTTTTTTGCTAAAACAAATTCTTTTTAAAACTCTCCCTGTTTAACCGATCAAATCTTTTAAGCAGGAGGAAATATAACAGAGCCTGTGCGTGTCATTTTCAACAATTTGAAATGTTCGTAAGATGCATACACTGAGAAGTGTAGGCAGCCACATACTGTAAATATAAAGTTACCTGATGGTCTACAAATTCTTTGAGACTCTATCTATCTACTAAACGCATAGTGAAGACTCTCGTCAGACTGTGCTGATGCACAGGCTGGCCATAGTCTTTGCTTTGTTCGTATCTGAAATTGATGGAAATCTCACTCATAGGCTCAATTAATTTTGTTGTTGACCCACAGTATAGGGTGGTGTGCCTGTTGATTTAAACAGGAGTAGGAAGTCGGAGTTTGAGTTTTCTATAATTGCTGTAACAAAGCAATGACTAGCATCATATTGGTCTTATGAGACAAACAGGAAAACATGGTTAGGTACATCTTCTGCAAAAAAAGACAATTGCAAAGTTAAGTGGCATAACCAAATACACCAATAAACTTCATCATTGTTACATTTAAGGTATTGGGCCTGTAATAGTTCCGAAACATTTTGGACCATATGTTCTTTCACAGAAGTAACAGAGGTTTCCTAATGAAAATCATTAGGAAACCTCGGTTAATACTGTTAAAGTTTATGACTTCTGAAACGTTGCGGAACTATTGTGGGTCCACTACCTTAATAACTGTGAATGAAAATTTGTATGCTCCAGTAAAACTTTGATTGCATCGTTATATTCAACAGAGACTCCTACAGCTACACTTCAAAACCAAGCGTCCCAAATATTTACTCTCATGACCTTTTTTTTCATTCTACCCCCCCTTTTTTTATGCATGATGGCACTGCATATTTCCAATTACCTTAGAAATCTAATATGGTGGATATAGCATTCCTTCCGTTGCCATGGGAGATTCAAAATGGAGGCAGAAAAACGTGTGTTGGGGAATTTCTAGTTTCATTTTGGACTTCAGACTTCCTAACATTGATTATGGATTTATTATAAATATTCCACAAAATTATGAATTAACTCATTTATTTAGAAAAAAGACATTATCATTACTCTAGGAGAATAATGTGTCAAAATGTGGATATTGAGTGAAAGTTTCTGTGACTGAAGTTCTGAAACTGTACTTACATAAGCCTTTAGCATGGATTATAGTATGAAATATTGTGGGAACAAAGTGATGGTACAACATTGAGTTAATGCTTCTGTTCTTGTGGGTATCTTCATTCCCGAAGGATATCACACATTTCTATGGAGTAGAATCTTAAACATATATACTGTGGAAAAGGACTTAGTAATACTATGGTAAGCATTCTTTAACAGTAAGTATGTTTAGTCACATTAAGAATTATTTTCAACTAATAATTAGTATATACTGAATTTTTAAGCAAAAGACCATGGCTTATATTTTGTTATCCATTCTAAATCAATAATCAAATATTTGGCTCAATCTGAGACATTTGTAAGTGCCTATAAACATATGGGGAGTTTCAACTATTTTGCAGTGGGCAATCAAAATTTAAATACTAACATGACCAATGACATGGCAGATAAAAACCTATCACCCCATCAGATTTCTTTTCTAAAGTTTCAGTTACAATGGAAGACAAATATAGGCCAATGACTTCAATATTAACAAAATCTTAGTTTTCACATGTTTATCTTTGCTAAAATTTTCTTAATAGATACAAGGAACTGATTTAAAAGGATATTTAGTCATCAAGTTGACACCGAAAGAAGATTGAAGATCATCTAGACGGAATGATGATACATAGCTGGTTGAAACTGGGTCAAATTATAAGATATTGGATTTGGTCCCCTTCAACCAGCTGTAGTTCGCATTCCTCCCGCCAGGTGGAGCCAGCCAGATAACATGGAGGGGGATAACCTCTGATGGAGAAATTCGACACCATGTGCACACTTCACTCATTACTAGAGCAGATGATTCTTATACAGATTTAACCCTTTACCACATACATATCTACAAACAGAAAAGATATTTTTGGTGGAAGAGAATTCCTGGAATTTCAGTTTCAATAGGCAAGTCATTTAAATAAGGGAAGATTCAATTTATTAGTAAATACATATTGCCAAGGAAATGTAAAAAGGGAGATCACCAGTGACTATTATGAAAGTTTTACTAGACATCTCATGAGCTTTGGCTACATGCTTGTATCATCATTTCACAGTATATGAAAACACATTATATGAAAAGGTGAAAAGAATGGAAAATTTAAATCATTTGGTTATAAAACCCATTTTCTCTTACTGAATAAGAAGGAAATGGAATCACTGTTATGAAGGATAACTTTGAAACTGCATGACCCTCCTGAACGGACAATCAACTTGAAAGAGAAGAGATCAGCCATCATGAAAGTTACAGTAAAAATAAAGTTAAAACTTCTTGCAAATATTTATTGAAACTACATCTTGGGAAATTGAAAGAAGAACAACATAGACAAAGTAAACAGCCCCAGACAACATTTATAATACTTGACAGTCATCAAGGATAAATGTGCAATCATGAATGCTCATACTGAATTGAAATGAATAAGAATAGATAAGAGCCTCTATGGCATTTCCCTCAACTTTACATGTTTACAGGCATGAAATTGAGCAGTGTAGACAACCTCACTATGCAATGAGAATATTTGCTTATTTGTTTATTTAAACATATTAATTTTACATTGATTGGGAAACAAGTTCTAACAACTTAGATTAATCACTCTTGATTCTGCTTCCTGGAAAATTCACCATGCCTTTACGCTGAATGTGTGGGCCAACGAAAGAACCAAGATTGATAGCGGCTCCATGGAATCAAACTCAGGACCTTTTGGTCAAAAGGCCGACGCTCTACCTCTAGACCACGAACACCACACCTGATGACCGAAGATGGGTAAGGACCTATCTATCTACAGAGCACCTAGTGGAGACTCTGACCAGAATGTGCTGGTACACAGGCTGGTCAAGATGTTAGCCTGTTTAACATTACCAATAGTATCATATTAGCATGAAAGGCAAACATTGAGCCGACACTGCATATTGCTTCTGTACAAAAAGCTTTGGCAGACAGAATAAACTAAAATCAGCCTGCACAGACATGCAGTCTGATTTTAGCCTATACTCCCTGCAATCTACTTAAGGTAGTGGACTCGTAATAGTTCTGCAACATTTCAGACCACATATTCTTTCACAATGATATCCGAGGTTTCCTAATGAAAATCATTAGGAAACCTTGGTTCACACTGTTAAAGTTCATTACTTCTGAGAAGATGCAAAACTATTACGGGTCCACTACATTAATAATTGTGGCAAAAACTTGAGCCATACAGGTTGAAATGTCTCAATAATTGGCAATTTGTTTGAAATAACTTTTTTTGTTTTGTATCAATCAGACGGAAAGACGAACTCCAAAGCTCCAGTTACTAACAATAATTTATCTCATTTTCTTGCAGAGGTTAACATGTACAAAAAATTTGATATGATCCCAGTCTTTACAGATATCTATCAATCTATTTGGTAAATAAGTTAAGGCTTATCTTTTTATTCCAGCTCATCATAGATATGTTCCTACATTGTTTCAGTGTTTTTGTCATTTTGAGAGTACAATATTTTCATATTCAAAACTAATTTTAATTTGTATTTTTATTTTTTAGGGAACTATTCTTGAAATGACTGATAACATACACATTTTAAACTCGTTAGTGAAAAAATACCATAAAAGCACTTTGTTATTATTAATCCTTTGCTGTTTATTCCCTGTTTTTTACGTGCCTGTTATTTTATAATCGAGAAAACATTGTGAACAAGAGGCCCAAGAGGGCCTGTATAGCTCCACTGGCTTTAACATCATTAGACTTGCGTTTAATGAATCTTTCTTTGAATGAAAACAACACTTTGAAATCTCTTAAGACCTATTTTATATTAATTAACTGGGTATGGCTCACATTACAACAAAATTCTCAAGTTTCATTGAAATCGGCCCAACCTTCATCAGGAGATGTAGTTCAAAGATTTCGGGCTCAAAATAAGCCACACCCTGACATGCCAATATTTATGGGCTAATTGATATTTCGCATACAATTTTTGAAAAAGGTCACAGAAGGAATAAGCCCAGTGATTCAGGAGAAGATGTCCTTCAAAGAATTCGGGCTCAAAATAAGACCCACCCTGCCACACCCATATTTATGGGCCAATCAAAATTTTGAGAGCAACTTTTGGAAAGGATCTCCCAAGGAACATTCTGGTAAAGTTTCATTGAAATCGGCCCAATGGTTCAGGAGGAAATGTCGTTCAAAGATTTCGGGCTCAAATAAGCCATGCCCTGCCACGCCCATATTTGGGGGCCAATCGAATTTCAGGAACAATTTCTAAAAAGGGTTACCCCAGAAACATTCTGGTAAAGTTTGGTTGAAATCGACCAAGTGGTTCAGGAGGAGATGTTGTTCAAAGATTTTGGGCTCAAAATAAGCCCCGCCCTGCCACGCCCATATTTATGGGCCAATCAAAATTTCTTCGACAATTTAAGTAAAGGGTCACGCAAGGACCATCCATGCCAAGTTTCATTGAAATTGGCCCAATGGCTTGGGAGGAGAAAATTTTTAAAGATTCTAAAGGGAAAAAATGCCATGCCCTGCCACGCCCATATTTGGGAGTCAATCAAAATTTCTTTAACAATTTTAGAAGAGGGTCACCCAAGGAACATTTCTACCAAGTTTCATCAAATTCCGCCCATTGGTTTGGGAGGAGAAGATGTTTAAAGAAAAAGTTAACGCACGCACCCATGGACGGACGAACGCACGACTGACACACCGCCATGACAATAGCTCGCTGGCCTTCGGCCAGTAGAGCTAAAAAAAAGAAATTGCTTCTGACATGCAATTTCTTCTTTTTCCACGCTATTTTCAACCCTACTGAATGGTTATTTTTCAAATTAAATCCACTTGAAATTTTAGTCTGCAAAACCTTCCAATTTGGACAGGTCTAGAATTTTGTAAATAGGAAAGGGTTAGGTGTTTACTTTTTTCAAATGGATCATACTATTTTTTCATGTACTTTCAGATGGAGTTGTTGTATAAACTATCTACGCAGTTGCATAAAAGCTCTAACCTATTGGACAGGCTCCAAGGATTCTCTGGAAAACTTCATATCAACACAGACAAAAATATATGAAATATTAAGATTGCTAATGATTTTGCATAGAACATACACCTCAACTTCCACGACCTGCTCTAAACTTTCAAATTGTGTTTTGTTCTGGAAAAATGTACCGTATTTTAAATTATCAACATAGGTATAACCTTAATACAACCCGGAATATTCCTGCTTGGGCAGGAGCTATAGATAAACATTGGACTGCACATATGTGCAGTCTGATGTTAGTCTACACCACCTGTTTCTCATTTTCAAACGAGAATTTTCAGTAGATTTAGTTTTTCACAAATAAAAATTGACCTACAGTTGGTACGTTCAGTGCTTTTTGCCCTCTGATTTTGATGAAAATTTTTAGCCAAAATTTATTGAGCATGAGAAGGGTTAAATTATAGTTTGATCTATAGCTAGTGACATAGCTTTTGTCCCAATGCTACCTAATTTCAAAAGTGTTCAATCAATTTGTATACATACATTCAGACTAAGTTTCAAGGCATTTGATCAGGAAATAAGGTGTCTAGCCTGCATACATGGCTTTTCCATGATTCGATCTAGTGACATTTTTTTACATACCCATCCATGAATCATTAATTGAGTTGTTTGATAATCATACCAACAAATATTCTGACCATGTTTTAAGTTTTTTGAGCTGAATGAAAACATGCAATCTTGAGTGTTTTCAAGGTAATCAAAAGATTTGACTTGTTACTTACTTTCTGACCCAATTTACAATCACAACAAACATTCTAACTAAGTTTCAAGACACTTGCGCAAAAAAGTAGCCTCAGAGAATGCACATGGCTTTTATAAGATTTGACCAAATAACTTAGATTTAAACCCCCACCTGACCCAATTCCAAACCTGTGCGAAAGATAAACATTTTTACCAATTTTCAAGATATCTAGTCCAAAATGGACCTATAATTTTAAACTTTTCCAAAATATTGTCAAGACAAACATTCTGACCAAGATTTTTTGTTTCAATATGCAACCTGTAGAGTGTGAACAAAGAAACTCTTAGATTTGACCCAATGACTACTAAGTTTATTAATCCTTGTGACCCTAAAAAGTAAAATTGTAGGAGATATGATGTAAACAAGAGGACCCTGAGGGCCCTAAATCGCTAACCTGATATTTAAAGTAAATTATCATTAAGACTCCTTTTCCTATGATATGGCATGAACCTTCCCATTTTCAACAGAGTTCATTCTTGTGACCTGGCAAACATTTTGACCAATGTTCATGAAGATTGGTCCATATTTGTGGCGTCTGGAGCTCTTACAAGAAAATTGTCATTAAGACCCCTTTTCCCTTGATATGGCACACATCCTTCCCATTTTCAAGAGTTCATCCTCATGACCTAACAAACATTCTGACAAAGTTTCATGATGATTTGACCATATTTATGGCTTCTAGAGTGTAAACAAGAAATTTGTCATTAAGGCCGTGGTATGGCATGGATCCTTTCCATTCTAGCATATTTACAAGGGACCATCCAAGGAATATTTCTGCCAAGTTTGGTTGATTTTGACTCTGTAGTTTAGGAGGAGGGTTTAATGATAAAGTTGACGCCGTGAGGGACAAACAGACAGACGGACAGATGGACAGACGGATTCCGGACATTGATAGATCACAATAGCTCCCTTGGGCACTTCGTGCTCAGGTGAGCTAAAAATTCTAACCAAATACCCCAAAATCATTGGCTCAGTGTGACAAAGTAGTAACTCCTTATAAACATATAGGGAGTTACTACTGTATCCCAATGAGCCATAAAAATGTGGCCTCTTGATTGTCTATAGAATGTTGACACATAACACACTAGGTACACTGAAGAAAGATAGCTGACTTTCAGCACTCTGCGTTCAGGTGAGGTGTAATGTATTTCTGCTTTTTCTATAGTTTTATGTAGAACATGATATGACATGAATTCAAAATCCCAAGATTGTACAGGGAAGGGTTATTACAGTATATCTCAAGGGGTCAGCACAACAGTATTGTAAGTGCCTATAAATATATAGGCACTTACAATAGTGTTGCACTGACCCCTAAATCTGTATAACATGGCTTCAAAAAGTCAAAGATAAATTCAGTTCATGCCATGCATGATGTATGTTTCAGTAGATATTTTTCAGCATTTTTTATCTAAGAGTGATAAAGTTTGATAAAGTTGTCAAACCAAGAGAAATTATGTAATTTATGAAAGATCTTTTAACATATTTACAAATAATTCACACATGTTCAGGAACATGTGAATTTATGTTGTAAATATTTAACAATTTTCTCAAATTCTTTTAGATAAATTTTGTTACATGAACTTATAATAGGACAAATTCCATCTTTGGCAAGCCCAGGGTTCTAGCTCCACTATGTTCCTTACGAACATTTGTAAGGAACAAAGTTGAGCTAGAACCCTTGGCTTGCAAAGATGGACAAATTTAGACAAAATAATGAATAAGGGCACCACATACAAGTTGGCGTTTTTCGCCATACAAGTGTCAATGCTTGGCTGTTCAGAGCAAAATCGTTTGAAAAGAAGAAAAATTCTGTTAAACATATTTCCTCTTTTTCTCCAACAATGTTTTTCACCCTCAAAGACAAGCATCCTCTGATTTTTCTTGTAAAAACCAATTTCTCCTTTTCACAAATTATTTTCTAAGCTATATCGAAATGGTTTATATATTGCATTTTGAAAATTCATTCACAATCTCTTATTTTTGACCAGTCTGAAATTTTGTTGTCAAGAAAACCTGAATACATTTCCCCAAATTTTGAGAAAAATTTATGAGCAAAAGCTTGTTTCACAACTCTAAAATCTAAAGGTTCTTTTAAGGAAAAAAAACCTATAAAGGAACATATTAGAGCAAGAATCCTTGGCTTGCGAAGATGCACAAATTCAGACAAAATATTGAATAAGAGCACCACATACAAGTGTCAATGCTTGGCTGTTAAGAGCTCTATAGTGGATAATGGACAAAAACATGTAGAGTTTTCTCCCTTGACAGTATATGTTGCTCTTTCAATAGTGAACTAATATTCCAAGTTGTATAGCATGGTTATTCAATATTACCTTTTGATTTAAGACACCCCTTTATCAGACAATTCTTGTTCAAATAAGACAATGGGAAGGGCAAACAGTGAAGATTCATATCAAAATGTTCTGATTCTACTATGTTTTTTCTATTTCTATGTTTCAGCAGAGACTGCAGTCTGACGACCCTTGTTAGTTTATTGTGAGCATATTTTTCGATATATTTTTCGATTGTTTCAATTGAACTTTATGTAATGATGATTAAATTAATACCTGATAATATTACTAGTCAGTTTTCGATGGTAGTTGCAATTTTTTTCTCCTTTTGTTGGAGTATTTTCAGATTCTATCTTTATCCCTTAGACAAAAGCAATCAACCATTTTGAAGGATTGAGGTAGTATAGATTTTCAAATCATTGTTTGAAAAGAAGAAAAATTCTGGTAACCAGATTTCCTCTTTTTCTCCAACAATGTTTTTCATACTCAAAGACAAGCATTTCTGATAGCACAGAAGCATTATCAGATGAGTCTAAATGTTGCTTAGTCTGTTATTTCTTGCTAACATGTTCTTGTTTGTCTGGAATTTTATTTCATCAGCAGTAAAAATAGACAAGGATCAGCCTGCCTATAGATACTGCCTGATCTTTGCCTACACCAAAATTGACAAAGTATTTAACCTTGTAGTCTAGCAATTCACTACCCCTTATCCTGCTGAATTTAAATTTTGTTTTGAACATAAGCCCCATTTCTAGGACATTTCAACTAGCCTTGCTCAAGTTTTCTACAAAATTTATTCAGAAAGAACATAGTTTACACTATCATACTGCATGTCTGTGCAGGCGGATTTAAGTCCATGCTATCTGCCAAAGCTTTGAAAGGAGCAGAAATAAGCTGAAGGATTTAATGAAGGGTTTAAGGGTTTGCTACTATCAGAAGGGAGCAGGAACTCACTGTTCATTAATGAGCTTCAGATGGGCCACAATCAGATACTGATACAAAGACCCCTACAGAGACCATCCCCCTTTCTCCTGAAAGGAGCTCAATATTAGAGCTGCAGATAGAGGGGGTATTTTGGATTTTAGATCAAAGTATTTCAATAGTTTTATCAAAACCCCTTTATATCACAAATCCCATATTGTTGGTACTCATTTGAATTGTCTCATTGAGACGATTCAAATGAGTACCCATAACATAGGGTTTCATTGAGAAATAAAGAATTTAGACTGGCTTTACCCTCTCTTATCTGGACCTCTGCAATATTAGTCATGAGGAACAGCATTGAGGGTAGCTAGCATTATTATCAACATGTGTGCCTACATATCTTGAATAACGCTTTCATGTCTTTGTCAAGCTATGAATCCTGAACAATTACAACAATGAGCTTAAACGATAAGTCATCCTACCACAAAAACACTAAACGAGTAACATATGCCAACTAAGCCAAGAGATTAGCAAAACCTTTGGGATTCCATGAGACTACTCTTTAACAACTCATACATTTACTATTTTCATATTTTGTAAATGCTTGTGCATAAGAAAAGAAAGATTAAGAAAATATTATCCCCCCCCACACACACACACCTCCCTTTGATGGCATTAAATGTTGAGAATGACACATATGTGCAGGCTGATGTTAGTCTACACCACCTATTTCTCACTTTCAAACCAGAATTATTAAGAGATTTTGTTTTTCAAATAAAAATTGACCTAAAGTAAAACTGTTGGTACTTTCAGTGCTTTTTGCCCTTTGATTTTGATGAGAATTTTTAGCCAAAATTTATTCAGCATGACAAGGGTTAATATAAGATGATGGAAACAATCAGCCCTCCCTAACAGATTTTACTGATTTATTCTACTTATTGCAGTGTTTGAAGTGAAGCCCCCCAACACAACATCAAACAAATGCACATCTGCCAAAGATTAATAAGCTTCTATCAATGATTATATGCTTGCTTTATTCCATTACCACAAAATCTCACATACTGATGCTCTACAGATATATGGACTTAGAAAACAATATGTGAACAAGAGCTTCGCAGAGCGGCGCATATACCCCCGATGGGACTTGTCAGTAACGCGAGCTTAAATGATAGCTAAAAATATTTCAAACAGACAGACAATTGTTCACAAATTGTTTTCTAAGCTTGAAATAACTGCTTCACATAATGCGTTTTGAAATGTCATGGGCAACCTCTCATTTTAGATCAGACTTAAATTTCATTGTCAAGAAAACCTGTACACATATACACAGTTCCCAAAATTTTGTGAAACTATTGGAAACAAAAGGTTGTTTTCACAACTCTACAGTACAAAGGTTCTTTAATATAAACGATGTAAGGTAAAGAAAGTGGTCTGTTGAAAATTTTACCATTTATCAGCATTTTGGAAACATTGTGGAAAAAGAGGAAATATTTCTATTTTTCTCCTATACTAATTTTTATTTCTACCCCCTTATATGTGTGAAATTCAATTTGCATTTACTATATTCTGATATCTTTTTTTCCCGAATTCAAAGTTACTAAGAAAATAACTACCATACGCACAAGAAGCATGTGTGGAGAAAATAAGTTCAATTTCAATATTCATAGATCATTTTAAGTAACCAAAACCTTTTTTAAATTTCCATTTTTGGATGTTAATACAGTAGATATCTACTAAGCCCTGACTAGAGCCCTTTCAATCACATGATGTGTAATGTGGAATGACTTTTATTTGCATATTATTTCCTAAAACTTAGAAACTCTCACGAAGGGTTCACAGGAAGAGGATACAGGGTTAAATGCTCAAATCTAATTCCACAATCTAAATTTCTTATCGCTTGTTTCAGAGTAAATTCTGCTACAAAAAATTAAATAAAAGTTTTCCCCTCAAGTACCCCTTTACAGAAAGAATCATGTGTTTTCCAGATATATCCTTGTCTTACAGCGGAAATCTTTACAGACATTTCACCCTTCATCTCAACAACTGCAAAGAAATATTCTCCCCAACTTTATTCAAAAAAAAAAGTAAAAGATTGAAGTTAAAAGAGACTTCAAATTTAATCTGCCTTTATAATATTGAGTACAATAAAAGAAGATAAAGACCCCTTTTATTATGAAAACCAAAGAAAGAACCTTAAATCATCATCAACAAATGCTGTTCTTACTTTTCCAGCCAAGTCAATTTATGTAAGTTTGCCATAGTAAGAAATCATTATCAGGTTCCTAAGTAGCTTAAAGTTGATTTGGCAAAGAGAAGACTCTCATGAGAGTCCCTTGGACCTTTAGGGTATCAACTTAAGAAAGAGGTTCAAATATAGCAATCCCTTTCTTCACCTATAACCAATGAATAGCTCTAAATTAAGATTAAAATAAGATCACTGCCTGAAAAAAAATAGTCTACTTCTAAAATAGAGACTCACAAATTCAGTGAGAAAGGACCCCTATAATCCCAATTATTGATTCCTTGGACCCTGTTTTATTGATGTCAGACTTAAAGCCTGATTTTACTAGTTATATTTTTTTCTTCCCTACACCAACACAAAAATGTGTTTCAAACCATGACTTAGACCAGTTTAAGGGTGAGTAGGATAGGCCTGGGCTTTTTTTTCACCCACACAGAAGTTAAAACATATGCTTCCTATCGCTTCATGTTCAATTAGGGGTAAATGTCAATTAAGTTGAAAGGTTACTGGACTAGAACAGATGCTGTAAACATTAGAAAAGTTTTAATGCCCTATCCTAAGGATTCATGTAGTAAGTAGTACAGATTTCTGTCCTCGGAATGCGATGCTATTTTTGGACTCGTCGCATCCAAATAATATGTAACATTCAAAATTGAGACTAAGGATTCATGATAATCTAAAAGCTAGTGAATTTTCTTTGACCTCTTCGCCTGCTGAATGTTAACTTAGGTTTCAAAGAAATTGTCAATATTTGGTAATATCAACCAGGCCGGCTTCAATTTTGCCACTATATTTAAGTAGAAAGCAGGCAATATAGGCTAACATCTGACTGCACATCTGTGCAGGCTGATGTTGGTTCACACTGTCTGTCAAAGCCTTCAGTACAGAAGGAATTTGCTGTGAACAACTTGGAAAGGTTAACTGATTGTTAGCTTACACGAGTGTTTATAAATTCAAAGAATTATAGTTAATCCATAGAGATACCTAATTTACAAAGAATCTTTCTTAACTTGGTCTAGTGTTATAAAGTTGGTTTAAACCTATCTATTTCACATCGATTGGGAAAAGTTCTTACAACTTCAGCTCCCAGGAGGCCGACGCTCTACCTTTAGACCATGGATACCACCATTATAAAGTTGACACATTTCATGCAAATAAAAGCTCTTCAATATAGTTTAATTATAAAACTTGGCTAAGAAAGGCGTTTCATGAGTCATAATAGCAAGTTTCAACTTAAATTCAAAGGGAGATAACTCAACCAACATTTAAGGATGGTAAACCTCAAGTGTTACCCACCTTTTATCTACAGTACACTTCCAATGCTTTGAACTTAATATATATGTCTGAATTACATCAGGCAATTTGAGAGGTTAGCTATTGCAAGTTCCTACATATTCACAGGTATTTACAACATTTTTAACTTGCCCTTTGATTTTCTAATAATGAACATTTCAGTTCAAGGTGAAATAAGATGCCAATTAGGAGAAACTGATCATTTAAATATAGCTCTAGAGAAGGGGTTACACCAGCCTACATGTTATTTCTTAATAAAAGCTAGTGGTTTAGGTACTTGTTTGAATAATCTTGGTGTGAACCACTATACACATCAAAGGGTTTGATTGTGTGAGACTTGTTGAACAGTTTTAACTTAATTCAAATTGCCTCCTTTTTTCATAATATTTGTTGAAGTACAAAAGAGATTATTTATCAGTCTATGTATATAAGGTATATAAACTCTTCATACTTGCATACTTCAAACTTCAATACATTACATGTCCAATAAATAAATGTGAGAACCTTGCTACTTAAACATATGTAACCATTCAAAATTCAAAGAGTTCAAATGGAAATAATTCAGCAACACAGTAAATTTGAAAATTCAAAACACCTTTGGTATACGAGTGTATGTATGGAGCTGTAGGACTCTGCTTTATTATTCACCTGGCAGGCATGGCTTAGCCATAACTTAATTTGGCAAGGTTACATTCCAATATTTGGGGTATTTTCAAAAGATAGTGCCGCAACTATCATTAACACACGTAAATAACTGTATTGTAAAATGAATATGGTTAGGATGCTAAGCAAACACGAACACATTTTATTGTTGAGTTACCAAAACCTCTTAACTTCAGCTTGTCCAAGCTGAAGTTCTAAGCTATTTGCTACCCAACAATTTAATGTACAAAGAAATAAATGTCAATGATCAATCAAAAAAGCTAACTTACCCTTAACCTTAATTATTATAGACAGTCTTATTCCAGTATATCACTCTAAGAGCATTTTAGCACTTTCAGGAGTATACATAAAAGTATCTTAAAATACACACACATTTCATCATGCAAAATAGGGACTATCTGGGTGGTGGTAAAGGTATTGATTATGTCTGGCTGTGTATTGAATGACAAGTTTAAAACTTTCAGAATTTTGTTTAAATTCTAAATCTCAAATGCTCTTTCTAATACACTATATCTTCTTCTTTACACAGTAAATCTGGTTCAACAAAGGTAGAGCTATCCCTTTTTCAAGGATTTGTATTCATATTCATAGGAAGTTAATTTTTCCATGGTGGGTCGCAAATTTGTGAAATCCAACCAAGTCCATGTCAATTCATATTAACTCTTTTATAATTAAAGGACACTGCTGTAAGGAAGTCAATTTCCCAAAAACATATTTCTATCAGTCACTTTAAGAAATGGGTAACAATTCTTTTTCTAGAGATTGAAATTTAAAATTTGACGTCACAGTACTGAAAAGGTTGTGCAGGGAATCTCGACCTTTAAAAATGGGCTATCAAATTACGTTTTTCTATCATACATTCTCTTTTCTTCTATAGCCAAAAGCCATCTTAGATATCCTTGTCTTACACATGTGTAAGATCAAATTCTAAATGCCGTCATCATAAAGAGGTCATACAACACCACATTTTCATGGTATTTCTGTCCCCCAAGCTTTCAAAATGTACATAAAAATTGTAAGTGTGAGAAAAAGAAATCTTTTACTCCATCTTATTTTAGACAATCTAACCTCGTCCAGAATAGAAAAGTTATCGAACTTGCCACTGCTCGCTTTAAAACATTTCAATTCTCCACTTGGTTAATATCAGCTTACCTCAAACAAAATCTCAAGACAGATCCTATATATATTTAGGAACTTACAACCTTTCAGCACTGGAAGGTCAAATGGATATTGAGGTTAGTATGTTTGGCTAGTAAATAACTGTACACTGCACTCCTCACACTACACTAGCTCTTACCTGGGATTTCCCCGGAGTGCTGCATGGTGGAGAGCGTTAAACCCATTGTTGTTGGTAACAGT
The DNA here is from genome assembly GCA_948146395.1 of Fragum whitleyi. Classification (NCBI taxonomy): domain Eukaryota; kingdom Metazoa; phylum Mollusca; class Bivalvia; order Cardiida; family Cardiidae; genus Fragum; species Fragum whitleyi. The sequence continues at coordinate 25,287,294 of OX411548.1, read as the reverse complement.
CATATCTGCATGGTATTCTAATAGCAAGGATATCATGTCATCTCGTTTTTTACTGATAGCATCGTGAAGTGGTGTGTCGCCTTCTGAATCCTGCATTTACATAGCAGATTATTGTTTGCCCTGATGTGAAATCAATTAATCTTTCATTGAGTGAACAACAAAAGCTTTTGTTGTTCACTCAATGAAGGATTTATCAATTTTACATGAAAAACAAAGGATTGGTATATTTTTTAATGCAAACATGAGGGAAAACTGTGAAACTCTTAGGAAATATTTACTTAAATTGTGAAATTTTGAAAATGAATGGTCACATCAGCATGGTATGCTTATAACAACAATATCATGGTCATGTTGGTTTTTACTTATAGAATTGTGAAGTGGTGTTGCACTCAAAAGGCTGCATTACTAGCATCTTTTGCCTCAAAGTTTTTATCCCCTTTATTACAAAATCAAATCTTACCTTAGAAGTAATATGAGCCTTTAAGTATCATTTCAAACAATTTAAGATGTGCTCCAGGCACAAACATTGAGCAGCCAAAACAGGCTCCCACTGCAACAAGAATATTTGCCGAATACCTGACGAGGGTTCATTTATAAACTCTTGTCTGACTTTGGAGATGCACAGGTCGGCAGGAAGCTATTCAATGCGTACATGTCAAATTGTTGGAAATATCCAACATAGGCTCATAACAATAACATAAACTAAATGATCAGTTTTCTGATGCAAATATTCCAAATATTCATGCTTCCTGTATATGATAATGAAAATTTGACAAAGGAAGCCACAATTTTTAAAATCACAAAATATGACCTAATCTAGACAAACAATTTAATTGACAGGCATATAGAAAGACTGGCAAATCTGAAGGTGAGATGGTGGTAATCATAAATAAATATGTTATCCATTTAGTCAAAAACCACTTACTTGAAAGAGTGTAAATTTTCAAGTCTGGAGAGAAAGGGAAGACTGACATGGGTAAAAATTTGTTCAAGTCTTACAGATTTTCAAAATCTACCACAATAATTCTATCTTGCTAAGTAATCTCAAGTTGAATTCTGCTTTACGGGATATACTTTTTTGAAAAAAAAAATCTACCTACTTTCTGGATGGTTCCTTTTCACTTGAATTGCCATAAATATATCAATGTAGGTTCTGTACTTTCTCAGGAATCTTTTGGTGTTTACTTCTATGGCAATGTTACAATCAAAGGGAGATAATTCCAAAATTAAATCCCATCATACTTACCTGTAAGCTAGGATGACATCCTATTTCTAGTAACGCTTTCACCACGCCAATGTGACCCTTGTTGACTCCAATATGTAGGGGTGTTTGTCGCCGTTTGTTACGAGCATTGAGATCTGCTCCTCCACGATGAAGAATTTCAATCACTGCTGGCTCGTCACCAAACGCAGCATGATGGACAGCTCTGTCACCATCTTTATCCTGTAGATAATTTATAAATTTCGTGTATTAGTCCCTATTTATTGGTGGGAAAATATTGTTGGAGAATAAGAAATTGCTTGCAACAAGCAATTTCTTCTTTTCTAACAATATTTACTACTCCAAAGGATTTGTTTAATTTTAAATTGCAAACAGTTACAACAGTTGTTTCTATCTTCTTTCAATTTGATCAGTTTAAAATTTCATAAAGAGGCAGAGTTAAAGTCTGCTTTAATTCATTGTTCAGTAGCACATGTATCTCATTTTTGTTACATACCTGGGTATCAATGGTACAAGGATGAACCTATGTATGTCAAGAATATTGCCAAGTGATCTACAATATACTCAGATTTAATCGCTATGGCTATCAACTTATCAGTCCACTAACTTAAGCAGGACCCTACTTATTTCAAGATATATAGATTAAAGTGAAGAAAACATATCCATCCTGCTAATTATTACAATCTTTTAAACACTACTTGAATTCACTTGAAGCTAAAGTCTAAAATAGGATGCGAGTTCTAGATATTGACAAACTTTGTTTATCTATTAGTTTACAAAGACCACACTTTTTTTACCAAACAGAGTACAGTCAATATTGCTCGAGCGACCACGTCTATTAAGCGACCGATTTTATTAAGCGACCACGATAAAAAGTCCCTGCACCGTAAGCAAAATCTCTGAAAAAGAGGATTTTCTTAACGAAAAATTGGTTATTGTTGAATCTTATGTTGTTGGAACCTATCAGAATCGTCTCAATAAGACGATTCCAATGGGTTTAAACATCATAGGATTCAGTATGACTTGACCGACAATCTATGAATGCTATCAAAATGAACCGTCACATTTATTATAATATTTTGTATTAAGCGACCATTCCCGTAAACGACCGCTTTTTGGTGATCCCTTAAGTGGTCGCTTAACACAAGTTTTACTGTATGTTTAAGAAAGCAGAAAAGGATCAGTCTGCTTGTAAATTTAATTACTTTTCTGCTCATAAATAGTCTGATTTGGAGCTGCACAACTCTTCTGTCATTTCAGAAAACTTCAATACCAAAAAAGTGTAAGAAGGTTTATTCTTTTGATTATATATTGCTAAAATTATGATAAAAACACAATTATATTTGTGACCTGTCATGCAAATAGGGGACATCTGGGAAGTGCAAAAAAGTTTCAACCCTAGTCAGTCTGCGCAGTTTGACTAGGGTTGAAACTTTTTGCAACATGCTCATTTCTGAACCTAGAATGATCAATCTACCTTCCAGTGAAAGAAATTGAGAAATGTGACGTCTGGATGACCCTTGCTGGTTCAAATCTCTTTTTCAATATTTTGTTTAACAGAATTCCAGAATGGTCCCTTTTAGTGTGACGGGTCACATTTATTTGATATCCTACCTCGACTTCCATATCTAGGTCATATTTCATGAGAGCTTTAATCACATCTACATGGCCATTCTGTGAGGCTGCTTGTAAGGCAGTATGACCAGCAAATATACCATTTACCTAGTGTCAAAACAACAAGGTACACAAATATTGTTCTATCATGTCATAGGAAAAATTTAAAACAATCCACAGAAGTTACAAATACAGCAATTACAGCAGTATTCAAAATTACTTGGTAAATACATAACTGCAGATAGAGTGATTGAATGTAAATAAACAAGTCGTTGCTGATACCAACTAGAATCATCTAGAAAATTCAAGGCCCATGATTGTAAAAAAAATTCCTTACAACTGAGAATTTGCACCCAAGTTGTACAAAAATATAGCAAACAGCAATTTACCAATATGATCTTTTATTTACATGCAGGTACATGAGAATTTCAGCAAGAATTCAGCTTTAATATCAAGTTAAGTTCTCAGCTGAGTATGATTTTTTATATAAATGCAGGTTTTGTTCACTTCTAATACTTGTAAAAAGGGCTTGGCTGAGAATATCAATTTAACAATTGCATTCAACCTCCAGTATGTGACCTCTAACCTGATGAGGAATAACAGGGCTTGAATTTGACCCTTAAACCAGTGTTGACCCTAAAATCTGAAAATATTCTATTTTGAGCCATAAAACTTTCAGTTTGGGGATGAATTTTCAGTAATGCATTATGAAACTGTAGCAAATTGCAAATGCTTTAGAATTAATTGTTTACTACTTACATTGACTTCAGCATTTGGTCGTGACAAAATCTCATCTACTTTAGTGGCATCTCCATTAGCAGCCGCCTTAACTAGTTCTTCATTAACATCACCAGAGACATGGGTTTCAAATAACTTCTTTAGTAATGCACTAAGTCTCTCTGTCAACAAATTAGATAAAGATGAATCAAAGTTTGATTATTTTCAAATAAAATTTCATACGGCTCAAAACTGAAGCAGATTATAAAAACATTTATCAGAAAATTGAAAAGAGAAATTAACTATCTTTGCAGCTGAAAGCATTGAGAAACATGTTCTGGAGATGGTTTTCTGTGAACAATATAGCATGGTGTAGGTACTGTAATTTCACATAAACTGGTTGACACACAATTTAATGCGTAACAATCTTGTTTAACAATGTAGATAATAAAGCTGGAATGTAATTCCTAACATAATGCTAATGATCAAACATACTTTAAATGGGTGTTTACTAGTAGTGATCTATTATCAATTCAATTACCATTTGAGAATTAAATAATTTAAATTCATCCAAAGAAACAAGCTTTCTTTGTGAAACACAAATACCCTTTAAAACAGCAAATTGTTTCAAAAATTCAACCTTGACAAATGACCTTGTCACATGTCCTTGGTACCAGCATATGTGTATCATTCATAACTATCATCATTCCAAATATGTACTTTGTATCTCGAATCGGCTTGTAGTAATTGGCAATGTAAAGTTTGTTGGTTAAGTTTTGCAGATAGACAGACAGACACACAAACAGAAAACGGAAAAACAATATGTCAACCAATGTTATAGATGCAGGGGCATAAAGATTTGAGGTATCTCAGAAATGTGTTTTTTTCAACCCTTATGATTCCGAATACTGAGGCAGGTTAATCAAGGTAATAGAACCGTAATAGTTCTGCAACATTTTGTAACTCACAATCTTTCACAATGCTGATCGAGGTTTCCTAATGAAGATCATTTGGAAACCTTGGATAACACTGTTAAATTTCATTACTTCCAAAATGTTGTGGATCTATTACGGATCTACTACCTGAATCGCATTAATTATTACATCAAAATCTCTGTTGATATGCTGTGTTCCCTTTGTGCATAAAATAACTTCATTGTGAAAGAATAAATCATTTTTAGACAACCAAACCATGTAAATACAAATGTTATGGTTGGCCCTGGACATTATGTGAAAACTTACCACCAGAAGAGTTGCCGATGGCTGTTCCGTCTGATGATGCCACTTTAGTAACGGCTGACGGATTGTAGGTCCAGGACGTACCACACACTTCCACCTTCAGATCATTGTCGTGATAGACTTGTTGTATTCTACCTATCTTACCCAATGTCTACAGTAGAAAATTTGATACAAAATATCAAATACTGTATAAGATTTTGAAAGGTCAAGAATCCAACTTTAAACTGGACATATAATTAAGCCTTTTTTCTAGAAAGTTAATATTAATTTTCATATGCATAGGCATACTCTTAGCAAGATAAGTGCTTGAGTTTGAATAAGAAGGTTTAAGATTCGGACATTTAGTCTGATTGATGAGACACATTCTAAGGCTGATATTTGATGGTCACTGTAATATTACCTTAGATGTGTTCATTAGAAGAAAATTCCTAAGATTCTAATTGTGATTTTTAAGATAAAACATTCTTTAGGACAACGTTTTTAAGCCAATAATTTATAATCTTAAAAATTCTAAATGAGGAAATGAAGCTTGCTAGGCCTTGGCCGAAAAAGATTATTCTTGCCAACTTCAAATGTTTTCACCTCTAATATTGAAAATCGTTTTTTGGGATGTCTTATAATTTCATTTGGCGGGATAATTTCATCTTTCTTTAACAAATGAAATCTATTACTGTTTTTTGGTCAAATGACAAATTATAATCTGCTCCTTTTCAATTGCAAGGAAGTTTTTGGTGATAAAACAAGAAAAGAATTATGTAAAATTCACTAACAAAATGACCTATAGGTAATGTGGCCTCTACCCATTCCCCATGTCCTCTCAGTAACACTTTGATTCTCTATGTCACTACAGATCTCTAAGAGGTCACTTACAATAAACATTTCCAACTTTTTCCTATATGTGCAAAGTTAAGACTCAAATCAGATTGTGCATCCGCACAGTCTGATTTGAGTCTTCACTCTGCATTTGATAGATAGCTACAGCATTATTTTTTCTCTTCAATATCATGGACAATTGTCAATGCTTCTTGTATGTCCATACCATTCAATCTCAGTCCATCATGCAAACATTAAATTGTTAAAAATGTCACACACAGACACAATGACTTACAGGTAACATGGCCTCTGCCCATTCCCCATGTCCTCTCTGCAACACTTTGATTCTTTCTACATCACTACAGATCTGTACGAGGTCACCGACAGTAAACTGTGGTGTAGATGAGGAACCTGCAGCCGCGCTGGATGTACCAGTCTCACTTGCTCCAGAACTACTCGGTGTTGTGACTTTGGTGAGGACAGCTGGGTTGAAGGTCCACCTGTAGATTGACAAGTATAAGTTCATAATATATATTAATCATATTACTGTCATATCCTAGGAATCTTTTTTGGCTTATTTGTATGATAATGTTACAGTCAAAGAGAGGTATGATGAGTAGACTTATGGTTCTAGTGTAATGCACTTCTCCTCAATGAGAAATATATCTACCTGTGAAGTTTCATGATGCTAGCTAGCTAGCTTTATGAGATATGCTCAATACAAAATAATGACAGACCGAGGGACGGACAAGTGCAAAGCTATATACCCCCTCTTCGAAGGGGGGCATAATCATAACTCATAACTTTGGTATGCAGTGCTTTCAGCACTTTGATTTTAATGCAGTTTAGAAAGGTTTTTTTTTATTTACCATGATATGGGTTAAATAAGAAATACTTTTTTTACCTATTTCCGCTTGGATATGAGACTACAATATCATGGTCTTCATCTATACCAACTACAGTACCAGTCTGGCCTAAACACTGAAACATATAGAGAATTTGTAATATGGTCAAAATGAAGAAAAGTAACAGCTATTGTAAATTTAATAAGCAGAATTGGCCAGATTATACCTTGGTTTATTTGACCCGAATTCGGCCTGTGTGGAAAAAATGATTAAACAACATTTACCAAAATATTTTTTTAATAAACAAAAAAATATATATTACATTCAATACCCTTTGTTATTCATCCCTATGAAAGCATGTACAAAGTGGAGTAGGAATAATTAGATTTTTATTCATCTAAATAGCAGGGATCAGATTCGGGTCAATAAAACAACACTATATAAACCTTTAATCATATATTTCTCCAGGAAAAAAATTCTATCATGTAGCAAGGGAAGCAATTCTCCTTGAATTATCATCTGCAACCTCTTTCAAGTTGGAACAGACTAATTAATCCCAAAGTGAACATAAAGCCACTTAAGTCTATTTGCTCTCTAATTATATAACAGTCCTTAAACAGCAGTAAAAAATGCATATCAGATGATGAATTGTTTACACAATAAAATTAAGAAATGATAAATTTGAGTGTAACTAATGATTTATCTAAGTGAATGAAATGTTGTCCTACTTCAAACATCCCATCTGCCCAACCTCCGTGACCGTGTTGTAATGACTGGACAATCTCAAAGTCTAGATCGACATTCACCTGGTCACCAATAGCTAAACCACCTGGACCAGACCTAGAACCTGGACCTTGTTCACCTAAAAAAAATTACTCATTCCTTTATACACAGAGTCATTAGAGGTGAATAACAAGAATATTTCTGAAATCTAATCCACAATATTCCATTATTACAAGTCTAATCCATATCGGGGTGTCAGTACAATACTATTGTAAGTGCCTATATATGCACTAACAATAGTATTGTACTGACCCCTTGATATACAATCCCATTACAATGGTTCACAAATGAAAAGAAAAACTTATATGCAATGAGCTTTAGGAGATCAAGTCTAGTGCACCTGAGAGTAAGACAGTAATTGCACTTTGTTTAATATTGTTTTGAAAATATCAAAATTCCACACAAAAATTGTATATATGCAGAAATCTATCATTTCTAAAGCTTGACAAAATCCTTTGTGTTTTTTTTTTTTTCGAAAAAGGAGGATGACCTGACCTTAGATCTATCTTATTTCTTTTTTTTTTTAAAAAAAAACACTTTTACTCATGATGGAAAGCCATTACACCAAAAAAGTTGAAAAATCAATCTTTTTTTTTAAAGAGCACCACTGTGGACTACCTCAACCATGGAACCCTAAGCCTTTAAAAAATTCTATTTAAAGTAGCACATCTTCTCATCATAGATAATGAATATGTGACCCATCACGCGAAAAGTGACCATCTGGGAATTATCTTAAATAAATATTTGAAAGAGAGATTGGTTCTATACAGGCCCACAAGAGGTCACATTTCAAAAATTAATTCACAGAATGCTAGAATGAACATTCTAGATTCAGAAAATTAGCTAAAAGCAAAAAGTTTCAACCCAAGTCAGTCTGCGCAGTCCGCACAGTCTGACTAGGTTAGACACTTTACACACTACCAAGATGGTCCCTTTTCATGTGACGGGTCACATATGCTAAATTATTTCTAACTCAATCTATAAATGTTTGAGACAAATTTATCCTTATCAAAACGTTAAAGAAAAGTTTACCCAGTAATGGCAGATGATCCCTGTATACAGTTCCTCCTTTAGCATCAGTGACAACTTTCAGATCAGCCTAAAATTAAAAAGAAACATGAATCTGTTACATTTCTGTCAATTTCAGATTTCATTGTGGCTTTGACATTTGTAGACTTAAATAGGAATTAAACTTGGATAAATCTACTCAAAGAGACATAGACTGGAGAAAATTAATTATTAAAACTATACTTGTCACAATCAGACTAATACCCCTCAACAGCAACAGTGCTTGTCCAAACAAATTATTTTGATCTAAGAGTTGCAGCAAAGACAACTGATATTTTCATAGAAAGGCCATTATTCTATCAAAAGTCAATGGGCTGTAACCAAATTAGGACATGCACATGTCTGCTTGATACTGATCACATCTATAAAGTTTCAAGTGAAATCTGTTAATCATTTGGTGAGGAATTGAGTGGACATAATAATGCTACAGATGGTTGGACTGCCCAACAAGCTGACTCTTATATACACCCAAAACATATTTTGGGGGGATATTTTAATAAGCATCATCTTTAAATTAAATTACACAACTTCCTTTAAATCTTACTAGCCAACACTTGCTCTTCAGGAAAAAAAAATATTGATGCTAATATAATATTTTGAAGGTAAGCTAATATTTATTGATATTTTTAAGGACTAACTACCTTCCTACCTTGTGAAAATTGTTCCTCTTACATTTAGTGCAGAGGTGCAAGTGTAAGCATAAAATTTTTCAGAATCTTAAGATTTTTAATCAGGATATACTACGCTGCATCATAGAATATCAACTGAATTACATGAGATATATATAATACATACTTAGTGTATTATATGAAAAACAAGAGCTGTCACTGTAAGATGACAATGCCCCCGACACCGCTTTGATTTTAAATTATGGCCAATCTATGTTGAAGGTCAAGGTCATCCAGGGGTCAAGGTCACCAAAGTATGTGCCTACAGAAAGGTAATGTACCAAGGAATGTTGTGGTAAAGTATGATGCGAATATGTTAAGTAATAAGGAAGTTATGGCCAATGTTAAAGTTTTTGGACGGAATGACGGACGGACGGACGGACAGATGGACGGACAGACGGACGGACAGACGGACGGACGGACAAGTCAAATTTATGATGCCTCCCTATCGGGGGCATAAAAATATCTAACGAGGTTGGGAGAATTGATCATTGTCGAGGCTCTGCCGAGACAATTGTCAATTCTCACAACCGAGTTTGATATTTTTTTCATACAATACACTAAGAATGTATTATATTTATCTTATAACCTCTTTTTGTCTTGTTTTCGTCGATGTTTCTTACCGAAATGCAAGTTTCTAAAAATAACTGTATGATATTATTGTTCTAAAAATAACTATGTGATATCATAAAAAATATCATACGGGTTGTTATCACACAGATATTTGTATAGTTATAAGATAAATCCTGATAAGAAATCTTAAGATTCCTAAAAATCTTAATCCCACCATAAACACCTCATGGTAGCTTTCCTTTTTCATCTAACTGTTTAGTCAAATTTGTCTGTTCAATTCAAGGTTACTCTTCTTTTTCATCTTACTGTTGGTCTGAATTTTAACTGGCTTTCTTCTCTGGTAAAAGGTTGAGGCACAATTGAAGCTATAGGCTTGACAACTAGCCCAATGATATGTGACCCGTCACGTGAAAAGGGACCATCTGGGTAGCATGTAAAGTGTCAACCCTAGTCAGACTGTGTGGATTGCGCGGACTGACTAGGGTAAAAAAATTTCGCACTTTGCTTATTTTCTGAATATAGAATGTTCAATCAGTCTTCCAGTGAAAGAATTTTTGAAATACAACCTCTGATTGTCCTGTACTAAAATCAATCTCTTTTTCAAATATTTATTTTACAGAGTTCCCAGAAGGTCCCTTTTTTGTGACGGGTCAATTATATTCTGACTTACCATTCCCTCAAATCCTACTCTATATAGGTTCTTTGCCACATTGTCCCATAACACATAGGCAGCACTTCTTGGACTAGCGGCACTCCAATCCTGAAAATATTTATTGACCATTATACTTAGACCAAGAAAGCATGATAAAATAGGAAATTACATGGGTATTTACTTAGATAAAGGTAATCAAATTTAGTAATCAGAATAAATGTTGAACATAAACACAGATAACCAAACAAACAGATGCAAAACTGCAACACACAGTACATATATTTCACAAACAAACAAGATGTGTATGTGGAGCAAAATTGCCCCTCACACTGCAATCATATCATGCATATCAATAAGATCTGTCATCATGCCAAATAAGAGCATTGTATCTTGAAAAGACTTAAAGCAATTGCCAATGTTAAGTTTTTTGGTTAAGTTTTTTGCAGACAGACAGAGGGATAGACAGACAGATGGACAACAGTGAAACAATATGCCCCAAATCATAGCGATGCTGGGGCCTAAAAATGTGCCGATGTTAGAATCAATCCAAATGGATTCAAATCATCATGTGCATGATCAGTTTTTGCTTAAATTAATAGGTTTATGTTTGAAAATAGTGATACATTGCTAATGCTAATGTCATCATTTCACAATTGACTTTCAAAAAATGTGTTTGTGTAGTATTTGTATCAGAGGTTGACACTTACTCCTTAGATTAAGGAATAAATTGGACTTCTAACACATGACATCAAGGAGCCCAAGCTTTAAGCAAGGAGTTCAAATTTTCATAATGGGAGAACATTGTAGAGAAGAAGAAATATCTTTTTATAAGCAATTTCTCATTTTCCACATTGTTCTTCCAAAGAAGAGTTGTTTTTTTTCTCAAAACACTAAAAAGATGCAAGCAAACTTTTTTTCAACAACTTATGTAGTGAAAAGATCTACAGTTTTGGCAAGTATTAGAAATGACACTGCTCTGTGCAGTTGTTTTTTAAAATATTCTCAAATGAGAGAGTCCATTGGACTCTTTACTTGGAAATGGAAGGAGTCCCAACTGGTAAACAAGGAGTCTCAGACTCCCGGACTCCCCTTAGTGTCAAACCTTGTGTATTGTTTAAATGAGTGTTTGACTCTCTATGTATAATATACCTGTATTTCCGTGACCTTGCCTCGCCTCCCATTTCCACCGTCCTGATCTTCCCACTGCCAGTCTACCCCTCGTATAACTCTGGCCCCTGGGAATATACCTCGAACAGTTATCTTCTTACTCTTTCTCCGGGGTTCCATTAATACTCTGAAATAAAGTAACTTTTGTATGGAATTAAGGTTATCAAAAGTTTTGATAACCTTAATTCTTTACAAATGATGCATTATATTTAAAATACATCAAATGGAGACAGATTTGCTTGCCGCAACTTAGACCTATAATAAGCATCCTTAAGAAATCTAAGAGTACAGAATATACAGATTTCCTAGCTAAAACCACCTTTTATTCTATAGCATATTAACAGTTGAATAGCTGAACAGTTCTGTATCAAATCAAATGTTATGGTGCAAATAATGACTGAAAATAGGTAAAAGCAGCATTAAACCCTATTCAAACAAAAATCAAACAAAGCAGAAAAGACCAATTTCGATCAAGTTACTCAAAAGGCAATTGATTTTTGTTGTAAAATAACTTAAGAATGTCATCAACCAGTCTTGTCAGAAGATTTAAACCTTGAATTGACACTATCACCAGTCCTCGGGCCCAAGACCTATGAATTTTATGGAGGACTGGTAGATGTAACCATGCTAAAATTCCTTCATCTCTGTAGTTAATGGCAGTACTTAGTAATTCAAATATGTTGTGTTTTGAAAAATAATTGCCTTTCCTATACAAAAATTTGCATTACCAAATGGAAAACATTGTAGAAAAAGACAAGCAATTTCTTTTACTCAAACAATTTCGTTGAAAATCCCCTAAATTGCTAAGAATCAAACATGTTTTTTATGCAGGACCTGTTGTAATCATGGAGGACCTGTAATATTTTTGGCTAACAGGTCCTTCAGGTTGGTGGCAAAAAGCAAAAATCGCTTTGTGAGTGTTTTTTATCTTATAACTGTACAAATATCAATGTGATAACATCCCATATGATATTTTTGATGATATCACATGGATATTTTTAGAACAATGACATAGTGGGGTTATATTTTCGAAACTTGCATTTCTGTTAGAAAATAGATGAAAACAAGGCAAACAGAGGTTATAAGATAAATATAATATGTACTTAGTGTATTGTATGAACAAATATCTACCTCAGTAGTGGGAATTGATAATTGTCTCGTCAGAGCCTCGACAATTATCGATTCCCCCAACCTTGTTAGATATTTTTTCCATACAAAACACTAAGTATGTATTATTATCTGGATATATAAGTATACTGTACCTTTCACTGCCAGGTGTAGTCATCCTGTAGAACCTGTGTCGCATGTTATGCTTATCTGCATGATAACACACTGAACACAGGTCGTAGTTTGTACATTCTGCACACTTCCATCGTATACCAAATATAGGCTGTTGTCGACATGTATCACACATTGTTCCATCATGCTTAATGCCTGTAATGAAAAAGCTATGTTGGTAATACATTGATGCACTAATAACGATATTCTAATAAGTTTGACTTGAGAATTGACCTTAACCTTATAAGGTGACCTTGACCTTATTAAGATGAGGATTGACTAGAGGAACCTTTAATAAGAGCATTGTAACTTTAAGGGACAATAAGATGGATATGAATCAAACAATATGCTCAGGACCCATTGATAATGGGGCTTTAAATTTAATGATTATCATTTTTATCAAATTTCTTTACATTGTTTTCATATTTACCTTCTTTGACCGTCTATTTAATCTTGCTGGAAACAACTTGCATTGCTATGTCTAAGTAAGTGTTTTTTTCTTATTTTCTTGTGATCAAGCTCTTAATAAAAAATAGAAAATATATTCCCAGGGAACTATTGATTGAATAAAGCAATACAACAAATTTTTTGAAACATTGGAATTTTTTAATTTCTAAAAGGATCGAAGAAGCTTTTTAAATTCTTGGCAAGATTGTTATCCCTGACATGGTTTTTCTTTCTCAAGAACAAGAGCACCACCTATGGTAGCTTACGCTTGTCTGTTAGGTGCTGGATGGTGAATAGAAATCAATTAAAATCTTTGTTGAAAAAAAGGGGATTATTTGCGCAAAATACATCGATTGTTATCCTTTTTGACAGTAAAGGTTGCTTTATTGATGTGAACATGTACAGTGATGTCGACTAACCCTGCGCACTTAAGAAAGTCAAGTACAAAATTCCTGTAAAGATATCGGTTGTACAAAAAAAATGTCACTTGAATTACACAATCCTGTGATTTCTTCGACTGAACCTGCACAGTCGAGGAAAGAACCTAGAATTAATGTCCGTAATCTGTTAAAATTAAAATGAAAAACACTGAGACCAAAACGGGAATCTTTTTGCTTTAAAATACACACATAAACTTTTTGTTTAAAATGGTGGAATCGATCCTATTATGAGTATGAAAATTATGTTACTCTGCTTTTATGTTTAGTGGCTATTTTTCGTAATTTACATGACGTCATATAGCTGCGCAGCTTAAGACGACACGCAGGATTACACAACATTAGTGTATGCAAAGCTTCAAGTAAGTGCCTAGATGTGCAATGTTGTTGCACAATCAAGACATTTACAATGACACCAAGGCTTGAGAAGGGGTAGGTTTGAAAAAGGTCCTATTTCACTTGTTCCTGGCAGAAACTGGTACAATGAGAGAACTTAAATAAAGCCAGTAACCTCCAAGTAATCAAGGCAAAACAAAACTGAACTGCAAAAGGACAATTTTGGAATTTTCCAATCACCTGTTGGAGCGCTTTCCAATATTCGTAGATCATAAGCCCCGGCACATCTATAATTTTTTGCACAATCAAGACATTTACAATGACACCAAGGCTTGAGAAGGGGTAGGTTTGAAAAGGGTCCTATTTCACTTGTTCCTGGCAGAAACTGGTACAATGAGAGAACTTAAATAAAGCCAGTAACCTCCAAGTAATCAAGGCAAAACAAAACTGAACTGCAAAAGGACAATTTTGGAATTTTCCAATCACCTGTTGGAGCGCTATCCAATATTCGTAGATCATAAGCCCCGGCACATCTATAATTTTTTGCACAATCAAGACATTTACAATGACACCAAGGCTTGAGAAGGGGTAGGTTTGAAAAGGGTCCTATTTCACTTGTTCCTGGCAGAAACTGGTACAATGAGAGAACTCAAATAAAGCCAGTAACCTCCAAGTAATCAAGGCAAAACAAAACTGAACTGCAAAAGGACAATTTTGGAATTTTCCAATCACCTGTTGGAGCGCTATCCAATATTCGTAGATCATAAGCCCCGGCACATCTATAATTTTTTGAACAATCAAGACATTTACGATGACACCAAGGCTTGAGAAGGGGTAGGTTTGAAAAGGGTCCTATTTCACTTGTTCCTGGCAGAAACTGGTACAATGAGAGAACTTAAATAAAGCCAGTAACCTCCAAGTAATCAAGGCAAAACAAAACTGAACTGCAAAAGGACAATTTTGGAATTTTCCAATCACCTGTTGGAGCGCTATCCAATATTCGTAGATCATAAGCCCCGGCACATCTATAATTGGCTGCAGTACCATTGTCCCATACCACGACTACTTCCTCTGGGCTCTCAAAATTCCTGACAGTTCCAATGTGGCCTTCCCCACCATCCTGTTTACCCCACTTCCAGTCTGGTCCTCGGATGACCCGAGCTCCTACACCCTCCATCATGTTGACCCTGACCACGCGGTTCGAACCCGACGTGGCCGGGTCCATAACATTGAGATCAATGTTGAAGGTTGGTTGTTTTACACCTGACAGTAAAATTATTCAGAAAATGTCACTTTCCTTCCGACATAAAAACAACGTTCTCGTCTTATCTCGCAAAACACGAGAAGGTACAACTTGATTAGTAGTAATTAGAAAATTAAAATACGCAATGAGTTTTCTTGTCCTCGGGAAAACTAGAGTCTGTAAAATTCGTAGACTACATTTATCGCCAATGGGAAAATTGCTTTGTTCTTCTTGTTCTCATGAATAATTCATGAAGCATTTTTATTTTGGATTTCCTTTTTTGAGACCACATGATCTATTTCTATCAAAATTAAACATATTTTGTGGCACTTTACGTGTTAGCCAACGTCATTGGGATCGTTTTTGATGGCCATTTTTCATCATGTAATTAAAGTTTATTGGCTCTTAATTTTGATTTCTGAAAACAGAGCTGAACAAGAAATGCTTCCACTGTAATTTGCACTTATACAAACAAGAACCAATCGTTTACTGTGAGTCAAGTTTACATTTTTTTATTTTAAAAAAAGGTCAAATGTCATCTTTCAGGACCCGAAAAAACAATCAGTTACCTTTTTTGTCTTTTTAGTTAAATACTTCATATATCGAGATTTCAGAAAGAAAGTCAAAGGTCAAGGAATTAATACCCATTCTCTGTAACGACTTAAACTATTTTGGCACACATGGTCTCCGATTTTGATGAAATTTCATATAAAAGAAGAGAATAATGAAAGGAGAAGAAATTGACCAAAAATGTTTTTAGATCATCTGGTTACCATGGCAACGACCTTCAAAGCATGGAATTTTGCAATATTAAGCTTTTTTGAAGCTATATAATTTGGTATTTACATGAAGATGATGGTTGATTTTGTATGAATTGGATAATCTAGGACCGAAAATTTTGAACTAGTTTTTTTGTTGTGTCAGTTAGTGTCAAAAAGGTTGGTTACCATGACAACAAATATGGCTAATTTTGATAAATTGATTTCAAAATGTTGTTAATAATTTCCAGTTTTTCTTCACCTATGACTGACTTTTGATATGGAGATGGAATTTATTATATAAAAGGAGCAACTAAGATTCAAATTAATTTTGTTGTTGTGCACATTGGTTACCATGACAACGGTAACTATAGCTCATAACTTGGCTGCTTTTGTAACTCGGAGTTGTTTTTTTTTAATTTTTGCAGCATGATAAACCGATGATGATTATTGGAACATATCTAACAAAAAGCGCTCTTTCAAAAACCTCAAAAAAAATCATTGGGCCTTTTTGCTACCATGGCAACCATTTTTATTATTTTCTTAAATCAGTTTTTCCAAATCCCTGAAAGCTTATATGTGATAAGAAAAGAGATCAAATAAGCCTCTATCAAAATACAAGAAAAAAGAATAAAAATTTTAATAGTTACCATGGTAATTTGTCGATACAATCCAAATTTAAGCATTTTTAGGGTGATTTTGCAGCATTTTTCCTAAAAAATTGGACCGATTAACACAACTATTTTGATATATAAGTTAAAGGAAAATTTGAACTTTATTAAGATTAAGAAATATTCCGATTGCTTAGTGTTGGATACCCGTATCCAAGGACTAAAAATGGGCTTTTGTGAATTATAACATATTTGTTCCCATAGCAACACGCTTTTTCCTGCAAGTTTTTGAAAAAAAATCTCATATGTCCTAAAAGGTCTATTTGAGCAATTTTCCAAATTATCATAACACCGAATTTGAGTTCAATAATCTAGTCATTTGAGGATTCTAAAGAGTTCTGAAGTTGCCTTCATTTAAGGGATTTGAATTCACGATGCCATAGCAACGAACACAAAAATTATTTTTATTTGAAAGTTTTTGTGGTTTTTCCTTGTTAAACGGAAAACAATGTCTGTATTTTGTCATGACATTTGAAAAATGCAAAAATCAATATTTAAGTAGGGTATGTGTATTGTTGCCATGGAAACATAAGTTAACAACATAGGCCCAAAAATATTATTACTTCATTTGAGAGGACGATGATGGGGAACTTACATGTTGTGTGTTTTTATTTTAGTTTGTGCTGTATTACTGATATATTTGCCTGTAAAAACTCACGAAAAGAGACCTTTTCAATCTTTAATGTCTGTTTCCATGGCAACCAGAAGTGATATGAAGAAATTTTTCATTTTATTTTTCTTTTTGGGTCAGCCCTAGCCTCATGTTTAAATTTTATCAAAATTTGAGACATAGCATGCCGCAACCCCTATTTAAAAGTGTAAGTGCTTACAGAGAATTGCTATTAAAGACAAACATCTGCCAACATTTATTTATGATATAAATCTGTCCTACTCCTAGTACTGGTAATTCAAAATTTAAAAAGTATGTCAAAGGTCAAGGTTAATGTCATGGGTTAACATGGTGCCAGAAAAAAAATCGATTGATTGAATGGAGTTTAACGCCGCATTCAACATTTTTTTAAGTTATATCGCGGCGGCTGGAGCACCAAACAATGGTTTCCTGGAATTTCTCTCACCAGTGCAACCACCACATCCTTTCCTAGCCCCCCAGCTGCTATCTCACATAGGTCTACGATTATAGACCTATTGGTGAGAGACAAATAGTCGGACAGAAGGAGTGCCGCCGTCGGGAGCCAGAATAAAGAAACAGTCATTTACAAACAAATATTCGTGACATGGTATAGATTTAGACCTAATAGTTCAATATTTAAGGAAGTAGGACAAATGTCAGGGTAAAAAATCAATGGTTCAGTATAATGACAATATCAGAGATAATATTTACCAACCTTGATTATTGACCTTATACAGTCCTAGACCTATTGATTCAAAATTCTTGAAAGAAGGAAAATTGTTTGTTTGATCGTTTTGTTTATAGCTTCGCCCTTATTATTTCCGATGCAAAATCGCCGAGGGCTTTCGAGGCAAATAAGTCGACAAACAGCGCCACATTATCCTCGCCACAAACCAAACACATGCAGTTTCTTCTCCAAAGAAAAAAAGGTACATCGAGGCTGCAATCAAGAAAATCCGCAAGCCCTTCGAACAACTTTTCTCCGTACACATATTTATACGATCCGGCGACGACGTAAAACAAATACCATTGGTATTCATACTTGTGTCGTCCCGCCGGGAGAAAAATTATAGAAATGTAAGAAAATGAATTCGATAAATCTATATTCAATAAGCTGCAGGTACGGATTTTTAGTATTACACAAAAGTTATATTCTTTAGAGATGGATAAATGATCGTAACCCATATTTCTCATTTTCCCCTTTTCCTCTATTTCAGGTGCAGGTTCCATCTATTTTGAAAAATGACGTAGAAATATATACATTACATAATAGATTTCACGGCTCCCACGAAATTTAACAATATTATTTCTTGTTTTTTTGTTGTTGTTGTAAGTTAGCGTCTGTTGTTACAAGCTGGCACATTGCTATTGCTGCAGACTGTGGCAGTTGGATAAGTGCCTAGTCATGCTGTCTATCTGTTGCATTCTCTGCTGGTAAGCTAACTGAAATTAACAGATGGGGATTGGTTATTTTTATTTTTAATAGTTTGTGTTGAATCATGAGCTGCTGTATATATCAATGAAAGCGCAAGTAGGTTATCCTAAGTCAGCCGCCGTCGTAGCGCAGTTTGTAGCGCGTCGAACTGTCATTTTAGAGGTTCCGGGTTCGATACCCGACGGCGGGTGGAATAGCAGTTGGATGCTAGGCATGGAGTTAATGGTGTGAGATATACCACAAATCCATTGTTAGGTGTCTCAGCCGATATAACTGTTAGATTGTTGAAAGCCGCGTAAAACCAAAGTCAAACAAATAGGTTTTTCCTCAGAATGAAGTCAATCTAGGATATCGTCTGGAAGGCTTGCAGAAATCAGTCAAATCTTGGGCTCTTTTCCAAAGAGCGTCTTGTAGGGTTTATGTAAAATACGATGATACGTATGATATGATACGAACAATTCTTCTGATGCAGGGTAACCTTAAGTCCAGTCGTCAAATCTTGTTAGTCATCAAAAAATGAAATATTTGAAGTCGCTTTTTGCTCTTTCAAATGAGCCCTCGGTCTGTGGATGTCTTGGTTTCCCATGGACCATGATCGGTTGGTGCCATAACTCTCATCGTTTTTTTTTTTTTTTTTTTTAAATCGGCAGTAAAGTAACACCATTCTCACTCAGTGGGGTTGTTAGAAGCCAAAAATGTGGGAATATATCGAAGAGCTGATAGGAAACTTCTGTTTTCCTTTCGAAATCACAGGTTTTATTACAACAAATTTTGTCAAATGACAATGTTAAATCATTATCCATTTATGCTGTCTTAGATGAGACGATTGCAAGTCATTTATATATTCTTGACCCCTTCAGTGATAGTCTTTTGCGATGGTAGGCTTGATTACAAGACATGAGTGTTTTAACGTTTTTTTTTTCTTTTTCGCCATGACCAGTAAATTTAAGTGAGCTTTCTTGATAATGTGGTATGTATCCTATTTGTTACAAAGTGGTATAGACTGGTCGACTATCAAATAAAGACTATCCTAATATTCGACAGTCTTAAACTAGAGTGGCTACTAGACTCAGAGATTAAAAATTTTGAGACAGACCCGAAACCCAAAGAGTATTCAGCCTACAAGTGCACTTTAAATATAAGTTATGTAGAAGTTGCAATCTCGAAACAGAAGAAGGGGAAAGCTCCTGGCCCTAACTTCCATCCACTAGAAATATTTATCAGTCGAGGAGACTGTATGAAAGAATCAATACTGATATTCAAAATATCCTGGGAACAGAGATCACTCCCTGAATCCTGGAAATTAGTAGATATCAAATTCCCAAGGAAACCAAACAAACCAGGCTTCTACGACACTTCAGCCTACAGAACCGTAAGCCTCACTCCCTGCCTAGCCAGAGTAATGGAAACCTTAGTTTTTTAAAACTTCTATCATACATCGAAATAAATAAATCATAAACCAAGAGCAGGAAGGATTCAGAAAAAAAACACTCTATCACTAATGCTGTCCTAAGAGTCACAAAATGAATAGCAGATGGAAATAACAAGGGCCTATCAGCAGCCGCTATTTACGTTGACTTTAAAAGTGGATTTAATAAAGTTTGGCGAAAAGGTCTCATACATAAACTATAAAGATGGTAGTGAATGGAAGAATGCTTAATTGGATAAGGAATTTCCTTTCAGATCTAATAGCCAAATGCCACACACAAGAAAAACAAATGTCCAGTCTTCAACACCCTGTCCGTGGTCTAGAGGTAAGGTGTCGGTCAATGAAAGCTTATACAGGAACAGACATAGGTCTTATAGACCAAGAAAAGGACTTTGAATCAGGAATATTAGCACATGTTAGACAATTCCCACCATACAAGCAGAACATTTGCCTTCATCGATGGTTGATTGATTGAAAGGAGTTTAACGCCGCTTTTCACAGTTTTCAGTTATATCGTGGCGGCTGGAGAACCTAACAATGGATTCCTAGTATTTCTATCACCAGCACAGCCATCACCTCCACAATGCAACACATGATATTTCTTTAGACTATTTATATTGTAGTCATGGCGAGCCTTTGTAGCGCTACTGGCACATGCTGTTTTTAGATTCGCCACTTGTTTTATAATATGGATCTTTCTGTGTCAAATTTCTTCAATGTTGTAAATTGATCTTTACCAAAGCTTCTCTTAACTGTTTTACACAGATAATCTGATCCGTGATTTGGGATTCTTAAAGAAAAACAAGCGAATGTTCAAAATCTTGATTAAGAACGGTATTTTATCATCCATGTATTTCAAACTTAGACATCATCAATGGATAAATACCACTTTGATTTTTCTTTCATTTAAAACCTGGTTTATTTTTAAATTGATCTCTTTTTTAATTTAAGTATTAATAGAATCTGTGTTAAAGTTTGTGACCTTGTTTGTTAATGTAAAAAACATTACTATTACATCCGCTTCCTTTAAAGCGATTACACTTGGTATTTAAAAAAATGAGTCATCATAAAAATCAATAAATCTATTTCAATCAATATTTTGTTTTTCAAAATCATGCCAATGTTACTGTATTATCCATGAAGAAAATAAGTTTTGCAAATTAGAATGGAAACAAACTGATTGGTATAACATTTAACACAACTACTTAACACACATACAATCATGAAAAGTGACTGTTTCATATAATGTCTAGACCTCAATTTGTGGTGTCCTGTCAACTCGGCCTGTTAAAAACTCGGCCCGCGTAAAACTCGTAAAACTTGTCAACTCGGCCTTTATATAACTTATATAGTGTTTAGCCTAATAAACGGATATATAAGTACACTTATCAGATAATTAATCAATGTGTGCAATGTACTTAACGGAGGTGAAAATTCACAATTGATAACTAAAATCTACGATCTTCATATTTAATACGCATATAACTTGTCATATTCTTTTGTGCTTAGAAAAAATAATTTGAAAAATAATTTTGAATTAAAGGTGAATTAAGTATTTAATTATATTTATTTTATTTACACAAATGCCATATAATAGTGAAAATAAGATCATTATTATTAAAAACCTTTTAACGAGTGATTATAAATGTAAAGAAACACATAAGGTCCCCAAAATATTTACATTGCATCGTCATACATGTACCAATATAATTTATAAACAGACCGAATTGGCGGGCCGAATTAACGGACCGAGTTATTCATAGGCCGAGTTGACTGTCAACCCAATTTATCGACTGAGCAATAAAATCGTTACTAGATTTTCATTTAATTCGTGAAATTCCTGAAAATTTTAGTCATTACGTGAAATGACCGAGTGAATACAATATATATACTTTTTAGTCGCTAGTAGTTAATATTAATTATGTGTCTTCAACACTTTGCAACTCTTAACTCTCCTTTATAGTATTATTGTTTTACTGGCGCAGACAAGTATTTTTAATCGTAGCGTATGTATCATCTCTTTACATAAAAGTGAACCGATCAGAGTACAGTCTTTAGTGACAAGCTATCAACGACCATAGAAAAAACTACTGTGAGGAGACATCTTCCCAAGTTATAATTCGTTCCGCCCTATTTCACTTTTGATACATTTCACATAGTTCACGTAGTTCACATAGTTGGTAGAGGCCTATTGCACTAGGTGCATAAGCTAATCTTAGCTTCTTTTGGCCCTTTTTGTTTGTTTTCCCTCGTTGTATGTTTCCACTTCCGGAATTCTTCTTTTGTATTTCGCGTTCTTTAAACACTTATTTTCATATTGGGTATTTTGGTGACTTATAACACATGTTGTTAGTCATATTACATTGAAAAGGCTTTCTTATAAATAAAAAAAAAAATTTAATAAACAATTTAAACAATTAAAAAATCAGCTATTTACATTCACATTTTGCAATTGAAAAAAAAGTTTTACAACTTTACTTTTCTAGATTGTATTCAAATTAATCAAATTATGATTGATTAATTATGGTTTATGAAATCTGTGTCTTTACAGACTTACAACCTAGAACTCTGTCTGAACTAGTTTTTAAAACTATTTACATGTTAGACACTAATCTGTTGTTCTGTTACTTGATTAAGAACGATAGCAGTCGGCAGCAAACTTGTTTCTTGGTGACCACAACTTATTTAGTCTTGATTTGAAAATGTTCAAATTTGGTGCCATCACTACATCATTCGACATTGTTCCAGAGGTTAACAACTCGATTGCTGAAACAGAATTTTCTTATATCTAGTCTAAAATTTTTCTTGTATAGTTTCAGATTGTTTCCCCTAGTTCCAGATGGGTCTCTTAATTGCAAGATAGGTTTAGAATTTTTATCAATACCGTTCAGTAGCTTGAAAACTTGGATAAGATCGGACCTATCCCTCCTTCTAAAGTTGGGAGTCCGAGTTTTTTAAGTCTTTCACTGTAAGAGAGTGTTTTTAGTGATTTCAACAATCTTGTGGCCCTTCTTTGAACATTTTCAATGGTAATTATTTCTTTTTTGTATTTTGGTTTCCAAATTACAGAGGCGTATTCAAGGTGTGGTCTCACCAACGATTTAAATAAATTTAAGAACATATCAATATCCATATATGTGAATGATTTGCTTATTAGGCCGAAATTTCTATTGGCTATGTTTACTTTATTTGATATGTGGTTTTTGAAACTTAATTTTGAATCGAATGTCACCCCTAAGTCTTTTTCAAATTCTACTGCTTCAATTTTAGTGATAGTACCATCATTTGCTTTGACAAAATAATCATCTGCTTTGCCTGTGCCGATGTGTAGGCTTTTACATTTTTTAGCATTGAAGGTCATTTCCCATTTTTTTGCGCATGAGCATGCACAGAAAATATTGTCTTGTAGTGCTAGTTCATCTTTGGGAGTTTTGATTTCAATTTGTAATTTTGTGTCATCTGCGAACAATTTGATGGGGCAATTTATATTGTCTGGTAGGTCATTTATGAATATAAGAAAGAGTACAGGCCCTAAGACACTGCCCTGAGGAACTCCGCTTGTGACGTTACGCCATTGAGAATAGTTATTATTAATGATTACTCTTTGTCTTCTTTCAGTAAGGAAGTCCTCTAGCCATCTGTACAATTTCCCTCTTATGCCCATATGCCATATCTTTTCAACAACCTTTTGTGGGGTACCTTGTCGAATGCGGATTTAAAATCTAAGTATATTATGTCAACATTGTTGTTATCATCTAGTATGTTTGTCCAATCTTCAATACATTCTAATAGTTGAGTGACGCAAGATCGTCCACTTCGGAATCCATGTTGTTCAACATTTATTAGCTTATTACTTTCCAGATGTTGTATTATTTTACTTCTAAGAATTTTTTTCCATTATTCTACAGCAGATGGATGTCACACTTATGGGTCTGTAGTTCTCAGATTCATATTTACTTCCTGATTTATGTATTGGTGTTACATTGGCTGAATTCCATTGGATAGGTAGTTTTCCTTCTTCTAAGGATTGTTTAAAAATAACTTTTAGTGGTTCTTTGATTGATTGCCTGGCTTCATATATCAGTGTTGGGTGAATTTCATCTGGACCCTGTGACTTTGCTAGATTAATTCCATTAATTGCTTTTTCTATTTCATCCTCGCTTATTTGTATTTCTTCCATGATAATACTACTAGTTTTACTAGGGATAGGAATAGGCTCTAATTCTTTTGTAAAGATGTAAAATATCTGTTAAATTCTTCCGCTATTTGACCATCATCTGTGCACATATCATTGTCTATCTCAATTGCTGTGATACCACTAGTTGTGTTTCGTTTTTGTCTGACGTGTTTCCAGAAACATTTAGGGTCGTTTTTCATTTTGTTTACAATATTTTTTTCTAGGTTGTATTTGGTTTTTTTCTAGGTTGTATTTGTTTTTCTTATTAGGCTGCTGACTTTGTTTCTTGCTATTTTGTAGTTCTCATAGTTTCTGGGGTTTTTACAGTTGTTATATTTGGTCCATTTTCTTTTTTTTTTTCTTTGATTGCCATCATTCTTTCTCTGTTCACACTAAGGTTCTTGCCACCCGGATTCTTCTTATACTTTGGAATATTTAGTTCTTTTATATTTAATAGTTGTTTTTCGAAGTTACTCCAGGTTTCATGGACATTAGTGTTCTCAGTAGTTATCGTTGGCAATTCTTTTACAATCTGATTGATAGTCGGCCAGTCTGCCTTCTTATAATTGTACTTGTGGGTTTTGTCATCTTGGGCTGTGTGTCTACAGTCATGCTCGAAGGTCAATACCAGATGATCACTTTTCCCAAGGCTTGGCAAGTAGTTAATGTTAACACTCTTTCCTCGTTTCTGGAAAATATAAGATCTAACAATGATGGGGTATTGTTTTCTCTAAATCTGGTTGGTTCCTTTACTAATTATATACGGTAGTTGTCTCTAACACATTCTATAAGTTTATATTCGATATGGGTTTCACTGGATGGTGTCGTAAGGTTTTCCCAGTTGATATTTTTTAGGTTGAAGTCGCCCATTATAATTACATGCTTATATTTTTCTGTAACCATAGAGTTAATCAGTTTTAACATCTCTTCAGAATTTTCCTTTGTGCTGTTTGGGCTCCTGTAGATACAGGCTATCAACATCATTTCATCACTGGACAGATTTATTTGTATCCATATTGATTCCTTGAACGTTGATTTATGGTTTACCTCAATGGCTTTGAGTTTTGAATTAATGAAGATGATGATACCTCTTCCATCCTCCCCGTTGTAGTATGTGTTGTATCCTTGGATTTTATAGAGACTTGTTGGATCGACCCGATTGTCATTAGTTTTTGGATTTACTTCAGTAACAGCTACTATATCACTTCCATGATCCTTTAATGGTTGATCCAGCTAATCGAACTTGGTTGTAGACATACAGTCAGCATTTGTGTACATAAAGCTGATTTTACTTATATTTTCTTGTCTTTCGACTGTTTTATTTAAAATTTTAGATTTACAATAAAAAATGTTTCCCGTATTTGGGCTAAAAGTATCATTCATATGACTGCTTCTGGTGTTGAACTTTGTCGTTGGTCGTGACAATACTTATTCCTCCGATCATAGTCTCCTCGCCAATGTTCATAATTTACATTTCATGGTTGTTCGGATTGTCAATTATTGTCTCCTCCAAGAGTGGGTCCCCTATTTCCTGAGAGTACTTTTGGGGTGAGATGACTACCCTTGCTATGTTATTTGAGTCCGGAGGTTGAACGAGAATATTGTCAACTGTATTTTGGTTACAATTTTCACCTATGTTGTCTGTATTTGGGGGTTGGAATAATAAGTTGTTTGCATTGTCATTACCTACTTTGTTACTATTGATACCTTCAATATTCTGTTCTTTAGCTTTCTTTTTCTCTTTTTTGTATTCTCGCTGCTCTGGAGTTAGGTCTTTCACAATGATGATAGGATAAAGATGTCCAGTTATTTTCTCTTTAATGTGTCTGGAGTTGTCCAATAGTTTTTTTCCTTTGATGCTTATCTTTCAGGATGACTTTTAAGGGTCTGGTTTTGCCTCCGGTTTTCTTTCCGAGCCGAAACGATGTCTCAATATATAGGTTGTCAATCCCTAGTTCCTTGGCCAGTCTTGATACATTTGACTCATCATAGATTTTGTTGTCTGTGCCCGAGGAGTGATTTCCCTCAATCATGTTTAAAATTACAATGTTATTTTCACGTCTTCTTCGGTCTTCAATTTCGTTAGTTCTTTCATCAACCATTTTCTTGATCTTTAACTCCATTTCTGTGGTAAAGTCTCCTCTGAATTCTGTGATTTCTGCTTTCATGTTCTTTTTGTTTCGACTTCTAGTCTTTCCATTCTATTTTCTATCATTGTGATTCTATCTTCTTGTCGCTGGCCTAATCTGTTCAGTTTTTCATCTATATTGTTCAAAGTTGGAAGTGTATGTTGGCAACTTCTACAATTGTATTTAAATTCTTCCATTCCCCCATTTCTGAATAGTTCGAAAGTCCTATTGGTGAGACCTAGACATGTAATGCAGCATGGTAACTCGCAGAATTGGCATCTTATGTATTTACCATCGTGATCTTTCGAACATATGTAACATTTCAGGTCATCTGTCTCTGGACTTGATGGACATTTTCTCTTTAGGTCTGGCTCATTTGGCTTCCTAATTGGGGTGCTGTGTATAGCTTTGTTCTGTTTAAACAGTCTGTTGGCCATGTTGTTGGTAGTTTCCAAAAATTCCAACTAAAGTCTATTCCAGTCTTTGGTGAATATCGGTGGCACCTCCAATATTCCGATATCTATGTTTCTTCTAAAAAGTGGATCTCCTTTAGGGTTTCTAGAGACGGCTGAAGTCGAATTTTGATGTCTTCAAATTCCTGGTGTCTTTGATATATAGTTCCCCTCTGTATGTAAAGTCGCAGGTGAAGTGCCAGAACAAGACAAGTGTCTTTTTGTTGTCACGTAGTTCGTGGATATGTTCTGTGAAATATTTGGTTCCTAAATAGGAGTTCCTTCCACTGCTTGCCCACCAGACAATTTCAAGGTCGAGAAATTTAAATTTCTCCTGTTGTGTTCTCAAATAGTTCCCTTTACTGTCAGAAAGGATAACTAATCTCTCATATTTGGGTAGACGCGCTATGGCCTTTTCTTTATCAAGGAATTCTTGTATCCTTTTAATTTCAATACATTCCATGCCGGTTGAGGTTGCATTTTTCTTTCTTTTGATTGAAAATTATACATGTAATTTCTCGATTTTGTATTATTGATATTAATATGTTTGCAACTTGGTATTGCAGTCAATTTCGAATTCTAGATCAATTGAACACCATATTCTGTTCTGTTCTGTATCTTTGCCGCCAGCAATGACGAACCCTAGTACACTAGGTGATGTTTAAATCCACAATGAATATTCACAGTTAAAACGTAATAAAACTTGATTCTATATATATACGCAATGTACAACACAATCGTTAAAAGATACATTCACTACTACTTCAAATAAAACAGTTCAATAAAAGTTCTTGGCACACTTCGTAAAACGGGCACATGGCTATATTAGACTAGCTAGCATGCACTGGTAAGTGATCGACAACGGGAAGCAGCCCGGAAGTCCTCAAGCCGTCTGATGTGTACTCTATAGATCAGTCGCCTCGCCTCAAATTCTATACTTCGTATTAGCTTCTGGTTCATAGTGGCGTATGGTAAAGTGGTTGAGAAGTCGATGATAATGCTGGTAAGCTTGATAGTATCAGTGGCATAGCTCTGGAGACCATTCACTGTCAACAAATCCCTCAGGGAGTTTAAAACTGGTACACGAACATCTTGTAATGCTGGACACACTAGTAGAAAATGTTCTTTGGTTTCATCAGCAGTCTGACATAATTGACAAGTTGGAGTAACTGCGTTCTGGTTAAATCTGGATCTATTAGTCTGTAGCAGGTAGGAGCCCGTTAATAATTTGAGACGTTGTGACATCCTTGAAACTTCTAGGGACGATAAGCAAGGAATACGAAGCACAGGGTGTAACTTGCCTGGAGTGAAGACACAATTCATATTCTGCAGCGATGGATACAGTTGCGCCTGTGATTCGATTTCCAGTTTGAACTTGTTTTCAACTCCCTTTTGGATAAGTGACTTCCAAGCTGTTTTCTTCATTGGATTATTAAGATAGTAGGAGGCATTTTCTAGCCCATATATAGCAAGTAGTGGTGGTATATACATCGCCCATGCATAGGATTTATTGTTTTTTTACAGTTAACTGTCTTTTCAATATTTGTTTTTCCAAGGTACTATCACACTGGTTACAAATTATATTGAAGAAACCCAGTATACGCAAATCTAGGAGGGCATGTATTGGTAACAGACCACTCAAAATATAAACGGCTGCATCCGCTACAGTATCTGGTAAAGATAGGATCTGTTTCAAGGTTTTTTTTATGAAATATTTCTAGTTTATCAATACTTGTTTTAGGGGGCAGCAATAATTCAAGTCCATACAACAATACTGGTAACACGAATACACTAAATGCATGTATAGTTGAAGCTGGGTCTAGTCCGTTCTCACCATGGAGTCCAGCACCAAAGAGACTATACAGAGCTTTTCTTGCTTTCACAAGGTTGTTACTAATATTAAGGTCTATATTTTCCTTAATTGATGAAGATCGAATGATGCCAAGATGCTGGGCTTGGTTGACTGTATTTTTAAGGCTATGTCATCTAGTTTAAAATTTCTAACCTGTGCATCCACTTTATTATTAGACTTGATGTTGATTGCGACGGTTTTGTTTGGTTGTAACAGGTACCTTTCTTCATCTGCAAACTGTTTCGCAATGTTAATCATCAGCTGTGTATCATAAGCCGAGTCACGCACAGTTATTAGCTAACAGTGTCCCAATTTTTCCACCACATTTAGAAAGTTCTAATTGCTCCAGCAGAGGGTTTATATATGTTTTGTAAATGTCTGTCGATACAGTCGATTTACTGAATACGTTTCGCAAAATTCGGTCAATTCGAATTTCTGACCAACCAAACAAGTCAATTTTCTTATAAAGATGGCCGCCGCTAATATGAAAAGTCAAAGAAGAAAGTGCTTAAGACGATTGACAGCACGAAACTTTTTATCCAACATATCTCTTGATGGCTCCTTCACTGATACAAATCACCTTTTCCATATCTGGAAGCACAAAAAGATAAAAGGCGACCAAATCAGAAGTGATGATCTTGTCAAGTCGGTCGAAAATATTCAGCCAGACGGTTCTGTGACAACAGCTGGGGAGTCAATTAAAGAACCCCGCAGGATTAAAAGAAATAGTGAATCGGATTCTAGTGCAATAGTATCTAGTAGGATCACACCTATTCTTCAGACTAGATCTAGTCTTAATCAAATTGACAAATCAGAATCAAGTGAAACTTCACTGGAAAAAGAAAAGTCATGGACACCATCAAAAAGATGGAGGTATGATATTTTATCCCTGATACGGGGTATCAATAAGTAAGTTTAATCAAAACCTCATAGTAAAAGATCAATATATAGTCCTACTTGAGGTGATGATTTGAATAAAGAAATATCAATGGCTCAGTGCAGACAGCTGTAACTGCCTATATGTTAATAGGCAGTTACAATTGTTTTGCACTGAGCCATCGATACGCTATTTGCTGTTCCCTAGATGTTCTTGAGATGTTGGGTTTATTAAACCCTGATTGCCCTTTAACATAATACCCAAAGTTGTTTGACCAAATTATGAGTCCATACACATATTTTTTAATAACCTGTCTTGATATATTGGGGGCAGACTATTTTGTCTGTCTGCAACTTTGTTATTTTGACATACTTGAATAGATAGTTCAACTCTTTCTCTGTAGGACAAGTTCTTATTCTGGTGATAAAGACAGATTGAGTTCCAGAAGACGTCTTGTTCAGTTAGACAGTGTGGCAAGCATAAGAGAAAACACAGAAAAACTTGGTGAGACTGATTTTCTAGCCATTAATCTAATGCCATAAGCCCAAATTTGGCGAGGGCCAATATGGACGGACAAATTGACCAATAAATCATAACTGGAACTAATTGCTGCTGAACTACATTATAAATAAATGGCTTTTATAGCAAAATGACGATAAAACATGTGACTGCATATTTTCTAGTTTATGGACGTTAAAGATAAACATGGTAGAAAATGGAAAGTGAAAGAGCTACTGTATTTAACATGATACATGCAGCCTCCCTTATAAATATGCCCCCTATCAAATATGATTCTCGGAGGCCCTTAACTATCAGGCCAACACCAAACCCTCCATCGTCTGTGGTGAAAAAAATCTATTCTCAAATTTAATTTTACCAAAAATTATAAGAACTGTTCCAAAGTGTGATGTTCAAAATGTTTTGCTTTAACTATTTTCCATCCCTCTCAGGCCTGGAATGATTACATGATGCATGTTCGTCTTCAAAAGTTTGTGCAAAATCACACATTTTCCTGAATCATGAGAGGTGAACATGTTACAGAGAACTTAAAATTGTCCTCTTAGGTTATGAAATGTGACATAAAACATTTCTTTCAAAATCTGTTTTGAAACTAAATCTTTTCTGAAATTACTCCAACAATGTTAATGAAATAGAAATTCTTCAAAAGTTACATCGGAACAAATTCCCCTTTCTTCACATTGTTTCGGAAATATTTCTGAAATCATTTTACCTTCAAATATTGAATTAAATCAGAGTCAAGTGATAAAATCTGAATCCTTCTGGCGAATAAAGAGAAAATAAAAAATCTATCGTGTAACTAACCAATTTTAAAAATTGATTATTCTGCAGGAATCTTTGAACTTGAAAGGGTGCCGACACCTGGTGACCCAACTTACTCCAGATGTGTAGTGTTTGTACTACAACACGCTTTCATCTCCAGTACTGTGTGCATTTATTTATTATTAAATATGGGATTATATAATTCATTCGTCAAAAGGTAAAGATTAGACTGCTTTGTCAATCAGAAGCAGAAAATCGAATTTAGTATTTGTCTGGAACTTCCTTTCTATTCAAAAAAATCTCAGCTTCTGCTTGAAGCTTTATCTGTGGTGCGGCCTAATTTCAGCAGGGTCGTGTAAAGCATGTATTTGCATTTGTACGACCTTTTCCTTCATGACACCAATCTAGAAAAAGTGGAAAATTTTAACAGCTATTTGGAGTAGGATATTAAAAATTGTCTTAATACGGCGATAATATTGAATTTACTGTATTTACAATCCCTTTAATTTTTCCAAATTGGTGAAAGTGATATTCTTATCATAGCTTAATCCTGATGTATTGGCAACATTTTGTTTTCTGTAAGTAATACCGGGTAACAACAATGTGTGGAATCCAGCCCTGCATCACTAGGTGACATTTTAACCCCGTTTGACATCATGATTGATGTGTAGTGTCTTTTGAATTACATTTTGCAATCAAGTGAGAGGATTAAGAAAGGTCAATTTTACTGATAGTCGTAGTTGGTTTCGTATACAGTGTGAAGGGTGATAGGTAGGGTAGCATCTACTTGTCGGCAATAGTTGATCTACCCTATGTTTAACAATGAAACTTCCAGACAGATAAACTGCTTTACCGGTTAATGGATTTTACACTTGCTGTTCGACCCATTGGGCCAGCGATTTTGCATTTTTGATTCTCGATTATTTTGCATTTTTGATTCCCGATTTTTTTTCATGCTTAAACTTCCACAGGTAAGAAGAAATGATGACCTGATCTGGACAGGGTGAGGAAGGGTAAAATATCACCAAAATTGGGAGATATCACATGTCTAAAATTCATTGCTTGAAAAGAATTAGCATAATTACTGGAAAGACATTAAATAAAATATATAAAATATCATTTTACAGGAATTCCAGATCGCATAAAAATCAAAGAAAATGTGATTGCTGGTATTTGTAAACTAGTTTTATGAAAAAAACAACAACAGATGTGTGGCTTGTAAGGAAAAATTAGATGGTGTAGACTAAAATCAGAAAGCCATTATATAAAAGAAAGCATAATCATGCCAATTTATGAAAGTTTACTGTAGGATATCAATATTTTTCTTGTATTTATAGAGCGTGCTAGTCGTTGTTCAAGTTCATTTTCTGGCGAATCAACAGATTCTCACGATCATGAGATTAAGTATCTATCACCTGACAGCAGGAGAAAATTAAAGAATGAAAGGTAAATATTACTGGTGGGTAATCCAAAATCATACAAGAAATGTATTGACCCCAAGTATTCAAACAGACCGGTCAAAACCAGGGGTCTGGAAAAGAGGGGGTAAACCCAGTATAAAATCTTTATTTCCTAATAAAATATGTATAGTGGGTACTCATTTGAATCGTCTCGATGAGACGTTTCAAATGAGTACCAATAACCTAGGGATTGAGTAAGAAATAATGAAATGTTTATATTTGAAAAGCAAAATTCTGACTCTATCTACAGCTCTGAAAACAAACAATGTCTCAATGTTTGCCTTTAACTAATCCTCATTGGGATGCATATACATGTTTTGATTTCATTCGCTAAGAATTTTAGGATGATTTTGTCTTTCGTTCACAGGGTTAGACCCTAACTACTTTTTGCCACCAGCCTGAAGGACCTGTTAGCCCTAAATATTACAGGTTCTCCCCGATAACAACAGGTCCTAGATGAAAACCATTCTTGATTTGTATCAATTTTAAGGGATAAATAGCAGGAAAAAGATTGTTTGAAAAGAAGAAAATGCTTTTGACTTTTGACAAGCAATTTCTTCTTTTTCTACAATGTTTTCGATTTGGTAATTCAAATTTTAGTTTTGGAAAGGCAGTTTAATACTTGAGCAAATCCTATGTTATGGGTACCCATTTAAATTGCCTCATTGAGACTATTCAAATGAATACCCACAATAAAGGGTTTCAATTTAAAATAAAGATTTTAGACTACCTTTACCCCCTCTTATTTGCAACTCTGGGTAATGACAGTTTTCTAGTTTTCTCTATTTGTTTGTTGAATATGTGTTTTGAATGCTATCGAGATATCATTTCATCCATTATTTATTGCATCAATATAATTAATGGACAGTAGACTTGATGGGTTTCTGGCCTCCAAATATACAGATTTTCTCATAAACGTATAAAAAACACAATTAAATTTTAAAATATATTGTTGATATATGATTGATTAATATTTCATTGAGTGAATTGTTCTATTTTTTTAATGCAAAAATGAGACAAATTGTGAAACTTTTAGTACAAATTTCTACAAGAGTGTCATTTTGCATGTGATCAATATGCAGCATTCGTGATGACGTCACTTAGTTGGCTCCACTTAGATAACGTCATATAGGGTGAAAAGATCAAAAGCAGAGTAAATTTTTTTGATAATTGTACTGGTAAGACAGTGAGTTTTTCACATGAAAATCTACCTTTATTTTTAGATTATCAACCTAAAAGCAGTAAAAAAATACTTCTCTCTTTTAACATAATTTCTGACACTGGCATTTAGATGTATATCATAGGATATTATGTGGTGTTCTGCTAAAATCTCCTATTTACAGCTTGTTTAAAGCTGTAGTTACAAGGTTTTGGTAGAAAAACGACAATTTGCTTTGTTGCAGTTCAAAATGTCAAATAATCAAATAAATGAGTATAGTAATTGACTTATTGATATTTGATTTGATATCCAGACTATTCCATTTATACACAGAGCTGCAGATAGAAGGGGTATTTCAGATGTAACACTTTCCTGTTTACAAAATCTTGGACCTGTCCAAATTCAAAGGTTTTGCAGACTAAAATTTAAAGTGGATTTAATTTGAAAAATAACCATTCTGTAGGGTAGAAAATAGTGTTGAAAAAGAAGAAATTGCTTGTCAGAAGCAATTTCTTCTTTTTTTACAATGTTTTCTCAATTATAAAATCACAGGCATGTAAAAAGCAGGGATTAAACAGCAAAGGGTTAAGATCAAAGTTGTTCAATAATAATAGCACAAACCTCACATTGTCAAGACAATTCCAATGAGTTAGAACAACATAGGGTTTCATTGAGAATTAAAAAATTTAAACTTGCTTTACCCCCTCTTTTCTGTATTTCTTATACAGTGCATCTACATGATATGGTCACACTCTACACGGTTTCTAGAAGCTTTGAAAATGCACCCATCATATCTTTGATTGCTATAGGAGTTTTAAAAAGTTTTATTTCATTGGAATGAGTTGTATACAATGAACCTGTTATACCTTGCTTGGTTTTTCGTGCATGCTATTCACAGTCCCAGATAAAAGAAATCAATAATAAAGTAAATCTAGTATATTCCAGGGTTCGACACTAACAGTGTCCTGGAACCCGGGGATCCCAAAATATAAGGAGGAATCCCATTAGCTCAAGCAAGGAATTCCTTTAGGATCCTTCTATATTTACAGAATTAGAAGTTCACTCAACGGGGATTCACCATTTCCAAGCCAAGGTTTGATAACTCCACATTATTCCTTACAAATGTAAGGAATAAAGTGGAGTAAAAGAACCATGGCTTTGGAAAGTATTAGAATTTATCATTAACCTATCTTTTTATGCCCCCGTATCGAGAGATCGGGGGCATATTGTTTTACTCATGTCCGTCCGTCTGTCTGTCCGTCTGTCTGTCCGTCTGTCCGAAAACTTAACCAAATTTAACCTTTTCCTTATCGAGAGATCACTGTTACGGGGCCATTCGTGTTTCACAAACACATCTTGTTTCTTCCTATTTCTTAAAGATTCTGTGTAATGAAGAAAGGGATTCCTGGTTGTCTGTAGGTATCCCTGCCTTAACAAATAGGAATTCCTGCTGAACCCAATTGAAAAACAGTCTATGTCAACCACTGTATTCCCTACAGACCTTATGTTGTGCTCCTTGATGAGACAATGAGTACCCACAACATATAAGTTTGCTTACTGATAACTATATTTTAGCTTCAAAAGAGAATTTTTCGATTTATTAAGAGCTCTTTCCTTTCTCCATGCCTAATAATTGTTTACCTTGTTTACTAACATTGTGACTGCTTGCCGTCCACAGAGTGTTGATTGTATCAAGTACCAAGATGCCGTTTATTATTTCATCCACAATTCGATACAGTCGCCTGGCTCCAATCACTCGGTATGTTTTACTCCTCTTTTTAATTCAGCCCCACATTCAAGATGCGAGGTACCATTTACTAAATGTTTTGCTACCCTTTTCTCTCTGAACCTAGGGCTTTTCCTGATAAATTTGTTTGTTTAGTAATCTGCAGTTAATTAGATTCATTCAACTTCATAGAAGTATTAAACAGCATGATTACATCATTATTTCACAAATCTGATTGGCATCATTGAATCATAAACCATTGCCTGGTGAAAATATAATAATGGGGTTGCACTTAAAAACAAATGGGGGTGATTGTACCCCCAACCTATGTCTCTGATAGAGGGGATGCATACATAATGTTAAATAACAATTTTAAGATTGAAGCAGTAGTTTACACACTAAGATAAACATATCAAATATTGATGTAGTGGACCCATAATAGTTCCACAACATTTTTGAAGTACATGTAATTAACATTAACAGTTTAAATCGAGGTTTCCTGATGATTTCAATAGGAAACCTCGGTCAACAGTGTGAAAGATCAATAGTTCGGAAATGTTGTGGAACTATTACAGGTCCACTACCTTAACTTTTTCCACTTTCCTCGATTGAAATAATTTGACCAAGATAGAGAGATAGATTTCATACCCATTATGAATTAAGGGTTCAGTGCAGATTTATTGTAAGTACCTATAAATATATAGAGGATAATCGTTTGTTTCAGTGTAAGATCATTTTATATTTCATTGAGTGAACAACAAAAGCTATATTTTCACGAGTGGCAGAGCCACGAGTGAAAATATAGCTTTTGTATTCACGAAATGAAATATTAATTGATCTTACTCAAAAAACAAGCGATTATTCTATTTCTTTAATGCAAAAATGAGACAAAATGTAAAATTTCTAGGACATATTTTCGTAAAGCGTGTCATTTTGCACGTGATTGCTAATTTACCGTTATTTCTCGATAAACCATCAAAAAAAATTAAAGAAATAGGCACTTACTATGGTTTTGCACTATCCACATAGAATGTTCCATGAAGGAAAAGCATATAGTGGCTGCTGCTGCTGCTTTGAAGCTTAAAACAAGTAAAGACTGTATTTATCTGAGAGATCCTTCGTAACCAGACCAAGACTGCCCAGCTAACAGATGGTATTGTAGATTGTTTGAGATACATTGTAGTATTCTCTGCTTGTCATTTGAAAACATTCTAATGGAAGAGAGAAAGACTAACAATTTCAACTCCAAAACCCATACTACCAAAACTCAATATTTAACATTAAGGGTATCAGCATTTTTCTGAAAATTGAGAAGCCCAGCCCAAAATTAAAGGGTCATGGACGCCTTCTTATCATTTTCCCTGCTGATTGAGTATTTGAAAGCAGCTTTACAAGTTATCAACAGAGCTACAGATAAAATACGTATTTTAGATTTCAAATTAAAAAATTCAATTATACTTTTGCAAATCCTATATTGTGTGTACTCATTGGAATTTTTTTGTTGAGACACCTCAAATGAGTACTCACAACATGGGGTTTCATTGAGAAATAAAGATTTTAGATTAGCATTACCCATTCTTATCAGTACCTCTGATCAAGCTATCAATGCTTTCACTACAATTAACCAAAATTGATGAGTATTTATAAACTTAATCTATCATAAGATTTTTTGTTTGGATATTTTCAGCCATGATGAAGACTTTGCCCCTGTGATCATAAGGAATCGACACCATTCAGGAACAAAATCCATTAGTTCTCAAGAGGACATGTTTTTATTGGGACAGAAGCTCTCTAGAGGGGAAGATGCACAGGTAGTATAGTGCTGTTATTTAGCCCATCACCAGACTATGAATTTAGACCATTGTCATGCTGGTCCCAGAAAATCCCCCCCCCCCTCCCGCTTCTGAAATGCAATTATTTCATTTCATGCAGAATTTCATTAACCATTCTTCTGTTCATGACTTTTTACTTTGTGAACAATGTTTTTGCAGACAGTAAAGACTAAGATCAGCCTGCACAGTTGTGCAATCTGATCTTACCATACACTGCCTGCTTTCTTCTTTATTTCAGTAGAAAAAATTAAGAGGCAGATTTTTTGATATGTCCAAAAAAGGGGAAGTTTGTATAAACACAATTTAAATTTGGCAGGATAAGGGTTAAATTATGTATTTCTAGGAAACTAAATCCCCTTTTTTAATGATTGAACCCCATTTACAGAAATCCTTGATCATCTGCTGATACTTCCTATACTCCTTTTGCTTGATGGCAAAATAGTTTGTAATCAGTGTCTAAGATTTTGACAAAAAGAAAGGTTATTTCTCTAATGTCTTCCGGTTGATTATTGAGAAATAATGGTAGATTATCAATTGAAAAACTCACTGCCTTACCAGAGAAATTAGCAAAAAATGTATACCCTGCTTTTGTCATTTCACTCTATCTGACATGATCTAAGATAAGCCAAATAGGGGACATCATTGTAAATGTTTATTGATTGATCTTTCACCGAAACAAATGATAATCCTTTATTTCATTCAAAGGATGTGTCTTATTCTGAGCTATTGGAGCCATCAAACAACAAGAAGGAGTTGAAGAGAACAGTTTCAGAGTCTAAAATATTGACTGTAGAGAACCATCCACATGCTGGTAAGATTCAAAACTTTTATTTCACAGATCTTTATAGAATGAAAAAAAAAAAAATCAGTCTGTCAATCAGATCCTTTAAGTGCAGATAGTAGGAGCAATTGTTCTTTTAAAATGAAAAAAAAAATCAGTCTGTCAATCAAAACTTATGTTGTGGGCAATCATTGGAATCATTTTAGCGAGGTGATTTTTATAGTACTAGAGCTGGGACGAGTATTCGTGTTCCTGGGTATCAGGTAGGGTAAAGTTCCTACCCAGGTCCTGAATTATTACCCATGACCCACCTATTGTATAAGCACAATGTACCTTAATCAGTCTTCAATTCTTTTCTGATGTTGATTTCTAAATGGTCCTAAAGACTAACATAAGATAGATTTCAGAGTCCAGGCTAATTATTTACGTGCCACAGACTTGCAACACCTACGTCCCTTTAAATCCCGTTGGAATTTGTATGTTAGATCTACCTTTAAAGAAGTTCTTGACCTGTCTTTGTATCAGGTTGATGCCGATATTAATATAAGGACAGTAATCATCGAATATCGAGAACCCATAGGTATCGAGATCTCAGGTACCCAGGTACAAATTTTCTACTCATCCCAGCTCTAATGAGTACCAACAACATAGATTTTGGGTGAGAAAGAATAGATTTAGATTGTTATTACTGCTGTTATCTAGAGCCTTGCATATCTTTATTCATCTTTTATTCTCTCACCACAATACAGGAATGAGATTCTGCGATTGTCTCCGCCTGTCAAGCTGCCAGTTTATTTGTCAATTCTTATTGCATTTAATCAGATCATATGAAGTATGGAAGCATTGCTTGTCAGTACTTTGTTGTATTAAGTGCCTTGTTGAAAATGGGTTGCAGTATTATTTTGTCTTTTTGGGCTTTCCTTTGTAATCTGGTATTTAGAGATAGTCAGGGTACTCATAAGCCTTTGTATATGCTATTTTCTTTTTTAATTTTCTAGCTGTATCTTTCTTTGCTTTCTTTTTATAATGCACAATATAAAATGTCACAAATTCCAGATGATTTAGTCAGAATGGTTTAATTATCCATCTATTAGACTTAAATATACTTGAAATCAACAACAACAAAAAAGAAATAATGATGCTTGTTGAATACAAGTTTTTTACTTTTTAAAAGGTTGATTTTTATGCCCCCATAGATGATGCATTGATAGATCTGCAGCTTTTTGTTTTATTGGTGTCCATATGTCTGTCCGCCTATCCACAAAAACTTAATCTTCAAACTTAAATCTTGTCATGCTGAACCCAGATTATTTTTGCCTTGGCAGGAGCTATAGACAAACGTTGGCCTGCACATTTGTGCAGTCTGATCTTTGACCATGCCACCTGTTTTTCCTTTTTTGAAACCAGAGAAGCTAGAAAATTAAATTTTCAAAATGAATACCTAATTACATTTAGTGCATCCAGAGCTTTGAG
Organism: Fragum whitleyi; assembly: GCA_948146395.1. Classification (NCBI taxonomy): domain Eukaryota; kingdom Metazoa; phylum Mollusca; class Bivalvia; order Cardiida; family Cardiidae; genus Fragum; species Fragum whitleyi. The sequence goes on along the minus strand of OX411548.1, from coordinate 25,248,070 downwards.
CACTTTGATTTTGTTGCAATTTTGTTAAGATTTTTTAATTCAGCATGATAAAAGGTATTATTTTCCATAATTTAAACATTTTTCAAGTGACAATGCTCATATTTGGTATAAAAGTTCCTCTTATCAATGCTATATTTCTAAGGTGAAGGTCAATTATCAAGGTCAAATTCTAAAAAAAGATATTGCCATTTTTTGTGGATTAGTGATTTTCAAACCCATCTTGTTTAATTCAAAACTCTAGTAGACAAGCCAGGCTAGCTCAGGCTTGGCAAACTTTCAATGAAATATAAAACTTATAGAGCAAAATTGGTATACACAAATTTAAGAATAATGTATTTTATGTTATAATAGTGTTTAAGTAGCCCATATAATATCACCTCCGTATAAAGTACTTTAAACCTTTGTCTTGCTGAATGGAAATTGTGCTGTAAACATATTGCCAAGATTTTGGACATTACTACATCTTTTGCTCAAGATTTTCCACATTGAAAAGAGAGAAAAAGGCAGTGTAGGCTAAGATCAGACTGCACATCAGTGCAGGCTGATCTGAGACTTAGCTGTCTACCAAAACATTGCATACACAATGAAAAATTCATACAGCAGGAAAATGCAGTGGACAGCATGAAAAGGGCTAGTTATTAGGGATGGGAACAAATATTAGAATATATCGGAAGTATTTAACCCTTTCCTGTTTACAAAATTTTGGACCTGTCCAAATTCAAAGGTTTTGCAGACGAAAATTTAAAGTTGATTCAATTTGAAAAATAACCATCCAGTAGGGTAGAAAATAGTGTGGAAAAAGAAGAAATTGCTTGTCAGAAGCAATTTCTTCTTTTTTCACAATGTTTTCTCAATCATAAAATCACAGGCATGTAAAAAGCAGGGATTAAACAGCAAAGGGTTAACTGAAGACAACTCTTTTTGTAAATTGCATGATGGGCACCTGAATCTTGTGAAAATTTGAAGTTTAAATTCCATCAAGAGTACTTTGACTCAATTTCCTGTTCAAAATCCCATGCAAATACCAGGAAAAGAAGAATATAAATATACAGCGCATTTTTCTTCATTTGAAGTGCTTAAATCCGAAAAACATAAAAGGAGTAGATCCTGGACTTAACCGATATTTAGACATTCAACTTTGCGCTGGACAAAACGAATATTCAAATTTATTTGTATTTTCAAAATGAATATTCGAATATGAATTTTGCTATTCATTCCCATCCCTTCTTATTATACAATGCATAAGTTGTTTGATGTTCAAAATATTTTTGTCTAAGCTGTTCTGTTATTTTGACTTATTTACATTTCACTGTACTCAATTTTTCTTCTATTTGTCCTTATATTTTCTTCTTTCTTCACACAGGAATGTTCCGCCAATATTCACTGAATATATTAGGACTATACTTCAACAGAACTGAGAGCAAGTGTTCTGTTTTTTGTGTGGTTTTTGGTTACCCTGAATTGTTTTTGTCCATGTTAAGCTTATGTCCCTGTGATATGACTTATTAATGTCAATTTAGAAATAACATTTATTTGGCAATGTATGTTTAAAAAGAGAATATTTTAACCTTGTCATGCTCAACCTGTACTTTTCCTGCCTTGACAGTGTCTTTTATAGGAGGGGGGGGGATTTGGTATTTTAGTTACACACTTTTTAAAAATTACCCAGATTTTTGAAGATGATGGGGGATTTTCTTACATAAAGAAAGAGTAAAAGTTAACACCTTTTTGGAATGTTGGTGATTTTCAACAAAATTCCCCCTTATATTTTGAATAGACACTGTCTTGACAGGAAGGAAAGACAAAGATCAGCCTGCACATATGTGCAGCCTGATCTTAGTCTATACCACCTGTATAATTCAACAGAACTGAGAGCGAGTGTTCTGATTTTTTTGCGTGGTTTTTGGTAACCCTGACTTGTTTTTGTCCATGTAAAGTTCCTGTCCTTTTGATATGATTGGGTTATTGTCAATTTAGAAATTACATTTATTTGGCAATGTATGTTTAAAAAGAGAATATTTTAACCTTGTCATGCTCAATCGACTTTTCCTGCCTTGACAGTGTCTATTATAGGAGGGGGGATTGCGTATTTTAGTTACACACTTTTAAAAAATCACCCAGATTTTTGAAGAAGATTGGGGATTTTTTTACATAGAGAAAGAGTAAAAGTTTATATCTTTTTCAGATTGTTGACAATTTTAAAAAAAATTCCCCCTTATTTTTTTTTTAATCCTTGAATAGACACGGCCTTGACAGGAAGGATAGACAAAGATCAGCCTGCACATATGTGCAGCCTGATCTAAGTCTATACCTTCTGTATACTTCAACAGAACTGAGAGCAAGTGTTCTGGGAGTTTTTTGTTTGGTTTTTGGTTACCCTGAGTTTTTTGTCCTTGTTTTGCTTATGTCCCTATGATATGACTTGGTTTATGTCAATTTAGAAATTACATTATTTTTGCAATGTATCTTTTTAAAGATACGATTTTAACCTTGTTATGCTGAACTTGAATTTTTTCTACTTTGGCAGGAAAGATAAAGAAAGATCAGTCTGAACGTATATGCAGTCTGATTTTAGTCTATTACACCAGTATACTTAAATGGAACTAAAAGCAAGTGTTCTATTTTTTGTGTGGTTATTGGTTTCTCTGAGTTGTTTTTGTCCATATTTTGCTTATGTCCCTGTGATATGACTTGGTTTATGTAAGTTTTGGAAATTACTTGTATGTGGCAATTTATGTTTGGAATGATAACTAATTAAGAAAAGATATTTAAAAAAAATCTAGGAAAAACTAACACAGAGCTTGGCTACTAAATTGTGATCTGTCGCCATCTGGGAACTGTTAAAATAAATGTTGTATAAAAGATTGTTTCCTTAAGAGGTCCACCTTTCTAGATTCAGAAAATTAACCAGTTGACAACTTAAGCTCATATTTCATAGAATTAGCGGATCTATTCCGATCACCTGTGTGTTGGTGCCCACATAATGCTTTGATTAGGTTTAAATTGCAACTGTGTCAAATCTCTACTAAAGCTATTACTTGGACACTTTGCACACGCTATTGAGACCGTAATATCACAGTCATTACTTTGATATCTAATTTTAAGGAATTTTAGTCTAAAAAGACTAAGAAATCTAGGTTAAGTTTTAATGTGTAACTGAGGTACATTTATATCTGAAATATCATCTGTTCCTACTGAAGCTATTGCTTGGAAACTTTGCAATTGCTTTTGTGAACACAATCTAAGCCTCTAGACAAAGATTCATTACTCTGATGTTTATTTTCCTGGAAATTTAACCTTTTTTGGATTTAAAAATCTTTTTTTAGAGTTTTTTTTAAGTCTACGTATAATATCTCTATTTCTAGAAATGCTATATCTTTGAAACTTTACACCAGCTTCTGTTACCATTTTATCAGCCTCTAGACAAAGATATATAATTCTGATACTGAATTAAGTGCAGTTCTCACCCTTTATTGACTTGAGAAACTTGGTTAAGTTTTTACTTGCCACAGTGGCACTGATGTATATTTGTAATAACTTCGTTTCTAGTAAAGCTATGCACATGCAAAAAAAAACCCAACAATAAAAAAAACCTTTAATTTATGAAAAATTTTACTGTTTTAGTACTAAGAAATCTCTGTTAAGAAATATACATCTGTAGTATATCTGTTTCTAGTAAAGCTATTGCTTGGAAGCTTTGCACAGGCTTCTGTGTGACTCTAATACCATCCTCCAGTTAAAGATTCATTACAATATTGAGTTTAGTGGAGTTTTAACCCTTTTTGCACATAAAAATCTGTAATATCTATATTTGTACTAAAGTTATTGCTTGAAAACTTTGTACATTCTTCTGTGACCATCATTTCATCCTCTAGACAAAAATTCATTACATCGATTTTGTTTAAAGGAATTTTTCCAATGTCCACATTGATTTGCTGTTACTATCCAGCACTTGGAATAGTTGAGCTGTGTTGTCCTCCGACAGCTCTTGTGGTACCCTTGTCAGCCTGCTCAGTCTATACAGTCTGAGTAGGGCTGATACTTTTTTAACTATTCAGGGGGGGGGGGGCTTTTTCGGGATGGATTACAATTGATTACTTCTTATCTAGATCCAATGCTGTAGATACCGTAAAACTAGAAATGTTCATGTGGTGGAAATCTTTGTTTTAAGCCTTTGTCTCTTTTACCCCTAGATAATATTTTCACCCAAAAGGAACACAATGAATCTGACATTTGTCTTGAATGCTGAGTTACTGCTCCCATTATATTTGTTTGAACTACCCCACGGTGATTCATAATCATTATAGTTATTACTTACAGCAAAAGTAAATTAAACTACTACCTAAATACCATATGTAGGGAAGCAAACATTGTAAGAAAATGAGACCCTGTAGTTAACAAGCATTTTCTCCTTTTATTCAATAGTTTCCTCAATGAATTTTTCAGTAGCTCAGTGGTCGACACGCTGTTTTACAATTTAGTGGTTCCACAGGAATCCCTAATTGTTATGGCAGGGATCCCTCCAGATAACCAGGGATCCCTTTTTTTTCTCACTACACAGTTTGAATTTATAAGCAATAGCAAGAAGAAACATAAGTTGACAAAATATTCAAATATTTTTCCAAGCTGAAGGTCTATGACTCCACTTCATTCCTTATATTTGTAAGGAACAAAGAGGGATTATGGAACCTTGGCTTGAACGGTGGATCCTGATCACATGAACTTCTAAATCCTTTAATATTTGAGGGATCCTAAAGGAATTCTTAGCTAAAGCTAATGGGATCCCTCCTTATAATCCCTTGGACCCCGGGGGCCCATTTTACTAAACTTCTAACGAAAAAATTAATCGTAAGTCAAAATCTAAAATCGGATCTGGTGTTTTTATTCTTTGTTAGATTCTCTCTTGCAATATCTCATTGGAATCGTCTTTTGAGGACGATTCCAATGGGATAATGCATGGCAGAATTCCATGTTTAATTACAACTTTAGAAGCAAATTTAATTTTTGACTTGCGCAAAAAAATTATCATAAGATGTTTAGTAAAACAGGCCCCAGGACACTGTTAGTGTAAGATTTTCATGATTCCTTAAATTACATTCCAAGTTGGATAATTTGAATGTGTACAATTCGTAAAGTATGACCAAAAAAACCCTCAAAAAACATATTAAGAAAAACACTAGAATATACTATCTCAAATAGTTCAGAAAATTGCTGAATTGGCAAGGTTAATGGTTTCGAAATGTTTTTGGAATGATATTAAATGAACATGATTACAGTTAGCTACAGCCTGAAATTGACATTCTCCTCAATCAAAACCATTCTAAATCGATCAATTAGCGCTCCACTCAATCATTCCAAACACTCTCTCAAACCATTCAAAAACACTCAAACCCATTGAAAAATATAGAATAACCAACGTCATTCAAAATAAATTTTCTTTGAGAAAATTCGCGATTTCACAAACATTATTCAAATTATTAGCGTCTCATAGGTTCTTGAAGAAATAGGAAGCCATGTATAAGACTTGAATGTATTTTTTATTAAAGGGAGGTAATCAATATCGAAAATTTTGTTCATCTTGAACAAAATTTACGATATTGGATTACCTCCCATTAAATTCACTCAAAACTCGCTCCACACACTCATTCAATTTCATTCCTAAATCATTCCAAAATCATTCACCTTGTCAATTTCACGATGTTATTAACTGTAGCAAGTTTAAAATGATATCAAGAGGAGACAATAGAATTTATCTAAATTTGTTCAAAATAAATGAAATTAGCATTATTCTGAGACCTCTCTTTTATTAAAACTATTTTCAAGTACTGTTCTATAAACGATGTGTTTTCTTCACAGAAGAATTTGACCAAACCAAATACTCCTAGCCAATAATGTCTTGGAATTATTCAAACAATTTCAATTAATTTGTGGAGTGTTTTAATCAATTTGGGAGCTATTTTTAACAATTTGGAAGTGTTATGAATTCTTTAGATTGTTGGTTTTACTAAGTTCTGAGGTCAGGAAATCTTTCCTAATTTGAACCATAAGTGTGCAGAATTAATTCTTGTTGATAATTTTGAGTTAATTGCATGTGGTTATGACATGAATTTGATTTATTAAAATGATTAACCTATTCATTCTAACAGGTCGGGTTTATACCCGTAGCGTGTCTGACGACCCCCAGTTTCTCGCACCCAGGGGTTCTATTTGTTCTAGTACCCTACAACGAGGTATTTCCATGTGTGCATGTATTCGTCTGATATTTATCTGGAATTGAAATATTAACACAATAATTTTTGTTGATTTTACATTTCTACCCAAAAAGTACCTAAAAGAATGAGTTAAAACCATTCCACTAGGAGACATCTAGGTATACCAATTAAGATTTTATGCAAATGTAAATCACTTTTGGAATGTAAGCATGTGAAATGAAGACATCTGCAAAAGAAAAGTTTAAGGTCATTGAAAAGGTCATGGTCATAATCAAATGTACTTTCACAAATTGATATTACTTAGGCATGAATATTCCTTAATACATGTTATGTATATAAAGAAAACAAATTTTAAATGTTAATGATAAGTAAGTATACGTATATGTATGGTCATTTTTTGTTCAGTAGAGAATCATATGGTAGACATTTCATAGAAAATTGAGGTAGCTATACATGTTTCTCGGTTTAAATGACTCAAATTTGACCTGTTGACCTCTCTAGAAAAATTTTCTTAAAATCAATTACTGACATAATTATCTTTTTTTTATCAATAAACATAATATATATATTACAATCAATACCATTTTATATTTATTCTTACAAAAACATGTATAAAGTTGAGCAGAAATAATCAGATGACAGAGGTCAAATTAAGGCAATAAAAATGGCCTAAAAACAAGTGGATGAAAGTAATTAAAGACTTTTAAAAATATTTATGTATAAAGATTATAGTTAGTTTAAGAATTATTATAAAATAGAATATTAACTCTATGAATTTAAAGTGTGATTAGCATTGCCCTCTTTAACAGCTTGTTTGACTGCTTTTATCAGCGTTTTATATACCAGGTATGTGATTTCTCCTAAAAAGAGATCATTTTAAGCTTGACTGTTTTTGGAGAAAATCGGGGTATTGCTATAGCCTTTGTGTTGTCATAGCTCTAACCTTGGTCATACCTCTATTGTTATTGAAGATATCTTCATGAACCTTGCATGCATGTTCTCCAGCACAAGAGCTCTCCAGACTATTAATGGGGATAACACTTGAAGCTTTTTTGTAAGAGTTATGACTTTTTTGACTTAGATTTTTTGCATTATCCAGCACCTGCAGCTGAACTTTGAACCCGTAGATTATTATCCCCTTTCAAGTACCCAAAAGCCCAAGGTAGGCACCCTTACGTTGTGCTCTTTTTAAATTCATGGAACAATCAATTTAACAAAAAGAAAATAAGGTCAATGTTTGTACGACATTTTGTGACTTTGCAATTTTTTTCTTCATTATTGTTTAAATATACTTTGTTTTACAAGACTTAATTCTTTTTTATGCCCCCGATAGGGAGGCATAATAAATTTGACTTGTCCGTCCGTCCGTCTGTCCGTCCGTCTGTCCGTCCGTCTGTCCGTCCGTCCGTCATTCCGTCCAAAAACTTTAACATTGGCCATAACTTCTAAATCAAAGCGGTGTCGGGGGCATTGTCATCTTACAGTGACAGCTCTTGTTTCATCCCTTTTCACGACTTGGGTCAAATGTAAAATGTGTGAATGACTTAGAATTTTAAGTTGAATGATTTTTGCATGCAACATTGATTTGGTTGGAATTCATGAAATAAAGGTTGCATGGGAGAATAGTAAATCAAATAACATTGCGCTACATTGATAACTATCTGCCATTTATTGCATGGCATGGTCATTTCTCCTTAAGTTCATTTGAATTTAATGCAACAATATGGAAACCCCATGGATCTAATTAACCCATTGCTAGATAAGATAACAACCCCTATCTACATAGTAGAATGAGATTTTGTTTAATTATTTAAAAAATTATTTGGTATTTGTTGATTCTTTTTCTGTCCATTGTCTAGCTAAAAAAATGTGACCTGTCACATAAAAGGGACAACCTTGGTAGATCGTAAAGTGTCGATCTTAGTCAGACTGACTAGGGTCAAAACTTTTTGCACTGTGCTTATTTTCATAATCTAGAATGATCAACCTTCCTTCCAGTGAAAGAATTTTTGAAATGCGACTTCTGGTTGACCTATGCTGGACAAAATCTCATTTTGAATTATTCATTTTACAGAATTCTTGGATGGTTCCTTTTTGCATGACCAGTCACAAATATTTGACATAGAACCATTTTACCTTTGTCTGTACTTTGTGCCCTATTGGTTCTAAGTCAAAGGCCAAGGTCATTTGAATAAAGTAATGTTTGAGTTATCTTTGAAAACTATTTCTTTTCTTTGTATACAAATGTATGTAATGAGTTTCAATGACCCAAGGAGTGCATGGTAGGTTTTAGGTGACAAAAATCTAAGTAATAATTAAGCTTTGGTATGACAATTTAATTTATTCATTAGTTTTTAGTCATTAAGAAAATATTTGATAAAAAAGAAATTGCATATCAAAAGTAAATGTTTTCTCTAACAAGAGAAATGACATTCTGAGCCTTATCAATATGTAGTTTACTCATCATGTAACAAAATTTTAGACTTATCAAGATAAAAATCTTGCATAATGAAGTGAATAGAAATCTTATTGGGTAAATCCATAGAATTTATAATCAGAAGTAGGAGATGTTGTAGATGACAAATCAGGTTAATAAAAAAATTAAAGAATTGTTTGTCTCCCTTGGCAGAAAAAAGGAAAGGAAGAAATATTGCCTAAGATATATACAAGTGATTTCTTCATTATGAAATGTTCATTTTATAAGATTTGTTTCTTTGAGAAAACAATGACAAGCAGAGTCATATAGAAGTGGATAAAAAAATATAACATTAACAATTTCTGCTTTTCCCAAGTTCCTAGATAAATTAACTGACTGTTTTCATTGTAAAGTTTTTTCGCACAAGGTAAATTCAAATTAATGTTTATTAATTTGATTGCTGTCAGTTGCAACACTAACTTGTCAACATTTTTGTTGAAACTTACTAGAATTTGGTATTAAAAAACTAATTCCCTGTTTTCAGGATGTGAAACGTTTGCTAACCTTTATAAATGGTACCCTGCTTTGCATGTGAGTACACATGCAAAGCAGGGTACCATTTGTAAAATGTTTTACTAGTCTTTTCATCCTGAACCCAGGGCTGGTATATGTTGAATGAATCTAATGTTTGTGCATAATGCAATGTGCAAATATAAAGGCAGTTTATTGCTATTTTCAAAGTAGCAACAAAGAGAATACCACACCTGTCTAGCTTAGTGGATAGTTGAGCTTGGCTATCTGTATCAATTACTACTCTAGACTTAAAAAACCCTTTGAAACACCATCCCCCTGAGCATATGTAAGAAGTGTTTCAAAAGGCAGTGCTGTTCTTAAGCCCTCACGAGCATAATTATCCTGAACGTTGGACAGCTAATGACAAGAAAGGTCAAACCAATTACTCAATGCAAAACAGTTTACCTCCCTATATGGAGGGTTTAACGCAAAACTGAACTAAGTGTATAAACATTGTACATACACTTAGTACAGTGTTGCACTGAACCCTCGAAATTATTATGTTTATAGGGAGTTACAAATATTTCACGCTGAGGAAAAATGTAAGGAAAAACAATAAATGAAAACGTTAGCTGGTCATGTGCGAGCTTTTCAAATTAAGAATTTAATGACCACTTAATTAAGAATTTCTAGGGTTCATTTAACTTTTGTTGAAGTGGTCAAAGAATACACAATGTAATGAGTTGAAATATATGAATGTTTCTAAGAATATGTAGATTGAATTCTTTTGATATATCCTTTATCTCTCTACAAGAGATTCATTTTTAGCTCACCTGAGCACATCATGCTCAAGGTGAGCTTTTGTGATCATTGAATGTCCATGGTGTGTCGTGCGTCATCCATTGTCTGTCGTCCGTCGTGCCTCGTCAGGCGTCAACAATCTAAGTGTTTACACTCTAGAGGCCACAAATATGAACCAATCGTCATCAACCTTAGTCAGAATGATTGTCAGGTCACAACCATGAACCCTATTGAAAATGGGAAGGATACATGTCATATCATGGGAAAATGGGACTTAAAGACAATTTTCTTGTTAACGCTCTAGAGGCCACAAATATAGTCCAATCTTCATGAAACTTGGTCAGAATATTTGTCAAGACACAAGGATAAACACTATTGAAAATGGGAAGGATCCATGTCATATCATGGGAAAAGGAGCCTAAATGACAATTTTCTTTTTTACACTCTAGAGGTCACAAATATTGTCCAATATTTTAGAACCTTGGTCAGAATGTTGGCAAGGTCACAAAGATGAACCCTTTTGAAAATTAGGAGGATCCGTGTCATATCACAGGAAAAGGGGCCTTAATGGCAAATTTCTTGTTAACGCTCTAGAGGCCACAAATATGGTCCAATCTTCATGAAACTTGGTCACAATATTTGTCAAGTCACAAGGATAAATTCTATTAAAAATGGGAAGGATCCGTGTTATATCACAGGAAAAGGGGCCTTAATGACAATTTTCTTGTTAACGCTTTAGAGGCCACAAATATGGTCCAATCTTCATGAAACTTGGTCATAATGTTGGCAAGGTCACAAGGATGAACCCTATTGAAAATGGGAAAGATCCATGCCATATCATGGGAAAAGGGGCCTTGATGACAATATTCTTGTTTACACTCTAGAGACCACAAGTCACGACTTTTGCTGGAAAATTTGATAATAATTAATTTAGACAAAGATACGCAGATGAGCAATATGGACCATCATGGTCCTCTTGTTATTATGAATCTTTTATAAAGATATGGGGGCAACAATTATTCTAATATATTCACAATTTGCAGCAGTATCAAACCATACAGAAAATTGAAATTTTCAAAATACCCCCCCATGACAGAAAATTGTAGAAGTGAAACAATAGGATATTTTCAGATTTTTAATGGTCAAAACCCTAGTTGAAATGTTTTTCTGTAAAACACAGGCCATAATTAGTTTTATACTAATATTCTTATCCCCCCCCTCCATCTAAGAAGAGGGGATATATTGCTTTGTTGGTCAGTCCATCGGTCGGTCCATCCATCCATTGGCTTTTTTGTCCAGAGCATATCTCAAACAGTATGCTGGCTAGAATTATGAAACTTCACATGTGGACATGTCCCAATGAGGAGAGGTGCAGGGCACAAGAAACACACTTTATTCATCACATTTTGTGAGTTATTGCCCTTTGTTGATTGACAAAGAATAGGCTATTGACCTGCTTTTAGGGGGGCATAAATGTTTTACATCTTTTGTTACAGTTGCAGAGGAAGAAGAAGATCAGCAATATGATCCCAATCTACTGGATGATCCAGAACTACAGTCTGGAGGATACAGAACAGTTCTAAATCTATCCTCTTATATGGTGAGTATTTTAAGAGGTACTCATTAAAGGGGGGGGGTAAAACTAGTCTTTAATCTTAACCCTTGTCATGCTGAACCCGGAATATTCCTGCTTTGGCAGGAGCTATAGACAAATATCAGCTTGCACATATGTGCAGACTGATGTTTGTCTACACCACCTGTTTATCACTTTCGAATCAGAATTGTCAATAGATTTAGATTTCAAACAATAATTGACCTACAGTTGATACTTTCAGTGCTTTTTGGCCTTTGATTTTGATGAAAATTTATTCAGCATGACATGGGTTAATTTCTCATTGAAACCCTATGTTGTTGGTACACATTGGAAAACATCTTGATTAGACAATTTCAATGAGTACCAACAACATAGAATTTTTGTTATTATCAGAAATACTTTGATCTAAAATCAAATATATCCCCCTCTATCTGTAGCTCTGTTATATATTGGCTAGTAAGTGTGTTGGAAACAAGGGTCCACTACTTAAATTACAAAGGAAACATTTAAGATAATGAATTACTAACTTGTTCTTATAATTAAAACAAAAGCACTGACCCTTTATGACTGGTTTTCCTATAATAAGATAATAGTGTTAATGAATAATTGATATTTGATTTTCAGACTTCAGTTATAGACTATGTGAAACCTTCCATTTTGAAGAAAGAACTCAATGAAAAGTTTAAAGATAAATTCCCAAACATTCAACTGACACTCACTAAATTCAGAAGGTTTGTCAATTTTTTACTCACTTATTATAGTTGTATGAATCGATAAATTTGTATGTTTCAACATAGATCTTTTGCCTTGCTTTTTAGCATTGATGATTTTGCATGAAACTTACGTAGGATGTCTTTTTAGCTCACCTGAGCACGAAGTGCTCAAGGTGAGCTTTTGGGGTTACTTGATGTCCCTCGTCCGTTGTGCGTCGTGCGTCGTCAACATTTACCTTGTGGACACTCTAGAGGCCATATTTTTAGCCCAATCAACCTGAAAATTGGTCAGAATGATTATCTTTATGAAATCTCGGACAAGTTCGAAATTGGGTCAAGTGGGGTCAAAAACTAGGTCACAGGGTCAAATCTTAGAAAAACCTTATGGACATTCTAGAGGCCATATTTTTAGCCCAATCAACCTGAAAATTGGTCAGAATGAATATCTTGGTGAAATCTCGGACAAGTTCGAAATTGGGTCAAGTGGGGTCAAAAACTAGGTCACGGGGTCAATTCTTAGAAAAACCTTGTGGACACTCTAGAGGCCATATTTTTAGCCCAATCAACCTGAAAACTGGTCAGAATGAATATCTTGATGAAATCTTGGACAAGGTCGAAATTGGGTCAAGTGGGGTAAAAAACTAGGTCACGGGGTCAATTCTTAGAAAAACCTTGTGGACACTCTAGAGGCCATATTTATAGCCCAATCAACCTGAAAACTGGTCAGAATGAATATCTTGATGAAATCTTGGACAAATTCGAAATTGGGTCAAGTGGGGTCAAAAACTAGGTCACGGGGTCAATTCTTAGAAAAACCTTGTGGGCACTCTAGAGGCCATATTTTTAGCCCAATCAACCTGAAAACTGGTCAGTATGAATATCTTGATGAAATCTTGGACAAGTTCGAAATTGGGTCAACTGGGTTCAAAATCTAGGTCACAGGGTCAATTCTTAGAAAAACCTTATGGGCACTCTAGAGGCCATATTTCTAGCCCAATCAACCTCAAAATGGTCAGAATGTTTATCTTGATAAAATCTCGGACAAGTTCGAAATTGGGTCAATGGGGGTCAAAAACTAGGTCACGGGGTCAAATCTTAGAAAAACCTTGTGGACACTCTAGAGGCCATATTTTAAGCCCTATCAACCTGAAAATTGGTCAGAATGATTATCTTGATATAATCTCAGATTAGTTCGAAATTGGGTCAATTAGGGTCAAAAACTAGGTCACAGGGTCAAATCTTAGAAAAACCTTGTGGACACTCTAGAGGCCATACTTTTAGCCCAATCAACCTGAAAATCGGTCAGAATGAATATCTTGTTAAAATCTATGACAAGTTCGAAATTGGGTCAAGTGGGGTCAAAAACTAGGTCACAGGGTCAAATCTTAGAAAAACCTTGTGGACACTCTAGAGGCCATATTTTTAGCCCAATCAACCTGAAAACTGGTCAGAATAAATATCTTGATGAAATCTCGGACAAGTTCGAAATTGGGTCAAGTGGGGTCAAAAACTAGGTCACGGGGTCAATTCTTAGAAAAACCTTGTGGACACTCTAGAGGCCATATTTTTAGCCCAATCAACCTGAAAACTGGTCAGAATGAATATCTTGATGAAATCTTGGACAAGGTCGAAATTGGGTCAAGTGGGGTCAAAAACTAGGTCACGGGGTCAATTCTTAGGAAAACCTTGTGGACACTCTAGAGGCCATATTTATAGCTCAATCAACCTGAAAACTGGTCAGAATGAATATCTTGATGAAATCTTGGACAAGTTCGAAATTGGGTCAAGTGGGGTCAAAAACAAGTTCACGGGGTCAATTCTTAGAAAAACCTTGTGGGCACTCTAGAGGCCATATTTTTAGCCCAATCAACCTGAAAACTGGTCAGTATGAATATCTTGATGAAATCTTAGACAAGTTCGAAATTGGGTCAACTGGGTTCAAAATCTAGGTCACAGGGTCAATTCTTAGAAAAACCTTGTGGGCACTCTAGAGGCCATATTTCTAGCCCAATCAACCTCAAAATTGGTCAGAATGTTTATCTTGATAAAATCTCGGACAAGTTTGAAATTGGGTCAATGGGGGTCAAAAACTAGGTCACAGGGTCAAATCTTAGAAAAACCTTGTGGACACTCTAGAGGCCATATTTTAAGCCTAATCAACCTGAAAATTGGTCAGAATGATTATCTTTATATAATCTCAGATGAGTTCGAAATTGGGTCAATTGGGGTCAAAAACTAGGTCACAGGGTCAAATCTTAGAAAAACCTTGTGGGCACTCTAGAGGCCATATTTTTAGCCCAATCAACCTGAAAACTGGTCAGAATGAATATCTTGATGAAATCTTGGACAAGTTCGAAATTGGGTCAAGTGGGGTCAAAGACTAGGTCACAGGGTCAAATCTAAGAAAAACCTTGTGGACACTCTATAGGCCATATTTTAAGCCCAATCAACCTCAGAATTGGTCAGAACGATTATCTTGATGAAATACTCTGACCAGTTTGAAATTGGGTCAAGTGGGGTCAAAAACTAGGTCAGGGGGTCAAATCTTAGAAAAACCTTGTGGACACTCTAGAGGCCATATTTTAAGCCCAATCAACCTGAAAATTGGTCAGAATGAATATCTTGATAAAATCTCAGACAAGTTCGAAATTGGGTCAAGTGGGGTCAAAAACTAGGTCACGGGGTCAAATCATTGAAAATCCTTGTGGACACTCTAGAGGCCATATTTTTAGCCCAATCAACCTGAAAATGGACTGAATGAATAATTTGATGAGAACTTTGACGAATTTGAAATTGGGTCAAGTTAGGTCAAAACTAGGTCATTGGGTCAAATCTTAGAAAAACTTTTTTAGATTGTTAATTCAGGTGAGCGATTAAGGGCCACTATGGCCCTCTTGTTTTACCCAAGAGCTACCTTTACTATGGAAGGGTATAATTCTACTTTTTATGCCTCCGTATCGAGAGATCGGGGGCATATTGTTTTACTCATGTCTGTCTGTCTGTCCGTCTGTCCATCCGTCTGTCTGTCTGTCCGTCAGTCCGAAAACTTAACCCATAACTTAACCTTTGCCTTTTCTCCAAAAGTATTTGACATACAAAGCTGTACACCAAAGTCAAGGTCATGTGACAAGATCAAGGTCATCTGTCAAGGTCAAACTTTAAAAAATAATGCTGTTCCGGGGGCATTCGTGTTTCACAAACACATCTTGTTTTATTTTATTAGCTCCACTGGCTGAAAGCCACTGGGGCTATTGTCATGGCGTTGTGTCCGTCGTGCGTCCGTCCGTCCGTGCGTCCGTCCGTCCGTGTGTGCGGTCGTAAACTTTTACTTTAAAAATCTTCTCCTCAGAAATTACTGGATGAATTTCAACCAAACTTCACAGGAATTATCCTTGGGTGACCCTCTTTCAAAGTTGTTCAAGAAATTTGGATCCGATGAAAAACATGGATTAAATGGGCGTGGCTAATTTCCAAATATGGTAAAAAGTGTGTTTTCTCAGATTCTAATTGATGGATACCAATCAAATTTTACATGAATGATCCTTTGGTGACCCTATATCAGTCTACCAAAAATTTTTGTGATCGGATGGAAAATATTCATTTTATGGGCGGAGGTCATTTCTCTATATGTTCTATAGTGGAAACTTTGAAAATCATTTTCTTAGAATATAACTGATGAATATCAACCAAATCTCACTGGATTGATTCTTGGGTGACCCTTTATTAGTCTGCCAAAAAGTATTGTGATTGGATGAAAAATATGTATTTTATGGGCGGAGGTCATTTCCCTATATGTTATATAGTGGAAACTTTGAAAATCATTTTCTCAGGATATAACTGATGAATATCAACCAAATTTCACTGGATTGATTCTTGGGTGACCCTTTATTAGTCTGCCAAAAAGTATTGTGATTGGATGAAAAATATGTATTTTATGGGCGGAGGTCATTTCCCTATATGTTATATAGTGGAAACTTTGAAAATCATTTTCTCAGGATATAACTGATGAATATCAACCAAATCTCTCTTGAATGATTCTTGAGTGACCCTTTATCAGTCTGCCAAAAATTATTGTGATTTAAAACTAAGACTTGCTATTACCAGATATTCAAGCCTGTGGAGCGACTCAAGCCATTCATGGCTTTCTAGTTTTTTTATTGTGAATTGGCACAGTCTGACCATAGTCTTGAACGCTTTGCAGTGTAGAAAGATAAGGTCTCAAATTGTCTTTAAACAGTCAGATAATCTTAAAATTGCACTATTTAACTGTCTAGGCTGCTCAATATTTCTACTTCACGCATGTGTCAAATTGTTGGAAAAGTCACACACAGACTCCAGGGTTTGACACGAAGGGAAGTCTGAGAGTCCGAGACTCCCTGTTTACCAGTTGGAACTCCTTCTATTTGCAAATAACGAGTCTAATAGACTCCAAGGGACATATGATGATAATATGTTGAAAAACAAATGCACGGAGCAGTGTCCTTTCTAACACTTGTCTAACTGTAAATCTTTCCAATCTTTCCAAAAGTTGATGAAGAAAACATTTGCTAGTATCCTGTAGTGTTTTGAGAAAAAACCCAGCTCTTCTTTGGAAGACAGTGTGGAAAAGAAGTAATTGTTAATAACATGCAATTTCTTCTTTTCCTCAATGTTCTCCCATTTTAAAATTCAGACTCATTACTTTAAGCTTGGAGTCCTTGATTTCATGTTTCAGGAGTCCAATTGACTCCTTTATATCAGGAGTAAGTGTCAATCCCTGGACTCTATTTATTTTGTCATCTATTTCAGTTTAAAGAAGGAGATGAGATCTATAGGACATGTGAAGGTACAGTATTAAAATGTGTATTAAGCAACCACTTACGGGACCACTAAAAGGTGGTTGTTAACGAAAATGGTTGCTTATTACAAGATTTCTTTACAGATTAAAAATAATTTTGATTGAAAATGTGTGTATGCTTTTTGCAAATTTCTAAATTGTGTTTTCATAACATTAGATAGAATTGTCTCATTGATGCGATTCTTATGAGTTTTAACAACAAAAGATTCATTAACAATACTTTTTAAACAAATGATTTCCACTTTGTAAGATATTTTTAGCTCACCTGAGCACGAAGTGCTCATGTGAGCTATTGTGATCACCTTTCATCCGGCGTCCGTCCGTCGGTCGTCGTCCGTCGTCCGGCGTCCGTCAACAATTTCTTTAAACGACATCTCCTCCTAAACTACTAGGCCAATTAACACCAAATTTTACAGAAATGTTGCTTAGGTGGTCCCCTTCAAAAATAGCTAAAAGAATTGAAATCCATGAAAAACTCTGGTTGCTATGGCAACAAAAGGTGAAATTTTAAGAAAATCTTCTTCTTCTCAACCAGTAGTCCTACAGACTTAAAACTTGGCATTGATGATCAGTTTATTGACCTGAATTAAAATAGCTTAAATCAAATCTTTTGGGCCACCAGGTGCGGAGCACCAGGGGGGAGGGGGTAGTACTTTGGGTAAATTCTGTAATCTTTAAGCTTCTTCTTCTTCGGAACCAGGAGCCCTACAGACTTGAAAATTGGCATGGAGGATCAGCTCATAGACCTTAATAAAAATGGCTAAAGTCATGACAGTAATGCCACCAGGTGCAGAACACCAGGGGGGAGGGGGTAGTACTTTGGGTAAATTTTGTAATCTTTAAGCTTCTTCTTCTGATGAACCAGTTGCCTTACAGACTTGAAAATTGGCATGGATGATCAGCTCATAGACCTTAATAGAAATAGCTTAAATCATATCTGTTTGGCTGCCAGGTGCGGAGCACCAGCAGGGAGGGGGTAGTACTTTTGTGAATTTTTTGTAATCTTTAACCTTCTTCTTCTTCTGAACCAGGAGCCTGACAGATTTGAATATTGGCATGGATGATCAGCATATAGACCTTTTTATAAATAGCTAAAATTATGACTGTAGATTCACTAAGTGCGGAGCACCAGGGGGGAGAGGGTAGTACTTTTGTGAAAATTTTGTAATCTTTAACCTTCTTCTTCTTCTGAACCACAAGCCCTACAGACTTGAAAATTGGCATGGAGGATCAACTCATAGACCTTAATGAAAATAGCTAAAATCATGACTGTAATGCCACCAGGTACAGAGCACCAGGGGGGAGGGGGTAGTACTTTTGTGAAAATTTGTAACTTTAACCTTCATCTTCTAATGAACCAGGAGCCCTACAGACTTCTACATTGGCATGGATGATAAGCATATGGATCTTAAATAAAATAGCTAAAATCATGAATGTTGGGCCACCAGATGCAGAGCATTAGGGGGGAGGGGGAAGTACTTTGGATCAATCTTGATATCTTTAACCTTATTCTTCTCCTGGATCAGGAACCCTACAGACTTGAAAATCGTATGGGTGATCAATATATTGACATTAATAAAAATAGCTAAAATCATGACTGTAGGGTCACCAGGTGTGGAGCACCAGGGGGGAGGGGGTAGTACTTTGGATCATTTTTGAAATCTTTAAACTTCTTCTACTGAACCAGGAGTCCTACAGACTTGAAAATTGGTATGGATGATCAGCATATGGACATTAATTGAATTAGCTAAAATCATGACTGTAGATTCACCAGGTGCAGAGCATCTTGGGGGAGGGGGAGTACTTTGTTGAGAATTTTGAATCCATACAGCCTTTATATTTGACATGGATTGATCAACTCACTAAAGAAAACTTTAAAAGTCTCAGACTCAGCCTGTATATCTGGCATAGATTAGCTGATCACAGACCTTTTATGAAAAAAGCTTAAATAAATAATGACCAGGGGAGGAGCAGAGGGGGGGGAGGATTATTGCAAATGTTATCTGATTGATTAAGTGAAAATCTCTTTTTCTGTGGTTGCATGGACATACCTAGGTAATGAAGCTTTTTTTCTCAGGTGAGCGACCCAGGGCCAACGGCCCTCTTGTTTTATATAAGGAAGGGGAATTTGAAAATGACCACTTATCAAAAGTGGTCGCTTAATTGATGTGGTCATTTGAGAATGATTGACTGTTTTATGGATGATTTATTTATGATAGCTGAAGATGAGAAGGTCTTGCCATTGATATGAGTCTAAAACATACAGTAAAACTTATTTAACCCTTTCCTGTTTTACAAAATTTTGCAGACAAAAAATTTTAAGTGGATTTAATTTGAAAAATAACCATTCAGTAGGGTAGAAAATAGTGTGGAAAAAGAAGAAATTGCTTGTCAGAAGCAATTTCTTCTTTTTAGCTCACCTGAGCACAACGTGCTCAAGTGAGCTATTGTGATCACCTTTTGTCCGGCGTCCGTGCGTCATCCGTCGTCTGTCAACAATTTCTTTAAACGACATCTCCTCCTAAACTACTAAGCCAATTTTAACCAAACTTGGCAGAAATGTTCCTTAGGTGGTCCCCTTTAAGAATTGCTAAAAGAATTGAAATGGGTGAAAAACTCTGGTTGCTATGGCAACCAAAGTTAAAAATTTAAGAAAATCTTTAAAATTCTTCTTCTTCTGAACCAGCAGCCCTACAGCCTTGAAATTTGGCATGGATGATAAGCTCATAGACCTTAATGAAAATAGCTAAAATCATACCTGTTGGGCCACCAGGTGCGGAGCACCAGGGGGGAGGGGGCAGTACCTTGGGTAAATTATGTAATCTTTAACCTTCTTCTTCTTCTGATCATGAAGGCCTACAGCCTTAAAATTTTGCATGTATGATCACCTCATAGACCTTTATATAAATAGCTAAAATCTTATATGTAGGGCCACCAGGTGCAGAGCACCAGGGGGGAGGGGGTAGTACTTTGATGAAAATTTTGTAATCTCTAACCTTTTTCTTCTTCTGAACCAGGAGACCTACAGATTTGAATATTGGCATGGATGATCAGCATATGGACCTTTATAAAAATAGCTAAAATCATGACTGTAGATTCACCAGGTGCAGAGCACCAAGGGGGAGAGGGTAGTACTTTTGTGAAAATTTTGTAATCTTTAACCTTCTTCTTCTTCTGAACCACAAGCCCTACAGACTTGAAAATTGGCATGGAGGATCAGCTCATAGACCTTAATATAAATAGCTAAAATCTTATTTGTAGGGCCACCAGGTGCGGAGCACCAAGGGGGAGGGGGTAGTACTTCGATGAAAATTTTGTAATCTTTAACCTTTTTCTTCTTCTGAACCAGAAGTCCTACAGATTTGAATATTGGCATGGATGATCAGCATATGGACCTTTATAAAAATAGCTAAAATCATGACTGTAGATTCACCAGGTGCAGAGCACCAAGGGGGAGAGGGTAGTACTTTTGTGAAAATTTTGTAATCTTTAACCTTCTTCTTCTGAACCACAAGCCCTACAGACTTGAAAGGAGGATCAGCTCATAGACCTTAATAAAAATAGCTAAAATCATGACTGTCAAGCCACCAGGTGCGGAGCACCAGGGGGGAGGGGGTAGTACTTTTGCAAAAATTTTGTAACTTTAATCTTCATCTTCTAATGAACCAGGAGCCCTACAGACTTCAATATTGGCATGGATGATAAGCATATGGATCTAAAATAAAAAAGCTAAAATCATGAGTGTAGGGCCACCAGATGCAGAGCACTAGGGGGCAGGGGGTAGTACTTTTGATCAATTTTGAAATCTTTGACCTTATTCTTCTAAGGATCAGGAACCCTACAGACTTGAAAATTGTCATCAGTGATCAATATATTGACATTAATAAAAATAGCTAAAATCATGACTGTAGGGTCACTAGGTGCTGAGTGTCTTGGGGAGGGGGTAGTACTTTGGATCATTTTTGAAATCTTTAAACTTCTTCTAATGAGCCAGGAGTCCTACAGACTTGAAAATTGGTACGGATGATCAGCATATGGACATATATTGAATTAGCTAAAATCATGATTGTAGATTCACCAGGTGCAGAGCATCTTGGGGGAGGGGGAGTGCTTTATTGAGAATTTTGAATCCCTACAGCTTTTATGTTTGACATGGATTGATCAACTCATTAAAGAAAACTTTAAAAGTCTCAGACTCAGTCTGTATATCTGGCATAGATTAGCTGATCACAGACCTTTTATGGAAAAAGCTTAAATAAATAATGTCCAGGGGAGGAGCAGAGGGGGGGAATGATTATTTCAAATGTTATCTGATTGAATAAGTGAAAATCTCTTTTTCTGTGGTTGCATGGACATACCTAGGTAATGAAGCTTTTTTCTCAGGTGAGCGACCCAGGGCTAACGGCCCTCTTGTTTCACAATGTTTTCTCAATCATAAAATCACAGGCATGTAAAAAGCAGGGATTAACCAGCAAAGGGTTAAAGCGACCACTTGAGAGACCACCATAAACTGTTACTTATTGGAATGGTAGCTTAATACAATATTTCATGATTAATTAGACATATGTCATTTTGATAGTATGTACAGATTGTCAAATAATTATGACTCCCTTCGAAGAAGAGGGGGTATATTGCTTTGCACTTGTCGCTCAGGTGGTCCGTCCATAGACTTTTTTTGTCAGGAGCGTATCTCAAAAAGTATGCAGGCTAGAATAATGAAACTTCACAGGTGAATAGATCTTATTGATGTGAAGTGCAGTGCTTAAGAAACTCAACTCTGCTCATCATATTTTGTGAGTTATTGCCCTTTGTCGATTGACAAAGAATAGGTTATTGACCTGCTTTTATGGGGCATTAGTGTTTTACAAACATCTCTTGTTCTTATTGAATCCTATGATGTTTGAAACCATTAGAATCACCTCATTAAGACAATTCTAATGTTTCCCCACCATAATAAGTAATGTTTTGTTTGAGAATGTCCACTTCATCAGAGACTATGCTTTGTGGTGAAGGCTTTCTATAAATGTCACTAAATAAAAGTGGTCACTTGATAGAAGTGGTTGTTTGATTGTATTTTATAATCAGATGGTCATGTCCCCTAACATTTCTTGTTGAAGGCTAAATTGAATGCTTGAGCCATCAGGAAGCAAGGACCATCTAAGGAATACAAAAAGTAATCCAGACAGTTTGACTAGGGTGGAAAGTTCACTTTCTTTATGTTCTCTGAATCCAGAGTGATCATGCTATATTCTTAATTTGAAAACTGACCCTTTGGTCCAATAACTCTTTCACATATGTGACCCATCACATAAAAAGGGACCAGACCACCAGACCAAAAGCGCATAAAGTGTGGACCCTAGTGCGGACTGCCCAGACTGACTAGGGTTGAAACTTTTCACATTTTGTTAGGTTTCTGAATCTAGATCAATATATCTACCTTCCTGTAAAAGAACTTATGAAATTTGACCTCTGGTTGACTTGTACTAGAACCAATTTCTTTTTCCAATATTAATTTTGCCTAGTTCCTATATGGTCCCTTTTGAATGACAGGTCACATTTTCATAGCATGGAGTTTCCAGATTGTCCATATTTACTTGATGTAATACATATCTAAGAATATTTGTGGTAAAAATTTAAAATGTGTAATTCTTATTGAAATGATTTAATATTATTACTGCATTATAGCGAAAGACATCATCTTGTCAAATTACAACAGTTTTTAGCTCCACTGGCGTTGTGTCCGTCGTGCGTCCGTCCGTGCGTGCAGGCGTCCGGTCGTAAACTTTTCTTTAAAAATCTTCTCCTCAAAAACTACTGGATGGATTTCAACCAAACTTCACAGGAATGATCCTTGGGTGACCCTCTTTCAAAGTTGTTCAAGAAATTTTGATCCAATGAAAGACATGGATTTAATGGGCGTGGCTAATTTCCAAATAAGGTAAAAGTGAGTTTTCTCAGATTCTAATAAATGGATACCAATTAAATTTTACATGAATGATCCTTGGGTGACCCTATATCAGTCTACAAAAAATCATTGTGATCGGATGGAAAATATGCATTTTATGGGCGGAGGTCATTTCTCTATATGTTATATAGTGGAAACTTAGAAAATCATTTTCTCAGAATGTAACAGATGGATACCAATTAAATTTTACATGAATGATTCTTGGGTGACCCTTTATCAGTCTACAAAAAATCATTGTGATCGGATGGAAAATATGCATTTTATGGGCGGAGGTCATTTCTCTATATGTTATATAGTGGAAACTTAGAAAATCATTTTCTCAGAATGTAACTGATGGATATCAACCAAATTTCACTGGAATGATCCTTGGGTGACCCTTTATCAGTCTACAAAAAATCATTGTGATTGGATGAAAAATTTGCATTTTATGGGCGGAGGTCATTTCACTATATGTTATATAGTGGAAACTTTGAAAATCATTTTCTCAGAATGTATGTGATAGATATCAACCAAATTTCACTGGAATGATCCTTGAGTGACCCTTTATCAGTGTACTAAAAATTATTTTGATTGGATGAAAAATATGCATTTTATGGGCAGAGGTCATTTTTAGCTCCACTGGCTGAAAGCCACTGGGGCTATTGTCATGGCGTTGTGTCCGTCGTGCGTCCGTCCGTCCGTCCGTGCGTCCGTGCGTCAGGTCGTAAACTTTTTCTTTAAAAATCTTCTCCTCAGAAACTACTGGATGGATTTCAACCAAACTTCACAGGAATGATCCTTGGGTGACCCTCTTTCAAAGTTGTTCAAGAAATTTTGATCCAATGAAAAACATGGATTTAATGGGGGTGGCTAATTTCCAAATATGGTAAAAAGCGCCTTTTCTCAGGTTCCAATCAATGGATACCAATTAAATTTTACATGAATTATCCTGGGGTGACCCTTTATCAGTCTACAAAAAATTATTGTGATCAGATGAAAAATATGCATTTTATGGGCGGAGGTCATTTCTCTATATGTTATATAGTGGAAACTTTGAAAATCATTTTCTCAGAATGTTATTGATGGATATCAACCAAATTTCACTGGAATGATCCTTGAGTGACCCTTTATCAGTCTACCAAAAATCATTGTGATCAGATAAAAAATATTTATTTTATGGGCGGAGGTCATTTTTCTATATGTTATATAGTGGAAACTTTGAAAATTATTTTCTCAGAATCTAACTGATAGATATCAACCAAATTTCACAGGAATGATCCTTGAGTGATTCTTTATCAGTCTGCCAAATATTATTGTGATCGGATGAAAAATAAGTATTTTATGAGCGGAGGTCATTTCTCTATATGTTATATAGAGGAAACTTTGAAAATCATTTTCTCAGAATATAAATGATGGATATCAATCAAACTTCATTAGTATGATCATTGGGTGATCCATTATCATGCAGCCAAAAATTATTGTCATTGGATGAAAAATATGTCTTTTGTGGGCAGAGGTCTTTTCTCTATATGTTATATAGTGGAAACTTTGAAAATCGTTTCAACATCAGAAGACCACAAAATATCTAAAAATATGGTCAAAACTTAGATTTGCTATTACAAGAAATTCAAGCCTGTGGAGCGACACAAGCCATTCATGGCTTTCTAGTTCTATATGTTATATAGTGGAAACTTTGAAAATCATTTTCTCAGAATGTGATTTTTGGATATCAACTAAATTTCACTGGAATGATCCTTGAGTGACCCTTTATCAGTGTTCCAAAAATTATTTTGATTGGCTGAAAAATATACATTTTATGGGTGGAGGTCAATTCTCAATATGTTGAATTAAGTGGAAACATTGAAAATCATTTTCTCAGAATGTTATTGATGGATATCAATTGACATTTTTGGTATGATCTTTGGGTTACCCATTATCATGCAGCCCAAAATTATTTTGATATGATGAAAAATATGTCTTTTAATAGCAGATGTCATTTCTCTATCTGTTATATAGTTGAAACTTTGAAAATCATTTTCAACATCAGTAGAACCCCAAATATCTAAAAATCTAGTCAAAGCATTTATTCGCTTTTACAAGAATTTCAAGCCTGTGGAGCGACTCAAGCCATTCATGGCTTTCTAGTTTTTTTTCTTTTTGGTCTGTCGCTTATCTTCAATTCATAATGAAATATATGCATACCTATTTGATATACCTTGTAGTTTTATGAAATGCATGTATATGTGGGGATTGTTACCCTTAAAGTAAAAGAGACTAAATGATAAGCACTGAAACCAGAAAACATGGAAAATTTGTGCTGAAAGTAAGCAGACTGACAAGGGGGTAAATATGTAGGTATTTTACTGATTTTCAAATATATGGCTAGTCATTCTACCTTACTACAATATGTGTTCACTCGGGACTCTAGAAAAAAGGGAGTGATGTCAATCAAACTTTGTTAATCCTTATCCAAACCCTTATGTGGGTTGTGGGTTCTTGATGAGACAATTCCATTGAGTACCCACATGGATTTGTTAGACAAATAACAAAATTTTACAAATTCAAAATTGAAATCGATTCCTCTGTCTGGATCTTTAATTGACCTCTGCTGGATTCTATCTTTATCAATTATTATGATCATCAAGTTTATAGATAGTTTTTGCATGACATGTCACCTTTGTAATATGTTTTCCTCTTACAGAGTAGCGTTGATCTTTGGACGATTGCTCAAGCTTATGTGTTCTTTGAAAAACTCATTCTTAAGGTGAGATGTTTTAATAAGTATATTCCAAGATTTAAATTGATTTGTTACACAAATTAAGCAGATAAAATTCTTTTTCATATGAGAGATGAAAAGGGTATTTTGTTGATTTCATAGATTTAACTGTATGAAAATACAAAGTGGATTCATACATGAGTAAGATAAGGTTTTTAGTCTATTAGTCTTAAATTTCTACTAATAGTTGCAGTTATGAAAATCTTATTATACCCCCGTAAACTATGTTTGGGGGGGGGGGGAATAGAAGTCAGCTTGTTGGTCAGTCCGTCTGTCTGTCTGTCAGTCTATCCACCTATAGCTTTTTCTAGTCTGCTCAACTTTTCTGCAACTAATGAGCAGATTTCATTCAAACTTTGCAGATGTGATCAGGGTCAAGAAGGATGCGCAAGTGATATTTTGTTTAGGATCCATTGTTTTTTACAGAGTTTTGGCCCTTGGATAATGGCTTTTCATTATTGACAAGCACTTGTAGAGAGATATTATCTGCATTGTGACAGTCTAGTTACTCCAACACTAATTGTGAGCCAACATTATGACATCATTACTTAGATAACGTCAATTAGGGTGAAATGCATTGTATAATCTTTTCTCTCTTTCCTTAGTTTAGCACTAACCAAAGTTTCTTTAATGCTTTTCGTTTGATTATCCAGTAGATAATCATTTGATAAACTCAGCTCCTAATAAGTGAAATTATCAAAAACGTAAACCAAGCTTTCTTCCATTTCACCCTATCTTATGTTATCTAAACAGAGATCAATAAGTGATGTCATCAGGAATGTTGCATAGCAATCACATGCAAAATTTGTCCATTTTTTTTTTACATTTTGTCCCATTTTTGCATTGAAAAAATATAAAAAAAAAGTTTTTTTTTGTGTGTGTGTGTTTCATTTTGTAACCAACAAAATTTATATGTTCACTTGTCGCTCTGCCACTCGTGAAAATATAGCTTTTGTTGTTCACTCAATGAAAGATAAACAGATGTAACACTACATGAACAATTATCCTTTATATGATCTTTGAAAGCATTAAAGAATAAAACTTTTCTATGATTTAGATTGAAGTCAATCTTTGGTATATTTATATGTCAAAAATGTTTACAATGGGATTATGTGCTCTAGAAAAAAAGGGCTGTCCTCTTACAATGTTAGATTTACAGTCACAGGTTTGATCCCTGATGGCATCACTAATTTTTCGGACAATTTGTCTCTCACCAATCGGTTGATAATTGTAGACTTATATGGGATAGCAGCTGGATGCTTGGAAAGGCTGTAATTGTAGTTCTGGTGGAAAAAATACCGGGAATTCATTGTTCAATGCTCCAGCTGTCATAAAATAACTGAAAGATATTTGAAAGCTGCATTTAACCCCATTGTAACAAACAAACAGTTTGTGAAAATTGAACTTGTAACTGTAAAATTTCAGAAACTGATTACCAAATTGAACAGAAAGTTATGTGCAGGTGCTTGTCTCATGCTGTCAGCCAAACTTAATGATATCAAAGGTCAACAACTGGCCAGGCTAATTGATGTAAGTACAGTCAATTTTGCTGGGGGACCACTTCTATTAAATAGCCATTTTTATTAAACAACCATTATAAAAATTCATTTTACTGTACGCAAGATCTCTGAAAAAGTGGATATTCTTCAATGGAAAAATGTTAATAATAATAATTGATGCTTATGTTGTTGGAACCCTTTAGAATCGTCCCAATGAAACAATTCTAACAGATTTGAACATCATAGGATTCAGTAAGGATTATGTGACAAACAGTTTATGCTATCAAATTGACCTGTATTATTTTTCCTGAAATATTGTATTTCTATAACTAACCGCTTTTGGGTGGTCCCTTAAGTGGTTGCTTTTACTCTATATGCAATTTGAAAAGAAACCATCCAATGTTCTTTAAAATATTGTATGAAAGGGAGAAAATGTTTGTAACAAGCAAAACGTAACCTCCCCCCACCCACCCATCCACCCCCCCCCCCCACACACACACACATACATTTTTTATGCCCAGCCATAAAATTGAGTTATAAGAGTTACCTCTGTCTGTGTGTGAGTACATGTGTGGGTGTGTGTGGGTTGGTTGTGGGTGTAACTTCTATATTTCTCTGGTCAAAAAATCTGTTTCCAGGCTCTAACAAAAGAAGCAATTTATTTAGAATCATGTAAATATTTTTAAAGGTTTTTAATTCAGCATGACAAGGGTTAAGATGATGTTCTATTTTAATACTTGCACACTTATTTATTTTCTCTTTCCAGCAAATTGAGAATGACTTCAGATTACACAGAAAGGAGATGCTGTCCTATGAGTTTGCAGCCTTGGTTGCTTTAGAATTCTCTTTATTAAATCATGACAATGAGATTTACCCACATTATCAAAGGTTGCTGTATCAGTCATGACCTTGGCTTATATGCTAGGGTTAAGGCTTGGTCTCAAATAGGGTAATATATACTTCACTCTTGTCCTGCTAAATTTAAGGTATGGACCCTCAATAGTACGGCAATGTCTCGAAAGATGGATTTTTTACAGTGTTAACAGTGTTAACCAAGGTTTCCTAATGATTTTCATTGTGAAAAATCATGCATTCTAAAATGCAGAACTAATACGGGTCCACTACCTTGAATTCGATTTCAAACAAATAGCCAAGCTTTTAGACATAGCATCCAACTTGACTCAAATTTTTCACTCAACAATTAAGTAGAAAACAGGCAGCCAGGCTAGTGTAGGCTAGGATCAGACTGCATATTTGTGCAGGCTGATCTTAGCCTATACCGTCTCAGTGTCTGTCGAAGCTTTGTTTAAAGCAGGAATATCTGGTGAACAGCTTGAGAAGGGATGATTTAACTTTTGTTTTGTGAATTAATTATTACTGTTGGTATAAGGCTGTTTTGCAAGGTCAAACATTTTTAGCTCACCTGAGCACGAAGTGCTCAAGGTGAGCTATTGTGATGGGCTGCTGTCCAGCGTCCGTCGTCCGTCGTCCGTCGTCCATCGTCCGTCGTCAAACTTTACCTTGTGTGCACTCTAGAGGCCATATTTTTGGCCCAAATGTCTTGAAACTTGGTCAGAATGTTTGTCTCCATCAAATCTCGGTCAAGTTCGAAAAAGGGTCAAGTGGGGTCAAAAATGGGGTCAAGGGGTCAAATTTTAGAAAAACCTTGTGTGCACTCTAGAGCCCACATTTGTGGCCCAAATGTCTTGAAACTTGGTCAGAATGTTTGTCTCCATCAAATCTTAGCCAAGTTTGAAATTGGGTCAAGTGGGGTCAAAAATGGGGTCAAGGGGTCATATCTTAGAAAAACCTTGTGTGCGCTCTAGAGGCCACATTTGTAGCCCAAATGTCTTGAAACTTGGTCACAATAATTGTCTCCATCAAATCTCGATCAAGTTCGAAATTGGGTCAAGTGGGGTCAAAAATAGGGTCAAGGGGTCAAATCTTAGAAAAACCTTGTGTGCGCTCTAGAGGCCATATTTTTGGCCCAAATGTCTTGAAACTTGGTCAGAATGTTTGTCTCCATCAAATCTCAGTCAAGTTTGAAATTGGGTCAAGTAGGGTCAAAAATGGGGTAAAGGGGTCAAATCTTAGAAAAACCTTGTGTGCTCTCTATAGGCCATATTTTTGGCCCAAATGTCTTGAAACTTGGTCAGAATGTTTGTCTCCATCAAATCTCGGCCAGGTTTGAAATTGGGTCAAAAATGGGGTCAAGGGGTCAAATCTTAGAAAAACCTTGTGTGCGCTCTAGAGGCCATATTTTTGGCCCAAATGTCTTGAAACTTGGTCAGAATGTTTGTCTCCATCAAATCTCAGTCAAGTTTGAAATTGGGTCAAGTAGGGTCAAAAATGGGGTAAAGGGGTCAAATCTTAGAAAAACCTTGTGTGCTCTCTATAGGCCATATTTTTGGCCCAAATGTCTTGAAACTTGGTCAGAATGTTTGTCTCCATCAAATCTCGGCCAGGTTTGAAATTGGGTCAAGTAGGGTCAAAAATGGGTCAAAGGGTCAAATATAAGAAAAACCTTGTGTGCACTCTAGAGGCCATATATTTGGTCCAAATGTTTTGAAACTAGGTCAGAATGTTTGTCTCCATCAAATCTCGGTCAAGTTCGAAATTGGGTCAAGTGGGGTCAAAAATGGGGTCAAGGGGTCAAGTCTTAGGAAAGCCTTGTGTGCACTCTAAAGACCATATTTTTGGTCCAAATGTCTTGAAACTTGGTCAGAATGTTTGTCTCCATCAAATCTCGGTCAAGTTCGAAATAGGGTCAAAAATGGGGTCAAGGGGTCAAATCTAAGAAAAACCTTGTGTGCACTCTAGAGGGCATATTTTTGGCTCAAATGTCTTGAAACTTGGTCAGAATGTATATCTCCATCAAATCTCTGTCAAGTTCAAATTGGGTCAAGTTGGGTCAAAAATGGGGTCAAGGGTTCAAATCTTGGAAAAACCTTGTGTGTACTCTAGAGGCCACATCTTTGGTCCAAATGTCTTGAAACATGTTTGTCTCCATCAAATCTTAGTCATGTTCAAAATTGGGTCAAGTTGGGTCAAAATTGGGTTCAAGGGGTCAAATCTTTAAAAAAAGAAAACATGTTTACTCAAATATCTTGGTCAATATGTTTGTTTGAAACCTAGGTCAAGTTTGAAATTGCCTTGAAATCTTACACAAGTTTGATAGAGGGTCAAAACGTTTTTTAGTACTTTAGAGGCAACATTTTTAACTGAAATGTTTTCTTCTTGATCTCTTTGACTTATGTTTAGCCATGCATCAGGTGAGCGCTTTAGGGCCAATGGCCCTCTTGTTAACACTTAACATGAGTTGTGGATAGACAACATTCTAGTTTCTGTCATTTTATGACTACATCTACATCATAAATCTATTATAGTTGAGTGTCATTTCATCTGTGAATTACAAAGAAAAAAGATGGCTAAAACCTTTATCATGCAATGAAGCCTGTATTGACCTGATATCACCTGTCTGATAACATAACATGATATCAGTCAGTCTATTTTTAGAAACAATTTGCATACACATGCAATGAATTTCTTTGATTGTTAAGGGTTTAGTATAACTAAGCACTGCAAAATGATTGCATGATAAATAGAATAACATGTGAGTGTCTTAAAATATCAATGTTATCTGGTCTCGGCTGTGAGAATTCTCCCAACCTTGACCAGATAACATTGTTATTTTTAGACACTTACATATTATTCTCTATTTACCAGACCAAAGAATTTTAATCTATGTGAGCCAAGGGTGATGTCTATTATATATTCTATGTGAATAGAACATCTAGTGGGCTTCACACTTGGCTTGTTAAGATGTAGAATTGTAGACTGGTCTAAATTGAAAAGAATCAGCAAGCTAAAAGATCCTGTACATTTCAAACATTTTTCATGGTCTTTCATATTCCTTTGTTATTTTAGATGCTCATTAGTATTGATGCTATTGATGTGATTTGATTAAGTTTTTATTTATGTATTTTTGTTAATTGTGTTTTATTGATGAATGTACCTCTCAATTGTAACTTTTTTTCTTGAAAAATTGAGTTATTGTCACTAACCCTTGTGGTGGCAATTTTGGAAATAAAGTCCTTTTCTTTGATCTTTAGCTTATCTCCTGTTTTCAAACTGATATCTTTTTCAATTAACTTGTTATGAGATTCAAAGCAATGAACCCCACTGCAATTCTTAAATCTGATCATGATTAAAGAATATTACTTTTAAGCTTGGTATATTTTGGCATTGAAGGATAAACACATTCCAGTTTTTAGCTCCACTGGCTGAAGGCCAGCTATTGTCATGGTGGAGTGTCCGTCGTGCGTCTTTGCGTGCTTGAACTTTTTCTTTAAACATCTTCACCTCCCAAACATTTGGGCGGATTTTAATGAAACTTGGCATGAATGTTCCTTGGGTGACCCTTTACTTAAATTGTTAAAGAAATTTGATTGACCCCCTAATCTGGGGGAGGCAGGGCGTGGCATTTGTTCATGTGAAAATCTTTAAAAATCATCTCCTTCCAAACCATTTGGCCGATTTCAATGAAACTTGGCATGATTGTTCCTTGGGTGACCCTTTACTTAAATTGTCAAAAAAAAATTTGATTGACCCCCAAATAAGGGTGTGGCAGGGTTGGGCATTTTTTCACGTTAAAATCTTTAAAAATCTTCTCCTCCTAAACTATTGGGCTCATTTAAATGAAATTTGTCTTGGATGTTCCTTGGGTGACCCTTTACGTAAATTGTGATTGATCCCCAAATATGGGCATGGTAGGGCAATAGTCTAGGGTTATTAAAGCCAGTGGAGCGATACAGGCTCTCTTGTTATCAAACAGTATCTCCTTCTCCACAATGGGAGTCAAAGATATTTCTTCTTTAAAATGCATTAAATACTGATTGATTTTTTTTTCTTTTAAATTATGAACAAGTTGAAAATTTCATTACAGTATGTGATATTCTACAATAGGGCATTCTTATTATCTGTGAATGTATGTGTATTTGTTGAATTGTTAATAGGTGTTTTATGCGCCACTTTCATCAAGTATAAACACTTTTCCATATGACTTCTAGAGATTGAAAAAATGTGAAGACATTGATTCAAAGAGCCGTGAGCCAGTCTGTGAAATTTCCATCAAATTCATGAGTGCACATAGCAAAGCCTCTGGTCAGCCTGTGCATCCACACAGGCTGACCAGAGTCTTCCCTATTCACTTTGAAGATAGATAATGCCTCAACTTCTCTACAAGCAGTCAGAGAATATTCTTATTGTATTGTGTGGATGTCAAGGTTTCCCAATATCTGTCTATTACTCATGTGGAATGATTTGAAAGGTCACACACTGGCTCAATTTTCTTGTATCGGTGTTAAAAGTAAATGAGCTCATGCTGGACATTTGTTTGTGAATCGAGCATCTATCAGCATAGACAGTGACACAACATTTAACCTTTTCCTGTTTTACAAAATTTTGGACCTGTCCAAATTCAAAGATTTTGCAGACGAAAATTTAAAGTGGATTTAATTTGAAAAATAACCCTTCGGTAGGGTAGAAAATAGTATGGAAAAAGAAGAAATTGCTTGTCAGAAGCAATTTCTTCTTTTTTCACAATGTTTTCTCAATCATAAAATCACAGACACGTAGGGATTAAACAGCAAAGGGTAAAAAGGATATTGTATGAGTGGTCATTGAATAGCCAATCTATTAAACAAGTCATCTATAAAAAGATAAATATGAGGCTGCACCAAGTTTTTATCTGTTTTAGATGATGATGTTTATGAACTCAGTATTCTATAAGAACCATTTTGATATTCTATTTGTAATATGACCCAAATTTTTGTGATAAAACGAGAAATTACAGAAATGTATCAATTCAAGTAATTGGGCGAAACATATAACACTCTATGTGAATGACATCAGCAAATGCATTATGACATCAATTTCACAACGAAAATACAATGTTACTATCCATTCTTAACTCATTTGCATTGTTATTCCAGTAGTGTAATGACACCCGTGTAATATCAAACATAGTCAATGGGGTTATTTCACTCAAGCGAGGTAGGTCTTATTGTAAATAGAAAATATTGGGTTTTTTTTCCAGAATCACTTCATCACAATATTAATCTTCACTCTGCAATGTAAGGACTCTGATAAGACTGTGTAGCTGCATAGGCTGATTGGTTTCTTGCTCATGTTTGAATAATACTTGAAAAACATGGATTCCTGAACTCATTTATAGAAAAGAAAACAAGAGACTGATGAGGGACAAGTAGAAAATCATCTTTGACTTGTCCAGGGACAAGTGGAGAAATCTCTGCCTATATGTTAATATGCAGTGACAATTGTTTCGCACTGAGCCATTGATATATAAGAGCTTAGCCTTTTTTACGACCAGGTAGCATTTACTGTACAGTGCTGTTATGGCCTAATCAGATCCCAAATGATTGGTTGTTTTTTAGCATGGCTCCAGGGCTGGTGCTAGTGTTTGAAACTGAGGAATCATTGACTCTTACACCATGATATTCAAGGGGTCAAAACTCATTCTTAAGGAAGTGGTCCTGTAATAGTTCCGCAACATTTCGGACCACATATTCTTTCAAAATGTTAACCGAGGTTTCCAAATGAAAATCATTTGGAAACCTTGGTTAACACTGTTAAAGTTCAATACTTATGAGATGTTGCTAAATTATTAGGGGTCAAATCTCATTCTTAAGGGGTCAAAACAACAAACAAGGTGGTGAATGTAATTCTACAGGTTCCAGTATGAATTGACCTTTTGTTGTAATAATATAAAGGGAAAAAATAATCAGTAGAATTCTAAATACTATACAAGATACATTATTAAAAATTTGAGTCAATAAACTCAGTTTTGACCCTTATAATTTTCTTTCAAGGGGGTCAAAATGACCACTTGGGAGTAATTTATAAGTGTCAAAATAGAATATTTTCAGATTTTTTAGGGTAAAAACCCTGATTTAAGGGTCAAACCCAAGCCCCGGGCTCAAATGTGTATAAAATGGTGATTTTGATGCTGTAGGAAGTGGATTATTATTATCATGTCTATTCTTGTTGTTATTGTTAATGAGAATTTTAATAAACAAGAAAAGTATACAATCTCTTTATTGAATTCGTAATTTTGAAATTTTTAGCTCTACTATTCGAAGAATAGGGGGGCTATTCCAGTCACCTGGGCGTCGGCGTAATGCTTTGGTTAAGTTTTTACATGCAAGTGTTTAAAATTTCTATTTCTATTTAAGCTTTTGCTTTGAAATTTTGCACATGCTTCTGTGACCATAATATCAGCATCTAGACAAAGATTCATTACTCTGATATTGAATTTAGTGGAATTTTAACCCTTTTCGGACTAAAAATCTTGGTTAAGTTTTTACGTACAAATGTTGTTTATCTGTAATATTTCTGTTTCTATAAAAGTAATTGCTTTGAAACTTTACACATGCTTCTGTGGCCATAATATCAGCATATAGACAAAGAATCATTACTCTGATATTGAATTGAGTGGAATTTTAACCCTTTTCGGACTTAGTAATTTTTGGTTAAGTTTTTACGTGCAAATGTTGTATTTCGTAATATCTCTATTTCTAAGAAAGCTATTGCTTTGAAACTTTGTACATGCTTCTGTGACCATAATATTAGCCTCTTGACAAAGATTCATTACTCTGATATTGAATTTAGTGGAATTTTATCCCTTTTCGGACTTAGTAATTCTTGGTTAAGTTTTTACGTGCAAATGTTGTATTTCTGTAATATCTCTATTGCTAATAAAGCTATTGCTTTGAAACTTTGCATATGCTTCTGTGACCTTAATATCAGCCTCCAGAAAAAGATTCATTACTCTTATATTTAATTTAGTGGAATTTTAACCCTCTTCGGACTTAAAAATCTTGGTTAAGTTTTTACGTGCAAATGTTGTATATCAGTTATAGCTCTATTTCTACCTAGGCTTTTGCTTGGAAGCTCTACACATGCTTCTGTTACCATGATATCAGCCTCTTGACAAAGATTTATTACTCTGATATTGAATATAGTGGAATTTTAACCTTTTTCAGACTCAGAAATTTTTATGCGCCTGCATTGAGAGATCGGGGGCATATTGATTTACTCATGTCCGTCTGTCTGTCCGTCTGTCCATCTCCGTCTGTCTGTCCGTCCGTCCGTCTGTCTGAAAACTTAACCCAAAAACTCAACCTTGCCAATATCTTCAAGCCTATTCAAGATACAAAGCTAATATTTGGCATGATGATAGATCTCAATGATCCGCATCTGCTGGTACCATAGTCAAGGTCATGTGACAAGGTCAAGGTCATCTGTCAAGGTCAAACTTTGAAAAAAAAATGCCGTTAGGGGGGCATTCGTGTTTTACAAACACATCTTGTTGGTTAAGATTTTTCATGCAAATGTTGTACATAAGTTATATCTCTAATTCTATGAAAGCTATTGCTTTCAAACTTTGCACATGCTTGAATGATCATAACAACAGCCTCTTGATAAAGATTCAATTCTCTGGTATAGAATTTAGTGGATTTTTAACCCTTTTTGGACTTAGAAGTTCTTGGTTAAGTTTTTACGTGCAAATGTTGTATTTCTGTAATATCTCTATTTCTACTATAGCTGTTGATTGGAAACTAAGCACATGCTTCTTTGACCATAATATCAGCCTCCAGAAAAAGATTCATTACTCTTATATTTAATTTAGTGGAATTTTAACCCTTTTCGGCCTTAAAAATCTTGGTTATGTTTTTATGTGCAACTGTTTTATGTTAGTTGTATCTCTGTTCCTACTAAAGCTTTTGCTTTGAAACTCTGCACATGCTTCTGTGACCATAATATCAGCCTCTTGACAAAGATTCTTTTCTCTTGACTTTCATTTTATTGAATTTCCAATGTTGATATTGATTTGCTGTTACTATCCAGCACTAGGAATAGTCGAGCTTGGCTGTCCTCCAACAGCTCTTGTTTCAAATTCTTTTGACAAAATTAGTTGATTGCGGCACTCACCCTTTCTGACTATTTGTCTCCCATCTTTGGGTTTGCGTATCAAAAAGACTTATGTTTGATAGCAGCTGGAGGCTAGGAAAGGATGTAATGATAGAACTGGTGAGAGAAATACCAGAATGAAATCCATTTTTGGGTGCTCTACCCTTAGCAATATGACTGCAAAATTGTTAAATATGGTTTAAATACCACTTCAAATTATTTTCTGCACTGAATTGACATATTGCAACTGTCTATGTAAGAAAGAGAAAATGAATAACTCATCAAATAATCCATGTTAACTGTAAATAAATTGTTGATCTCTGTCTCTGAAAGGTACTCTGGGCATTCTCTCTCAGATTTTGTCCTGAAATTCAAGGGCTATGGGCCATGAGTTAGTTAAAAATGATTACATACAGCAAGCTGTGATATTAATCATTTGCTCTGAAATTAATTATTGGATATATACACAAATCAGGGTTTTAATGGACGCAGGTTTTGCGAGTCTGAGACTCCCAAATAAGCAGCCAGGACCCTAAAAACTATCTTATATGAGTCCTATGGACCCTCTAGGGATCAACATCAGAATTGAATTGAAGACTGTTTTAAACAGTCTTCAATTCTTTCCTGAAGTTGAGAGCTAAGTAATTATAAGTATCCAACAATTTCTTAACTTTTAAACAGTGAATAGCCTTAAAGGCACAGGAAAACTATATCATTGCTCTAAAATAAGTAGTTTTTATCTAAAGCAGGGACTCCCAAACCGAATGAAGGACCCCTAAGATCCCAATGGTCCAGTCCTTTGGACCCCGTTTTCTTGATATCGGACTAAAACCCTACACAAATATAAAAGTAGTGCAACATCTGATTTTCATGAAAGTAGTTTTGAACAAAAGTGAACTGGTAATTTGACACATTTTATTGACAAGAAAATATTTCCAGTGAGTCTTATGATTGGTAATAAAACTGACAAATGAGCCTTTTTTGTAATTCAGACATTTCATACATTTTATAGCCATTACAAAAAGAACATGTTTTAATTAATTATTTGTACACAATTGACAATGGCTGCATGGAATATGCCACAAGGGATATCAACTTAAAAATTATCTCTAATCCAAGAGTGATTGATACACTAACTATATAGCTAATATCATGCACATCCAAAAGTTGGGAAAATCGGAACATGCAATCCTTTCCTAATACCCTTGATCATACATTGGATATTATCATCATAACTCGTGCAACATCTGTAACACTTTTGCTAAATTTTGAATAAGAGGTAGCATATCACATACTTGGCAACAAAGAATGCACAACAAATAATTGATGATGTTCGTATTATGGCTTTATTGATCGTACTCTTGTAGATACATGATTTAGATGTTGCAATATTTTTTTCTTTCAGAATATTTATTTCAAGAATGCCCCCTGGGTGTAACTTCTCAGATTTCTATTCGATGGCATGATGCTGGGTCAATCAGAAAGAGGCTTTCATGATGCAAAAATTCTTGTTATAATTTCTTATATATTTATTGAAAGATTTTCACTGAAACTTTGTTGTATATTGCGACTATTTTGATTTATGATTTTGAGTTGCTGAACTTTTTTCCCAGCATATACATAATTATTTTGTTAACGCTCGGATATCTAAAAAAAATCGACTTCCGAAGCAACCTCGGTCTTCAACAATATGTCAAAGGATTCAAACATTTACCCCTCGGCATGTGGAGATGATTCACACAAGTAAGGGCCGCGCACCTTTTGTATCTCAAAAGATTCTTTCGGTAATGGAAAGAGAGAACAATCTTTAAAACTAGCAAAATGTGTGTATATAAACCATGTCACTTCTTCCTACGACCACCATTTTGTTTCCTCTTGGTGTAATAGCTACATCTAATGGAGCTAGGGGTGACGTAGAAATCATCCTTATCCTTTCTCCATCACTCGTCAGTTGAAGTACCCCTTTACCAGCGTGGGACGCCACGTAGACGTTGTTTTCTCTGTCAACACACATTCCCCGGAAGTCGCCACACCCCTGATATGAATTTCTGAATATGAGGCGCCCTCTTGCGCTGTAACATTCGATTGCATCAAAATCGGTAGCCACGAACACCCTTGCTGTGGACTCGTTATACGTAATACCTTGGACACTTTCGTGATTTGCAGAGATTTCGATCACCACTTTATGGTTTAATTGTTTGTCAGATTGTCCAATTGAAACGCGTCCCCTTTCTTCCTTTTCCTCTTTATGCTGGATGGTCAAATACTCGCCACAGAAATTTGTTATCGCAAAACAGCTGATATTAGTACTAATTGTCTTGTAATCCTCCAGTTTTCTGTACGATGACTTGATGATATGGATCTCTTGGTTTTCGGGTAATGTCACTGCAGCAGTTCTTACTCCCAGAACAGCAACGCCCCATGGTCTGTTCTGGAAATTCACGTGACTCACAAATTCTCCGTTACTGTGGAATAGTAGGACGGCCTTACTTATCCTGTCAGTGAGAAGAATATCTCCGTTCGGAAATAAGTCCACGCCACGGATATCGTCATATGGGGTCCTTGCTCCGAAGATGGCCGTCTCGCGTAAAGTTGCATCTGAAAACCTACCAGACATTTTGTCATCGGTGTCTAAACTAAGGTGTCCAAACTTTTTAACATTGTTTGCCACAGACTTGAGTCTTTCATCGATCTTGAAAGAGTGGTTGATGACGCTTTCCTCTTTTTTGATGTTATTGAGAAGATTTTCATATCTGTCACATTCGTCGTATATTTTCTCGTACGCTACAAATAGTTGTGTGTCAGAACCATAGGCTATTGCAGCATCAATTACCGCTATGGTGTTAGTGAGAGCTTTTGAGATCTTTTGTCCGTTGTTGATTGTTTTCTTTAGAACACTCTCTCCGCTTTCATGCAGACCGTCAAATTCTTGAAGGAAAGTGTTTTCCATTTCATTAAGAAGATCGGCAATTTTCTGTTTTAAGTCTCGAATCTCTTTTAGCATTTCTTCTTTATTTGTTTTCATCGCATTCTGCACTTTGCCCCTGTTGTCAATGATCGCATTTTGTCGCTCTAGACAAACATTTAACCTTTTAACCAACTCCTCTGCCTTTTGGTTTGCCCTCAAATCCTTACCGAGCTTGGCCATTTCTACAACTTGCTCGCATTTCCTGTGTACTGCGATCGCACAAGTTGGGCAACATTGCTGTTTATGATCCTTGCAATAGAACTGCAAGAATTGGTCATCGTGATCTGGGCACTTTTCATCTTTTATAATGGCGGCCACTGGTTTGTTTCTAATCTTTGTTATTTCAATCATAGAATGTGACCGAGTTATCCGCATACCGCGATGACTGTTGGTACAAGCCATGCACAGGGCTTCTCGACAGGAAGTGCACCACATCAGGGCAGGGGCTCGCTTCCGGTTCACTTGACAGGGATCACATTTCCGCTCTCCTCTACGGAGTTCCAAAGCATCCATAACAGAGTTCACCAAATGACTGGATTTGAAATATTTTGCCCAGTCTTCGGGCTTCGTCCCCTCGGGCACATGAGTTTTCTCGTTACATACTGGACACAAAAACGTGTAATCCTTATGTTCGGATGTCATTATATGCGCGTGTAAACAATCCCTGCAAACAGAATGCAAGCACGGTAGACATTTTGGAAACCTCAATGTTTTTGTGCAGATCGGGCAGTTGATTAAACTCTCAGATAATCCCACTTGCACTTTTTCCTTCAGCTCTGCCGCCATAGTTATAACTCTTAGACGGAAACGTTTTCATGAACAATTACCCAACCATTTAAACTCTTTTCATTAGACAATAAGCTACCTTTAATGAATGCACAAATATAATAGGCTAACGTATATTCAAACTGTACGGACTGGATTGAATTTACCGACCAACGAAACAGATCTCGATTTAATTGTATTAGAAGATTGTGATTCAGCAAAATCAACTCCAAATGGCGGATCGTCGCTTTCAACAAATGCTAAGTTGCTACATCAAATTATTGCATCATCAA
The DNA here is from genome assembly GCA_948146395.1 of Fragum whitleyi. Classification (NCBI taxonomy): domain Eukaryota; kingdom Metazoa; phylum Mollusca; class Bivalvia; order Cardiida; family Cardiidae; genus Fragum; species Fragum whitleyi. The sequence continues at coordinate 25,207,748 of OX411548.1, read as the reverse complement.
CTTTGAATGGCGACTTAAATGACGAAATTACAACTTACTAAAGCTGTGGCTATGACTTTTTTGTCGCACATACACAGCTTAACTCTTTTAACAAAGTTAATTAATTATCATCATTTCTATTATAATCATTATAAGCTCTAAAGCTCTGATCGAAAGTCATTAGAGCTATATTGATGACATTTTTCTGGCCCGGCCGTCTGTCTGTGCGTCCGTCCGTCCGTTAATATATTTTTATTCACGCGATTAAGCCCACAAATATTATCGAATCATCTCGAAACTTTCACAGGACGGTTGTAGGGTCTGTAGGATCGTCGCTTTTGAAAAAGGTCATGTTCCGTCGGAAATCACGGGACAAGGGACATCGTAGCATTTCGCTTTATGCCATCTTTTTGCACTATAAAGTCCGCGACTATTTTTGGATTATCTTGAACTTTTCACAGGATGATAGTTTGGTCATAAGGATCGTCGCTAATGAAAACGTGGATTGTCCGTCAGAAAACATGGGGTAAGGGGCCTTATGGCATTTCACTTTATGCAATCCTTTTTTACAATAAAGTCCACGGATATTATTTGAATCTCATTAATCTTTCACACGATGATTGTAAGGTCATAAGAATCATGCCTTCAAATATGGGGATGATCCTTTGGATAACACGGCAAAAAGGTCCGTATTGAATTTGATTTAGCGCAATCTTGTTTTTGCGATAAAGTACACAAATATCTTGGACTAGCTTAATACTTGTACAGCATAATTGTAGGGTCAAGAGATCTTCGTTTTCAATTATGGGGATGAAACTATGGGGAAAGGGGCCATATTAAATCTCACTTAATGCGCTCTTGTTTTGTGATTAAGTAAAACAAAATACTATTTGTTTCTCTTGAAATTTAACTTTTACAGGGTGATCTTATGGACATAATAAAAGTCGCTAATGAAAATGGGGATGGTCGTCATGAAAATTGGAAAATGGGTTAAATGGAACTTCTTTTGTAATCTTGATTGTACGATTAAGTCCACAAATACTATAAATGGGATTCTCATGAAACTTTCACACGATGATTGTGGGGTCATAGGGATCACGATTAAAGGGTCATAGGGAAAAATCGCTTTTGAAAATGGGGACAATCCAACCGAAAACGTTGGATAAGGGGTCCTGTTGACTTCGATAAGAGCAATCTTCTTTTACGATAAAGTCAACAAATACCAGCATCATTGAATTTTCTTGAACTATAAAGAAATCAAGATCTTGAGGAAATATCAGATAAACTCTATTAGGAAAGTAGGGAAGAAAATGATAGTCATTAGAGCGTCTCATCGTCTAATGATAATAATGAAAATAATAATAATAGTAATTATAATATCTTTATTTGAAGATTATTATTATCATTATTATCATTATTATTATTACTTCTACTACTACTACTATTACTTCTATTATTATTATCATTATTATTATTATTAAATAGGTACATAGAAATCAGCTACGCCAACACGTTGTCGATTCATGCTTTTTATCAAATGATTAGTAAAATTTATAGTGTTGGACCGTTGTCGGTGATTGCAGGAAGAATCATTTATTTCGCTGTGCAGTTTAAGTGCAGACCAGATTGTATTTTTTCGTGGTCATTGATTAAGCAGCATTTCGTCGTTGTTAATCCAAAATCTCGTGACCACAGATTTTATCAAGCTGTTGTTACGAGGTTTTAGAATTACATTGACGATTTATCAAGTTTACAACGTATGCTGTCGATACGTCGGTGGATGTCGACGACCAATCGCCGATATCTAACAAATGTAAAAAGGTGGAACAACAACAATAACGTTTTTGTCGTGTCGCAGCCTGTGAGATGATCGCTCTTATCCTACCGATCACCGGCCGTTTCTTGTCGATGCAAAACTAAAATCCATAAGACGTGCAGTTTAATCAGCTGGAGGTAAAACGTTCAAGTATTTAACCTATATCCTAGAACACCAAATGTGAAAATGATTAAACGAAAAGCTATAAATTGAGCGTTATCTAAACATGCTCTTCACTGTATCGAATTCTCTGTCTGGTTGCCAGATACGCATTAAAATTCTGGTTTAAAGATTATTGAATTAAACTTTGTTAAAGGTGGCTGCTGCACCGATTGCCTATTTTCCTGATTATCATCTATCAAGACATTACACAAAACAGAAAAAAGAATAAATAAATAAAAACGTTATTATTGACAGTAGTGATTTTATCATGAAATTGATTAGTTTTGTCTCATTTTTGTGGGTGTGTTGCTCTCATTTTACTTTATGAAAAACCTTCCTTATTCAAAGAACCAATTATTTATACAATTTTATTCATACATATAAAGTACAAATATTCTGAGAAATGTAACATCTTTAAAACAAAAGGAAGAAGAAATACAGCATCGTTGAAAAGGGAAAATGTTCTTAAATTTACGAACTGTGCCATTGTCGGTGCTGTATTTCTGAATGCTGATTTTAGCTGGTCTTGTAGTTTTTTTTTTTTTTTTTTTTTTTTTTTTTTTTTTTTTTTTTTTTGTTGTTGTTGTTGTTGTTGTTTTGTTTTTGTTTTTATAATCAAAATGTAAATAACAAAACCACAAAAGTGAGACAAAAGTAACGCGTTTCATCGTAAAATTACTACTTTATAAAAATGTGTTACTAGTTACAGTAGGAAACGCTACTAATCTTCTTTTCATTATTTGTATTTGAAATTTAATTTACGTTGGTCCGAGAGTTGTTAGCAGAACGTAATCTGTGACTAATCGGTCACTTCTAACATGTGTATATCTTCGGACAAACATTTCGGAGTCATCATCTTAGACTATTAACACGGAGTGAATTAAGTCGCTATTGGGCCCTGAGATTCAAAATTGTGTTTAAACCGTACAAAATTTAGCCAGAGTAATTGTTCTTGAAAGTTCATTCAAGCTGGCCACTTCACTTCAGTCGGTAGACACGAGTTAAAACTTTAGAAGCACAAGTTCGAGTTTCATGCTTATCCAATATTTCTCAAGCGGGTAGGATCATATTAACCAATGTTCACTTTTTAGCTACACTTGCCAAAGGCAACTGGGGCTATTGTCATGGCGCTGTGTCCGTCGTGCGTCCGTCTGTCCATGCGTCAGTGCGACCGGTCGTAAACTTTTTTCTTTTTCTTTAAAAATTTTCTCCTCGGAAACTACCACCAAACTTCCCAGAAATAATCCTTGAGGACCCTCTTTCAAAGTTGTTCAAGAAATTTTGATCCAATGAAAACATGGATTTAATGGGCGTGGCTAATTTCTAAATATGGTAAATAGTGACTTTTCTCAGAACCTAATATATGGATACCAATTTAATTTAACATGAATGCTCCTCGGGTGACCCTTTATCAGTCTACCAAAAATTATAGTGATCGGATTTGCATTTTATCGGCGGAGGTCATTTCTCTATATGTTATATAGTGGAAACTTTGAAAAATCATTTTTCTCAGAACCTAATTGATTGATATCAACCAAATTTCACTGGAATGATCCTCAAGGGATTATTTATCAGTCTTCAAAAAATATTGTGATGAAAAACATGTCTTTTATGGGCGGGGGTAATTTCTTTAGATATGTTACATTTTTGAATATCAAATATAGGGTAAAAAAATGTTTTCTACAAGTTTAAACAGATTGATTTCAACCATGGGAAATTTGTGTCTGTGAAGTTGTATCAGTCTGCAAATTTTTTCGATAAGATGAACAGCATGCTTTTTATTGGCAGAGGACATTTCATCATATAGACTTAATATTTGATCACCCTTTTGGTATAACCTTATTTTCTAGGTTTATAGAATTTAATAATTTAAAAGATTGAAGATTAGAAGGAATAAACCCTTTGTTGAAATCCGAATGTTACCATTAGATAAAATAAGTAGCCTTAGAATTTCCCCTGAGAGTTGGTCAGTTGAGTTGTACACATGGGGACTGCACAGAGAGGACAAGTGGTGTAAAATGTTCCGACCTACCTAAGTTCAAAGTAGGGTAGAAAGAGCTTAGTTGACTGCACTCTATGGCATTGCCTAGAATAAAATGAATATATTAGATTGAATATTTTACTTTTAATTATCCTTAGTAGGATTTGTTTTGATGACAAAGAATTATTGTGAAGTAACATCCTTTTAGTGGTGAAATGAAAAGCTGAAAGATCTAAAATCAAAACTTTGCAGGCATAGGTCAATTTTCTAAACTATTCATTGATCATGTTTTTTTCTTTGCAGGAATATTTCAGCAAATGACACTTAAAACCACTTATTCACTTGGAATAAACATGCACTAATTCATTCACCTCAATCATTGCCTAAACATATCAGTTGATTCAGGCCTGTGGAGCAGCAAATCAGCTGCTTAAGCAGCTCTAGTTAGCACACCTGAGCACAACCTGCTTAAAGTGAGCTCTTGCGTGTAGTCATCCATTTTCCTTCTTGCGTTAGGCGTTGTCTGTCGGTCGTTTGAAGTCGTTAACAATTCTTTAAAAATTAACTGCTGGTCAAGTTTCAAAGTTTCAACAAACAGTGGCATTTATCTTAGATGAACCTTCTCAAATGCTGTCCGTGAAATTTTGATTGACCCCCCCCCCCCCCCCACACACACACAACACTCACCCCTTAACACGGGCGTGGTAGGACAGGTTTCTTTCTTTTTCTTTTTACTTTAAAATCATTAAACACATTTATTCCCAAACCAAAGTAAATAATTAAACAAATTCTCCTCCCAAACCGGAGAGCAAATTTCAACTAAAATTAGTAGCCGTCATAGCGTTGTAATAGCGCATCGGGATATCATTGAAAAAGATCGGGAGTTCGATTTCCAACGACTGTAGTGATATGGAAGCACTGCGTTGAACACACAAAGCACTTCGTGTCGCACAAAAGTTGATGACGTATACTAGACTTATTTTTTGCGCGCGCGTAAGCATAAAAAAAACTACGTAGTACACACGTTGTTCGGTTTTTGACTCGATTATCTTTTTTCCTAGGCAATTTCTAGGATACAGGGTTGTTACCTATGACCTGCTAAACCAGGCCAAAAAACATCTCAGCTCGGCATTGCTGTTCCTTGTATGTTTTTTTCTCAATTCTTATATGTATTTTTTTTTATCTGTCCTCAAACAAGGGCGGGGCTATTTTGAATTTGATATCCTAAAAAGTTTTTCTCAATAACCAGTGAGCTTATTTCGCCAAAACTTGATTTAAAAGAAAATCTTGTTATCTATTTAAACATAGGAATTATTTTTTCATATCGTTAAGAAATAAACACTATTAATCAATTATAAACGTTATTGCAAAGTATGTACGAAATGCCAATTTATTTGTCTATAGCGTGGAATATTTGTCAAATCATCACATTCTCTCTCAAATCCTTTAAGTCGTAGCAGTTCTATACACGATTGGAAGCTGCCAGTGCACGATCAGTATCAATGTTAATGATATTTAAGAGATGAAGAGAGTATTAGTTGATTTAATTTAGGTATGAAACTAAATAACCTAATCACACTGTATGAATACGCGAAGCGAATTCATACATAAGTGTAATTTAGTTTTATGTTTCATAACTCCATGAAATCAACAAATGCTATCTTCATATCATGGGATTGGCAATATTATTGGTCGTATTAGACGTTAAACGTTGTTTAAAGGAGGTGGACCCGTAATGGTTCCGCAACATTTCGGACCACATATTCTTTCACAATGTTAACCGAGGTTTCCTAATGAAAATCATTAGGAAACCACGGTTTACACTATTTTAGTTCATTACTTGTAAGATGTTGCAAGACTATTACGGGTCCAATACCAACACTTTAAAGACAGCTTTCCTGAAGTCGAGATTTCACAAATCGGAGGTTTAGCGCAACACGGTCGTGGATGCCTATATAGATATCGGCACTTACGACAGGTTTGCGCTTAGTATTCGAAATGAAATTTCAAAGCTTTACTATATTCACATTTAAGTAGGGATAAAAATGAAAGCCATTGTATTTTCTAAAAGAATTTTCATTCTAACAAAAAACAGTGTCAGTCTATTCTTTTTCCGTATAGTTCAACTGCATATATCATAAACCCATTAAGAGCACCGCCTGCGAGTACAAACCCTCGACCATACAGGAGCTAGATAGTGCAGGTTAAAAGGGTCATGGTTCTGAGAAAAATTATTTCGCTTGAGAGTCTGTCAAGATTCAAGAAAACATTTCCAATAACAATAGTGATATGGGCAAAGTTGAGGTTTACAACGCAATTGCAACGCCATAAGTTATACAGTGTGTCTGTCCGTACGTGATTCTATCTTTTTCTTTTTTAAAATGTCCGTGTTGAATTTTATCTTTATCAATTGCATAACTAATACTTATGCTCAATGATTAACATGTTTTAAATGGCTGTGTGAGTTTAGTTTTTTTTTTTTTTTTTTTTTTTTTTTTTTTTTTTGGGGGGGGGGGTGTATGTGTGTATGTGTGTGTGAGAGAGAGAGAGAGAGAGAGAGAGAAAGAGAGAGAGAGAGAGAGAGAGAGAGAGAGAGAGAAAGAAAGAGAGAGCGGAAAGAGAGAGAAGGCAACATTGTAAAAAAGACACTTTTTCAACTCATTGTTAATGGAAATTGATTGTCTAAATGTTTTTACCTTCTTTAAATAAAGATATTATTATCATTATTATTGCCGAAGAGCATGTCATCGACAACGAAGACACTTACAATGCCTAAATGATGAAATATGCAAATTAAATGGTAGAAGATGGAAACAATTGTTTAAAATTGAATGAATATTATTTTAGTAAACGTATTATTGGTGTTATGTGGTAATTAAAGTACGTTCGCCATTAATTTATACTTATAAAAGGACTTAGAACAAGGTTGTTTTAGCCATTCTACACTGTATTGATTTATTACATTCGTCATTTCCGATTCATGACATCCGACTACGCTTCCCGAAATCATTATGAAATACAATGTGCGTTTCGTTTGAAGATTTTTATCTTTAATAAAATACTCTTCCAAAAGTGCGAAATTTCCAGATTTTATGGAAAACAAGTGAAAGACGTACTCTAGGCGTCAAAAAGCAATTGGGCGCAACATAAACAGAATAAGTTATTTCATAGAAGAATATACATGGTTCATAAGAATTAGGCGCTGATCCAACTGAAAATGCAATTTTATTATATTATATTTCCACCTAGATGAGCTAAATGCCGTAACTACAGTTTGGATAAAGCCATAGTTCCGTCATTTTGCTCTCCCATTGACCAAATGATAACTTGATTTTTTAGATATACAACTTGGTAATAATATTTTTGACGAAATTCCAGGAGGGTTTTATGGACCCCGTCCTCCATCCCTGGAACTACTAATGAATATGCATGGTACATATTTGTTTAAAGGTTAAAACGTGAAAGGTCAAGCAAAAAAGGGATCATTCACAAACTGTGTTAAATATTGACCCTGCTCTGCGTTCAGGGTGACAAAACGGTGCCAACTGCTTGCATATTATATCCTGCTTTGCACGCAAGTGCACGTGCAAAGCGGGGTATAATTTACTAACAGTTTGCTCCGTTTTGTCATCACGAACGCAGGACTGGTCAGCCAATGGGAAGTTCGAAGACTGACCAGGGTAAACATTTCGATTTTTTTCTCTATCTTTTGATTCTGTCTGAGAATTATTGAAATGCGATCACCGGTTGACTTCCGTTGGGACCACAAAACACAACAATTTAGTCTACTCGATAACATGTATTAAATGTTCTTTAAATATTTGGCTTAAGGCAGTGGACCCGTCATAGTTCCGCAACGTTTCGGAAGTAATGGACTTTGACAGTGTTAACCATTGTTTCCTAATGGTTCCATTAGGAAACCTCGGTCAACACTGTGAAAGATAATGAGTTCCGAAATGTAGCGGAACTATTACGGACCCACTATCTATAAACCAACAAAATACACGTAATTATGTGATAACAATGTGCCCAATCGTTTTTCCGTCTGAGGACTATCCGAAAGAGAAAAATAAAGTTAAGATTACGTTCCAATGCATGATTTGTTTTCTTGAAGGCTTGTAATGAAAGTCGATCGTTCTATTTTGAACTGTACAGAATACAAAGCCCAAATATAAATACTTCAACTCACGACAAAGGTTTATACATCGTAAAACTTTTCCGCAAGCATTCGTTATAACACCCATAACGGAAAAAATACCGGATTTCTAAGATTAGACCTTTTCGGTCAGTTTTTGTGGCCTACGCCATGATCTCGTTCCGCTTAAACTTGGAGTCACAAATACAGCGAGTGCCCCTCCTTACACGTTTTATACGGCACCGTCCCTTATAAATGTCCTCACACACGTTGACGTTTGTCCAGCCTATTTGGGGAATATCTCTCTTTACAGGCATACATGCGTCTCTCGAATGACGTTTGCAGAGCCTCAGTCGTTTACTCCCTGTGACACAAACACACACGACAAGAATGGCGAGGATTAGTAACAGTCTTGAACTCATGTTTGTACTTAGGTGTGGATGGAGTTCAGAGTATCTGAAAATAGAAGAAAGTTAGGATGATTTCCGCGTATTTGATATTTGTGGCCCGCTATGAGGAAAGGACTGCGCAGACTGACTAGGGTCGAATTTTTTCACTTTTTGCTATTTTCTAAATCTAGAATGATAAATCTATCATTCTCAGGAAGAACTTTCACAGAACGGAATACTTTCGCTACATTTTGACCATGGTTTCGATTATCTCTTTTAGATATTTAGACCTATTATATCAAGTAACGATACGCCCAATTTTCTGAAATGTACTTTAAAAGCACTTTTATGATTAGGATTATTTTTCTTCTTCCTAGTTAAATTCAGACACTTTCAAATTAGCAATTGCTCTGTTTTCCTCTTTTATTTTGACATATCAATGGAGTTAATCTGTCCAAACTTTGATGATAGCACAAAATCTACATATTGATGGTTCAGCGCGAAACGATTGTAACTGCCTTTATGTTTATAGGCAGTTACAACTCTTTCACGCTGAGCCATCGAATATTAACTCACTTTATAGCTCTCGCTATTGTCAGTCTTACTGATCCAGAATTTCTTCTCGGTGGGTTTGAAAGGCGCGTTTTCAAACGGAAAATGTAATTATCTTAAATTATTCCCCTTAGGCGGGCAAAATTGTCAAAATCTTATTTGATTTTTTTTATTTTTTCAACTCGATAACCATATTTTTGCCAAAAATACGGAGGCAAAACCCTAGGTGTGCGTTCAGGTAATAAAACGGTGCAAACTGTTTGCAAATAATACCCCGCTTTGCACGTACACTTTCGTGCAAAGCGGGGTAAAATTGGCACGCAGTTCGCACCGTTTTGTCGTCCCGATCGCAGGGCTTGTTCGCACACCCGGATTCACGCACGAAGTCATTTTCCTTCTGAATTGGCCAATTTACATTTGTGGACAGTAGCGATGACTGACGTAAAACTGAAGGACGTAATTAAGAAAACTAACAAAGAACGATTTGTTATTAATCAAAAGCACATTTTTATCTCTTTTGAAGTACAGGAAATATAATCAACAAGCAAGGAAAAACTAGGCCAGCCAGCATAATTCACACGATCAATTTCGCTACGAAATCTGATGAACATTAATACCATTCATGGTGACATCCTTACTTAAATAAGAGACAAACCCGATCCGAATTCGTTAACCTAGGAAATCTTTCTAACAGATCTCCGCCTTTTTGTTTCTTTGTTCACCAAAGTGCGCCCTTATTGTACAGACTCACCTACAAACACTACGTGAAATTCGAAATTGAAGCGCCACATCATAGGGGAGACGGGGGCTAGTTGATACATTTTTGTATATATCCCCAATAGATGATTTCCCTTATTGAATATTGAATGGGGAAGAAATGCTCCTCTTATGCCAAACCATTATGTCAAGTTCAACCAAACTTGGCAGGATTGTTTCTCGGGAAAAGTTCCTCCTAAATTGTCAACTGAAATTTGATTGGTTCATATACATGTATATGGGCGTGGCAGGGTTGGGTTTATTTTCACAAAAATCATTGGCACTATCCCATGCTAAATATAGTATTGGTTCATTGTTAAATTTTCACCAAGACTTATCTTTATTATAAAATACAAAACTTCTCCTATTTAGAATCAATACTCGTATCTTTTTTGAATGATAGTTTTCCATTTAAGATTCAACCTACACTAAAAATAAGCTTTTCTGCTCATACTTTGGCCCCTTTAGAAATTTCCCTGTAAACTTCAATTTCTGACTGAGTATCTCAGATAAATATTTGAAATTAAGTGGAGAGATACAGGTCCTCTTTTAAATACTGTCTTTTCTTTTTTTCACAGCACAATATTATAAACAACCACTTTTATATAAATTCTAGGAATGTTTAATCTAAATTAATGTTCTTGCACTCACATGAAGGATGATTCTTAAATAGAATTTTTGTCTAGCACAGAAGTTTCGACATTCAAGAAGACTTGTAAAAAAAAGTTTTTGTTTATTGGTGGCCAAAGGACAAAAAAGAAAGTATATGTTTTGATATTGTTTTGAGTATCCGGGTTTGACAAACGCAAGTTAAGCGGGTGGAACCGCGCGAAAACTTGCGTCTGTGGTGTCTATATAGTAAGCCCGATTTGTATATGCTAGTAAAGATGGCACACAATCACTATAAGCCATCCAAAACAGACCTAGAAGAATGTAAAGTTTCTTTTTTGTAAAGGATTTATTAATAATATATATATTCGGCGCCCGCTGTTATTTGTCCGAAAAAATATTCTAGATATCAAGATAAGTCAAGTTTGCTTTACCCCTTTATAACTTACCAAATATTAAACATGATTTATATACTTAAGCATTCATCCCTTTAACCTTGTGAAATATATGTCATAATCTACTGAATGAAAAGTGACAAAACAGATAAAACGCCGCGATTAATCAAAGTTGAATGGATTCTTTGTGTGTAAGTCGTTCCAGTGTCATACTTAGTTAAAAAGATTTATTTCTCCCTTTTAGATTAGAATGTAGAACATGCATGTAACTTTTAAATGGGCGTGTAACACATGCGCGGTTGATAAGGTGGGGACCGTTGTCTTTAACCTGTGATGCCTTGCCGAACACGGAATATTCCTGCATCAACAGAGGGTTGATGCAAAGATCAGCCTGGATATTTGAGCAGTCTGAACTGAGTCTATACCACCTGATTTTCATTTTAAACAATAAATTATTCAATAATTACTGACTCACAATCAGTGCATCCATTGCTTTCAATACTTTGATTATAATGCATTTCGCCAAAATTTCACTCAGCATGACAAGGGTTAATACAAGCCTTTGTTGAGCAGCCGTCACATCGTCACGGGGAAAATACGTCTTCGGACTTGTTGAGATGATCTGTCACAGCAGAATTTAGGCTTTAATCTCTGTCTTAATTTGAGATAAGTTTCAATTAAGCATGATAAAAGATTTTGATTACCAGAGATAATATGTGTCCAAATATTGATGAGCTTTATGACAAATTTTGACAGGTGACTTTGTTTCCGAACTCAAACCTTTGTTATTTCGCTATACTTTCTGTCACTAGTTTGTTACTCATTTATATATATGTGACCCGACACGCGAAGAGGGACCATCTGGGTATTGCATAAAGTGTCGACCCTAGTCAGACTGCGCGGATTGCGCAGACTGCCTCGGGTTCAAACTTTTTGCACCGTACTTATTTTGTGAATCTAGAATGTTCAATCTACCTTGCAGTGAAAGAATTTTTGAAATGCGACTTCTGGTTGACCTATGCTGGATCAAATCTCTTTTTCAATAATTCATTTGACTGAATTACCTGACGGTCCCTATTCGCGTGACGGGTCACATATAATTGTTATAGATAATGCGGCCCCTGTTGACTCAGCTTGGTCAAATATCACTTTAAAATATTCCACGTCTCATTTAATTGTGACAAGCTTGTTCATAATTTTGGAGTCTTGAAAAGCAGAGATTAGGTGCCATCTTGTTTGGTAGATTGGTATCGTGGGCAACACATGAAAATAATTTTATTTCAAAGAAAAAAATGAATTTTGTCAAACAAACTGAACACAGGTGCAAATTGGAAATCATATCTTTCAAAACGCGTCCTTTGTTAATGACAAAGAATTATTTAAATTTAATAAAATTTGATTTAGATCCTATAGATATCATGGGATTTTTCAATCCTCTATTTACATACAACAATTTGACATGTTTACTTTTACCTGTTAAATTATTTGAAATGAATCCCTACAAAGTCGCGAATAGAAAAAATGGGGTGAAGTACCTTCAATTATTCATTATTATCTAATCCTTGATAACTTTAGACCCATATACATGTAGATAATTTGTTTGAATGGGGTTTTACGCCGTTATCAACATTATACCTAAGCACCTAACAATGGATTCCTGGTATTTCTCACACAAGTAGTACCACCACATCTTTCCTAGCCTCCAGCTGCTATCCTACATCAGGGGTTCTGAAATATTTTGAAAGTCAACTTGTCCACGGACAAGTGACAATCACAAACTGTCTTGTCCGTATCAAAAACCAACTTGTCCGTTCTTTATAATAAGTATTGTTTTGTCAAAATAAATAGTCTTATTTATTCTGATTTTGAAGTTACATTGGTATTGCTTTAAGAAGTATTCATATAATAGTCTCATTTACTGTTGACTTATATATTGTGATATTTATTTAAGTCTCATTTTTAGAAAACAGCTAACCTTTACTTTGTGAAAATGTTAGATTTTTTTCTTGGGATATTTCACTTGTCCAAGGACAACTAAGCAATGAAAATCTGCTTGTCCGTGCAGCTTCATGGACAAGTCGGACAACTCGGGCAGCTTATTTCAGAACCACTGTACATAGGTCCTACATAGGTCTACAATTATCAACCCATTTGTGGTAGACAAATAGTCGGAAAGGATGGGTGCCTTCGTCGGGGATAGGACCCGGACGCTCTAGATTGACAGTCCGACGCGCTACCAACTGCGCTATGACGGCGGCCTATTTACATATAGAAGAACATGACAAATAACGATAGTATTATTTAAAACCTCAACTTTGTCTGGCAAAATCTTATCAATTTAATTTTTTGAAAAACGACATACGTTATATTTGTACTGTAATAATACTTCTATCCTCTTGAAAATAATTTCGGAAAAGGCAAGAAGTGGTAACCAGTAACCAACTGTATGCCTATATCCTTTTTCATATAATCATTGTCAGAGCCCTAAAGAAATATCCACATTGGTCTTAAATGTTTTCAGGAAAGGATTGTGTTTTTTATCTTTTCAAGCTCCCTAATCATGGTTTTATATCCTGGATCGTTGGCCAAGTGGTTAGCGCGCTCGACTCGAAACCTGGTGGTTGCGGGTTCGAGCCCTACCGGAGGCGGGTAGTGTAATTGGGTAGGGCACTTTACAGACAGGGCCCCAGTCCACCCAGTTGCAAAAGTGGGTAGCAGTGGTTAGAAACCATTGCCTCTCTCTATATGTGCAGGATAAGATCTGGAATGAGTTAGAACCACGATGGAAATAAGAGTCATTCGACCAAATTTCGAGTTATCCTCGAGTAAAAAAGAAAATCCTGATAATTTGTTAGTTGTGTCTTTCGAGATTCTCACATTCTAATTGTCTGAAAATTGGTTGTACACCTCAATGAAAAAACTGTATAGGCCCTACACGCCTATTTTGTAAGCTTCCGCTCGAAGTAGTCCCATTGGACATCTGTCCTGTATTCAGGATAACATAACGGTGCGAACTGTTTGCCAATTTTACCTTGCTTTGCACGCGAATGCACGTACAAAACAGGATATGACTGACAAACAGTTTGCACCGTTTTGTTATCTTGATTGAAGGACTGTTTCATTATGGACATATCAATACATTTTACTTCATGATGCTATGATATGAATTATAAGATATGAAGAGAGTATATGTATTTGTATTCGTTGAATCAATAAAGTATGAAACCAAAACACCTCATCACACTGTTGTATAAATCCGCTTCGCATATTCATACAGTGTGATTATAATATGTTTTTAGTTTCATACCTCGACGAAATCATCAAATATGTATACTCTCTTATTTCCGAAGCGTTTGTTTTGAACACCAATGTCGACTGTGTCGTCTTAACATTTATCCCACTCTACATGACATTTGTCTTGAATTATCTAATTCATTCATAACACATGAAAAAAATCTATGAATTAAGAAAAGTACGTGTAATAGTTTAATGATAAAGTAAATGATATAGAATTGTACAGTTACATACATATTTTCTCTGTTGGGTAGCGGAAATGAACAGACAATTTAACTGTGAAAATGATGATATTGTAATTTATGCACGTAATAAGGTTAGTTTAAACACACCGTACAACCGGTTGCGTAAGATAATAAGCGACAGGCCAACTATGTTTTCCATTAGAATTTTACAATTTTGACTCGCCGATTGTATACTAAGTCACTGGAATTACAAGTAAAAAACGTATACGAGATATTCAGTCTGATCACAACTGTTTTTTCTTGGTTTGTATTTGAAATCCTACTTTAAACCCCTTGAAATATTTTTCGTTATAACACACCGTTTGAAAAATAGTGGACATGAATATCAGCATGTATGTCGATCTAAATTGTTTTGATGTGGTATTGCAAAATACGACACCAAAAATGATCATTTTTATGCGAAAATCTGAATATGGGTCTGTCGACATCGGCAATGACAAATAATTCAGTTCTGTCATCTATATCAACTCTGTGAAATTCCGACTGTCTACATAGGCAACATATTGTTGTAAGCTTAATGGTCGACCCTCAAAACATTCTAAGTGATGTCATCATGACGTCATATAAGTCACGTGAGTTTATTGTAAGCGTTCCGCCCTCCATGTTGGTAAAGCGGACCGAACTGTTTCAAACAATAAATTATCCACATTTAAGAAGATATCCAGAGCTTATATTGTCATTATTCCCACGCAACAATATTTTCTACTACATGTCGTCCTTGGGGACCCGCTGTGTGTTTATTTTTGAATTTTTGCTTCATATTTGGAATGAATATCGGCGGATGATAAGACTACAGCTGTGTACAAGTTAAAAAAGCATTTATTGAGAGATAGGCGAAATAAAAGAACATAAAGTCTAATTTCGTAACTTTTCATGGGAAACTTCCGAAATAATCAGTGATTGTGGCCTAATTTTCGAGGGATATGAGTAAAGATTTTTTCTATAGAAGCGCTGAACACTTACACGATCATTTATCTGCTTTAGAATACCAAAGCTTGAATCGTTTATTTACACGAATGAATTTATTTGACCTACCGTCTACGCGGCATAATGTTCCGATGCTGTCGTAGTTTTCTCTCACCTGCCATCGCCGCAACCGGTTGTACGGTGTGTTAGACCTAACCTTTCACGAAATAGGTTTACACGGCTTCAAAAATTCTGTTTTTCCTAAATATCAACTGTCTCAGGACCAACTGTAAATTAACCCAACTAGTAATTTCAGGTTACCATTTTCCCAGAATAATCCGTTTTGTCGGTTGACTTGTTCCCGACAATTTTTAAACTAGGACGATTAATTTCTTGCAAGTGGCATTTCAAAGTGGGTGCTTATCAATCATTATGTTCTTCTTCGTGTTTTAATAAAACAATTTAAGAAAAGCAGACGCTGATTGCTTTATGCACAATTTTTCAATACTTTTCGGTGAAAAGTACCTAACGGTAGATTATCATTGATAAAATAGCCGCCTAAACAGAGAAATTATCAAAAACTAATACCCTGCGTTTGTTCATTTCACAGACACCCGATCTGACGTTATCTAAGCGGAGCCAAAAACGTGACGTCATCTTGAACGTTGTGTAACAATTGCATGCAAAATGACGCGCTTTAAGAAAATTTGCACCAAACTGTTCACATATTGTCTTATTTTTGCATTAGAGAAATAGAACAGTCCGTTTGTTTTCGGGATCGATTGATATTTCACTTCGTGAACAACAAAAGCTATCTTTCCACTAATAATAAGGATAAAATACAATAAAGCTTTTGTTTTAAACCCAGTGAAATAAAGGCCTTATAGATCGATCTTACACGGAAACAACCGATTGTCCTCTATACAATATCTAAAATCTACTAATTTTTCTAAACTCACATTGAAACGGAAGGTTGAAATTGAAACAGTCCGCATTGCTCTTAAAGTGAGCGTTAAGATAGACAGAAGATGACCTGTAAATTAAATATGCTAAAAATTAAGTCTGTTAAATTTCAAGACTCGGGAGTGTAAAACATCTCGCTAAAATAGATAGATAGATATTTTCTTCTCCAACTTTCTTTTCATCCAAAGCATTCAGTTTCAAATGTATTTCAAACGTTATTTGAATAACAACCAGCAGTATCTATTCAATTCACTAGATTTTTTTCGTCTTGCAAATTCATAAACATTTTGTAATTTAAGGTAGTGGACCTGTAGGCCTAATAGTTCTGCAACATTTCGGAAATCATGATCTCAACGTTAACCGAGGTTTCCTAATGAAATCATTAGGAAATCTCGGTTAACACTGTTTTAAGTTTATAACTTCCGAAACGTTGCTTAACTTTTACAGGTACACTACCTTAAAATGAGCAATACAAAATTTTGATAAATGCATAGATGACTATAAGTGACGGGAATTATTAGCACAATGAAGTTATAAAATATCATAAATTATTTACTTCGGTGTTAAATCGACCAGGCGCATAAATCATCCAGTTTTAATCCAAAACGAAGTGTAACACTAATGACGGTTCTATTGGGTGATCTTAACTTGAAAGTGTTAACTGCATTTAAATGCGAACCGAATTACTTCCCAAACTAAGCGCCACCCACACGGTAAATTGTAGAGTACCTTTTCAAACCATCGTAAATACAACGGTTGTATTTGATATTTTAAGTAGACCTCATACATAAACCTTCTTTTATATTCTGTATTCAGTGTGCACTTTCTGACGGTTATAATTTTTAGCTCGACTATTCGTAGAATAGAGGGTGGGTGGGTGGGTGGGGGGGGGGGGCTATTCCGGTCAATGAACAGTATCAAATCTCAGATTCTACTCTACCTATTGCTTGTAAACTTTGTACATGCTTCTTTGACCGTAACTTGAACAGCCTCTAGACAAAGATTCGTTACTCTGATTTTGAATTTAGAAGAAATTTAACCCTTTTCGGATTTAGAAATTCTTGGTTAAGTTTTTACGTGCAATTTTTGTATATCAATTATATCTCTGTGTCAATTAAAATTATTGTTTTGAAACTTTTCACATGCTACTATGACCAAAATAACAGCCTCTAGACAGGGATTCATTAGTCTGATATTGAATTTAGTGGATTTTTAATCAGGTTCGGATTTGGCAATTCTTGGTCAAGTTTTTACGAGCAACTGTTGTCTACTCGTTTCTGTAATATATATGTTTCTACAATAGCTATTGCTTGAAAACTTTGCACATGCTTATGTGACTATAATATCATCCTCTAAACAAAGATTCAATAGTCTTTTATTGAATTTAATGGCCCGGAATTCTAACCCTTTTCGGACTTAGAAATTCTCGGTTACTGTTTTTTTCAATGATGAGCAACTTTTGTTTAATTTTTATATCTCCTTTTCTACTGAAGCTATTGCTTGGAGAACTTTACACATGCTTCTGTGACTATTTTATCAGCCTCTTGGCACATAATTATTACTCTGATACCTTATTTAGTGGAATTTTAGCCCCGTTCGGACTTAAAAATTCTCGGTTAAGTCTCAGTTTTCATGCTACGGATTGCTGTTATATCTCTGTTTCTCTGAGTGAACTATTGCTTGGATACCTTTGAAAAGACTCATTTCTCTGATAATGAATTGAAGGGAATTTTCCAATGTCGACATTGAGGCTTACTTACTAGCACTTGGATTAGTCGAGCTTCGCTGTCCTCCGACAGCTCTTGTTTTCCAAGGTGTACCATTATTGATTATGGTCAATCCGCATGATGGAATCTATAAATTGACCATCCTTAAGCGTTCAGAATGACAACTGTTTGAAAACTGAAAGTGGGGATTCTATTTTTTTTTTTTTTTTTTATTTTTACAGGGTTGATGTAAAAAGAATTTCAATGCCTACATTTAGCCAATGACTCAATTTACAGGAGTGAAGCTAAAAGAAATGGACAACTGACAAAAGTATCGGGCTGCTCCGGGATTTGAACCCGGGACCTCTCGCACCCAAAGCGAGAATCATACCCCTAGACCAAGCAGCCGCAGATATCTTATCAGGAAAATTTCAAAAATTTATTAAGAAAAGCCAATTATTTTACCTCGTTTCTTCTTATTTTTTTTACACGTTTTTAAAATGCATACTTCTACTTAGGTTAATGTATTTTAATACTTGGAGGTCCTCATTGAATAAAGAAGCAGGCATACAAGTTTAGATAATTGAAAATTTGAACCAATTTAGCATAATATTTACACACAGTGAAAAATACCAAAATTTTCAAGTCGAATGAATGGGAACGACTAGAACTCAATTTAAGTCATTTAATGTTTGCAAGTTTAATTTAAATATAATAAGGGTATCGTTGATGTTATTTTCACTTTTTGTAACTCCTGGTCAATCGAATTTGTTATCGAATCACTCCGCGTTTCATGTCCCATAGTAGAGAACAGTATTCGGATATGCCGTGTATTTCGGATAACATGAAATACGATAGATTGAAATCGTACCGGTATTGAAAAATGGTTTTCAATTTTTGTAAATGCCAGTAATACCCGAAAGGAGCGTTAGACAGTATATATAGATAGATAGATATCTCCGTTTTTTATAGTGCCAATATGATATTTAAAAGTAACCAGTCCAAGATTGTGTAACTACATCTTACAGCTTAGCATCATACATCTAACATCAAGGGCATAACTGCCGTCTTGTATTTTGCATCATTATGAACATTACGCTAGTGCGTTAAAGATATAAATTATTTTTCAAAAAATTTCATTGATGAATGATCATAACATCGAAACTACAGCTTATTCAAGCTGTAGTTATGATTTTTTGATTATTCTCCAATGCGCAAATCATAGAAAAGGGGAGTTGGCTTTTGTCATAGTCTACATATAGACATTATCCTATATTCTTAGTTGGTCACGTCTGAGTGCGTATTAATTGTAATATCTTAGTTAAACCTGTGAACATGCATTGTTTTTCTGATTTCCAGGTACATATAATGGATCATTCTTTGCCACCTCTGAAGTAATCAACTTTTCAACATGTCAGCTACAGGGGGACATTGTTACTGCGGAGTACAAGATATAGACACGCCATATCACTTTTTATGTGATAAATGCAAAAGGAAATTTCATGAAGGTAATTTGGTGGAATCATTTTATCAGTACTGGGTTTGATTCTAAAGGGTCCAGGAGTCAAACAATCCTTTTGTGGCCAGGACTCCTTTATTCTGAAAGTGGAAAGAAGTTGAAAGAAAAGCATTTAATAATTTTGGATGCACTATTTTTTAAAAGAACAGACCTTCAGATATAGGGAGTATTTTGGCTTTCAAATTCAATTATTCTTGTAAAAATCCTATATTGTGGGCAACCATTTGAATCATCTTGTCATGACGATTCAAATGAGTATTAACAACATGGTGTTTCAATGAGAAATTGAAGATTTAAGACTGACATTACCATCTCTTATCTGTAGTATTTCCTGAAGAAGAAATTGCTTGTTACATTGTTACTCACGATATTTTTTATTTGATACTTAAAGGCAATAAATCAGTGTCCGAAATCATAGATAAATTCCAGATGGTGAATGTCAAAAATTAGAGACACAAAATAAATTATTTTAAGACATATTAAATTGTGTCAAATTCTTTTGAATACATAGGAGGAAGTATGTTTATGTCTTTTATACTGATGTAACTTTGATGTTGCATGTGTTAGACAGAGCTCAAAACAGTACTTATTAGAGTGCTTTTTGCTTATTGACAGTCACACTGTTCACACACAAGTGAGTGCTATGCAAGTGTAAAGCAAAGGGTCCTGAAATTATCCCCCTACCACCACATAGACAAATGATATAAAGATTTATAATATATTATTGGTCTATATGGTGGTAGGGGGATAATCTAGGGCCCCTATGCAGTAGACAGGAGGTATTATGTGAACACTCGTTGGGTTTGGGACTTTGAGTGTCCTGGTGGACGGGCAGCATCCTCTTCTTTGTCCGGAGCATAACTATGTGTCTCTGTCAGTGTACAGTAGGCAAAAACCACTACTCTATTTTGATTAATTTTAGAGTTATTTCCCTTTGTTGGTTTTAATACATGTACTTAGACAACCAGCAGTGTAACAGTGTATCTTATGACAATTTGGCCCCTTGTTTCAGGATGTCTTATCACAGGCCCTCCTTCTACCCTGCAGGGAGATTATTTGTTCAACTTTAAATGTCAGGCTTGTGGAGGGGGAGATGAAGAGTTTTCAAGGATTAAGTTGCAGTGGTAAATATTTACTTTTATTTTGCTTAGGGTTGCTTTGAAAGCACACTTAAGTTCTAAAAACTAAAAGAAAAAACTTTTTTTTAACAGTACATGTACATGCATTTCCAACTTTAAATATTTAAAGGATTTTCCTTTTCTGTGATATTTCAGATAATGCCAAACGTAAAATTTTGACACTGATCATTTTGTGCACTTTCTGACAGGTCCTGTTTTAGCTCATCATGTAATAGTCTGAAGGGGTCAGTGCAAAACTATTGTAAATGCCTATAATTATAGGTTAGTTTTATGCTAACCTCTTAAAACTGTCCAGACTGTTCACTGTCTATTATATATATACTTCACACACATAACAAATTGTTGAAAATGTCATGTACAGGCCCTATATACTTTTAATGTTTTAGGCTGCAGGTGGTTCAACTGACCTTGTATAATCTACAGTTAAGTGGTTCAGGTATGATGGGATATTTTAGATGGAAAGAACACATCTGTACATTCATAGATAAACATTGGACAACTTTCTTTGGATCGCATAGGTTTGTTACGTTTATTTACATAAACAGTCTGTATCCTAGTTGAACTTAATAACAACTTACAACCTTTGATATTCTTAAATTTTAAGTATAAACTTAATAATAACTTGCAAGCTTTGATATTGTAAGATTTTAAATTTAAAATTAATAACAACTTACAAGATTTGATATTCTAAAATTTTTAATTTATGTTAGATTTAAAACAAAATGGTTTAGTGTGAAACAAGTGTAACTCCCGATAAACATATAGGGAGTTACAACTGTTTCGCGCTGAGCCATTGTCACTGACTCAGTGTGAAACGGTTGTAACTGCCTATTTGTTTGATGGCAATTACAATTGTTTCACAATGAGCCATCTAAATATGATCTTGGACAACCTTTTTCTTCTTTTTAGTTCATGGTGAGCTATTGTCATGGAGCTGTGTCCATTGTCCGGGTGTCTGGTTGTCCGTCAACATCTTGTGTGCACTCTAGAGGCCACATTTTTGGTCCGATTGTCTTGAAACTTGGTCAGAATGTTTGTCTTCATCAAATCTTGGTCAAGTTGGGAATTGGGTCAAGTGGGGTTAAAAATGGGGATCAAGGGGTCAGATCTTAGAAAAACTTTGTGTGCACTCTATAGGCAATGTTTTTGGTCTTAATGTCTTGAAACTCTGTCAGAATATTTGTCTCCATCAAATCTTGGTCATGTTGGAAATTGGGTCAAGTGGGGTCAAAAATAGGGTCAAGTGGTCAAATCTTAGAAAAACCTTGTGTGCTCTAAAGAGGCCACATAATTGTCTCCATCAAATCTTAGTCAAGTTGGAAATTGTGTCAAGTTGGGTCAAACATGGGGTCAAGGAGCCAAATCTTAGAAAAACCTTGTGCACTCTCTAGAGGCCACATTGTTGGTAATTTGAGGCAACATATTTGACTCAATTGTCTTGACATTTAGTCGAAATGTTTGTCTCCTTGATATCTTGGACTTTTGTCAAAAATTCCAAATAAGTAGTTTTGACACTGCCACCTTTGTCAACTAAATGCCTCAGGTGAGCGCTTAAGGGCCAATGGTCCTCTTGTTACTATTTTGTTCAGTCAGAATTTGAAAATGACTTGGATCTGTGTTAGAGTAGACAACAGCACATTATGAGGGTGCATCTGCTGGATAGTAGACAAACATTCTAAGTTGAAAAAAGGGCATAAAGATAAGTGCATAAATTGTACAAAATGCATTTGCTTTAAACTGAACATTTCAGAAAATTTACAATTCTTTCAATTAATGGGATTGGTAAAACAAGCTTTTGAAACTCTTACTTTAATCTGTTTCCCACAAGTTTATACAAAGATAGTTTTAAGGCACATTATAACCAAGTGTAAGGTGTCATGTGTGAAGTTTTGCCTTTATCAATTAAGCAAAATATATCATTTTAATCATGGTCAATGTGCCATAGTTAAGGTTACTTCTCTGCTGATGAACATACAGTTAACCTCAAGTGGTTCATAGCTCAATGGACTGGGACAATTTATACAAACCAAACGTAGTACCAACCAACCAGAGTCAACCAGTCAGTAGTTTCTCGATGACGCAAAATCGGACATTGTATTTAGGTTCCCTTTGTCTTTGGGCCTGATTCTAAGTTTAAACGGGATATGTTTCATATAAAGTTCAAACATGACCATTTATAGAGAAAAATGGACCAAAAACATCCCCTAGAAAAAAGTGCAACTTTTATGTAGCCCATATAAAAATCTTAATATTTATATTGATTTAATTATTGACGCCACTTCTGAATTCCATCTCAGAGTTTACTGTATATCCCTAGTTTAAAGTGAATCCCTTCAGTTATTGCAGCCAAAAAATATGTCATTTTGGTATGTGACCTTTCACGCAAAACGGACCATCTGGAAAGTGTATAAGTATCAACCCTGTATAAGACTTGCGATCTGCACAGACTTACCAATTTCGAATCTTTTCCTTAATAATATGTTTATGAATCTAGAATGATAAGTCTAACTCCCTATGTAATTATTTCCGAAATCTGCCTTCTACTTAACCTATGCAAGACCAAGATTTTTCCAAATATGTATTTGACAGAGTTCCTAGATGGTCCCTTTTCATGTAACAGGTCACATATTTTTTTCTCATCCCGAACAGAAAGAAGACATCGCTATGGCATGGGACAGTAGCTGGTGTTTTATCATCAGGCTGCCCCGGTGTATTCACATCGGGGGCTCAAGATCTAAAGGAGACTGGTTGGTGGAAACTGGCTGAAACTAAACCACCAACTATCATAAAACAAGGTAATGAATTCATGTTAAAGTCGAGTCTTAGCATGTTTCTAACTTACAGTAAATAGGCTTAATAATGTACAGTAAAACATGTCATAAGCGACCACAAACAGGACCACCACAAATTGGTTGTTAAAGAAAATGGTCGCTTAATACACATTTTGTTTATAAATTGAATTGATTGAATATTTGTATTACAACAAAATTCTAAATAATCCTTTGCTGTTAAAACTCAATAGAATTGTCTCAATTCTGACAATCACTGAGACAATTCTGGTGAGTTTTAACAGAATAGGATTCATTTACAATAATATTTATACCAATGATATCTCCTTTTTGCCCACATATTTCGATTTAAAGAAGGGGGTTTAAAAACTGTTGCTAAATAAAAATGGTTGCTTAATAGACGTGGTTGCTCAAGCAAGATTGACTGTACAATAACTACAGATTCAAGAAACTCATTGTTCAGAAATACTTGAGCATATAGCATATATCCATTCAGATAAGATATATCTTGCAAAATTTCCTTTTCTGATGGTAATTAACATTAGTGATGTAAGATGTGTTTTTTAGGATTAAGATTTTTGATTGCTCTATCTTGCACTACAATGTAAAATTTCAACTGAATTATGCAAGATATGACTAAATTGACTATCTGAAATCTTGAAAAGCTTGCAAAAAATACAGCTCTTGTTACAAATATGTTATCCATTAGTCAAACTAAGTGAGTTGGTTACTTAAATCAAATGATTTAATCTGAAAAGATGAAGGGTTATGAATTCTTATTCTTTGATGCATTTTTTAGCTCACCTGAGCACGAAGTGCTCAAGGGAGCTATTGTGATCGATTGTTGTCCGGCGTCCGTCTGTCCATCTGTCCGTCTGTCTGTCACAGCGTCAACTTTTTCTTTAAATGACATCTCCTCCTAAACTTATGGGTCAAAATCAACCAAACTTGGCAGAAATATTCCTTGGGTGGTCCCTTATGAAAATTGCTCAAATGGAAAGGATCTGTGCCATATCACAGGAAAAGGGGCCTTAATGACAAATTTCTTGTTTTCACTCTAGAAGCCACAAATATGGTCCAATCTTTATGAAACTTGGTCAGAATGTTTGTTAGGTCATGAGGATGAAGTCTATTGAAAAAAGGAAGGATCCGTGCCATTTCACAGAAAAAGCCGCCTTAATGACAATTTTGTCAACAATATCTTTAAACAACATCTCCTCCTAAACTTATGGGTTAAAATCAACCAAACTTGGCAGAAATATTCCTTGGGTGGTCCCTTATGAAAATTGCTCTAATGGAAAGGATCCATGCCATATCACGGGAAAAGGGGCCTTAATGACAAATTTCTTGTTTTCACTCTAGAAGCCACAAATATGGTCGAATTTTCATGAAACTTGGTCAGAATGTTTGTTAGGTCATGAGGATGAAGTCTATTGAAAATAGGAAGGATCTGTGCCATTTCACAGAAAAAGCCGCCTTAATGACAATTTTGTCAACAATATCTTTAAACAACATCTTCTCCTAAACTTATGGGTTAAAATCAACCAAACTTGGCAGAAATATTCCTTCGGTGGTCCCTTATTAAAATTGCTCAAATGGTAAGGATCCGTGCCATATCACGGGAAAAGGGGCCTTAATGACAAATTTCTTGATTTCACTCTAGAAGCCACAAATATGGTCGAATTTTCATGAAACTTGGTCAGAATGTTTGTTAGGTCATGAGGATAAAGTCAATTGAAAATGGGAAGGATCCGTGCCATTTCACAGAAAAAGCCGCCTTAATGACAATTTTGTCAACAATATCTTTAAACGACATCTCCTCCTAAACTTATGGGTTAAAATCAACCAAACTTGGCAGAAATATTCCTTGGGTGGTCCCTTATGAAAATTGCTCAAATGGAAAGGATCCATGCCATATCACAGGAAAAGGGGCCTTAATGACAAATTTCTTGATTTCACTCTACAAGCCACAAATACGGTTCAATCTTCATGAAACTTGGTCAGAATATTTGTTAGGTCATGAGGATGAAGTGTATTGAAAATGGGAAGGATCCATGCCATATCAAGGAAAAAGGCGCCTTTATGACAATTTTGTCAACAATATCTTTAAACGACATCTCCTCCTAAACTTATGGGTCAAAATCAACCAAACTTGGCAGAAATATTCCTTGGGTGGTCCCTTATGAAAATTGCTCAAATGGAAAGGATCTGTGCCATATCACGGGAAAAGGGGCCTTAATGACAAATTTCTTGTTTTCACTCTAGAAGCCACAAATATGGTCCAATCTTTATGAAACTTGGTCAGAATGTTTGTTAGGTCATGAGGATGAAGTCTATTGAAAAAAGGAAGGATCCGTGCCATTTCACAGAAAAAGCTGCCTTAATGACAATTTTGTCAACAATATCTTTAAACAACATCTCCTCCTAAACTTATGGGTTAAAATCAACCAAACTTGGCAGAAATATTCCTTGGGTGGTCCCTTATGAAAATTGCTCTTATGGAAAGGATCCGTGCCATATCACGGGAAAAGGGGCCTTAATGACAAATTTCTTGTTTTCACTCTAGTAGCCACAAATATGGTCGAATTTTCATGAAACTTGGTCAGAATGTTTGTTAGGTCATGAGGATGAAGTCTATTGAAAATGGGAAGGATCCGTGCCATTTCACAGAAAAAGCCGCCTTAATGACAATTTTGTCAACAATATCTTTAAACGACATCTCCTCCTAAACTTATGGGTTAAAATCAACCAAACTTGGCAGAAATATTCCTTGGGTGGTCCCTTATGAAAATTGCTCAAATGGAAAGGATCCATGCCATATCACAGGAAAAGGGGCCTTAATGACAAATTTCTTGATTTCACTCTACAAGCCACAAATACGGTTCAATCTTCATGAAACTTGGTCAGAATATTTGTTAGGTCATGAGGATGAAGTGTATTGAAAATGTGAAGGATCCATGCCATATCAAGGAAAAAGGCCCCTTTATGACAATTTTGTCAACAATATCTTTAAACGACATCTCCTCCTAAACTTATGGGTCAAAATCAACCAAACTTGGCAGAAATATTCCTTCGGTGGTCCCTTATTAAAATTGCTCAAATGGTAAGGATCCGTGCCATATCACGGGAAAAGGGGCCTTAATGACAAATTTCTTGATTTCACTCTAGAAGCCACAAATATGGTCGAAGTTTCATGAAACTTGGTCAAAATGTTTGTTAGGTCATGAGGATGAAGTCAATTGAAAATGGGAAGGATCCGTGCCATTTCACAGAAAAAGCCGCCTTAATGACAATTTTGTCAACAATATCTTTAAACGACATCTCCTCCTAAACTTATGGGTTAAAATCAACCAAACTTGGCAGAAATATACCTTGGGTTGTCCCTTATGAAAATTGCTCAAATGGAAAGGATCCGTGCCATATCACAGGAAAAGGGGCCTTAATGACAAATTTCTTGATTTCACTCTAGAAGCCACAAATATGGTCGAATTTTCATGAAACTTGGTCAGAATGTTTGTTAGGTCATGAGGATGAAGTCAATTGAAAATGGGAAGGATCCGTGCCATTTCACAGAAAAAGCCGCCTTAATGACAATTTTGTCAACAATATCTTTAAACGACATCTCCTCCTAAACTTATGGGTTAAAATCAACCAAACTTGGCAGAAATATACCTTGGGTTGTCCCTTATGAAAATTGCTCAAATTGAAAGGATCTGTGCCATATTACGCGAAAAGGGGCCTTAATGACAAATTTCTTGTTTAGACCCTAGAAGCCACAAATATGGTCAAATTTTCATGAAACTTGGTCAGAATGTTTGTTAGGTCATGAGGATGAAGTCTATTGAAAATGGGAAGGATCTGTGCCATATCACAGGAAAAGGCATCTTAATGACAATTTTTTTGTTTACTCCCTAGAAGCCACAAATATGGTCCAATCATCATGAAACTTTGTCAGAATGTTTGTTATGTCATGAGGATGAACTCATTTGAAAATGGGAAGTATACATGCCATATCACGGGAAAAGGGGCCTTAATGATAATTTTCTCGTAAGAGCTCCAAACGCCACAAATATAGTCCAATCTTCATGAAACTTGATCAAAAGGTTTGCCAGGTCACAAGAATGAACTCTGTTGAAAATGGGAAGGTTCATGCCATATCATAGGAAATGGAGTCTTAATGATAATTTACTTGAAATATCAGGTGAGCGATTTAGGGCCCTCAGGGTCCTCTTGTTTTGAATTTGTAATAAAGGTACACCAACAGCCAAAACAGTTGTGAAGAGAAAAGAAACTCCGCCTGGCCCATCACCAACAGATCCACCTAAAGAAGGACTCAGAAGTAGGCGGGGCAAAACGTCTATTCAGGCTGCAATGGAGTTGAAAGCCAAGAGATCAACACTTGTGGTAAGTCACACTTATGGGTTGTTACAGCAGAAATAAATGAGTGTTTTGAGTGACTTAACCAACAATTACACATATCAGGGGTTCAGCGCAAGATTGTACTAAGTGTTTATACACTAAGTACAGTCTTGCTCTGAACCCTCAATGTATCAAACTATCTGGCAAGTTTAATATAGTATTTAGAACATTTGCTGATTGTCTGTAGGGAATTTTGACCAGTATCTATCTATAGAGCAGAGCATGAAGACTCTGATTAGAGTACAAAGACACAGGCCAATCTGAGGGTTAACTCAACTCACAAATGAGATTGTTGGCATTGTCATTGACTCATTGTCTCAAATGATATTACATTTTTAGCTCACCTATTAACTGGCGCAATTTTCCACCTTGTTTCATTTATTATTCACTGCTTAAAATCTTCTTTACAGGAAGCTAAAGACATCAGGAAAACAAAACTAGCCAAGAATCAAACAGAAACAATACCCATGTATACCAATGTTAGCCCTCAGGGCTCCCTTTTGTCAACCCATCTTCAGTCCCCGGGACCTTTAGCAAGCACCTCTCCACCAGATTTCAGTGTGCCCTCTGTCAAAACACCCACAGACACCAACAGACCACTGGCATTTACCGGGCTATTCCAGTCATCTTCAAAACAGGATACCAGTCAACCCCACTTGACTGGTTCTCTCTTAGCAGAACATTTAATATCACCCAGTTCTACTGGTTCCCAAGCCATGAGTACAGGAAGCCATTCTTTGACTGCTTCCCTGCTGTCTTCACAGACTGGTTCTGTACAAGATTTTAGTGATGAGAGTAGTAATATATCACAGGGAAGTTACCTCACAGAGAAGGATTTAAAATTACAGGGTGAGTCATTAGTTCTGTACAAGATTTTAGTAATGAGTGTAGTAATATATCACAGGGAAGCTACCTCACAGAGAAGGATTTAGAATTACAGGGTGAGTAATTATTCCTGGACAAGATGTTTGTGATGAGTGTAGTAATATATAGAGAAGTTAAATCACTGGGAAATATTTAGAATTACAGGGTTAGTTCTGGACAAGATTTAAATGATAAGTGTAGTAATACAATTTATAATATGACCTACATCGCAGGAGTGAAATAACCCCGTTGAATATTTTTGATATTACACAGGTGTTATAACACTAGTGGAATAATTATGCAAATGAGCTTAGAGCAAATAGCAACGCTATTTTAAAACCACGAAAATGACATCATAATGTATATATTGTGACAATAGTTTCAAGCGGCCCTATAAGTTTTGCGAAATTGAAATGTTGAATTTCAAGAATTTTGACGATTTTTCGCAAAATTCGGGTCATATTATAAATAGAATATTAAATTTGTGCTCATAAAATACAGAATTTATTAAACTCTTAATCTAAAGCCTCGTTTTTATCATTTTATAGATGACTCGTTTAATACATTCAGTATTCCATGACCACTCATTCAATATCCTCTATGTATATCACAGGGAAGTTACTCAACTGAGAAGGATTTAAAAATACAGGGTTAGTAATTAGCTCTGTACAAGACCTTAGCAAAGAGAGTACATGTAGTAATATATCATAGGGAAGTTATTTTACGGAGAATGAAGTTAAAAGGGTGATTTTTAGATTCACTTTCCTATTTAAAATTGAAAATGAATTTATATGTATTAACCACATTCTCAAAGAAAGTTAAATTGCGTAAAATGCAATTGTGACTATCCAGAATCTTTACTTGAACAGTCTAAGAATCTAACATTTGTCAAATGATTCTGAAATATCTTTTCATATTGATTTATCCAAAAATAACCACAACATTTTTGTAAGATATATCACATTTTGACCAAAACATTGTTTAAAAACTGTAAAATTTGTCTTCTGAGGATAAAGAACCTCAACCAAGCAATAAAAAAATTAAAATAATACATCAAGGGGTCAGCACAAAGCTTTTGTAAAACTATTGTAAATATCCACAAGCATGTCTTCATAGGCTTTTACAATAGTTTTGTGCTGACCAATTTTCATGTGCATAAATGAAATAGAGGATAATCATTTGTTTCAGTGTAAGATTGATTTATATTCATTGAGTGAACAACAAAAGCTATATTTTCACGAGGAAAATATAGCTTTTGTTGTTCACAATATGAAATATTAATCAATCTTACTCGCAAAACAAAGAATTA
Organism: Fragum whitleyi; assembly: GCA_948146395.1. Classification (NCBI taxonomy): domain Eukaryota; kingdom Metazoa; phylum Mollusca; class Bivalvia; order Cardiida; family Cardiidae; genus Fragum; species Fragum whitleyi. The sequence goes on along the minus strand of OX411548.1, from coordinate 25,177,821 downwards.
TTCTATTTCTTTATGGCAAAAAAGAGACAAAATGTGAAATTTCTAGGACATATTTTTGTAAAGCAAGTCATTTTGCATGTGATTGCCATGCAACGTTCATTGTGACGTCACTTATTTCCCCCAGCATAGATGACGTCAAATAGGATGAAATGCACAAAAGCAGGTTTTTGATAATTTCACTGCTTTTGCATTGAGATTATCAAGTGATAATTGACCGTTATTTCTGGATAAACCCCCAAAAAGCATAAAAGAATATCTGTTATTTCTACAGCAACCCTTCCTAGTTTGTTGATGTCAGAAGATGGGACTGTACAGGAATCAGACAGTGACCTTGAGATTGACCCTGGGACCATGTCTCCGCCCCCTACAGGCTCACCAATCAGAATGCAGGAATCTCCAACAGTTCAGGAATTACTGTCAACTATGGGTAAATAAGCAAATAAACATGTAAATCTTTATGTCTCGGTGGCTAGCTTCAACAAGATTAGAGCCAATGGGTTGATAATCAAAGACCTATGTGGGATAGCAGCTGAAGGCTAGAAACGATTGTAATGGTATTACTGGTGTGAGAAGTACCAGGAATCAATAATTAGTTGCCCATGTCACTAAGGTATAACTGAAAGAATGTTGAAAGCGGTGTAAATTCCCATTCAAATAAGATAAATAGATTTTAGATGACATGCTACTCTTTTTAACCCTTATCACACTGAATAAAAATCTTTGCAAAATATCAAAGTGCTAACATCAATTACTGTACCAATTACAAGTCAGTATTTACTTTGAAAAATAATTTTAAACTTAAAAAGGAAAAAATTGTGTTATAGACTAAGATCAGATTGCACATATGTGCTGGCTGCTCTTTGTCTATTACCTCCTGCTAAGGTAGGAATATCCCAGATTCAGCATGATAGGATTTAAAAGCTTGACTGTTGGGTTGTGACTAAAATTACGGTTGCTAAACAATATAATGTAGGATATATTTTTTCTATATCCACAACTTGCACTAATTTGGCTGTTCGAAAAAAATACTTTTTTGATTTTCCAAGATCTTTGAAACTGATATCTCAACGCAATCCATTCTCGTATAGATTCTGAATCTATGGATCAAAGACTGTCTCTAGAAAGTAGCACCACCATAGACTACAGTAACCAAGAGTCCTTAGATACGAGTTATCCAGGAAGTGTTTCCATGGACAACAGTTTCCATGGCAGCTCTAGTATACTCAGTGGAAGTAACCAAGGAAGTTTCTCGTTCTTCAGTGCTGACCAAAGTCAGTTAGAGGATATGAAAAGTAAGAAACTATTATAATCTACAGTAACTGTTCAAATAGGTCAGTTGTGAAGGGTAACTGTAAGATGGATCTTTTAAGTGAAAGTCAGAATTTTTTGTTGGTTTAAAAACTAGTCTTTATATATTTTTTTCTTTGAGGATATCATAATAGAAGTGTGAAAATATCCATTGTGATCCTAACTCAAGCCAGATCTAGTGATGCACTTAAGGAGAGAGGCAATGGATTCTAATCATGACTACCTACTTTTACAGCTGTGCAAGCTAGGGCTCTGCTCAAATATAATACCCGTCTCTGATTAGGCTTGACCCCAAAACCATCAGATTATGACTCTAGCATGCTAGTCACAGGGCAAATGAGCCAGACTAAGTCTTTTGAACTTTTATTAGGTGGCTGATGTAAATGAAAAAATGATTGCAAAAATATTGTGTTTACAAATTAATTGATTGCACTGATGTCTTGAAATAGAAAGAGAACAAAAGAATCTCTACCCATATCCTAGTTCTACCAACTAGCTCATACTTGCATTTTGATGGCACAGCATGCATCAGTTGTAAGTGCCTATAAACATATAGGTACTTACAGCTGATTCATGCAGAGCCATTGATATGGGGACTTATACTCCCTTGTTATTTTTACAAGTGCAAATTTTACTGATATTTCCATCTCTAACTTTGTTAATGTGTTTTTCTTTAATGCTTTTTGGTTGATTAAGGGGAAATAACAGTACATTATCATTTGATAAACTCACCGCCTAACCATTGAAGTTATCAAAAACTTATATCCCGCTTTTGTTCATTTCATAAGTGACGTCATCTAAGCAGAACCCAATATGTGATGTCATCATAAACATTGCATAGCAATCACAAGGAAAATGACATGCTTTAAGAAAAATGGTTTCAAAATTTTAATATTTTGTCTCATTTTTGCTTTAAAAAAATCAAATAATTATTTGTTTTTCAAGTAAGATTGATTGATATTCATTTTGTGCACTCAATGAAATAAAAATTGATCTTACACTGAAACAAACGATTATCCTCTATTTCAATCACTTCTAGCTGAGAAAGGAGAAGAAGATGGTTCTGTCGTTGATTCTGAGTCAGAAAGTGAGAGCGAGTCAGAGACATCAGGAGGAAGTGAAATAGAGGAAGAACAGACAGATGAACAAACAGAGAAACCAGCAAGAGTCCGTCGGAAAAGAAAACGTAATCGAGCACCAGAACCAGAAGTTGTTACAGTTCCTGATGTGAAGTAAGAAGTAGTTTATTGAGTTGATTCGTATATGCTGCCAAAAGAGGTTGTTAATTGAAATAACCTTCTCTGTCAAACCACCTATGTATTTAGACATTTTGTAGTTTTTTAGCTCGGCTGTTTTGTAGAAAAGTCAAGGTTTTGCTAAAGCTGTTGTTGTTGTCATTGTCATTGTGCGAAAGCTTTGACATTTTGTGATATCTCTGGCATTCAAGGCATTCACTTGAAACTTGGCACATATGTTTACCATCAAAAGACCAAGATATACTATGAAGGGTGGTAACTCTAGTAGCATTTTGTGTGAATTATGCCCCTTTTTTGACGTATATCTTTATCCACCATCCAGCATCTAACAGCTGAGCTAAGGCATCTTTATGTGGTGCTCTTGTTTCTGTCTCTACAAAACATCACAAAAAAAAACTAGACATTGCCAATAACTTCAAGCCTATTCAAGATAAAAAAATTCATATTTGCCATGATGACACATCTCAATGATACACATCTACTAGTACCAAGGTCATGTGATAAGGTCAAGGTCATCTGTCAAGGTCAAAGGTTTGAGAGACTTGCTGTTTTGGACCCTTTCATGTTTCACAAACACACTTTACCACTAGTGAAAATATTGCTTTTGTTGTTCACTCTAAGAAAGATAAATAAATTATACATTTAAAGAAACAAATATCCCCTGAAAATATATTTCAGATACACACTGATGAGTTCCTATGAAGAAAGATTATTATTGAAGAAGCTACAGACCATGGCCAATAAATGTACATTACCTCCACACATGAATAGATTAAAATGTAAACTCATGGTCAAACAAGTATGTATTATCTTATTTATCCATTGAAGGTACAATGCAAGCTCTGCTATGTGTTCAGGATGACAAAATGGTGTGATACCCTACTTTGAGTGCAAAATGTATGTGGGATGCGGTGTATAATTTGCAAACAGTCTGTACTATTTTGTCATCCTGAATGCAGGGATGGGTATGAAAAAAGATCTCTCTCTTTATATGCAACATGCTTCATTGGAAAGTGGGAGAACCCTACTAATGCTGTTTACAGCATATACTTGTGGTGTACAAAGCTTTGGCAGACAGTTTAGCCAAAAATCAGCCAACACTACTTACTTTCTACTTAAGGTAGTGGACCCGTAATAGTTCCACAACATTTCGGACCACATATTCTTTCACAATGTTTATTGAGGTTTCCAAATGAAAATCATTTGGAAACCTCGATTAACATTGTTAAAGTTCAATACTTATGAGATGTTGCAAAACTATTACAGGTCCACTACCTTAATTATTTTTGCATGAATGTTAGCCAGACTGCTAGAAATGTCCCAACAATTTGCAACAAAATTAAAAATTTATCAGGGTAAGGGTCAATGGTGGCCTTTGATCCTACTTTGATCATTTGCCTAGATACATCACAAATGTGTTAGACATTGCATTTCATTGGATAAAAGACAGACTGACCAGAATGAAAACTTTTTGCTTTTAGGAATTTTTTTAGGAATCTAGAATGTTCATTTTACCTCTCTTAATTGTAACTTTTGCATCGAGAAGATCTCTTGTTTACTTCTGTTGCATCCAATCTATTTTTCAATTATTTATTTCTCAGATGGTCCCTTTTGCCGTGACAGGTTACATATTATAATGCTTTTACTAATTTGCTTTATCCATCGAAGAAAGTTATCCAAAATGGAGACCAAGCAAATTTTATCCAATTTTTCGAAAACGGTAAAGTGATTAATTGGTTGTTTACTAATGATTATGACTCAAATTAAGATCAAATGCATCCAAAAGACTGCAAAATCAAAACAACATAAAGAAGTGAGTTTATAGTGGAGAACATATTAAGAATAAAAATTTGGACAACTAAAATTTATAAGTTGTACAAGTGAAATTCAGCCGCTAACTTGTCCAAGAACAAGTGAGATCATTTTGTATTTCCACATCCCTTCTCCAGTATCTTGAGATTATCTTGTCATTGTTACTTTTGTAGTTAAAGAGAGAGCATGGACTTCCCCAGTTTGATTTAGATGCTGAATTAAACAGACTTTCACAGAGGTGCTGGGGATTACAGTATGTTCAAAAGGTACCTTTAAATACTATGGAATAAAATCAAGAAAGAACTGCAAAAATGCAATCACAATCTGAATAGGGTTTAGAGTAAAATTATCTGTACATGAAAAATTATATTGTCAATTCCATAGAAAAGGGGCTTTCCTGACGAATTTCTTGGTAACACTGCTCTTTGTACAACATTGTAAAGATTTGGAAAGAAACTTTGACAGAAAGAATATTGTGGTAAAAAACTAAGGTGAACATTTAAGACCATCATGGTCCTCTTATTATTTTCTTGACACCTATTGTGTTTTTATTATTGTCTTAAATTTGAAGTGTCAAAACAATGATCTAATTAAACAGCTGACTTTAGAAATCACTTGAGTCTGTGCTTGACATTTTCAATAATTAACCTGTGTTAGCCTTTGCATCAGTGCAGTATGATCAGAGTTCACAACTCAGTTTTTCTATGGACATTAAGCAAATGTAGGGGTCAGTGCAAAACTGTTGAAGTACCTATGAATATATAGGCACTTACAATAGTATTGCACTGACCCCTTGAAATGTTCTTAATGAAGTATTTGTCTGTTCAGGTTGCTCGATATCTACCTTCTTGCAATTGCTGGAAATGTTACACACAGGTCTTTTTTGTATTGTACCTCAAACGTTGTTTGGGGACATATTGTAATAATTTGACTTTAGTTTTGTCCATCAAGATTTTTGCATTATGTTGGCTAAAAAGTTGGTTTTATACCTCAATCAAAATAATTTTGAGTATGCAGCAAACTTTTAAGCCTCCACTGAAAGTAAATCTAGTCCAATTAGAAATATGTGACTCTATTTATAAATCTTTACAGTTTTGCTTCATGATATTAAATTATAAGATATGATGAGAGTATTTGTTGATTTCATGGAGGTATGAAGCTAAAAACCTTATCATGTCATGCCCATGTATGAATCCGCTTCACATATTTATACAGTGTGATTAGGTTATTAGTTTCATACCTCGATGAAATCAACAAATACTCTCTTCACCTCTTAATAAGAGTCACTGTGAAGATTGCAATTGTTAATTTCCAAGAAAACATCAGTCATTCTCTTTTAGGAAAGACAGATTCATCTTCCCGGTAACCATTACCATGGTGATATGAGGGTTCTTGACAAATTTCAGGTGAGATCTGCTGTTTATGTCTTAATGTCAATTATAAAACTGTCTAGATACATGTATTGTGCTCAATTGAATTTATGTTTTAGAATTAGGGGGTGATTCCCGTCACTCATGTGTCTGTGTCAGCGTAGAAGTAATGCTTTGGTTTAGTTTTTTACCTGCAAGTGTTTAATAAAATGTCTGTTTCTACTAAAGCTATTGCTTTGAAACTTTGCACATACTTCTGTGACCATAACATCAGCCCTTACACAAAGATTTGTTACTCTGATATTGAATTGAGTGGAATTACTCTGATATTGAATTGAGTGGAATTTTAACCCTTTTTGGACTTGGAAATTCTTGGTTAAGTTCTTACCTGCAACTGTTGTATATCAGTAATATCTCTGTTTCTATTTTTGCTATTTGCTTGGAATCTTTTGTAGATGCTTCTATGACCATCATATCATCTTTTAGACAAAGATTCATTACTCCTGACTTTCATTTATGGAATTTTTTATTGTTGATATCGATTTGCTGTTTCCATCCAGCTTTGTTGTCCTCCAACAGCTCTTGTTTTTAATTAATTTTTAAGAGATGCATAGTTGATTTATTGGTTTCATGGAGGTATGAAACTAAAAGTCCAATCACTCTCGTATATGAATCCACTTCATGTATTCCTACAATATGATTAGGTTTTTAGTTTCTTACCTCCATGAAATCAACAAATACTCTTTTCATCTCTTAAATGATTTTTTAGAGTAATTTATTCTTTTGCCGCAATGATGCTCTCAAAATTTTATATCCTCTTAGCAATATATGATTTGCCTTTGATATTTGGTTAATTCAATGAGCTAAGTATAATAATCAAGGGGTCAGCACAGCACTATTTGCATTTGATATTTCGTTAACTTAATGAGATAAGTTAAATAATCAAGGGGTCAGTGCAACACTATTGTAAATTCCTATAAATATATAGGCACCTACAATAGTGTTGTACTGACCCCTAAATATCATGTTTTAGAATGTGACCTACAGTTTAAGTCGAGCCCAGATGCAGAAACAACCTTCATTCCTCAACAGACTTGTTGGTACAGAGGATGATCAATTAGAGAGTGTAGTTAGCCCCTACACAGCCAGGTATTATCTTATACGATGAGATCTTTAAACAGATCTGTAGGAACAGAAGATGATCAATTAGAGAGTGTAGTTAGTCCCTATACAGCTAGGTATTATCTTATACGATGAGATCTTTAAACAGATCAGTAGGGACAGAGGACAATCAATTAGAGAGTGTAGTTAGTCCCTATACAGCTAGGTATTATCTTATACAATGATCTTTAAACATATCAGTAGGGACAGAGGAGGATCAATCAGAGAGTGTAGTTAGTCCTTATATAGCTAGGTATTATCTTATACAATGATCTTTAAACATATCAGTAGGGACAGAGGAGGATCAAGTAGAGAGTGTAGTTAGTCCTTATACAGCTAGGTATTATCTTATACGATGAGATCTTTAAACAGATCTGTAGGGGCAGAGGAGGATCAATCAGAGAGTGTAGTTAGTCCTTATATAGCTAGGTATTATCTTATACAATGATCTTTAAACATATCAGTAGGGACAGAGGAGGATCAAGTAGAGAGTGTAGTTAGTCCTTATACAGCTAGGTATTATCTTATACAATGAGATCTTTAAACAGATCTGTAGGGGCAGAGGACGATCAATTAACGAGTGTAGTCAGTTCTTATATAGCTAGGTATGATCTTATGCAGTGAGATCTATAAACAGATCAGTAGGGACAGAGGAGGATCAATTAAAGAGTGTAGTTAAGCCTTGTTATATATGGCTTACAGAGCCCTTACAGGGCCCATAACTCGCTGTAACCCGAATATCGTGCAGTGCCCGTGCGGCAGTACATGGTGTCCGTGCGATCATCGCAGGGCTGAACAGGTGCCGTGGACCCTTGCAATTTTGTATAAAAAATAGTTAGACAAGTTTCTTAAAATTGCAAGACTGCACAGAAAACATAGCCTGTAGACTCTGCCGCACAGACATCGCATAACCACCATGCAATATTTTGCCTTTAAATCTCTAACAGATCATCCTATGGCCCCCGTGCGGGTACTGCAACATGATCATGCAGTGGCAGTATGGTTTACCTTGTAAATAGTTGATAAATCACACAGTATCCATGCGGGGATCGCACGATTACCTTGCGATTGCCACACGGCACCTCAATGATTCTCGCAATTGTTTTATGAAAACCTGGACATTGCACGATTTTGTGAATACATACACCATACTAAAATAAAATCGTATGATGTCAAAAATATCATACAAGAACTCGCAGGTTGGGATATCGTACGGCGACCGTGGCAAATGTAAACTAGGCTTATGTTCTTATACAGCTAGGTATGATATTCAGTGAGATCCTTTGGCAATTGTCTATCACTATCAACAATTTCATAGAGGATATTGAATGAGTGGTCATGAGATACCAAATTTATTAAACTAGTCTTCTATAAATAGATGAAAGCGATGTCCAATTTTAGACGAGATTGCAAATAAATTATTTTGTTGTCCCTCTTTTGAGAAATCAAGTACATGTATAACATTTTTGAATCATTTAAATTTTGTCCAACATTATATCTTTATTCAAGTCTCTGTAAATTTGACCAAAAAAGTGTATTTCTAACTGGCTAGTTATCTCAGTTCAATGGAGTAAACTGATTTTCTTGGTGTTTGCTTATTTAAAAGTAGTCTTTTGCATCTTGGTAAAGTCTTGCATGTAACAGCAAAGCTATATGAGCTGGCTGCTGCTTTTTCTATATAATGAAATCGATAAAAATATTGACATCCTGGTATTAAAAAGTAGTAGTTGTCTCTAGGCACTTACAATTTTTTTAGCACTGAGATGTAGAAATCAAGCTGATCTCAATTGAGTCTAAAATAGAAATGTTATTAAGCAAGTATTTGTAAATTTCAGAATATTAAAACCATTTATTAGAAGAGATTATGAATCACGTCCACTAAAGATGAAGCTGCTTCAAGAAATACAGGCATATCCAAATAGGTATAAAAGATTCTTATAAAAACTTAATGAAAAATCTTCAGCAATGATACAGCTGTTGTATTTGATATCCAGAACACAAGTTTGGATGCTTTCATAAATACCATGCTCTATTCTTGTATCCTGAGAATCATAAAACCTTGTCATGCTGAATGCAGAATATTCTTACAAGGGCATGAGGTATAGACTAAGATAAGCCTGCACACATGTGCAGTTTGATCTTACTTTTTACCACCTGATTTTCTTTTTTCACACTTGAAAAATTTGAAAAATGTCTGTCCATTGCTTTTAGCACTTTTACTTTACGACAATTTTGCATCATTTTTAGCTCAACTGTTTGTAGTGAAAATTAGAGGTATTACTCTAGCCTTGGCGGCGTCATTGCCATTGTCTTCGTGTGAAAACTTTGGCATTTTGTGATATCTCTGGTTCTACCAAAGGCATTTGTTTTAAACTTGGCACACATGTTCACCATCAAAACAGCTACCTATGCTTTCAAGGGGGGGGGGGGTAACTCTAGTTGCATTTTGTGCAAATTATTCCCCTTTCTTTACTTAGATTTTTTTCAACAATCCAGCACTTAACAGCCGAGTGTAGGCATCCATAGGCAGTGCTCTTGTTTATGCAAAATGACAAGGGTTTAATGTATTTATGCTAGATGTTACAATGATTAAAAGACTGATGCTACCCCACTCATAAGTAATTACATATGACATATTATCAGACTGTTATATCCCAGCATAAATACCATCAGGGGATATTGTTTTGCCTAGCTGTGAGTGTCCGCCTGTCCCCAAAACTTAACCATTAAACTTAACTTTGCCATTTACTCAAATCCTTTTAATGATACAATGCACATATATGGTATCTCTTTGATAGACATCTATTGATACCAAGGTAAAGGTCATCTGACAAGGACTATGCCAACTGTCAAGGTCAAACTTGCCAAAACTGCAGTCTTGGGAGCATTAGTGTTTTACAAATACCCGGTACATTTGTTTTATTCAGAACAAACAGTGACTGGAAGGCAGAACCCCCACCACCTATAGACTATTGTTACATCAGACCTCAACACATAGCCTCTGTAAACTCATTGTGTAGAGAGTTCTTCTGGCCTGGAATAGATGGTAAGATATTTTGGTGATCTCTATAATGTTAATTGAGCCTTTCAACAATTTCACATCAGGGGATCAGTGCAATACTATTATAAGTGCTTATATATTTATAGGCACTTACAATCGTGTTGCGCTGACCCCTTGACATGTATGTGAGGCACAAACTTGGAGCAGCCTGGTCAATGATTCAACCCAATACAAATATTGACTGATTTTATGAAGTTGAGTCAAGACATTTTCTATCTACAGAGGGCAAAGTGAAGACTCTGGCCAGACTGTGCAGATGCACAGGCTGGCCAGAGGCTTTGCTTTGTGTGTATGGAAAATTGTTGAAATAAAATGCATAGGCTCATTTGTTACCCTCTTTTCATCCTCCACCACCTATAGACTGTTGTCAGGTACCTCAACCCATAGCCTCCGTTAATTTGTTGTGTAGAGAGTTTTTCTGGCCCTGAAGAGATGGTAAAGTTCCGCCGCATTTGTCATGTTGAGTGTTGTACTCTATTCATTTTGCAAGCTATTTATTTGTAAGGGTACTTGCAAGAAAATTCTAAATATGATCAAAGTCTACCCAAACCTGTAAGATGTGTCCTTTTCAATCACTATAGCACAAAGTTTTCAAGAGAATGTAAAGAAATTTATTAGAGTTCAATGAATGCTCTCTGTTGAAAGGACACACCAGCAAAATTCATTTTTCCAAATGATCCCTTACTTTCAAGGCTTAGATGTAGAAAATGTGAAAGATAAACTATTATAGAAAAATTGTTTGATATTAACATTTTACCCAGAAAGTTTTCTGGCTTAGATGAGATTACAACTTTCAAGAGCACTCTAAAATTTTCATCTTCATACAATTTCTATTTCACCAAAGGTACTTATTTTTCATGGGTTTTATGAGATTTTTGCAGGTTTTGGATAAGGATATCTGACTTACTGATTATAAAGTATGGTTCAAGATATCTTTTTTGAAAATACTAAAATACTTTAACCTAAAGGACACAAAGTCTGAAAGGTTAATACAAATTTCATTTTTATCCAGTTTCAGATTGTTTGCAGTATCCAGATTTTACCTGTGTAGTATTGTATAGGTAGGCTCACCTTTATTAAATCTCTACAATTCACAGTTCACTTTTGCTTATTTCAAATGACTGTTCTAGCCCAAAATAGGGTCCAATCTACAGGTTTAGTAGTCTTTTTTAAAATGACCATTCAGCCACAAGAGAGTGTACAGTCTACAGTCTATCAGCCTGATTAGCTCAGTCAGTAGATCAGTACTGGACTTCAAAACAATTGAAGGTAGATTATGTTGGTTTAATTTCCCAATTGCACAATAACAAACTAATTGTCTTTCAGATGGGATGTACGTGGGTGCTTTACAACATGCTTGTTAAAGAACTGGCGTATCTCAGTAGTAGTTTTTAGCTCCACTGGCCAAAAGGCCAGTGGGCTATTGTCATGTCCGTCCGTAAACTTTTACTTTTTAAAATCTTCTCCTCATAAAGTACTGGGTGGATTCCAATCAAATTTCACAGGAATGTTCCTTGGGTGACCCTCTATCAGATTCCTTCAAAAAATTTTAATCGGTAAAAAATCATGGCTGTAGTAGGCATGGCTAATCTCCATATATGGTAATAGGTGGCTTTTCTCAGAAACCAAACTTCACATGAATTATCCTAGAGTGGCCTTCTATCAGCTAAAAAAAAATCATTGTGATCAGATGAAAAATACATGTATGTCTTTTATGGGTTGAGGTCATTTCTCTATGTGTTGTATAGTGTTAACCTTTAAAATCATTATTCCCCCTCCGGTTACTAGTTTGGGGACTATAGGTTTGCTCGATTCCATCTGTCCATCCGTCCGTCTGTCTGTCTGTCTGTCCGTCCGTCCGTCTGTCCATCACACTTTTGTCCGGGCTATATCTTCTAAACCATAAGTGCTAGCAACTTCAAACTTGGTCCACTTATAGATCTCATTGAGGAGAAGTGTCATGTTCAAGAACCCTTACTCTGCCATGCCCACTTTTTGAGTTATTGTCCTTTGTTGTTTTCACCCTTACATTCTTGTCCGTAACATATCTCCTAAATTATGTGTACTAGCAACTTCAAACTTTGTACACTTGTAGATCTCATTGAGGAGAAGTGTCATCTTCAAGATCCATAACTCTGCCACACCCACTCTTTGAGTTATTGCCCTTTGTTGTTTTTACCTTTACATTCTTGTCCGATTATATCTCCTAAACTATAAGTGCTAGCAACTTCAAACTTGGTAAACTTATAGATATCATTGAGGACAAGTGTCATGTACAAGAACTGTTGTTATGCCACGCCCACTTTTTGAGTTATTGCCCTTTGTTGTTTTTACCCTTACATTTTTGTCCGGATCATACCCTCTAAACCATAAGTGCTAGCAACTCCAAACTTTGCACACTGATAGATCTTATCGAGGACAAGTGTCATGTACAAGAACTGTTACTTTGCCATGTTCACTTTTTGAGTTAGTGCCCTTTGTTGTTTTAAGTCTTACATTCTTGTCCGGATCATTCTCCTAAAGTATAAGTGCTAGCAACTTCAAACTTGCTACACTTATAGATATCATTGAGGACAAGTGTCATGTACAAGAACCGTTACTCTGCCACGTCCACTTTTTGAGTTATTGCCCTTTGTTGTTTCTATCCTTACATTTTTGTCCCGTACTTATCTCCTAAACCATAAGCCCTAGCAACTTCAAACTTTGTACACTGGTAGATCTAATTGAGAAGAAGAGTAATGCACAAGATCTGTTACTCTGCCACATCCACTTTTTTAGTTATTGTCCGTTGTTGTTTTTATCCTGACATTTTTGTCCGGACCATATCTCCTGAGCCATCAGTGCTAGCAACTTCTAACTTGGTACACTTATAGATCTCATTGAGGACAAGTGGCATGTACACGAATCATTCTTCTCCGCCCACTTTTGGAGTTTTTGCCATTGGTTGTTTTTACTCTTATATTTTTGTTTGGGACATTTTGTTCAAAACCTAATGTGCTAGCAACTTCAAATTTTGTATACAGTTATAGACCTAGTAAGTAGGAGATATATTATAAGAAAGGATTTTTTGTTGTCCGGTGGGGGACTCCTGTATTGCATCGCAATACGACATGCACTTGTTTTCTCAGAATCTAATAAAAGGATATCAACCAAATTTCCCTGGAATGATTCTTGAGTGACCCTCAAGAAGTCTGTAAAATGTTATTGTAATCAGATGAAAAATTTGTATTTTATTGGCGGAGGTCATTTTTATGCCCCCGTATCGAGAGATCGGGGGCATATTGTTTTACTCATGTCTGTCTGTCTGTCCGTCCGTCTGTCTGTCCATCTGTCTGTCTGTCCATCCATCTGTCCGAAAACTTAATCGGAAAACTTAACCTTGCCAATATCTTCAAGCCTATTCAAGATACAAAGCTAATATTTGGCATGATAATAGGTCTCAATGATCCGCATCCGCTGGTACCAAAGTCAAGGTCATGTGACAAGGTCAAGGTCATCTGTCAAGGTCAAACTTTGAAAAAACTTAACCTGAAAACTTAACCTTGCCAATATCTTCAAGCCTATTCAAGATACAAAGCTAATATTTGGCATGATGATAGATCTCAATGATCCGCATCCGCTGGTACCAAAGTCAAGGTCATGTGACAAGGTCAAGGTCATCTGTCAAGGTCAAACTTTGAAAAAACTTAACCCGAAAACTTAACCTTGCCAATATCTTCAAGCCTTTTCAAGATACAAAGCTAATATTTTGCATGATGATAGATCTCAATGATCCGCATCCGTTGGTACCAAAGTCAAGGTCATGTGACAAGGTCAAGGTCATCTGTCAATGTCAAATTTTGAAGAAAAAATGCCATTACGGGGGCATTCGTGTTTCACAAACACATCTTGTTTCCATATGTTATATAGTGAAAACTTTGAAAATCATTTTCTCAGATTCTAACTGAGGGCTTTCAACCAAATTTCACTGGGATGATTCTTTAGTGTTCCTTTATCAGTTTACAAAAAAATATTATGATCAGATGAAAAATATGTCTTTTATGGGCAGAGGTTATTTCTTCAGATAGGTTATATGGTGGAATATCCATTATAGGGTAAACCAAACTATCACAAAAGTTTAAACAGATGGATTAAATATCATGTGAATTTTATTTCTGTGAAGTTGTATCAGTCTGCAAAAAATATTTTGATAAGATGAACAGCATATCTTTTTTTATTGGCAGAGGACATTCTAACATATAAAGTGAATATTTGATCACCCTTTTGGTATCACCTAGATGATTAATTTTTCTAGACTTATAAAATCTAATAGATGTAAAGATTATAGATTAGAAGGAACAAAACCTTTGTTGAAATCCAAATGTACAGAAACATTAGTGGAAATAAGTAGCCTGAGAATACCCCCTGAGAATTGGTCAGTTTAGTTGAACGACAGGTGAATCTGCACAGAGAGGACGAGGGGTGTAAAATGATGTTCTGGCCTCCTGAGGTTCAGAGTGGGGCAGAAAGAGCTGAGTTTACTGCACTCTTAGGCATTGGACAGAATAGAATAAATATATTGGATTGGATATTTTACTTCTTATTATCATTAGTTAGAATTTTGTTTTGATGACAAACAATTATTGTGAAGTAACATCCTTTTAGTAGTGTTTAATGAAAAGCCGAAAGATCTACAATCAAAATTTTGCAGACAAAGTACCAGTACATTGTGCAGTGACATTCTGTTAGTGTTGAAATTTTTATATTTGGATTTTAACCAAGTTTCACTAGAATGATCCTTGGATGACCCATTACCAGACTGCACAAAATTATTGTGATTGAATGAAAAATATGTGTGTAACAGGAAGAGGTCAATTTTAAATGTTATTCATTGATAAAGTGTTTTTTTGTGAAGAAATATTTCAGCATATGACACTTATAAACACTAATTTACTTTTAAAAATCATTCACTCACTTCAATTCTCGTTTTAATAGCCTTATCATCCTCTAATGATCATTATCAGGATATTCAGGCCTGTGGAGTGAATCAGGTGCTCAAGTGCCTCTAGTATCATATATCCTAGCACTATCCCCATTAAAAACTAACCTTATTCTGGGGGTGTCGCTCATATGAGTATATGCAACAGTAGCAACGATAAATAAATGGAAATACACACACACAGAGTCTACAGGTGTTGCTTTGAATGGAAAATGGTCAAGTAATAGATTTTTCTGTCAATTTAAGGGTCTGGAGTTTGATCCCCAGTTAGGGCAACTTTTACCAAATATTCAACACATAGAGGATATTGAATGAGTGGTCATGGAAAACCAAATTTATTAAACAAGTCATCTAAAACAGAAAAAAAGGAGGCTTTGCCTAGTTTTTATATTTGTTTTTGATGATGAGTTTTAATAAATTTGGTATTTTATGAGTGCAAATTTGATATTCTATTTGTGATATGACTGGATTTTTGCGATTTATAGACAAAATTCTTGAAATTTCCCTACACAACATGAAACACCGTTTGTAAAATAATGTCATCTAATAAATTATGACAACATTTTAGCATTGATATACACTCTTTCCTCATTTGCATATTTTTATACACCCGTAGGGTCGTATTATGTTATGGCCTCGGTCGTCCGTCCATCTGTCTTTCTGTCCATCTGTCCGTCCGTTAGCAATTTTTTGTGTGCGGGACTCCTCCTAAACTATCAATGGGAATAAGCTGAAACTACACACAATTACTCCCTATGATGTCTAGTTGTGCATAAGACCTTTGAAATTCAAATCACTCCAGTTATTCCTGAGAAATCTTGAATTATCTGCCCTTTAATATAACCAAAATCAATGTTTTTTGTGTGTGCGACTCCTCCTAAACTATCAATGGGAATAAGCTGAAACTACACACAATTACTCCCTCAGATGTCTAGTTGTGCATAAGACCTTTGAAATTCAGATCGCTCCAGTCATTCCTGAGAAATCTTGAATTATCTGCCCTTTAATATAACGAAAATCACTTCTTTTTTTTGTGCAACTCCTCCTAAACTATCAATGGAAATAAGCTGAAACTAGACACAACTACTCCCTTTGATGTCTAGTTATGCATAAGACCTTTGAAATTCAAATCTCTCTAGTCATTCCCAGGGAAACCTTGAATTATCTGCCCTTGAAAATCACTATTTTTTGTGTGCGTGACTCCTCCTAAACTATCAATTGGAATAAGCTGAAACTACACACAATTACTCTCTATGATGCCTAGTTGTGCATAAGACCTTTGAAATTCAAATTGCTCCCGTTATTCTTGAGAAATCTTGAATTATCTTCACTTCAATATAACGAAAATCACTATTTTTCGTGTGCGAAACTCCTCCTAAACTATCAATGGGAATGAGCTGAAACTAGACACAATTACTCTCTATGATGTCTAGTTGTGCATAACACTTTTCAATTCAAATTGCTCCAGTTATTCTAGAGTTATCTTGGATTATCTGTCCTTTAGTTGATGAAAAACAATATTTCTTGACAGCTCATTTTCTCCTACATTATGGATGGGAATGAAAGGAAACTTGCCGTAATGACTCTGTAGGTTGTCTTTTTGTGCTTAGGACTAAATATATTTTCATATTTAAATGTTATGGCACCAGTTGTCTGTCTATCTGTTTGCAATATTTTTAGCTATCATTCAAGCTTGTTACTGACAAGCCAACGTTACTGACAAGCCCCTTCGGGCGTATATGTGCCGCTCTGCGAAGCTCTTGATTCCACTATGAAATAACACCTGTGTAAAATAAAAATTATTCAACAGGGTTATTTCACACTGACATATGTCATTTTACAAAAGTCATTGTGGCATCAGTATCTGTTGTCCCTCACTAATGGGTATGTGAACAACTGTGATTCCTTCAAAACAATTTGAAGGGTCAGCAAAAAACTATAATGAGTGACTATATATTTATAGGCAATCACAATAGTTATGCACTGACCACTCCATTTTTGACTTTTACTGTCATAATTCCTGTCTATAATAAATTCAGCAATGTCAAACAAAAACACTATTTTAATGAAACTTCAGATATGTGTTAACAAACAGTCTTGATGATTTATGCTTGAAATGATACTCATCTTTCTCATAGAAGTGTATATCTATTCCAGAAAGATAATAATTGGTTTTGCATTCATGGTACCTGATGTCAAACAGAATGAAGCCTACATATCCTTCATATTTACACATCCAGAATGGAGACATGCTGGAATAGCAACATTTATGTTGTACCATCTTATACAGGTTTGTAATCCCTTATTGTATCTCATGTCAAACAGAATGAAGCCTGTTTATCCTTCATATTTACACATCCAGAATGGAGACATGCTGGAATAGCAACATTTATGTTGCGCCATCTTATACAGGTTTGTTAACCCTTATTGTATCTCATGTCATACAGAATGAGGCCTATATATCCTTCATATTTACACATCCAGAATGGAGACATGCTGGTATAGCAACATTTATGTTGTACCATCTTATACAGGTTTGTTAACCCTTATTGTATCTCATGTCAAACAGAATGAGGCCTACATATCCTTCATATTTACACATCCCGAATGGAGACATGCTGGAATAGCAACATTTATGTTGTACCATCTTATACAGGTTTGTTAAACCTAATTATCCCCCGCCGAAAAAATTTTTCGGGGGGGATATTGTTTTTGCCATGTCCGTCCGTCCGTCCGTCCGTCCGTCTGTCTGTCTGTCCGTCCGTCTTTCCGTCCGTCCGTCCGTCTGACATTCGTTTCCGCGCTATTTCTTGAAAACTATAGACCGGATTTCAATGAAACTTGGCTCACAGCTTCACTACAATGAGGTCATGGGCATATCGTCGGGGTTACCCGGTTCGACCGTCGAATAGAGTTACTGCCCCTGACTGTTTAAGCCATATACATACATAGTGATATTCGTTTCCGCGCTATTTCTTGAAAACTGTAGGCCGGATTTCAATGAAACTTGGCACACAGCTTCACAACAATGAGGACATGCGCATATCGTCTGGGTTACCCGGTTCGACCGTCGAATTTAGAGTTACTGCCCCTGACTGTTTAAGCCATATACATGCATAGTGATATTCGTTTCCGCGCTATTTCTTGAAAACTATGGACCGGATTTCAATGAAACTTGGCACACAGCTTCACTACAATGAGGACATGCGCATATCGTTGGGTCTACCTGGTTTGACTGTTGAATTTAGAGTTACTGCCCCTGACTGTTTAAGCCATATACATACATAGTGATATTCATTTCCGCGCTATTTCTTTAAAACTATTGACCGGATTTCAATGAATTTTGGCACACAGCTTCACTACAATGAGGACATGTGCATATTGTCGGAGTTACCTGGTTAGACCGTCAAATTTAGAGTTACTGCCCCTGACTGTTTAAGCCATATAAATACATAGTGATATTCGTTTCCGCGCTATTTCTTGAAAACTATAGACCGGATTTCAATGAAACTTGGCACACAGCTTCACTACAATGAGGACATGAGCATATCATTGGGGTAACCTGGTTTGAATGTCGAAATTAGAGTTACTGCCCCTGACTGTTTAAGCCATATACATACATAGTGATATTCGTTTCCGCGCTATTTCTTGAAAACTTTAGACTGGATTTCAATGAAACTTGGCACACAGCTTCACTACAATGAGGACATGCGCATATCGTCGGGGTTACCCGGTTCGACCGTCGAATAGAGTTACTGCCCCTGACTGTTTAAGCCATATACATACATAGCGATATTCGTTTCCGCGCTATTTCTTTAAAACTATAGACCGGATTTCAATGAAACTTGGCACACAGCTTCACTACAATGAGGACATGCGCATATTGTCGGGGTTACCTGGTCCGACCGTCGAATTTAGAGTTACTGCCCCTGACTGTTTAAGCGATATACATACATAGTGATATTCGTTTCCGCGCTATTTCTTGAAAACTATAGGTTGATGTAGATAAAAGATAACCTGTACCTAAGTTTGATACCAAGTCCATTGACAATGAAAATATGTTCGGCGGGGGATATCAATTCAATGAATTTGCTTGTTGTATCTAATGTTTAACAGGATGAAGCCTACATATCCTTCATATTTACACATCCAGAATGGAGACATGCAGCTGGAATAGCAACATTTATGTTGTACCATCTTATACATGTTTGTTATCTCTTGTATCCCATGTCAAACAGAATGAAGCCTACATATCCTTCATATTTACACATCCAGAATGGAGACATGGTGGAATAGCAACATTTATGTTGAACCATCTTATACATGTTTGTTATCTCTTGTATCCCATGTCAAACAGAATGAGGCCTACATATCCTTCATATTTACACATCCAGAATGGAGACATGGTGGAATAGCAACATTTATGTTGTACCATCTTATACAGGTTTGTTAAACCTAATTGTATCTAATGTTAAACAGGATGAAGCCTATGTATCGTTGCTTGGGGATCAAAACCTTGTAACTTCACTTTGAAAAAGCTTGAGTTACGAGGTTTTGGTACACTGATGATATCCTTCATATTTACACATCCAGAATGGAGACATGCTGGAATAGCAACATTTATGTTGTACCATCTTATACAGGTTTGTTAACCCTAATTGTATCTAATGTTAAACAGAATGAGGCCTACATATCCTTCGTATTTACACATCCAGAATGGAGACGTGGTGGAATAGCAACATTTATGTTGTACCATCTTATACAGGTTTGTTAAACCTAATTGTATCTAATGTTTAACAGGATGAAGCTTACATATCCTTCATATTTACACATCAGAATGGAGACATGCTAGAATAGCAACATTTATGTTGTATCATCTTATACAGGTTTGTAAACCCATATTGTATCTCATGTCAAACAGAATGAAGCCTACATATCCTTCGTATTTACACATCCAGAATTGAGCCATGCTGGAATAGCAACATTTATGTTGTACCATCTTATACAGGTTTGTTAACCCTTATTGTATCTCATGTCAAACAGAATGAGGCCTACATATCCTTCATATTTACACATCAAGAATTGAGACATGCTGGAATAGCAACATTTATGTTGTACCATCTTATACAGGTTTGTAAACCCTTATTGTACCTCATGTCAAACAGAATGGAGCCTATATATCATTGCTCTGGGGTCAAAACCTCGTAACTTAAGCTTGAAAAAGCTGTTGTTACGATGTTTTGGTTGCGCATCAATGCTATCCTTCATATTTACACACCCAGAATGGAAACCTGATGGATTAGCAATATTTATGTTGTTTCCTCTTATGCAGATTTGTTATGCCTTATTGCACCTCATGCCAAACAGAACAAGGCCTGTAATAATATCCTTTATATTTAGACACAAAGAATAGGGAAAAGTGGTAATAGAAACATTAATGTTGTACCACCTTGTACAGGTTTGTTATCCCTTATTGAACCTCAGGATTTAGGCCTAAATTGGCCTCATTATTAACACACCGAGCAAGGAGAGATGCTGGTATAGCAACATTTATGTTGTATCATCTTATACAGGTTTGTGAACCCTTTTTGTAGCTCATGTCATACAGAATGAAGCCTACATATCCTTCATATTTACACATCCAGAATGGAGACATGCTGGAATAACAACATTTATTTTGTACCATCTTATACAGGTTTGTGATCCCTTATTGTATCTCATGTCATACAGAATGAAGCCTACATATCCTTCATATTTACACATCCAGAATGGAGACATGCTGGAATAGCAACATTTATGTTGTACCATCTTATACAGGTTTGTGATCCCTTATTGTATCTCATGTCATACAGAATGAAGCCTACATATCCTTCATATTTACACATCCAGAATGGAGACATGCTGGAATAGCAACATTTATGTTGTACCATCTTATACAGGTTTGTGATCCCTTATTGTATCTCATGTCATACAGAATGAAGCCTACATATCCTTCATATTTACACATCCAGAATGGAGACATGCTGGAATAGCAACATTTATGTTGTACCATCTTATACAGGTTTGTGATCCCTTATTGTATCTCATGTCATACAGAATGAAGCCTACATATCCTTCATATTTACACATCCAGAATGGAGACATGCTGGAATAGCAACATTTATGTTGTACCATCTTATACAGGTTTGTAATCCCTTACTGTACCTCATGTCATACAGAGGCCGCCACCATAGCGCAGTTGGTTAGGCATAAGACTTCCAATCTGGAAGTCGTGGGTTCGATCCCCGGTGGCGGCAAATATCCTTTCCGACGTTTGTCTTTCACCAATGGGTAGATAATCGTAAACCTATGTGAAATAGCAGTCGGAGGCTAGGAAAGGATGTAATGGTAGTACTGGCGTGAGAAATACCAGGAATCCATTGTTAGGTGCTCCGGCCGCCGCGATATAACTGAAATAATGTTGAAAGCGGCGTAAAACCCCATTCAATCAATCAATCAATCATGTCATACAGAATGAAGCCTACATATCCTTCATATTTACACATCCAGAATGGAGGCATGCTGGGATTGCAACATTTATGTTGTACCATCTTATACAGGTTTGTTAACCCTTATTGTATTTAATGTCATACAGAATGAAGCCTACATATCCTTCATATTTACACATCCAGAATGGAGACATGCTGGGATTGCAACATTTATGTTGTACCATCTTATACAGGTTTGTTAACCCTTATTGTATCTCATGTCAAACAGAATGAGGCCTACATATCCTTCATATTTACACATCAAGAATTGAGACATGCTGGTATAGCAACATTTATGTTGTACCATCTTATACAGGTTTGTGATCCCTTATTGTATCTCATGTCATACAGAATGAAGCCTACATATCCTTCATATTTACACATCCAGAATGGAGACATGCTGGAATAGCAACATTTATGTTGTACCATCTTATACAGGTTTGTGATCCCTTATTGTATCTCATGTCATACAGAATGAAGCCTACATATCCTTCATATTTACACATCCAGAATGGAGACATGCTGGAATAGCAACATTTATGTTGTACCATCTTATACAGGTTTGTAATCCCTTATTGTATCTCATGTTAAATATATATCCTTCTTATTTACTCATCCGGAATGGAAACATGCTGGATTAAACTCTATGATGCTGTACCATCTTATAAAGGTACAAGTTGCCTTTGTTTTATGCCATCATAATGATAGTTTTATAATATCTCAATTTTTCATCATCTAGAGGAGGGCTTTCATTTCAGAGTGTTTTTGCTTTCATGTGTCCATTTGCCCACAGAATTTTCGTATTCATGCTCTTACTAGTAAAACCTATAGAGCCAATAAATTTTATCATTGTTGCCAATCACTCAAAGTAATCGAAACGATAGTGCCTTAAGATATATAAGCACTAACAATAGTGTTGCATTTACCCCTCAAAATATCCTTTTGTATTTGAGTCACAATGGTCAGTAGGAAGTAGAGACTATTCTATGCACAAAAAATTAAAAAAAAGATATGGTGTTGACATGCGTCATCTGTGCAGAGGTGCAAACTGGTTATAGCAATTTATCTGGTTACTTTTCTGAAGAAAAAAAAAGTTCTACTTAACACTTATCCTGCTTTAAGGTAGCGTATCCGTAATAGTTCTGCAATGTTTGTAAAGTAATGAACTTTAACAATGTTAACCAAGGTTTCCTAATGAAAATCATTAGGAAACCGTGGTTAACATTGTTAAAGTTCATTACTTTGAAACATTGGGGAACTCTTACGGGTCCACTAACCTTAAATTAGTTTCAAGCAAATTTTTAATTGGTGTGACATTTTCACCAGTCTTGCCAAACTTTTTCCATATTAAATAAGAGTAAAGCAGACAGCAGAAGTCTGTGTACATTAATCTGTGTCATTACTGTATGACAAAGCCTTTTGTTAAACAGCAAAAACTGCTGTGAACAGAATGAAAAGGTTTAATTGTACAGATCTCAATCATTTTATATTATCAGACATGTATGGGCAAGGACGTAACTCTCCACGTATCAGCCACCAACACTGCCATGTTGTTGTATCAGAAGTTTGGATTCAAACCAGAGGAGTTTATTCTCGATTTTTATGACAAATATTATCCTGTAGATACCAAAGATTGTAGACATGCATTCTTTCTACGTCTACAGAGATGAAATGACTTGTTAATTGTTGTTCAATAAAGTTGTTAAATGCTTATTTTGCTATTGTTTTCAAAATTGCTTTTGCTTGAAAATCTTGTTTTCATCGCTGTGCCCTCCCTAACTCTGTGATATTTTAATGGAAGCCCACATGGCTCTTGCTCATATTTTGGAGTTTGTTTCATAGTCAAATACAGTGTATATACTGAAATACATTTTCTGCTTTCTTTTGTCATCTCTCTGAATACTCTGATCTCATGTATGATTCTAAGTAACTTTTAGACCAGCCAGAAAATTTTCTGTTAGGTAAAGTACACATAGACATTTAAGCTTACGGGACAAACCTTGCTAACAAGTGTTTTGCGTATTTCAGATTAGGTTGAAATTGAGTCTGTATACAATATCTCCAAATGAAAACATGGGTGTTAGTATTGAATCTTATGTTGTTGGAACCCATTAGAATCGTCTTATTAAGACAATTCTAATGTGTTCGAACATCAAAGGATTCAGTAAGACTTATGTAATAATTTTTATATGCTATCAAAATGACCTGTATTATTTATCAAGAACTATTGTATTAAGCGACCATTCCCATATGGAACCACTTTTGAGTGGTCCCCTAAGTGGTGTCTTAATACAAGTTTTTCTTTTATACAAAGACTGAGTGATCATTCTAGATTTAGAAAATATGCAACAAGTTTCAACACTAGACAGTCTGTACAGCGTGTTTTCTGACCTGGGTTAATCTAAATGTTTTCTTAACATTGCAAATTTATTAAAACATTTGAAATATCAAGTACAACTTTTTTGACTCATCTGTATATGAAGTGCTCAAGGTCATCTATTCTGTCTATCCGTTAACAATTACACAAAAGTTCTCAACTTTGTGAGTGCAACTTTGTGAGTTTGTGTGCAGAACAAAAGATTTGGTGACCTACCTTCAAGGTCACAGTTCAAGGTCAAATAACCAAATTTACCTTGTCTGGCACATATCTTAAATAGTTTTGGATTGATTTCAAATGACTTCATATGACTTTGTAACTTGATTAGGGTTGTTCAGAGTGCATGATTTGATGATTGGTTCCAAGACCAAGGTCACAGTTATATTTCAGAATAAATTGACATGCTTTTTCAACTTGACAAGGCTTTGTGCAGAGTGGAATATTCGGCCCCTATATTGATGCCTAAGGTTTTAAGGTCAAATAATAAATCTATTGTGTCTTTTGTATGTCTGCCATATAATCATTTGACCAAGTTCATAGCACTCTTTTCAATAACCTTTTTATATGCCCGTCTTAGACGGGACGTATTTTGGGATCAACCACGGTGTCAAGCGTCCGGGCGGCTTATACTTCTTTATCCAGAAGTAGTAGCAATAGCAATATGCCGCCCCGAAAAGGTCATAGACACAAAGAACGAAGTCCTTCAGTCTTTGAACTTGCAAATTCAGATGGGCTTCAGGTGCGCTAACCTGATGATCTTGTTCATTGTCGACATAGAGTACACACATAATATATACTTAGTCAAAAAAGTTAAGCAACACTTGATTTTTTCCGCTAAATATTTAAATATTTTTTTGTATCGGATATATTGTACTCGAACGAAGCACAACACTGATCTCAATCTTTAAGCAATAAAATACGCCTTTCTTTTGTTCGAATGAAGTCTCTACAATCACAAAACATATCAAAAAGGCGGGAGGGCGGATTTAAAATGTCACAGCATTTCATTTTTTGTCCAGATTTCGGCTTTGCGTTTCAATATTACTAGTCTAGAGCGACAAGCATTTAAGCAATTTATATTAAATATAAATTGCTTAAATGCTTGTCGCTCCAAAACGAATCTTCTCTATATTATCGTTTGATTGACGTCAAGTGATAAACGTCTCTCAACTTTCTGAACGTAGTGATCATGGGAAGGTTCAAAAGCCAATTTTATCGACTTTTACACTATTGAAGTCGTAGAAAATTGACAGAAATGCCGTTATGTGATCATTCGACGTTATGTGATCATTCGACGTAAATGACCCTGTCATTAATCTTTTTGATGATTTAAGCGGCTTTCTTTACATTGTTACAGGACTCATTCAAAGGAATGGAAAGCGGAAATATCAGGTTGACTAGCATGTAAATGGGAACAGCCGACGTAAAACGCTGTTGATTCGGATAGCCAATTGATGACCTCGTCGCTCAGAAACAAACTCACTAAAATGATATTAACAGATACTATTTTAGAATACAACCAAAAGTGTTGCAAAACTTTTTTGACTATCTATTTATATATAGCTTAGAAGTGGAGTGATAAGAGTTCGGTAGGCGATTATCAATTTCTATACCTAACTCCAAAAGAAACGTCCACAAGTATATGTTCTTATAACAACTTTACCGTTCATGACTTAGTTGCGTATTACAAATGTATATATATTTAAATACCTGTCAAAACTGACTACCTTTTCTATGCCAATACTTAGACGGTTGGGTTCCATTTTTCTTTCTGTAAGAACTCTTTCTTAGTAAACGTGTCCCCTTAGCTTGCTGGTCTGATTCAGAGAGGTTTATTGGAGATTTTTAATGAGCAATGATAGACGTTTTGATCACAGAGCAATGAAACGTTTCTAAAGTTTTGAATTTAGGGTTGCATAAAATGTTACGTAGAAAAAATTGTCATCCAAAATTAGGTCTAAGGAGGCGAGCTAATAAAAGTATGCCTTGTGCTACCAATGCATACATCAAACTGTTCCTAAAACTTATTTCACGATATGCATCTAAAGTAGTAAAGAAGATTGAAATGCAATTATCAATTGTATTTCATTTTATTTCACAAAATGAATAAAACATTATATCAATTTGGACAAAGAAAATCGAGATGCATTTATGAATTTGATTTCATTTTATTTCATAGAATGCACTAATTAAAAGTTAAAATAAGACAACGAACATCGGGATGGATTTTTGATTGTGTTTTATCCCTTTTCTGAGAAAATAATCATTTCAAATCTTATAGATTTATGTCACAAAAAATTCGTTTTTGAGGGCAAAACTTCCAAGAACAGTAATCGAATTTTGACACAATATAGTGTAAGTTATATGCTTAGATCTTTAGATTCTATTTGAATCGCTTGTGAGCATTTTACATAAATGATGTTTAAAACGTTGTGAAATTGACACTAATTCCGATCGAAATCATTCACTCAACGCTCAATTATTTCAATCCAAACACTCACTCAAATCTATCAAGAACGCTCCGAATTCATTAAAAAAGAGAGGGAGAGAGAGAGAGAGAGAGAGAGAGAGAGAGAGAGAGAGAGAGAGAGAGAGAGAGAGAGAGAGAGAGAGAGAAAACATTTAAAAATCGTTCAAGACGATCCATACTTTATTCAAATCGATCAAATAATTGCATGATTTTTTGGTTGGTGTTGATTTCCAAACGTCTTATTTGTCCGTGAAGACAAAAAAAATCATTAAAGGGAGGGAAAATTAATAGTTAATTTCGTCCAATTGGACGAAATTATCGATTAAGTTCCCCCCTCCCCCTTGAAAATCACTCGAAACTCGTTCCATACACTCATTCAATTTCATTCAAAAATCATTCTGAAATCAATCAACTTGTCAATTTCACGATGCTAATAACTGTATCACGTGTTTA
The DNA here is from genome assembly GCA_948146395.1 of Fragum whitleyi. Taxonomy (NCBI): domain Eukaryota; kingdom Metazoa; phylum Mollusca; class Bivalvia; order Cardiida; family Cardiidae; genus Fragum; species Fragum whitleyi. Next base: position 25,151,048 of record OX411548.1, on the reverse strand, counting down.
ATGTTTGAATAGAATATGAAAGTCGTTTTAAATTATGCACAGATGCAGTGGTCGATCAATATTAAAAGAATGTTTTGTTCAACCATACATATATTGACGAAGTGTTCACCGGCGCCCATTTTATTACAAGACATAACTCGCAGTTTTTTTGGTCAAAACATCCGAAATTTAGCGACCCATTATGAACGGTCCCATATTGAATTACTGTGAGAAGTCATTAAGTTAATCCTTATATTATCTGTTAATGGGATATTCATTTTTTTGAGAATGTGACCTATCACACAAAAACATACAATCTAAGAAATCCGTTAAAAATATTTGAAAACGGATCGGTTCCAGTACAGGTCAACCGGAGGTCGCATTTCAAAAATCCTTTCACGGAAAGATACAATAAACATTCTAGAATCAGAAAATGCTCCAGTTGCGTAACATTTCGAACATTGTCAGCCTGCACAGTCCGCGTAGCCTGACAAGGGTCAAAATTTTACGCACTAACCAGATGTTTCATTTGTCGGACGAATCTCAAAAGTATTGAAGCAACTATAATCAGACATTTACCCTATGATGTAATATCAGCGTGGGACAATGAATAAATCAAAACGACAGCTTTATTCTATGATAGTACAATTCACTATATGCAGTTCCTTTTTGCAAACACTGCATTTAGCGGATAATTTATAACTGGAACACCTTTAAGGTCCAGTCTTTCCTGCAAACGAAGGTCAGAGTATGGATAGAGATCAAAACGTTTCATAAACTGTAAAATTTCTTCTCCCCTTCCGTCAACTTTGTATGTAACAAATTCCATCAGCACGTAACACACGTTAACTCGTTTAAAGAAGTTAATCCCACCCAGAAGAGCATTGTATTCTGAACCTTCAATATCAAGTTTAAGGAACACCTTTTGTCTATCTAGTTCGAATTTCTCCACGAGATCGTCAAGCATGATAGTTTGAACGGAGTAATTGCTCACTTGATGTACTGGATCGTCAATCCTGATGTTCACTGACCCTAAGTTCTGACCTTGACCTTGTGATAGGTTGACCCAGAGATGTTGCTTAAATAGAGCATTCCATAATAGACTCACTACTTCACTTAGCTCGTTTAGTTTTAAGGACTTATTCAACAGTTGTAGATGTCTATAGTAAGGATCTATCGCGATCACTCTGTTACCGAGACTTGCAGCATACACGCTGTAGGTTCCGATGTTACATCCACCATCGATCAACGTCATATCCGGATGAGATCTCAAGATGGCGCCCATTCCGTCAAGATCACCTTGTTCCCATGTTCCGGAATTCTTCAATATGGCAGAAACAAACTTGTCTTCAGTCACACTGTGGATGCATATCTTTGACGTGATTTTTTCATCTGGTTTTCCACCACGGACATACAAATTAACGCAGTTTACATCTACAGGTTTGAGATCGTCTCGAAAGAAAAATATTGTGTCAGTTTCCGGTATCTCCTGGGTCTTACTGTTGTTTAATGTCCACATTAACCTTAATTTTACTGGTTTCGTACCATTTGTTGAATCACGATACTTCGACCCATTTTTCCTATAATTGTGGTAATCAATTTGTAGGATTTTACCAGTTTTCTTTTCAATATAGAGTTTTGTCCCGTTCTCATAAACATGGATATCCAGGTCCTTTAGTTTTATACCTTTTCTTCCTTTCCGTGTTTCAGACAAAGGTCTATTCTCAACAATACCTGATCTGCTATCGTTTTTGCCTACATTATGTTTCGATTTTTTATCAACCGTATTTTCCGAATATTTTTTCAACTCTTGGAAATTTTTAAATGGAAGCTTCTTTTCTTTTTCCTTTGTATCATTTGCTCTTTTGTCTTTTTTCGGCTTTAAATGATCATGTTTCGATTCGTTCATACCTTTAGAATTTTTATGTAAGGTCTGTCCTCTTATGTCCGTGTATGTATTGGACGATTTTTTACTATTTGCCAACTCGATAGTGTGCAAGGTGTTGTCTCGATCTTTGGCTCGCATCTTCTCCCGTATGTCGCCTAATTGTCTTTTAAAATCATTTCTGATTCTCTCTTGCGTGTCATCCAGATCACTCTGCGATTGTGAATTGGCGATCACCGCCCGGTAGAAAATATATAACGTCATACATATCAAAGCCAAAATAATCCAGTTCTTCTTGCGTATCCGTTTACCGCCATCCTTGCGACTATTCCGTCTCCCGTACATAGCTCCCTGTAAAAACGCATCACAGATAATTGTTTCGTAAACCGAGTTAGTCATACATGATATTATATAACAAAAAATAGACAAAACGTTTATAACATGTGACCTGTCACGTGAAAAGTGTCCTCTATAAAATAAATATTTTGAAAAAGGGATCGGGTCAAGCATAATTTAATCAAAGGTCGCGTTTCAAAAAATCTTTCACATGATGATAGATTGAATATTCTAGATTCGGAAAAAATCAGCCGAGTGTAATAAGTTTCGACTAAAGTCAGCCTGCGCAATCTGCGCAGTCTGATTGGGATCGTTACTTTTCGCACAACCGTGATGGCCCCTTTTCGCCTGACGGGTCAAATATTCGTTGGGACATTTATAATACAGTGTTTTATGACGAATGTGGAACCCGGTAAAGACTCTTAACTATACAAATATCTGTGTAATAACAACCCATATGATTTTTTTTATGATATCACATAGTTATTTTTAGAACAATGATATCATGCAATTATTTTTAAAAACTTGCATTTCAGTTAGAATCATCGACGAAAAGTAGAAAAATAGAGGTTATAAGATAAAAATAATACATACTAAGTGTACTGTATGACAAAAAATATCTAACTCGGTTGTGAGAATTGATAATTGTCTCGGCAGAGCCTCGACAATGATCAATTCTCCCAACCTCGTTAGATATTTTTTGTCATACAATACACTAGGTATGTATTATATATATACAAATGCTTGATATGAAATCTCCATATCATACTTCTTACAAATAAATGAAAGCTAGCCGAGTATAACGATATTTAAGCAACAGAGCCTGCTCTTCTTTCAAGATGACGATGTTCGCAAAACTCTTCAGAAACGATGCTTCCAACATGATTTTTCGTTCAAAGAGGGTACAATTTCGAAGGTTTGTACACGTTTCGGAGGCATTAGTTCCTAACGAACACATCTTGGTGCATCCTGAACAAATTGCCCTTTTGGCAATATCAACACTTTCATGTGTGCTTTAAGTACCGCGAAAGAGAAACATATACAGAAAATCCAATAATCAGGACAATTAGGCCTACTGATTCTCTTTTCAACATATATTGTGAAGACTCAGATCAGACTAGGTGTATTCTGAGGCTTATCTAATTCTTTACTTTGCGCCTATTTGTTTTGAATACCTCACAAACGGGCTTAAATAATTTCAGTATCTACATTTAGTCTTTGTCCTACTTTATTATCCAATCAGAATGCTGGATTTTTCAAATTTTTGATGGTTTATTTTCCATAAACTACTCAGCTTCGATTTATTTTGATCATTATTTCATTTAAACGTCAAGGTTTATTTGTTATTCCACGCATGCGTACATACTAAACTCTACCCCCTCATTTAAATGCAACGAGCACATGGAAAGTAAAGGAGAAACTCGTAATTCACGTGCATCTGTTGCATTCCCTATATTCTTCACTGATTTTTACCTGGTTTGGCGTGACATGGCCTGTCCATTTGTTTTCATGTGGTTTAACCCGATTTCAAACTTATTGCAGTTAAATCGCAATGGCTGGAGCACCTACCCATAGTTTATTCGCTTACTAAACATTTACGTGCACATACCATCCCTGTGTTCAGGGTGAAAAAGCGTTTCGCGAGCGCTTTAAGATGATACCAAGCTTTGCACGTGCACATAGGTGCAAAGCTAGGTATCATTTCGAAAGCGCCTCGCTAACGTTTTCATCCTGAACGCAGGTCATATTTGAGTTAGTGTTTTGTTAGGTTAAGTTCATTTGTCCTTATATATGAACAAATTTGTTGATTAACAGCCACTGGTACATTTTCTTTAAATGCAACCTATTAATTACATCTGATACAATTGATTATTTATTCTTGTGAAAGTACTTGTAAAACAGAGTGGACACATATCATATTTTCGTTCATCGTCAGAACGGAGGTCATTGTCAGGTCAATAAAAACAAACATTACTGCATATTTTATCATCGGTAAAAGCTCTTTAGAAAGCCTCGGTATTTACGTGCATAGTTCAACAACTCCATATTTGGAAGGAGAGGGGCGTTTACTTGTAATAAATGTATCCGGCACATTTTGTTTAAATCGTGCAATATGATGCCAATAATACAAATGGCGGGAAAAAGACTAAGTCAGTTAAACGCTAATAATTGAAAATTAAACGATTTAAACAGCCTCAGTCGGTCGCTACGCTCCCTCCTTTCGGCTGTTTAAATCGTTTAATTTTCAATTATTAGCGTTTAACTATTACGTATATGTCAAGTACCTTAAGAAGAGACAGGAACTTCTTCCATAACACATTTCGAAATTGAAGAGAAGAGATATGGCGGACGAACGGAAGGGTTATCCTAAAAGGATAGAGAGATCAAAGGATAGAGAGAACATGTATAGTGAAAAGGAAAAAAAATCGTTTATGTACCAGCCCTGCGTTCAGGAAGAAAGCGTTAGCGAAGCGCTTTCGAATTGCTACCTCGCTTTGCAAGTATGTGTACGTGCAAAGCGGAGTATCATCTCAAAGCGCTCGCGAAACGTTTTTACATTCTGAACATAAGGCTTGTATTTATCGTTCAGGGTCAGAGGCTATACAACTTTTTTCGTGCTCAACTGTAAATGCTCTCAAATTTAGATTTCGAATAAATTTATGAACATAAAACATTAAATCAAAAAGTTGTAAGTAAAATTTAATGTTTGATGTTCTTACATCTATATTAATATTACAACAAAATCGCGGTTTTAATCTTGAGTTGAGAATGAGAAAAGTGTCATAACCTCGGTCCAGAAAGAGATAGAGAGAGGGAGAGTAAGCCTTTATGCTGAATAAGACAGAAGAATAGACATTCCGAAAAGAAAGGTGCGAAAGACAGACAGACAGACAGACAGACAGTAATAAACGCTAAACCTACCTTTTTTTCACGAGGTTATCTGTTACCTGTCTAGACTAATCATGGTCGTTTTTGTGTATTTGTGCAAACCCTTCTCCATAATTGAGTCTTGTTCATGTTCAATTAAGAGTTGAACCTCGTCTATTGGAAATGCAGGTGAAATTAAATCATTAACTTTATTGTTATGTTGAAACTATGCAAGTAATTTTATTAACTTTATATGATTAAGGTTACGCTTTTAACTTATTTTCTACATGTTTTCACAGAATATTCGTTCCGTTTTCAGACTAGTGTTACGTTTATTGTGCTTGTTCATCGATTATTGTTGTAGTTCGGCATGCATGGCCTGCGATTTAGAAAACCAATATCAGTGGGTATATCGCGTCTGATCGAACATTGGTAAACTATTTTCCTCGGTATTTTTCGCAAATTAATGAGGTTGAATCAGGTTTACGAGTTATTTCACTGGATGTGCTGAAACACTCGCAAAAACTATGTTTCCATAGTTAAGAACCTTTGTATATCAAAGAGTTATTAAAGAATAAGCTGTAGTTACATTTTTTGTGAGCTACATTTTTTCATTTTTCTCTATCCAAACAGACTACAATAAATTATGACTTTGATCTATCAATAAAAAAGGCTAACTTTGGCTTAAGGGAGTGGAACCATAATAGTTCCGCAACGTTTCAGAACTCGTGATCTTTCAAAATGTTTACCGAGGTCTTCATTAGGAAACCTTGGTTAACTCTGTTAAAGTTCATTACTCCCAAAACGTCGCGGAACTATTACGGGTCCACTACCTTAAAGTGAAGAAGCAAAATTTCTTCGATTTATTGTGTCGTCCGTCGTGCTTGTAATAATAATAACAATAATAATAATAATAATATTGATAATAATGATAATAATAATAATAATAATTTCTTTTTTCATAGCAGGCGACTCACTAAGTTGACATCATTATTCATACATAAGGCATAAATAATGAAAAAAAAAAAAATAAATAAAATGGAGCCATCAAAAAAGAAACGAAAGAAAAATGACAAAATGGTGTTATTGATGATCAGTAATTAGTATAGAGATGATAAAGATACTTGTGACCGTTCTGACTTCTTCTTCTTCTTCTATAATAATGGCAAACGTACTTTTCAGACATTATGGCCATGCGTGGGATGTTAGAAAAGTGTAGATGACAAGCTTCTCGAGCTACTATAATTCCACCCAAGAAGAACTTGCCATTGTGATAAAAAGTAGTGCAACAAACTTTAAAACCTTACAACCTCAATCAGTATTGTAATTAACTACATATAAACTCCTGTGAAGAAAAAGAATGTTAGTAGGGTTAAAAAGATAAAAGCAGTTTTGCAATCTATTTACGGGTGGAACATATATGAAGCAAGCGCTGACTTAAAACCTAGGGTTGTGTCAGCGCTTACTACATATGTTGGTAACTTGTTCCACTGTACTACAGTTCGGGGAAAATAGGAGAATTTCATATAGTCAGCTGTAGTTGAGGGTATTTGGAAAGCTAAGTGATGGTGGTGCCGTGATTGCCTTTTATATGGTTGTAAATATTGCTGAGGGTCTACATCTATGTGTTTGTATACCATTTTGTAAAAGAGAGAAAGCCTGCTAAACTGTCTGCGATACTTTAGTGAATTCCATTCCAGATCATTGAGGATATTTGTCACTGTGCCGGGTATCTTGCTATAATTGTTAGTTACAAAGCGGGCTGCTTGTCTTTGTATGTTTTCAATTTTATTAATATCTTTTTGATGGAAAGGGTCCCACACACTCGAGCAGTACTCTAAGGTTGGTCTGACAATGGTGTTATAGGCTGCTGTTTTGGTTTGGCTCTTAGATGAGTGAATGTTGCGTTTAAGGAAGCCTAAACTTGTTAATGTGAGGGGACCAAGAAAGATTTGATGATACCTCAACTCCAAGATAAGTGGCTTGACTGACAACAGTCAGAGGCTGGCTATGCATAGTGTAAGAAGTAGAAATGAGTTTCTTATTTCTTTATAAATGCATGATATGGCACTTAGCTATATTGAAGGACATCTTCCACCTCTGCTCCCACAATGACAGACTGTCTAGGTCCTGCTGCAGCTGAGCTGTATCTGAAGCCGTCTTTATTGGCCTATAGATAACACAGTCATCCGCAAACAGGCGGACATTTGACTTTACAATGTCTTGTAAGTCATGTATGTAAAGCAGAAATAGAAGAGGCCTCAATATCGATCCCTGTGGAACACCCGAAAGAACAGGAGCTGTGCTTGACTCTGTCCCATCAACAATAACTGTTTGTTGCCTTTTACTGAGGAAAGGTTTTATCCAAGCATTCGTGCAGCCCCTAATACCATAATGTGTTAGTTTCAATAGAAGTCTTCCATGGTGGTCAACATCAAATGCTTTGCTAAAATCCATTATGGCTTCATCAACTTGACCACTCTGTATAGATGTTGCTAAATCATGAATAAAGCCAATAAGTTGGGTCTCACAGGACCGCCTGGCACGGAAACCATGCTGATTGTCAACAATAATATTGAACTCATCAAGGTGGTCTAAGACTTGAATGAAGTTGTTGAAAGTTTTGAATGAAAGATCTTGTAGCGTTTTGAGATGAATTCAGAGAGTTTTGAAACTGGATTGGAACGTTGACCTCGAGTGATTAAGACTGGTTTTGACCAAAAATAGAATCATTTTACGACCTTCTAAGTTTTCGCTTTTCACATTTTGATAGGTCATTCTACATTAATGAACCACCACGCGAAAAACGACAACATTGGAACTTTGGCATATGAATATGTGACGATCCAGGCTTTTTGTTGTAAAGAAACCTGTTTTCTGCGGTAGGTGTGACTATGGAAGCCTGTATGTAACCACCCCCCCCTAATGAGAACATAAACTGGTTCAGCCAATCGAGCACCTGTGGGACAATTTAGGGCACCGTATACGTCGGAGAGAGCCTCCTGTACAAAATGTGGTTGAGTTAGAAGCAGCACTGCACCAGGAGTGGCAGCAAATCCCTCAACACATCATCCAGAGGCTGATTCGTGGCATGCCGAGGAGGGTGCGCGCAGTGATCAATGCTCACGGATCTTACACACGCAACTGACTAAGATGTGACTCGAATTAATCGCATTTGTGTTATCTGACTTCTAAAACCAAGTTTCATGTCATAGACAACACCGAAAGTCGGCTAGGACAATAGTTTTCATGTTAAAAAAAGGTGAAAATACGTCATTTACATTTCAGGGTACAAAGTCAATAAAATTTATCACCACCCATGTATTGTTGTGAAATTGTTAAGTCAACATACCATTTTCAACATTGGAACTCAATATTTACATCTCTGTTATTTTGAATTAATGCAGGCTCCCTGCCTTTAAAAATCTTCTGTCTAAAAACTGGTGGCGCTTAACTTCTTGTTCTGAGTATAATTACAGCCAAATGAAAAATTTTCTCCCCAGTACGGTGAATTTTTTTTCTATCTGGCCAGATGAAAATTTTTCTTCGTAACCAAAGTGAAAAATTTCTTATTACAGCCAAATGAAAAATTTTCTCCCCAGTTAGGAAAAAAAATTCCTCCCTGGACAGACGAAAAATTAAATATTCGACTCCAGTGGGATTCGATTCCGGGACCTCTACATCCCAAAGCGAGTGCTCTACCACGAGGCTATAATTTTTTTCTATCTGGCCAGCTGAATAATTTTCGTCGTAACCAAAAATGAAAAAAATTCTTGTTACAGCCAATTGAAAAATTTTCTCCTCAGTTAAGTAAAAAAAAATTCTCCCTGGTCAGATGAAAAATTTAATATTCGACTCCAGTGGGATTCGAATCCTGGACCTTTACATCCCAAAGCAAGTGCTCTACCACGTCGCTATTAAGGCTAGCTTGTATGGTAGGCAGTAGAAACACCCATTATACACATCCCGGCTACACCAGATGAAAAATTTTCTTCAAAAGAAAGGTGAAAATTTCGCATAACAGCCAAATGAAAAGTTTTCTCCCCAGTAAGATGATTTTTTTGTTTCTATCTGGCCAGATGATAAATTTTCTTCGTAACCAAGGTGAAACATTTCTAATTACAGCCAATTGAAAAACTCCCCAGTCAGGTGAAAATTTTTTATTCTATCTAGCCAGATGAACAATTTTCTTCGTAACAAAGGTGAAAAATTTCTTATGACAGCCAATTGAAAAATTTTCTCCCCAGTTAGGTAAAAAAAAAAAAATTCTATCTTTCCAGATGAAAAATTTTTTTTCAAAGCAAGGTGAAAAACTTCTAATTACAGCCAAATGAAAAATGTTCTCCCCAGTAAGGTGATTTTTTTTCTATCTGGTCTGATGAAAAATTTTCTTCGTAACCAAAGTGAACAATTTCTTATTACAGCCAATTGAAAAATTTTCTCCCGCGTCAGGTGAAAATTTTTTTCTGCCTGGTCAGATGAACAATTTTTTTCGTAACCAAGCTGAAAAATTTATAATGACAGCCAATTGAAAAATTTTCTCCCCAGTCAGGTGAAAAATGTTTTCTATCTGGCCAGATGAAAAATTTTCTTCGTAACCAAGGTGAATTTTTTTTAATTACGGCCAATTGAAAAATTTTCTCCCCAGTAAAGTAAAAAGAATTTCCTCCCTGGCCAGATGAAAAATTAAATATTCGACTCCAGTGGGATTAAAACCCGGAACCTCTACATCCCAAAGCGAGTGCTCTACCACGTCGCTATTAAAGCTTGCTTGTATGGTAGGCAGTACAAACACCCATTTTACACATCCCGGATACACCTGATGAAAAATTTTCTTCGAAAGAAAGGTAAAAATTTCGCTTTACACCCAAATGAAAAATTTTCTCCCCAGTTAGATGAATTTTTTTATTCTATCTGGCCAGATGAAAAATTTTCTTCGTTACCAAGGTGAAAAATTTCTAATTACAGCCAATTGAAAAATTTTCTCCCCAGTCAGGTGATTTTTTTTTTCTATCTGGCCAGATGAACAATTTTCTTCGTAACCAAGGTGAAAAATTCTTTATGACAGCCAATTGAAAAATTTTCTCCCCAGTCAGGTGAAATTTTTTTTCTATCTGGCCAGATGAAAACTTTTCTTCGTAACCAAGGTGAAAATTTTATAATTACAGCCAATTGAAAAATTTTCTCCCCAGTTAGGTAAAAAAAAAATTCTATCTGGCCAGATGAAAAATTTTCTTCCAAAGAAAGGTGAAAAATTTCTAATTACAGCCAAATGAAAAATTTTCTCCCCAGTTAGGTGAATTTTTTTTTCTGTCTGGCCAGATGAAAAATTTTCTTCGGAACCAAAGTGAAAAAATTCTTATTACAGCCAATTGAAAAATTTTCTCCCTAGTTAGGTAAAAAAAAATCCTCCCTGGCCAGATAAAAAATTAAGTATTCGACTTCAGTGGGATTCGAACCCGGGACCTTTGCATCCCAAAGCGAGTGCTCTACCTCGACACTATATTTTTTTTCTATCTGGCCAGCTGTAAAATTTACTTCGGAACCAAAGTGAAAAAATTCTTATTACAGCCAATTGAAAAATTTTCTCCCCAGTTAGGTAAAAAAAATTCCTCCCTGGCCAGATAAAAAATTAAGTATTCGACTTCAGTGGGATTCGAACCCGGGACTTTTGCATCCCAAAGCGAGTGCTCTACCTCGACACTATATTTTTTTCTATCTGGCCAGCTGAAAAATTTTCGTCGTAACCAAAAATGAAGAATTTCTTGATACAGCCGATTGGAAAATTTTCTCCCCAGTTAGGTAAAAAAAATTCCTCCCTGGCCAGATGAAAAAATTAATATTAGACTCCAGTGGGATTCGAATCCGGGACCTTAACATCCCAAAGCAAGTGCTCTACCACATCGCTATTAAGGCTAGCTTGAATGGTAGGCAGTACGTACACCCATTATACACATCCCGGCTACACCAGATGAAAAATTTTCTTCAAAAGAAAGGTGAAAATTTCGCATTACAGCCAAATGAAAAGTTTCCTCCCCAGTTAGGTGATTTTTTTTTCTGTCTGGCCAGATGATAAATTTTCTCCGTAACCAAGGTGAAAATTTTCTAATTACAGCCAAATGACAAATTTTCTCCCCAGTCAGGTGAAAATTTTTTCTACCTTGCCCGATGAAAATTTTTCTTCGTATCCAAGGTGAAAAATTTATAATACAGCCAATTGAACAATTCTCTCCCTAGTCAGGTGAAATGTTTTTTCTATCTGGCCAGATGAAAAATATTCCTCGTAACCAAGGTGAAAAACTTCTAATTACAGCCAATGAAAATGTTCTCCCCAGTCAGGTGAAATATTTTTTCTATCTGGTCAGATGAAAAATTTTCTTCGTAACCAAAGTGAAAAATTTCTTATTACAGCCAATTGAAAAATTTTCTCTCCAGTCAGGTGAAAAAAAAAATCTGCCTGGTCAGATGAACAATTTTCTTCGTAACCAAGCTGAAAAATTTAAAATGACAGCCAATTGAAAAATTTTCTCCCCGGTCAGGTGAAAAATGTTTTCTATCTGGCCAGATGAAACCAAGGTGAAAAATTTCTAATTACGGCCAATTGAAAAATTTTCTCCCCAGTAAGGTAAAAAAATTTCCTCCCTGGCCAGATAAAAAATTAAATATTCGACTCCAATGGGATTAAAACCCGGAACCTGTACATCCCAAAGCGAGTGCTGTACCACGTTGCTATTAAGGCTAGCTTGTATGGTAGACAAACGCCCCTTATACACATCCTTGATACACCAGATGAAACATTTTCTTCCAAAGAAAGGTAAAAATTTCGCATTACACCCAAATGAAAAATATTCTCCCCACTAAGGTGAATTTTTTTTCTATCTGGCCAGATGATGAATTTTCTTCGTAACCAAGGTGAAAAATTTCTAATTACAGCCAATTGAAAAATTTTCTCCCCAGCCAGGTGAAAATCTTTTTCTATCTGGCCAGATGAACAATTTCCTTCGTAACCAAGGTGAAAAATTTCTAATGACAGCCAATTGAAAATTTTTCTCCCCAGTTTGGAAAGAAAAAAAATCTATCTGGCCAGATGAAAAATTTTCTTCCAAAGCAAGGTGAAAAATTTCTAATAACAGCCAAATGAAAATTTTTTTCCCCAGTTAGGTGAAATTTTTTCTCTATCTGACCAGATAAAAATTTTCTTCGAAACCAAAGTGAAAAACTCTTATTCCAGCCAAATGAAAAAAATTCTCCCCAGTCAGGTAAATTTTTTTCCTACCTGGCCAGATGAACTTTCTTCCTAACTAAGATTAAAATTTCAAATGACAGCCATTTAAAAATTTTCTTCCTAGTGAATTGAATTTTTTTTCTATCTGGCCAGATGATAAATTTTGTTCGTAACCAAGGTGAAAAATTTCTTATGACAGCTAATTGAAAAATTTTCTCCCAAGTCAGGTGAAATTTTTTTTCTATGTGGACAGATAGAAAAATTTTCTTCGTATCCAAGGTAAAAAATTTCTGATTACAGCCATTCGAAAAATTTTCTCCTCAGTCAGGTGAATTTTTTTTCTATCTGGCCAGATGAACAATTTTCTTCGTAACCAAGGTGAAAAATTTCTAATGACAGCCAATTGAAAAAAATTCTCCCCAGTCAGGTAACAATTTTTTTTCTATCTGTCCAGATGATAAATTTTATTCGTAGCCAAGGTGAAAAATTTCTAATTACAGCCAATTGAAAAAAATTCTCCCCAGTCAGGTGAAACATTTTTTCTACCTGGTCAGATGAACAATTTTCTTACAAAGCAAGGTGAAAAATTTCTAATTACAACCAAATGAAAAAATTTCTCCCCAGTAAGGTCATTTTTTTTCTATCTGGCCAGATGAACAATTTTCTTTGTAACCAAAGTGAAACATTTCTTATTACAGCCAATTGAAAAATTTTCTCCCCAGTAAAGTAAAAAAAATTTCTCCCTGGCCAGATGGAAAATTAAATATTCGACTTCAGTGAGATTCGAACCCTGGACCTCTACATCGCAAAGCGAGTGCTCTACCATGTCGCTATAAAGGCTAGCTTGTATGGTAGGCAGCACAAACACCCCTTATACACATCCCGGCTACACCAAATGATAAATTATCTTCCAAAGAAAGGTGAAAAATTTCTAATTACAGCCAAATGAAAAAAAATCTTCCAAGTAAGGTGAAATCTTTTTTTTATCTGGCCAGATGATATTTTTCTTCGTCACCAAGCTGAAAAATTTCTAATTACAGTCAAATGAAAAAAATTTCTCCCCAGTCAGGTGAATTTTTTTTTCTATCTGGCCAGATGAAAAATTTTCTTCGTAACCAAGGTGAAAAAATTTACAATGACAGCCAATTGAAAAAAATTTTCCCCAGTTAGGTAAAAAAAATTCTATCTGTCCAGATAACATATTTTCTACAAAAGCAAGGTGAAAAATTTCTTATTGCAGCCAAATGGAAAATTTTCTCCCCAGTTTTTTTCTATCTGGTCAGATGAATAAATTTCTTCGTAACCAAAGTGAAAATTTTCTTATTACAGCCAATTGAAAAATTTTCTCCTCGTTATTTAAAAAAATCCCTTCCTGGTCAGATAAAAAAATAATTATTCGACTCCATTTTGATTCGAACCCGGGACCCATACCTCCCAAAGCGAGTGCTCTACCACGTCGCTTTTAAGGCTAGCCTGTATGGTAAGCAGTACAAACACCCTTATACGCATCTCGGATACACCAGATGAAAAATTTTCTTCCAAAGAAAGGTGAAAATTTTGCATTACAGCCAAATGAAAAATTTTCTCCCCAGTCAGGAGAAAATTTTTTTCTACCTGGCCAGATGAAAAATTTTCATCGTAACCAAGGTGAAAAATATCTAATGACAGCCAATTGAAAAATTTTCTCCCCAGTTAGGTAAAACAAAATTTTCTATCTGGCCAGATGAAAAATTTTCTTTCAAAGCATGGTGAAAATTTCCTTTCAAAGCATGGTGAAAATTTCTAATTACAACCAAATGAAAAATGTTCTCCCCAGTTAGGTGAAATTTTTTTTCTATCTAGCCAGATGAAAAAAATGTCTTCGTAATCAAAGTGAAAAATTTCCTATTACAGGCAATTGAAAAATTTTCTCCTCAGTCAGGTGAAATTTTTTTTCGTCCTGGCCAGATGAACAATTTTCTTCGTAACCAAGATGATAAATTTCTATGGACAGCCAATTGAAAAAATAACACCCCAGTCAGGTGAAAATTTTTTTTCTATCTGGCCAGATTAAAAATTTTCTTCGTAACCAAAGTGAAAAATTTCTTATTACAGCCAATTGAAAAAAAATCTCCCCAGTGAGGTAAAAAAAAAAATCCTCCCTGGCAAATTGAAAAATTAAATATTCGACTCCAGTGGGATTCGATCCCGGGACCTCTATTTCCAAAAGCGAGTGCTCTACCACGTCGCTATTAAGGCTTGCTTGTATGGTAGGCAGTACAAAAACACCTTATACACGTCCCGGCTACACCAGATGAAAAATTTTCTTCGTAACCAAAGGAAGGTGAAAAATTTCTAATTACAGCCAAATGAAAATTTGTCTCCCCAGTTAGGTGAACATTTTTTTTCTATCTGGCCAGATGATAAATTTTCCTCGTAACAAAGGTGGAAAATGTCTTATTTCAGGCAATTGAAAAATTTTCTCCCAAGTCAGGTGAAAAAAATTTTCTACGTGGCAAGATGAAAAATATTCTTCGTGACCAAGGTGAAAAATTTCTAATTACAGCCAAATGAAAAATTTTCTCCCCAGTTACATGTAGGTGATTTTTTTTCTATCTGGCCAGATGAAAAAGTTTCTTCGTCACCAAAGTGAAAAATTTCTTATTACAGAAAATTGAAAAATTTTCTCCCCAGTCAGATGATTTTTTTTTCTATCTGGCCAGATGAAAAATTTTATTCCAAAGCAAGGTGAAAAATTTCTAATGACAGCCAATTGAAAAATATTCTCCCCAGTTAGGTAAAAAAAAGTCTATCTGGCCAGATGAAAAATTTTCTTCCAAAGCAAGTTGAAAAATTTCCTATTGCA
Source organism: Fragum whitleyi (assembly GCA_948146395.1). Taxonomy (NCBI): domain Eukaryota; kingdom Metazoa; phylum Mollusca; class Bivalvia; order Cardiida; family Cardiidae; genus Fragum; species Fragum whitleyi. Next base: position 25,135,910 of record OX411548.1, on the reverse strand, counting down.
GCCAAATGTAAAATTTTTCTCCCCAGTTAGGTGATTTTTTTTTCTTTTTGGCCAGATGAAAAATTTTTTTCGTAACCAAAGTGAAAATTTCTTATTACAGCCAATTGAAAAATGTTCTCCCCAGTTAGGTAAAAAAAAATTCTTTCTGGCCAGATGAAAAATTTTATTCCAAAGCAAGGTGAAAAATTTCTAATTACAGCCAAATGAAAAATTTTCTCATAATTTAGGTGTTTTTTTTTAATCTGGCCATATGAAAAATTTTCTTCGTAACCAAGGTGAAAAATTTCTAATGACAGCCAATTGAAAAATTTTCTCCCCAGTTAGGTAAAAAATATTTCTATCTGGCCAAATGAAATATTTTCTTCAAAAGCAAGGTGAAAAATTTCTAATTACAGCCAGATTGAAAATTGTCTCCTAAGCAAGTTAGGTGAATTTCTTTTTCTTTCTGGCCAGATGAAAAATTTTCTTCGTAACCAAAGTGAAAAATTTCTTATAACAGCCAATTGAAAAATTTTCTCCCCAGTTAGGTAAAAAAAAAATCCTTCCTGGCCAGCTAAAAATTAAATATTCGCCTCCAGTGGGATTCGAACCCAGGACCTCTACATCCCAAAGCGAGTGCCCTACCATGTCGCTATTAAAGGCTAGCTTGTATGGTAGGCAGTACAAACACCCCTTAAACACATCCCGAATACACCAGATGAAAGATTTTCTTCCAAAGAAAGGTGAAAATTTCTAATGACAGCCAAAAGAAAATTTTCTCCCCCGTCAGATGAAATAATTTTTCTATCTGGCCTGATGAAAAATTTTCTTCGTAACCAAGGTGAAAAATTTCTAATTACAACAAATTAAAAATTTTCTACCCAGTTAGGTGAAATTTTTTTTCTATCTTGCCAGATGAAAATTTTTCTTTGTAACCAAGGTGAAAAAATTCTAATGACAGCCAATTGAAAAATTATCTCCCCTCTCAGTTGAACTTTTTTTTTGTTCCTGTCTAGATGAAAAGTTTTTCCTCGTAACCGAGGCGAAAAATTTGTAATTACAGCCAATTGAAAAATTTTCTCCCCAGTTAGGTAAAAAAATTTCTATCTGGCCAGACGAAAAATTTTCTTGCAAAGTAAGGTGAAAAAATTTCTAATAACAGCCAAATGAAAAATTTTCTCCAAAGTTTGGTAAAAAAATTCCTCCCTGGCCAGATGAAAAATTAAATATTCGACTCCAGTGCGATTCGAACCCGGGACCTCTACATCCTAAAGCGAGTGCTCTACCACGTCGCTATTGAGCCTAGCTTGTATGTTAGGCAGTACAAACACCCCTTATACACATCCCGGCTACACCAGATGATAAATTTTCTTCCAAAGAAAGGTGAAAAATTTTTTATCTGGCCAGATGATAAATTTTCTTCGTTACCAAGGTGAACAATTTCTTATTACAGCCAATTAGAAAATTATCTCCCCACTCAGGTGAAATTTTCTTTCTACCTGTCCAGATGAAAAATTTTCTTCGTAACCAAGCTGAAAAATGTCTAATGACTGCCAACTGAGAAATTTTCTCCCCAGTTAGGTAAATAAAAAATTTCTATCTGGCCAGATGAAAAATTTTCTTCCAAAGCAAGGTAAAAAATTTCTAATTACAGCCAAATGAAAAAAAAAAAATCCCGGTCAGGTGAAATTTTTTCTACCTGGCCACATGAACAATTTTCTTCTTAACCAAGGTGAAAATTTCTAATTACAGCCATTTAAAAATTTTCTCCCCAGTCAATTGATTTTTTTTTTTCTATCTGGCCAGATGATAAATTTTCTTCGTAACCAAGGTGAAAATTTTCTAATGACAGCTAATTGAAAAATTTTCTCCCCGGTCAGGTGAATTTTTTTTTCTTTCTGGCCAGACGAAAACTTTTCTTATAAAGCAAGGTGAAAAAAATTTCTAATAACAGCAAAATGAAAAATTTGTTCCCCAGTTAGGTGAATCTTTTTTCAATCTGGCCAGATGATAAATTTTCTTCGTAACCAAGGTGAAAAATTTCTAATGACAGCCAATTGAAAAATTTTCTCCCAAGTAAGGTGAATTTTTTTTTTCTATCTGGCCAGATGATAAATTTTCTTTGTAACCAAGGTCAAAAATTCCTAGTTACAGCCAATTGAAAAATTTTCTCCAGAGTCAGGTGAACAATTTTTCTGCCTGGCCAACTGATAAATTCTCTTCGTAACCATGGTGAAAAATTTCTAATGACAGCCAATTAGAAATTTTCACCCCAGTCAATTGAATTTTTTTTTCTATCTGGCCATATGATAAATTTTCTTCGTAACCAAGGTGAAAAATTTCTAATTACAGCAAATTAAAAATTTTCTACCCAGTTAGGTGTAAATTTTTTTCTATCTGGCCAGATGAAAAATTTTCTTCGTAACCAAGGTGAAAAATTTCTAATTTCAGCCAATTGAAAAATCTCTTCCCCAGTTAGGTAAGAAAAAATTCCTCCCTGGCCAGATGAAAAATTGAATATTTGACTCGATCCCGGGACCTCTACATCCAAAAGCAAGTGCTCTACCACGTCGCTATTAAGGCTAGCTTGTATGGTAGGCAGTACAAACACCCCTTATACACATCCCGGATACACCAGATGATAAATTTTCTTCCAAAGAAAGGTGAAAATTTTGCATTACAGACAATTGAAAAAATTTTCTCCCCAGTTAGGTAAAAAAAAATTCTATCCGGCCAGATGAAAAATTTTCTTCCAAAGCAAGGTGAAAAATTTCTATTTACAGCCAATTGAAAAATTTTCTCCCCAGTCAGGTGACAACTTTTTGCTTCCTGGCCAGATGACTAATTTTCTTCGTAACCAAGGCGAAAAATTTCTAATGACAGCCAATTGAAAAATTTTCTCCCCAGTCAGATGAAATTTTTTTCTATCTGGCCAGATGAAAAATTTCTTCGTAACCAAGGTGAAAAATTTGTAATTACAGCCAATTGAAAATTTTCTCCATAGTTAGGTAAAAAAAATTCCATCTGGCCAGATGAAAAATTTTCTTCCAAAGCAAGGTGAAAAATTTCTTATTACAGCCAAATGAAAAATTTTCTCCCCAGTTAGGTGAAAAAATTTTTCTATCTGGCCAGTTGAAAAATTTTTTCGTAACCAAAGTGAAAAATTTCTTATTACAGTAAGATCTCTGCGGTAGGCAGTAAAGCAGAGAACGTATGTCTTCACATATACGGTAAAACAGATATAGATTTGTGCACGGGTTTATCGAGTGTATGTATGTATTTAAGGATAGTTGTCGCGTTTTATAGTCAGTTCTACGCAAGACGTCCCTCAGATGCAATAGTTAAACGCTAATAATTGAAAATTAAACGATTTAAACAGCCGAAAGGAGGGATCGTAGCGACCGACTGAGGCTGTTTAAATCGTTTAATTTTCAATTATTAGCGTTTAACTGACTTAGTCTTTTTCCCGCGCTTTTTGTTATTGACAGCATATTGCACAATTTACAAGGAACAATCCAGTTGTATTTATTACAATTAAACGCCCCCTCTTTCCAAATAAGGTGTTGTTGAAATATGCACGTAAATACCGAGGCTCTTTAAAGAGCCACTTACGATGATAAAAGATGCAGTATTGTTTAATTTTTTTGACCTGGAAATAACCTCCGGTCTTAAGATGTACGTAATTCTGATTTGTATCCTCTCTGTATTGTACGTACATGTACTTTCGCAAGAATAAACGACTTACGGTATCAAATGTTATAAAAAGATTTTATATTGATAAATTGTGTTAATTAATTATTGATTAACAAAATTGTTCATTTAAAAGGACAAATAAACTTAACCTTTCAAATCATAAACTCAATTTTAGTCATTGCCAGAGAAGGGCCTACTAGTATGCTAATCTGTAAAGACAAAAACATAGACATTTTATCAATAAAACTATAAAGAGTTTCTCGCTACATACAAAAGCAAATAAGTGTTTAGTAAGCGATAGCTCTCCAAAATGAATGAGCAGGTACGTAGACTATTCATGGTACAATAAGAAATTCGACAAGCTATGTCACCGGACACGACTAGGTCAATCGGCACGACAGCGCTATCAATCAAGGGGTCGTAAGTTCGAAACCTGGGTCGACGAACTTTCATTCTATATTTGACAAAATTAAATATCACATGAGTCACTTGTCTCCCACTCATGGATGTAAGTTAAGAAGTACGCCTAAGTAGGATGAACAGCTTGTGGCACGGATAATTGTTGTGGTTGTACTGGTGTGAGAAACGACAAGACAACGTGGTTAGGTGCCTCGGTCATTGTCACATAAATGCAACAAGTTTGTAATCGGGGTTAAACTACACTACCCCAATGCTCTAACTCCACCGATCAGAAATTTCTATATAACTTCTTTAGACATAGGATCAGAGTGTAAAAATTGTATGAAATATATAGGATAACCACTTTTTCAAGATGCCTTTTACTGAATTTTCCAAAGCTCACAGTTTCGTCGCAGTTTAAAGCACTTTAGTCTTTGTCCTACATTATCATCCAATCAGAAGGCTGGATTTCCAAATTTTTTGAAGGTTTATTTGCCATAAACTTTCCAGTCCAGGTTTATTTTGACCATTATTTCATTTAAACGTCGAGGTTTATTTGTGATTCCACGCATGCGTACAGACAAGAACTACCTCTTCATAAATATGCAATGACCACGTGATTAGTACACGTGAAAATCGTATAACTCGTGCACATGTTGTATAACTAATATCCTATGTAGATTTTTATCTGGCATGGCATGGATTACCATGCCGAATCTCTTATGGAACGACGACTTTTCTACTTGCCTGTACATTTATTCAAGAAAAGTAATCCCAACTAATGGGATCTAATTGAACAGTGCAATATATCCTATACTTATTTGTTATCGTTAATTCAAATAAACTTCTAGTTTACTTACTTTTGGTCCCTTTCTAAATTTGGCAAAATCTTATTTCATGATCAGCTATAGATGAGGCGTTTTATAGTCCACCTAATTAACAAAGACAATTAACTTCAGTTGATGACACAAGAAAACGTCCACGAATTGGGGTCATTGCATGTGCATATATCCAAGGTGTTTTGGACTTTATAACATATTTTTTCTCAACAGAATAGTATAGTCTGCATAGTTGATTAGGTCTTTAGATTGCCCTTCATACATAAGTTCGTAAACAATTACTGGCACATTTATTCAATAAATGGACCTTTTATTACATACGATAATACAATTCCGTTTAGTATTTTATTCTTTCAAAGAAACATGCTAAACGGAGTGAAAAGTATTAGATTTTCGTTCATCTATGTTGCCGGGTAAATAAAACCAAATTATACTTCGTATTTATCTTCTGTAATTGCTCTTTATAAATACTCAATATTTGCGTGCATATTTCAACAACTCCATATTTGGAAAGAGTGGGGCGTTTACTTGTAATAAATGTATCCGTCTTATTCCGTTTAAATCGTGCAATATGATGCCTATAATATAAAAGGCGGGAAAAAGACTAAGTCAGTTAAACGCTAATAATTGAAAATTAAACGATTTAAACAGCCTCAGTCGGTCGCTACGCTCCCTCCTTTCGGATGTTTAAATCGTTTAATTTTCAATTATTAGCGTTTAACTATTACTTAATTACCCAGGGGTCGAAAGAAAAAATAACAAACCAACAGTGTCATGTTTGAACTCCATGTATCCAATTTATATTTTGACAACACTTTGTCTGAGAGGTTGTAAAGTTATGAGGCAGCCATTGAGTGGTCAAATTTGACCCTTTTCCCGATAACCAAAAGTTTTTCACGACTATCCCTTTTGAATATTTCAGTTACCCACCCACCCACATTTATCGGAGCGCTTTTCAATCTATTGCTTTTAAAATGTTTAGCGGTATTTTTACTGTATATTGTCATATTGTCATTACAGTCATATTGCTGGCGTGTTGAGCACCTAATTACGAGTTCCTGGCATTCCTAACTCTAGTACAACAACCATACACTATCCTACCATCCAGCGTCTTGATCAACCTAGAAAACTGTTTGCCTATTAGCGAGAAGCAAATGAACATTTAAATCACCTTTAAGTATAAAGCCCTTAGTCGAGTCAAGCTGCTGACACCGTGATTCGCAGGCAAACGCTCTACCGATGGCTGTACGTCAGTTGTCTGCACAGGATTATAAGAAAGTCAAGATCTCGGAATTGTGATGCTTTGAGAAAACTATCGCCTTGTGAATGTGAGCAGAAATTTCGTCGACATGCACTCTGTGTGTGTTGCTAAATATAACCTTATTAGCTAAATAGATCATTTTAGACTGGCGACACATAAGCAAGTTGAGCAACCTCAGACCAGATCGGTAGTCTTTTCTCTGTCTTCTACTGATATCTGAACAATATTTGTTTGTTTTTTCGGACTCTTAATCGACAGGCTACACATTGCTTATTTAACTTTAGTTCTGAAAAAACAACTCGGCATGCACGTGAGCCATTGCTGTTTTCAAGCTCCTCTGTGTAAACAAGCAACGAAAACACGTTGGCACGCTACAATTAGCAATAACCAAAAGTCATTTAAGTCGGAGGGCCTTAGTTAAAGTTTCAATGAAGTCGTGTGATGTATGTGCGAGAAGTACAGATTCTAAAAAAATGTAGTAAGAACATTGGCCAAGTGTACATGTAAAGAAAACAAAATCGACTGGCCATGTTACGCCCTACCAGGTCCAAATCAGTGTAGAATGTGGAGAATGCAACATGTACACGTGCATTACGATTTTCTCTTGTACTTTCCTCGTGCTCGTTGCATATTCATGAGGGGGAGGATTTTAGTATGTACGCATACGTGGTTTAACAAATAAACCTTGACGTCTAAATGAAATAATGATCAAAATAAACCTGAGGTAATTCATGGAAAATAAACCATCAAAAAAAATTGAAAATCCAGCATTCTGATTGGACGATTAAGTAGGACAAAGACTTATTCTTTTTACGTCTATCCGATTTTAGATATGGTTGCGTTAACGAGATAATTGTTGGTCAGGGGAGACTAGGATAGCCTAGAAATCATACTGATTTGATTCCGAATAATAGTCGGGGTTAAATAGGGATGACTACTCAAGGTTTTCCAGAGCTTTACACAATAAGTGCGTTTATCTCAGTTTTTTTTTTAATCCTGGGTTAGTCTTGGAAAAAAATTATAAAACGCAATCATTTCATTTGAATTGAATTTATTACTTGGAAATTATGTATTGTAAAACAATGTTTTCTTTGGAATTGAATTTGTATGGCTCGAATTAAATTGATGGTTTTGTCCCTTGCAAAGGTTTTTGCTGTGTTGAGTATGGTTAAGTCTCGAATATATCACCACCCCCGGATATGGTTCACGATTTTAGCACATAGATATATTTCAATATGCACTTAAGACTTCAGATATGAAGTAGAATCGATATATAAAAGCAGGACGTCAAATTTACGACATCAAGTCTTTTGACGTGATATAAAGAGACCTGTTGACGTAAATTTTGGGTCATGTTGTGTTTTGAACGTCCTTAAAGACTACATATAAATTGCACGCGATAAGGTTAACATTTAGACGGTTGTATCGATATTTTCTATAGGTAGTGCAGGTTACTTATCGAATATGTTAACTTCCTGTACAGAACCTGATATAATATAATTAAAACACCGTGACGTATGTAAATGACTGCGATGGCTCAGTGGATACGCATGCTAGACTCTCGACTGATTGTTACCAAAACGCTCCCGGTTCGTATCCTGTCATCGGCACATTTTGTTATTGTTGGTTTTATTCGAAAAAATTAAACTTTTTACATCATCAAATACACGCAGATAAATTTCTTTTCTATGTGTTTCTTTATATTTTAGATATGTATCATAGGATTAAACATACAGGATTATACCGTTCGGAGAAACCTTTATCGATTCTATGTGATGAAATATCGAATCATGAAACAATCGCCTTTGGTCTACAATTGTTTTGGCTATTGCATTCGGTTTATCAGCGTGAAATCTTTTTATTTTGGAATCTTCGAATAGTCAAATTGCAGTTTCAAGCTCTATCTAAAGTGGCCTTTATATCCATCCCCACGGCGAAGTAAATATAGAATATATCTATTCAATCCAAAGAATACAAAAAGCCTTTGAAGAATTTTCAAAATTAGCACAACATTTAAATTTTTATTTTTTAAAAAAAAAAATATGCCATTAAATGTATAAATTGAAAAAGTTAATTTTTATGTCGCAATGCAGAATTGAACTCGGTCCGCTTGGTCATAATTCTGTCGTCCTTATCCACTCGACTACGCCACTCCGATAAACTACTGCATGTTTTTTCAGTATAATAAACACAGCCAATCGACATGAACACTGTTTTCAATAACATGGATTGATCCAGTGTTTATATACAATATCGCTCTTATCGCGTGAGCATAATACATACACACTTCCGTAGTTTTTGGACTCTTTATCACACTAAATTTCTCAATACGTTTCTCAAGATTGGCACAATAATAGTACATATGAACAGTTTTGTCCGATCAAATGACTTGTTGCTAAAAGATTGACCCCTTTTATATCCTTCATAGCCGGCTGGGGAAAAATGACTTCCCTGAAAGCTGTCCTGCGTTCAGGATCACAAAACGGTGCAAACAGTTTTCCAATTAAACCCCGCTTTGCACGTGCGCTTGCGTGAAAAGCGGGGTATAATTGGAAATCTGTTTGCATCGTTTGGTGATCCTGAACGCAGGGCAAGGTCAATCAGCTGTCCCAATTTGGCACTGAGATGACGTGGACAGCAACTCAAAAACAGGTGCCGCAGAACCGTGCTTATTTAATGTTTCCTTGGAACATTGAATGCCTTTCAGGAGATGATTTACACTGCCGGCAAAGAGCTCCACAAAATCATCAGGTTTTTGCAACGTTACGAAAGGGGGTTGGGTACTTACGGAAATTCGTCTATATTTGAAAATGCTTTGGTGGCAATTTTGTTTGCAGTTCTCAAAAATCAAAATTTTTACCTTATATTTTTCCAAAATAGATATAGTTGCGGTGTATTTTCAAGGAATGACAGGTGATTATTTCCCCGACTCTTAACTTTAGTTCAGCAGTATAGTATTACATTTTGTAAACACAGAAAAGACCTGCAGCGCGTTTGCGATGACAAAACGGTTCAAAATATTTGCAAATTATACCCGCTTTGCACGCGCATATAATTTACAAACAGTTTGCACCGTTTTGACATCCCGAACGCAGGGTAAAGCTAACTCAAGGTTACGTTACGTGTTGTGGTCCCTTTTCTTGTTTTCAAAGATGTTGAGTACTTTTCAAAACTTCGATAAGACAATCCACACCACCGTTGGGTAACGTGCTGCACTGTCAATCCTTATAGATCGTAAGTTCGACCACTGGTTTTTCCATCTTACAGCCGACAATAGACAAATCAGTGTGACATGAGCTATTTGTCTCCTACGAATGGGCGTCGGAACATAGCTCGGAATTTTCCGTAAAGTGGAAAGTAACTTGAACGTAAGTGTTGTAATTTTGTATCATTTTTAGGTAATACGACTTCTACGGGTACTTCGGTTATTAAATACGCTTGAAGAAAAAAAACAACATCTTGTTAATTCTTTTCGATCGGCCGTGGAGATCTTTTGATCGTATAATGTTTGATGACAAAACGCAGTAAAACACTGCGTTTTGTTATCAATTCATAAAATGCCCACATTATTCCAAAGGTCTATTCTGTAGAATCGCCGAAGGTTCCTGAGTGAAAAATGGGCATATGATTAATAGGCTGAGAGGCTGGTGGTCCATATAAAATTTTGGATTTACTTGTATTAGAACCGGCAGAAAATCATGGGTAGCTACCACATTCCCTGCGACATATCTGTTATAAAATCGAAAGTTTCGTTAAACCCCATGCATCCGCCCCCTGACCTAAGGGGAGTAAGACAGTAAGAATATGGAGATTAACTTTATATTTATCTCCCTTGTTTCTGGTTTTTGCTTGTGTAGAAAGGAAGCAACAACGAATATTGAATAGTTTCGTAAAGAAATAGTATCTAATTGCATGTTACACAAAATCATATAGAATAGAACTGAATACAGATCCCGGTTGTCACTTTTTCGTTTAACGAATTAAATCATTTGTTTAAATCGGAAGTGAAAAATACATATTTTGACCTTCGTCTAGTTTTCCGGACAAAACAGTTTAAAAAATGTATTTCCGATGATTGGCGATTGAAACCTAACTACAGTAACGATATTTATGTCGTTCATCTACGATTTTCCTGAGATCATGTATTTTGTTGTACATTGTATTTCAATACATAAGGCGCCAAGCAATTCCGATTCGATGGTCAAGAGACAAGGTAATCGATCTGTTTATTCTTCTGAGTTTAAAGCATATTCGAAATATTATATAGAGGATAATCGTTTGTTTCAGTGCAAGATCTATTTATATTTTATTGAGTGAACAAAAAAAAAAAAAGCCAAGAATGAAAATGTACATTTTTTATGCTCACAAAATGAAACATCAATCAATCTTACTCGAAAACAAACGGATATTCCATTCTTTAAATTTTAAATGAGACAGACTCGCGGTAAAAAAATGAGGACAATTTTTCTTAAAGCACGTCATTTTGCACGTAATTGCTATGTTACGTGCATGATAACGTTAGCTTTTGGGCTCCACTAAGATAACGACAGAAAGGGGGAAATGAACGAAAGCGGGGTATAAGATTGTGATAATTTCACTGGTAAGGCGGTGAGTTTATCAAATGCTAATCTACCATTATTTCTCGAAAATCCACCGAAATCATTAAAGAAAAGCCCCCAATGTGAAATTCAACGACAATTTAAGATTTCTATTAGGAAATCCATTACAGGCAATGCAGCTCTTTAAATCTGCTGTTAAACATCGTCGCTAGCCAAGGGTTCTAACTCCACCATGTTCGTAAGGAACATAGTGGAGTTAGAGCCCTTGGCTTGCGAAGATGGCTGTTAAAATTGTGAAAACTCAATAAAAACTCAATAAAAATGTACATGTAACTTGATGAATTAAAAAAATGTTGTTAGCTAAAAGGAATATGCCTGCACAAAGTAATTTATAAAATATTCCATTTTTTTTTACAGTAAACGAATTATCACTAAGAAATGTCTATAAATCCGTGCGCAGATCCAGATCCAGATCCAGTGCGAATCATGTGTCTTCAGCTTCCTATGAATTTCGAAAAAATATGGTTGTCAAATTCGGACAATCTGGAAAACCCAAGTTTTTTCAGTGTCATCCATGGGTTAGCCTAATAGAGGTCGAGTATCAAAATTTCTGTTTTTACAGACTGTAGTTTGATAGAATATTGTTATAAAGGACATGTTGACCCAGCCGAAGAATTAATTTATCCGGCCATGAAATGGTAACAACAACGATATATGTTAAAACTAAACAATGAAATGACCACGATAAAGAAGAAAATTAAATAAATGAGCAGAAATGTAAGGAATTTTTAATAGATGAACTGACTACATATCAAGGATTAGAAAAGATAAAATATTCAAATTCTAAAGCACACATAATTATGGAAGCACTGGAGGGCAATTTTGACTTACTACTTACGAGTAAGGACTACGAACTTCTGAGTTTTTAGTTATGACTTAGGTACTCCGTGGACTTTTGACGCGAATTTTGACAACGTGTGGCGAAATGGCTGACGCATTTGAAAAGACATCAACATCAACATTTTAAAAGAGGTAAGTAACATTAGGAGATTATTATTTTGTAATGGCTAGGATAAAGAACGGCTAAAATGATGTTTTACGCCATTAACTTCAAATAGCGTTATCAGTTTCCGCGAGAATATTCTCGGTGTAAGGATATAACACAATTTGGAATTGTTATGTTTTATTATTGCTGTTCAGCTGATTATGCGTACATCTCTATTTTTTTTTACTTTAACTTTACAGGTTACCAATTGACAAACAAGGAAATGATGCACTGAGTTGTGGTAGTATTTTTGACATTGTTGGGAACTTATGTCGGTGTGATACCAACTTACATGCCTTCTACGTCCTCACATGATGACAGAACCTCACTCATTATTCAATATTTAAATGTGTAGATTTAAGTACAGGGACATTATTGGTTTCATGCTCTTGAGGCATAGTAGATTGTCATCACTGCGTCAGTTCAAAGAACATTCTAAAGAAGCTTAACCTGAGACGTCGGGGTCTGCATACGTACACTCCACTAAATAAAGTAAGTCAAATCATACACACGCACTGACTAGCGGTTATACATCGATGTGACAGAGGCTAAGAGTAGAGTATAACATGAAAGTAGAGGTATGGACGTCATGAATATAATGAAAGCGCTGGTACCAGATGGTGATGACCTAAGGAAAGTACATCGCCTCAAAATGCGTTTAAATTAGATAAAAGGGTCCTAACTGTACATAGCATTTGTATTTTGTATTCACGTCGCAGTTGATGGATATAGTCGGAGGAATATATTATTAGGGTTCTCGGATACCAACAATAATAAAAACTCGAAGTATTATTTGGATTTACTCATATTGCGATGTGATACCGCTTCCAAGTGAAATATTCATGTAATAAGACTCGAGCACAATGCCGAGTTACATTTTGGTAAACCTGACGAGATGAATATGAGTATGTCCGTTGATAAAAGTAGCGTGAGTGGTAACATAGAGATGTACAGTGTTCGGACAAAGGGTAATGAAGATTTTTGGGAACTGGCAAAGCTTTTAAAGACTGACCTTCAGATATCAACCAATCCTGCTTTTTCCTTGCAGTTATATATTTAGAGATAAACGAATATACATTACGTCCCTTATTAAATTGGCATAGGAAAACAATGAGTCAAAAGAAGAAAATGCTGATAGTTAGTATTTCTTCTTTCTCCTCAATGTCTTCTATGCTCTACTGTACGCGAATCCTATCTTTATTCACTATCTTTCACCGTGAAACTAACAAATGCTACCAACACGATGTCGTCACGTCTGTTTTTCCTCGGGTTAATTTACAGAACTGCGGTGGGGAATCACGCGACACAACAATTTCAGAAAGTGACAGATGTGAGTTCGATTTGAAACAGAGAGGGAAGAAAAACTCAGGAATTTGTTGGATGAAGTAGATCTATTAAAATTCAACTGATGTAAAAGTTGTTGACAACAAAGGGAACCGGTCGTCAATAATATGTTTATTATTAGTTAATGGAGAACAAGGAAGTGCTTGTGAATTTTTCTGCAAAGGCAATCAAAAACTGAAAATCTCGTACATTGAACATTTGCGAAATCTGTGGTTAAGTAAGTTACATCCATCGTTAGACACCAATCACTTCGTGCAATTATGCCCCCATCTTAGGCGTCTGAAAATCCGGCTTACTTAGTAAATCTCTGATGCGAGGGATAACGCAGAAGCAACCCGACGTGTTTAATAAGTAATGATGGATGTATATATTCTACGGACCGACGAAAGGATGGGCAGACTGATGGACTTATCGACGGACAGACATATTAAACCAATATATTTCCGTCTACCTCTGAACAGTTTTCTAAACACACATTTTCGCCCACTCAAAATACAAAACGCTTTGATGATGCCTTTTACGTTGAACGTTTTATTTATTTATTTTTTATCTTTTGATTGAAAAAGTATAACTGTAGAAGACTGCAAACTATCAAGATTAAGGGCCTACTTATTTCACGCCCGGCCGGGGCCCGTTTTTCAGCTTGAAACCAGCCCTTCGTTCAGGCTGAAAAAATATTGCAAACTGTTTTTAAATTTATACCCCGCTTTACACGCAAGTATACGGGTAAAGCGGGACACGACTTGAACCGGTTTGTCATCCTGAACGCCGGGCTGGATTCAAGCTGAAAAAAGGGCCCCGCCCGGGTGTGAAATAAGTTGGCCCTAAATGTGTTTCTGTTTGGTAACGAAAGGCCGCGTTAAATTCTTTTACCATGCCAGAAAAAAGGAACCCCACAACTTTGCTGTAGTAATTGTCATGTTCCATTCTCATAGAAAATATTGCGACAAATGGAGAAAATTTTGGTTATCAACCTCCAAGTTTTCTCACGAATGGTCACAACATGTAGCTGTAAGAGTTAAAACAAAATGAGAATAGCAATTTGGTCAAAGGGCGCATAAAAAGAGATCCCGATCAAGCTTGAAATTACACTCACCCGGGGTCTTATGGTCTCCGGCATCTGGCATAGTTGTGTCTTGGCTATTAGAGTGAAACAAAGTCGAAAACAACAATTGTGTCAATACACAGAGTATACAACTCAAAAAATAAGAAAATACTGAAGGCAGAAATCGTTTGAGATCTAACGGTACCCAACATTATGTCGAAGTTTTGTATTGTTTGGTCTATATTTATAGATACTGGTGTAAAAACAAAGTCAACTGAAATTTTGATATCAAAGGACAGATAACTCCACATTTGCTGCAACCGATCAGACTCACAAATCAAACTTATGACGATATTTGTTCATGACGAAATTTGGTCAGGTTTTACGTACATTAGTTGATTCTAGAGAGTAAACACCAAATTGTGAACAGACAGGCAAACCGCGGGGATCATACCGTGTCCAAATAGGCTAAAATGAACACTTATATAGTGTACCGTTTTGGCCAAAAGTTCTTTATCATCGTCCGGCGAATATCACTTTTCTTGAATTGATATTCATCCCATGAGATTAATATTTAAATTCGTCTTTTTTTCGTCTGACAAAAATATTCTTTTTGTTTTTTCTTCTGACGAAAACTTAACGCTGCTTTTCAACAAAAATCTCGTATCAACAGCTTGCTCTAAGCTTTAAATACGAAGTTTTTGTTGAAAATCAATGTTATACTAGTAAGCCTTTAGAGACCCCTTTGGTGCCCCGAAAGGATTTAACTTTCTGAATCATCGTCAGGCGAAAGATATTCGGCTGACAAAAAATTATATATATATATATATATATATATATATATATATATATATATATATATATATATATATATATATATATATATATATATATATATATATATATATATATATATATATATATATATATATATATATATATATATATATATATATATATATTCTATTTTATTTCATTTAAATGAAACATAAATTTAAACTATAGAGTAGACGAGTAAATGACTTGTGACTTTGAAGTTACAACTTGTGATTTGCAACTTGTGACTTACAGCTTTTGATTTGTAACTTGTGACTTATGATTTACGACTTCGGACTTGTGATTTGTAACTTGTGACTTATAAATTGCAACTTCAGACTTGTGATTTAAACGTTCGTCAGTAAACAATTAAAAAGAAAATAAAAACCGTAATCAAAACAAAGAAGATAATTCAAAGGCACAAACAATTTGTTTCATATTAACAGAATTATTGAATTTTTTATATGTTATTGTTATCTATTCTTATAACTGTTGCGTCAAGAGATTTCCTGTCTTGGGATATAGTTATCATAGGAATGAAGTCTCTTTCACAACCCTTTCTTAAACGGCTAAAGTTCGGACCGTCACACTTTGAAACCTTTAGTAAGCGACAGCATCAATCTTGGTGAAGATACGATTTCAATATAATTCATAGTAGAAAATAAGCTTTTTACTCTCTTTTTGCTGTCAGTTTCGGCTAATATGCCAAATTGTCTGTTTATAATAACATTCTCACCGGATGCTGCCGGATGCTGCTTGTGAAATGATATTCGGTTCTAAATCAGAACCACCATCATCCGGTATTGTAGAGATTGATTCTCCTGCAATTTTCACATTTAAAGCTCTCGTTTTTATGTATAGGCTAAAATCATTGATAGTTGCATTCTTGGCATCTTGTCGAACCAAGGGTTACGAACGTTTTATTTATCTAACGGGGGAACGGTATTCGAGAAGATCTTATCGATTCGATACCCCTTGACTCGTGAAGATGCATTCTTGGCCATTTCTGTCCTTGTAAACTGAAATGTCTGATCTGACTTTCATCTGTGAGGAATAGTTCTGGTACCATCTCCTCACCAACAATGACTTGTTTGTATGATCATTAAATGAAATGAATACACCAAAAATGAAGTCTGTGCTCTTCCTGTCTACTAGGCTTCTTATGTGCTGCTCGGTGTAGCTCATCCTGCAATTGTTAAAATATTAAGATATTACATAAAAATGAAGAAACTTAGTTTTCATTTAATTTTTCCAAAAAACAACACGTGAAGCCCGCCGTTCAGCTCTTGCAAACCAAACTGAAAGATTTATTTCTGAACCATAATTGTGTTTTAATTTTGTATCTATGTGTAAAATAATAATTCTCTATCATTAATAATGCATAAGATATAGGCCAGGTTAAAAATTTTGAAAATTAGTCCAAACTCTAAGGTCAAGATCGCAAGGTCAAGGTCCAAAATGAAAGGTCATGTTGGAAGGTATCAATTTGTGAAGTATGAAGGCCATATCTGTTAAAGTGCATGAGATGTACGCCATATTAAAGGCTGAGGCTTTACCTCCCTGGAAATCCTTGGAAATAAAGTTCCTTTCGCGTAAAACACTTTGAACTGATGATTGATTAATTTTTCAAAATGGTAGGGTCCACTACATGCACAGAGAAGAGGGAAGAAGGGAAGGGAAGTAAAAGTACTTACAAATTGGGGAAGGGGAGAAGGGGACAAGCGAAAAAACTTAAAAAAAGAGATCAAAGAGAGGGACAGAGAGAATATAACAAAACACGATAGAGAAGGACTAGTACAAAACAACGAAATACTATAAAAATAGACAACAATCAATGACAATAGAGAAAAAATAAAGAGGAAGTACTATAGAGAAAAACTAAAGAGAAAGACTTTAAAAAAGCACTATAGATAAAGACTTCAGAGAAGGACTACAGAGAATGACTATGGAGAAAAACTATGGAGATGTGGACTACAGAGAAAGACTTTAGAGAATTGATTAATTGAATGAAGTTTTTGTCGCTTTCAATATTATTTCAGTTAAATCGCGGCGGCTGGAGCACTTAACATTGGTTTCCTTGTATTTATCTCACCTGTACAACCACCACACCCTTTCTTAGCCTCCAGCTGCTATCTCACATGGGTCTACGATTAACAACCCAGTGCTGGACTTTAGAGAAAGACTACAGAGAAAGACAATAAAGAAGGACTCAAGAAAAATACTATAGAAAGGACTGGAGAGAAAGAATATAAAGAAAGACTAGATACATGATGTCCTTTTCGAAAGTCAAGTAAATTACGTCACGCTTAATCACATGAGCTACTTGATTACAGAGAAAAGTTGTATGGGGTTCAATATTAACCCTTGTCCTCACAGCAAATTTTAAACCGTTTATAATTGAAATTAAAAGTTGTACCTAGATCTCAGGTGCATGACTAGACAGGAGCCATTAAGGCTTCAAAATTAAACTTCATGACAAACAGAAAGAGAAAGGTATACGGTAATAGAGGTATTGAAAAGAAAAGGGAGAGAGAAAAGCAGAATTTGAAAAAATCATCAAAACATTATTCACACAATTTGGTCTGTTTTAAATCGTTATGTAGTAGACCTACACTATATGCCTATGGTGAAACGTGGGGAAAGGTAAAAATGTTAATTTAATTGATAGTGAATCTAGATCTTTTCCATGATATTTTTCACAAGCACTAATCAAAAGCGAATTGCCACAAGAAAATCAGTGCCCTACTAACTTCGCCCGTGGATTAGATTTACTGTCAATAATGCTCAATATCAAATTAGGAATAGATCTACAAAGGTTTGAAAAGAGATAAAAAGTAAAATTATATAGGTCTACTTACATCGTCGGAGTCTTTCATCATTTCGTTTGCAGTCTCGGCCATCTTTTGCACATGTTGTCAAAATTCGCGCCACAAATCGAAGGAAACCTAAGTCATAACTTAGATCTTGCATTTCACAAGTCCGAAGTCCTAAATCATTAGTAGTAAGTCAAAATTGCCCTCCAGTGCTTCCATACATAATAAATAATTCAACAAATTGTACAAGTAAACACCATTTATCTAGAATTCCCTATGAAAACCTTTAAGTCTGTCACGAATTAGTAAAAGAACAACAAATGTCCAATTACTGATTCTGCCCTGCGTTCAGAATAATTAAATAATAATAATAATAATAATAATAAAATCTTTATTTCATGAAGGTAGAACATTAAGACATATTTCAAATGAATAATATGAAAGTAGTCTTTTTTACAGTGTTGCCTTCAATATAAATGAAGTATGGTTCAAATGATAATGATAAAATGATATAAACATGCTTGCAAAATTGAGAACAAGATCAGAATTAGAGAATCTTCGGACAGATACATTCCGTATGTTAAGCGTTTAGTTTATTTCTATCGGGACTTCAGAATTGTTTTAAAAGCAAATGATTTTTAAATTGGCTTTTAAAACGCGATAAAGATATTGCATCTTTAATGGTAATAGGAATTTCGTTCCATACATACATGCTATAGTATGAAAATGAGTTTTTCTTATACAAAGTATTGAATTTTGAATTAGTTATATCTTTGTGAGCAATTGACCTTAAACTGTAGCTCCTGTTATTACAGAAAGAAATAATGTTTGTCATATAACTTGGTAATAGGTTATAACGACATTTGAATATCAAAACACCAGTATGATAATTACACCTATTATCGAAAGTCAACCAATTAAGTGTTCGGAAAAGATCTTTTGACGGTGTTCTAGATGAAGCACCTAGAATAACTCGGGCTGCTCTTTTCTGAAGTATAGATAGTTTAGACGTTCTGTATTTAGCACTTTTCCACCAAACTGTACAACAATAGTCAAATATAGGTAATATATAAGAGTTGTAAAATAATTGTTTCATTTCAAATGTGAGATAATTCGTGATTCTTTTGAGCAAAGTAATCTTACTGTTTATTTTTATAACAGTTTTGTCAATGTGCGTATTCCAAGCCAAGTATTTGTCGACATGTACCCCTAAGATCTTATGGGATTCAACGACTTCGATACATCTGTCGTTTATTTTCAAATCTAGGTCTATCTCTTTAACTTTATGCTTTGTTCCTATAAGCATACATTTAGTTTTATTTGGATTAACAAGCATATTATTTTTAGAACACCACTTTAGTATAGAATTCAAACTCGTTTGTAGGTTAGCTTGTATTTCATTCAAGTTGTTACCGGATTTATATAACGTTGAATCGTCTGCATATAGATCTATATTGGACCTACCAACATGCAAACTTATGTCATTTATGTAAATTAAAAACAGGAGAGGCCCTAAAATAGAGCCTTGTGGGACACCACTTAATGTTGTTTGCGGATAAGAGTAGGTTTCCCCAATTTGCGTTTGCATTCCAATTTGCATTTGCGCATAAAGCGGGGTACAATTTGCAAACAGTTTGTGCTGTTTTGTCAACCTGAACGCAAAGTTGGTTTTGCTCCTTGTGATATGGGAATTAGCTTGCTTATATAAGGGGGTGAGGATTATTCCATTACTATAATCTTTGGGCTAAAAAATGTAGGACTAAAAGAAAATATATCTAAACTAAGTCGCGATACTTTGGTTTTCAACCGATTTATCATTTTTTGTGTTGCCCGAGCTTTTTCTGGGCGATTTTACTATACTTGACATGAAGTAATAAATATTAAAATTTGATAACACACGTTCTCAATGATGATAATAATAATAATAATAATAATAATAATAATAGTTGTAATTATAAAAATAATATTGATAATTATAATAAATCGATAAGCAAGTAAAATGTGACCCGTCGGGAAAAAAGGGACCATCTGCTTTCTCCGCATATCAATATTTTAAAAAAAACATTTGTTCCGATACAAATCATCCGGAGGTCGCATGTAAACAACTCTTATATAGCAAATCAGCCATGTGCGCCTGAAAACTTCCGACCTGAGTCAGTCTGCACTGACCAAATGACAAAAATAGAAAAAAAGAGAAGAAACAAATATTCAGACGCAAATATTCAGAATTATCACAGTTATTATATGAGCCTGAGCGTGAGATTTCCCTCAATTTCAGATTTGCCCAATGCAAAGACACTGACCAGCCTATGCATCCGCACAGCCTGACCAGAGTCTTCACTATGCGCTTAGTAGATAGATAAGGTCTCAAAGTATCTGTAGACAAGCAGGTAACTTTATATTTATAGTATGTGGCTGTCTATACTGCTCAGTGTTTGCACCTTACCAGTATTTCAAATTGTTGAAAATGTCATGCACAGGCTCAAATGTATTTTTGGACGGAATTAAGCTCCCCATGACATTCACAGTCACACAAAATTATTTTAGTTATTCGCTATGAAAAATTGTACAAGACGTTTTTAACGAAATACATAATGGGAGGTAATTCCTCAAACAGAAATAAGAATCCGGCCATACAGTACTACCATATGGATGAAATTTTGATGAATTACAAACTACAGTTGATGAAAAAAATCAGCCAAAGGATTACTTTAAGTAGTTCGTTATTTCATTTAATTCAAATTTTATCCACTTTTCTTTGTCGCGTGCAACATCTTTAAAACACATCTCAAATTTTGTATATCTGGAAAGATTTACGTAAGAAGAGCCACACACATGTACACACAAGTTCTTCGTAACCAAGGTGAAAAATTTCTAATTACAGCCAACTAAAAATTTCTCCCCAGTAAAGTGATTTTTTTTCTCTCTGGCTAGATGATAAATTATCTTCGTAACCAAGGTGAAAAATTTCTAATTACAGCCTATTGAAAAATTTTCTCCCCAGTCAGGTGAAAATTTCTATCTGGCCCGATGAAAACTTTTTCTTCGTAGCCAAGGTCAAAAATTTCTAATTACAGCCAAATGAAAAATTTTCTTCCCAGTCAGGTGAAATTTTTTTCTTTCTGGCCAGATGATAAATTTTCTTCGTAACCAGAGTGAAAAATTTCTAATGACAGCCAATTGAAAAAATTTCTCCCCAGTCAGGTGAAAAATTTTTTTTTATCTGGCAAGATGAAAAATTTCTTCCAAAGCAAGGTAAAAAAATTTGTAATTACAGCCAAATGAAAAAATTTTCTCCCCAGTTAGGTAAAAAAAAATCCCTCCTGGCCAGATGAAAAATTAAATATTCGACTCCAGCGGGATTCGAACACGGGACCTCTACATCCCAAAGCGAGTTCTCTACCACGTCGCTATTAAGGCTAGCTTGTATGGTAAGCAGTACAAACACCCCTTATAAACATCCCAGATACACCAGATGAAAAATTTTCTTCCAAAGAAAGGTGAAAATTTCTAATTACAGCCAAATGAAAAATTTTTCCCCCAGTAAGGTGATTTTTTTTCTATTTGGCCAGATGTAAAATATTCTTCGTAACCAAGGTGAAAAATTTCTAATGACAGCCAATTGAAAAACTTTCTCCCCAGTTAGGTAAAAAAAAATCTATCTGGCCAGATGAAAAATTTTCTTCCAAAGCAAGGTGAAAAATTTCTTATTACAGCCAAATGAAAAATTTTCTCCCCAGTTAGGTGATTTTTTTTCTATCTGGCCTGATGAAAAATTTTCTTCGTAACCAAAGTGAAAAATTTCTTATTACAGTAAGATCTCTGCGGTAGGCAGTAAAGCAGAGAACGTATGTCTTCACATATACGGTAACACAGATAAAGATTTGTGCACGGGTTTATCGAATGTATGTATGTATATAAGGATGGTTGTTGCGTTTTATAGTCAGTTCTACGCAAGACGTCCCTCAGATGTAATAGTTAAACGCTAATAATTGAAAATTAAACGATTTAAACAGCCGAAAGGAGGGAACGTAGCGACCGACTGAGGCTGTTTAAATCGTTTAATTTGTTTGTTTTTATTGACCTGGAAATAATCCCGGTCTTAAGATGTACGTAATTCTAATTTGTATCCTCTCTGTATTGTACGTACTTTCGCAACAATAAACGACTTACGGTATCAAATGTTATAAAAAGATTTTAAATTGATAAATTGTGTTAATTAATTATTTGTTAACAAAGTTGTTCATTTAAAAGGACAAATAAACTTTACCTTTCAAATCATAAACTCAATTTTAGTCATTGCCAGAGAAGGGCCTACTAGTATGCTAATATGTAAAGACAAAAACATAGACATTTTATCAATAAAACTATAAAGAGTTTCTCGCTACATACAAAAACAAATTAGTTCTTTAATGTTTAGTAAGCGATAGCTCTCCAAATGAATGAGCAGGTACGTAGACTATTCATGGTACGATAAGAAATTCGACAAGCTATGCCACCGGACACGACTAGGTCAATCGGCACGACAGCGCTATCAATCAAGGGGTCGTAAGTTCGAAACCCGGGTCGACGAACTTTCATTCTATATTTGACAAAATTAAATATCACATGAGTCACTTGTCTCCCACTTATGGATGTAAGTTAAGAAGTACGCCTAAGTAGGATGAACAGCTTGTGGCACGGATAATTGTTGTGGTTGTACTGGTGTGAGAAACGACAAGACACCACGGTTAGGTGCCTCGGTCATTGTCACATAAATGCAACAAGTTTGTAATCGGGGTTAAACTACAAGCAAAGAAAACAAAATCGACTGGCCATGTTACGCCCTACCAGGTCCAAATCAGTGTAGAATGTGGAGAATGCAACATGTACACGTGCATTACGATTTTCTCCAGTACTTTCCTCGTGCTCGTTGCATATTCATGAGGGGGAGGATTTTAGTATGTACGCATGCGTGGTATAACAAATAAACCTTGACGTATAAATGAAATAATGATCAAAATAAACCTTAGCTGGGTAATTTATGGAAAATAAACCATCAAAAAATTTGAAATCCAGCATTCTGATTGGACGATTAAGTAGGACAAAGACTAATTCTTTTTACGTCTATCCGATTTTAGATTTGGTTGCGTTAACGAGATAATTGTTGGTCAGGGGAGACTAGTTCGGATAGCCTAGCAATCATACTGATTTGATTCCGAATGATAGTCGGGGTTAAATAGGGATGACTACTCAAGGTTTTCCAGGGCATTTCACAATAAGTGCTTTTATCTCAGTTTTTTTTAATCCTAGGTTAGTCTTGGAAAAAAATTATAAAACGCAATCATTTCATTTGAATTGAATTTATTACTTGGAAAGTATGTATTGTAAAACAATGTTTTCTTTGGAATTGAATGTGTATGTCTTGAATTAAATTGATGGATTTGTCCCTTGCAAAGGTTTTTGCTGTGTTGAGTATGGTAAAGTCTCGAATGTATTCCCCCCCCCCCGGATATGGTTCACGATTTAAGCACATAGATATATTTCAATATGCACTTTAAAAGACTTCAGACATGAAGTAGAATCGACTGTCTTGCATATAAAAGCAGGTCGCCAAATTTACGACATCAAGTCTCTTGACGTGATATAAAGAGACTTGTTGACGTAAATTTTGGGTTATGTTGTGTTTTGAACGTCCTTAAAGACTACACAAATACACACACCCGTAGTTTTTGGACTCTTTATTACACTAAATTTCTCAATACGTTTCTCCAGATTGGCACAATAATAGTGCATATGAACAGTTTTGCCCGATCAAATGACTTTTTGCTAAATGATTGACCCCTTGTATATCCTTCAGTGCCGGCTTCCACAAGCTGTCCTGCGTTCAGGATCACTAAACGGTGCAAACAGTTTTCCAATTATACCCCGCTTTTGCACGTACGCTTGTGTGAAAAGCGGGGTATAATTCGAAAACTGTTGCATCGTTTGGTGATCCTGAACGCAGGGCGGGGTCAATCAGGTGCCCCAATTTGGCACTGAGATGACGTGGAAAGCAACTCAAAAACAGGTGCCGCAGAACCGTGCTTAAACATTGAATGCCTTTCAGGAGATGATTTACACTGCCGGCAAAGAGCTTCACAAAATCATCAGGTTTTTGCAACTTTACGAAAGGGGGTTGGGTACTTACGGAAATTCGTCTATATTTGAAATTGCTTTGGTGGCATATTTGTTTGCAGTTCTCAAAAATAAAAAAAATCAGCTTATATTTTTCCAAAAAAGACATTGTTGCGGTGTCTTTTCAAGGAATGACAGGTGATTATTTCACCGACTCTTAACTTTGGTTCGTCAGTATAGTATTACATTTTGCAAACACAGAAAAGACCTGCAGCGCGTTTGCGATGACAAAACGGTTCAAAATATTTGCAAATTATACCCGCTTTGCACGCGCACTAGATTGCAAAGCTGGGTATAATTTACAAACAGTTTGCACCGTTTTGACATCCCGAACGCAGGGTAAAGCTAACTCAAGGTTACGTTACGTGTTGTGGTCCCTTTTCTTGTTTTCAAAGATGTTGAGTACTTTTCAAAACTTCGATAAGACAATCCACACCACCGTTGGGTAACGTGCTGCACTGTCAATCCTTATAGATCGTAAGTTCGACCACTGGTTTTTCCATCTTACAGCCGACAATAGACAAATCAGTGTGACATGAGCTATTTGTCTCCTACGAATGGGCATCGGAACATAGCTCGGAATTTTCCGTAAAGTGGAAAGTAACTTGAACGTAAGTGTTGTAATTTTGTATCATTTTTAGGTAATACGACTTCTACGGGTACTTCGGTTATTAAATACGCTTGAAGAAAAAAAACCAAAAACAACATCTTGTTAATTCTTTTCGATCGGCCGTGGAGATCTTTTGATCGTATAATGTTTGATGACAAAACGCAGTAAAACACTGCGTTTTGTTATCAATTCATAAAATGCCCACATTATTCCAAAGGTCTATTCTGTAGAATCGCCGAAGGTTCCTGAGTGAAAAATGGGCATATGATTAATAGGCTGAGAGGCTGGTGTCCATATAAAATTTTGGATTTACTTGTATTAGAACCGGCAGAAAATCATGGGTAGCTACCACATTCCCTGCGACATATCTGTTATAAAATCGAAAGTCTCGTTAAACCCCATGCATCCGCCCCTGACCTAAGGGGAGTAAGACAGTAAGAATATGGAGATTAACTTTATATTTATCTCCCTTGTTTCTGGTTTTTGCTTGTGTAGAAAGGAAGCAACAGCGAATATTGAATAGTTTCGTAAAGAAATAGTATTTAATTGCATGTTACACAAAATCATATAGAATAGAACTGAATTCAGATCCCGGTTGTCACTTTTTCGTTTAACGAATTAAATCATTTGTTTCAATCGGAAGTGAAAAATACATATTTTGACCTTCGTCTAGTTTTCCGGACAAAACAGTTTAAAAAATGTATTTCCGATGATTGGCGATTGAAACGTAACTACAGTAACGATATTTATGTCGTTCATCTACGATTTTCCTGAGATCATGTATTTTGTTGTACATTGTATTTCAATACATAAGGCGCCAAGCAATTCCGATTCGATGGTCAAGAGACAAGGTAATCGATCTGTTTATTCTTCTGAGTTTAAAGCATATTCGAAATATTATATAGAGGATAATCGTTTGTTTCAGTGCAAGATCGATTTATATTTTATTGAGTGAACAAAAAAAAAGCCAAGAATGAAAATATACATTTTTTATGCTCACAAAATGAAACATCAATCAATCTTACTCGAAAACAAACGGATATTCCATTCTTTAAATTTTAAATGAGACAGACTCGCGGTAAAAAAATGAGGACAATTTTTCTTAAAGCACGTCATTTTGCACGTAATTGCTATGTTTCGTGCATGATAACGTCAGTTTTTGGGCTCCACTAAGATAACGACAGAAAGGGGGAAATGAACGAGAGCGGGGTATAAGATTGTGATAATTTCACTGGTAAGGCGGTGAGTTTATCAAATGCTAATCTACCATTATTTCTCGAAAATCCACCGAAAAGCATTAAAGAAAAGCCCCCAATGTGAAATTCAACGACAATTTAAGATTTCTATTAGGAAATCCATTACAGGCAATGCAGCTCTTTAAATCTGCTGTTTAACATCGTCGCTAGCCAAGGGTTCTAACTCCACCATGTTCGTAAGGAACATAGTGGAGTTAGAGCCCTTGGCTTGCGAAGATGGCTGTTAAAATTGTGAAAACTCAATAAAAACTCAATAAAAATGTACATGTAACTTGATGAATTAAAAAAATGTTGTTAGCTAAATGGAATATGCCTGCACAAAGTAATGTATAAAATATTCCATTTTTTTTACAGTAAACGAATTATCACTAAGAAATGTCTATAAATCCGTGCGCAGATCCAGATCCAGATCCAGTGCGAATCATGTGTCTTCAGCTTCCTATGAATTTCGAAAAAATATGGTTGTCAAATCGGACAATCTGGAAAACCCAAGTTTTTTCAGTGTCATCCATGGGTTAGCCTAATAGAGGTCGAGTATCAAAATTTCTGTTTTTACAGACTGTAGTTTGATAGAATATTGTTATAAAGGACATGTTGACCCAGCCGAAGAATTAATTTATCCGGCCATGAAATGGTAACAACAACGATATATGTTAAAACTAAACAATGAAATGACCACGATAAAGAAGAAAATTAAATAAATGAGCAGAAATGTAAGGAATTTTTAATAGATGAACTGACTACATATCAAGGATTAGAAAAGATAAAATATTCAAATTCTAAAGCACACATAATAAATAATTCAACAAATTGTACAAGTAAACACCATTTATCTAGAATTCCCTATGAAAACCTTTAAGTCTGTCACGAATTAGTAAAAGAACAACAAATGTCCAATTACTGATTCTGCCCTGCGTTCAGAATAATTAAATGGTGCAAACTGTTTGCAAAGTATACCCCACCTTTCTTGTGCATTTGCGCATAAAGCGGGGTACAATTTGCAAACAGTTTGTGCTGTTTTGTCAACCTGAACGCAAAGTTGGTTTTGCTCCTTGTGATATGGGAATTAGCTTGCTTATATAAGGGGGTGAGGATTATTCCATTACTATAATCTTTGGGCTAAAAAATGTAGGACTAAAAGAAAATATATCTAAACTAAGTCGCGATACTTTGGTTTTCAACCGATTTATCATTTTTTTGTGTTGCCCGAGCTTTTTCTGGGCGATTTTATTATACTTGACATGAAGTAATAAATATTAAAATTTGATAACACACGTTCTCAATGATGATAATAATAATAATAATAATAATAATAGTTGTAATTATGAAAATAATATTGATAATTATAATAAATCGATAAGCAAGTAAAATGTGACCCGTCGGGAAAAAAGGGACCATCTGCTTTCTCCGCATATCAATATTTAAAAAAAAAACATTTGTTCCGATACAAATCATCCGGAGGTCGCATGTAAACAACTCTTATATAGCAAATCAGCCATGTGCGCCTGAAAACTTCCGACCTGAGTCAGTCTGCACTGACCAAATGACAAAAATAGAAAAAAAGAGAAGAAACAAATATTCAGACGCAAATATTCAGAATTATCACAGTTATTATATGAGCCTGAGCGTGAGATTTCCCTCAATTTCAGATTTGCCCAATGCAAAGACTCTGACCAGCCTATGCATCCGCACAGCCTGACCAGAGTCTTCACTATGCGCTTAGTAGATAGATAAGGTCTCAAAGTATCTGTAGACAAGCAGGTAACTTTATATTTATAGTATGTGGCTGTCTATACTGCTCAGTGTTTGCACCTTACCAATATTTCAAATTGTTGGAAATGTCATGCACAGGCTCAAATGTATTTTTGGACGGAACTAAGCTCCCCATGACATTCACAGTCACACAAAATTATTTTAGTTATTCGCTATGAAAAATTGTACAAGACGTTTTTAACGAAATACATAATGGGAGGTAATTCCTCAAACAGAAATAAGAATCCGGCCATACAGTACTACCATATGGATGAAATTTTGATGAATTACAAACTACAGTTGATGAAAAAAATCAGCCAAAGGATTACTTTAAGTAGTTCGTTATTTCATTTAATTCAAATTTTATCCACTTTTCTTTGTCGCGTGCAACATCTTTAAAACACATCTCAAATTTTGTATATCTGGAAAGATTTACGTAAGAAGAGCCACACACATGTACACACAAGTTCACTTTCGTCATCTCGTAATTTGAAAAAATACTTTCTGGCATCTGTCAATCAATCTGAAAATAGAGAAAAAAAAAGTAGACATACTTCGGATCGATCACGCAGAAAATGGACTTTCTTTGAACTCCGTACAATAAATATTTGAAAAAAGACTTTGTACCAGAAGTGGTCAACCGGATGTAAAATTTCGAAAATTGTTATACATGAAGGTAGAAATATATAATACATACTTAGTGTATTATATGAAAAAAAATATCTAACGAGGTTGGGAGAATTGATCATTGTCGAGGCTCTGCCGAGACAATTGTCAATTCTCACAACCGAGTTAGATATTTTTTTCATACAATACACTAAGTATGTATTATATTTATCTTATAACCTCTTTTTGTCTTGTTTTCGTCGATGTTTCTGACCGAAATTCAAGTTTCTAAAAATAACTGTATTATATTATTGTTCTAAAAATAACTATGTGATATCTTAAAAAATATCATACGGGTTGTTATCATACGGATATTTGTATAGTTATAAGATAATGATCACTTAAGATTCAGAAGATCAGCCAAGAGTGTAACATGTCGAACTAAATCAACTTGCGCAATACGCGCAGTCTGACAAGGGTCAAGACTTAACGCACCATCCAGATAGTCCCTTTTCGCATGACAGATAGTATTTATTTCCAAGAAAATGCATAATACGAGATAACAAAATACAATCGCTTGATAATCAGTGCATATAAATTAGCTTTTTAAAACAAACAAGAATGCTATGAATTATTGTGAGAGCATTCTTTGTCAATAAACTCCAAGTTTATACTTGACTCCAAAAGATACGCCCACAAGTACATGTTCTCTCAATACCTTAACCGCTTATGGCTCACGAACATGTATGTACTTTTTATTATAAGGCCCGTCAAAATTGACTGCCTTTTGATTGACCGATCTTTTGACTGTTTGGTTCCATGTTCCGTTACGTAGAAACGCCTATTTTGTAAACGTGTCCCTTACCTTGCTGGTCTGATTCACAAAGGTCTGATGAAAATGTTCAATGTGCATTGAAAGACATTTTGTGCAAAGCAGTAAACCGTTTCAAAATCTTTAAATTGTCGCTGACGTCAAATGCTACCCATAAACGTTATGCGCCAAATTTTGATGTACTCAGACAAGCCAATAAAAGTAAGCATTGGTACTATCAGTACAAACTTCAAACTGTTCCTGAAACATAACGTTTACACTGCTTTTAACATTTTTCCGATTGAATTTCAAAGACTGACCATGTGTTTTGTTTTGTTTTTTTATTGCTTTTTGGTTCATTATTCACGGAGTTTAGATGTTACAATAGGTCTTGAAATCGAAACAAAATGTCTTGGTTTTCTCCGATGTAAATATTATGTAACCTTGTGTATTTTGTGCCTTATTTTTTCATCCCAGAAATGTGATCGAGGTAGATTTAAGATCTGTTGAGAACATGGAAGAATTAAAAGAACGGGTTCTTTTTATTCATTTGAATGTTTGGGAAAATTATTCAATCTTACACTGACAATGTGTGTTAGTCTTTGCTCGTTACTGCACATACAAGAGAGCGACATCAAGTCGTATTGTTGTTTGACTATAGCGGACGATTTGTTAATCATAAGCATACTAACAATTAACACACCTGGTGGACATGGTGACTCCCGTATAACGCCCAGTAGAGCATTTTTAAAGCCAATTTTTAAAGAATTTGACGATTTGAAAACGCGCTTAATAATTGCCGAATCTACTGCAACTCGTCAAGAGTCCTAAAACATTAATTTCAAGATTATTCCCTCGTATGGCAGGTTTTCACTGATCACAGGATGAATGCTTACCCCACACATTCCCCAACCATGCACTGTGAGTGAGTTACGAAAGATCTATCAGGCATAAATGCAGAGCCTTTAGATACCGATTTATTTTGTGGGTATTGCAGTAGTGCTCACTTGCAAAATTGCTTCTCTTACTGATAATGGAATTACCATTTGTATTCATGTTAACTTTTGTTGTCGAGCAAGGCGCATCTGTTTAACAACGGCCTTAGGTAGCATCATTATTTCATCCCATACATGTGGTTTATATGGTTGTTTACCCAAAAGTAGCAAAGAAAGATTTAAATTAGTATAAAGGTGTTAAATTATTTCAATATATATTTTGTGAACTTTTCCTTTTGAATTATGTATATAACGGTGCAGAGAGGGTCGATCAAAAAATATTGTCGTATTCGAGACTTGTTGCAACCTGCAACCTTCTACAAAGAAATAACGAAGATAAAAATGTATACATGTATTGTATAATTTACCGAAAAAGCTAGTTTTATTTCGGAATTCGGCGTGGCTAAAGTTACTTTATAGTGGTTTTTTTTCAGACGATTAAGCCACTTTAATACTCAGTCCACATGTTCACCGTTTTAAATCAGTCTATAAGTTCCAAGATGAGAGAGAGAGAGAGATAGAAAGAAAACTCGATTGTATATTAAGAATTTCGAGCGTGGAATATGAAATGATTTGATTGATTAAGATTCATTAAAAAATACCCTGCATTCAGGATGAAAAAAAAACAACAACAAAAAAAACCCGGTGAAAACTGTTTCCAAATTATACCCCGTTTTGCCCGAAAATAAACGCGCAAAGTGGGGATATAATTTGCAATAATATTAATTTTGCACCATATTCTTATTCTGAACGCGGTGCAAGATATTTACTTTCATTTTGAAATGCGAAGTTAACCAATCTATTCATGATGGACCGACAGAAGCAAAGTTTTACATTAATATTTCTGTAATACAATGTCTAGCTGGTTTTGCATATTCAACAATTATTCTCCACGGCTATCTAATTGATTTTGATTGTCAATTGGCACGGACGGAATCGGGGATTGTATTATCTTATCAGTTATAAATGAAAATTAACGATTTATCTAAACGCTTGCCTCTAGAAAAAACGATCGGTGTTCAAGCCAGAAAAGCCGAAATTCCACCTTTTTTAATCTTTAAAAGTTGATTATACTGCTAGATGTGATTGTGTCCATATACTGTACATATTTTGAAAACATCTATGTACAGCAGATGAAACCACTGCTCTAAGAATACTTTATTTAAGAATCAATTTTACCTTCTCATAAATCTCACCCTATAGAACTCCCCTCCGATCTCATATCTTTTGCGCTTCTGAAACCCAACTATATATGTAGAAAATACATGCACAGTCAATCTTGCTCGAGCGACCACGTCTATTAAGCCACCATTTTTATCAAGCAACCGTTTTAAAATCCCCTTCTTTTAATCAAAATATTTTTAAAAAATATGTATTTTTGACCAATAGATTATTGAAATTGAATCTATGCTGTTAATAACTCACTAGAATCGTCCAATGAGACGATTCAGTTGAGATTTGAGAACAAGGATTGTTGAGAATTTCGCAATAATATACATATTCGATCAAAATTATGTTTCTTATTTGTAAACAAATCGTGTACGAAGCGACCATTTTCTTTAACGACCACTTTTTGTTGGTCATGTTTGTGGTCGCTTAAAAAAGGTTTTACGGTAAATTTTTTCTGTGTTTGAATGCACCCTCAATACTCATAATTCAGCATGTACGTGTCATTTCTAACAATTCAATGTGAGTGTGATGGAGGGAAATTGGGCTGCTTAGACAGCCACACAGAGCAAAAAAAAAAAAAAAAAAAATTAAATAAAATGTTTCCCTTATCGTAAACAGGGATAATGAGAAGGTAGCTACCTTAAAGAACGTAGTGACTGAAGACTCTGATCAGACTGTGTAGATGAACAGACAGATCCGAGTCTTAACGTCCGCACATTTGAATTGATGGAAAAGTCACGTGAAAACTGAATTAATAATAAGACTGTAAAAAAAGACATACACTGTGGTCATTCTTCCGTCCTCTGCTCTTCCTTTGTTTGCGATTCCTCTATCGTTTTCTGTTCTTCCGGTTGTTGTTGTTGTTCAGATACTTCCGGTTCTTGGTCGTGTTTGTCTGTATGATCGTCATTTGTTTTCGCCTCTTCTAAATTTTGAAATCCATCTGCAAAAATAATAAACAAAGATTAAATATTGCTGTTAATTATAAAATGGTACTTGCTAAAGAATAAGAATAAAAAATATCTTTGGAAAAAGTGATATTACTTCATACAAACTATTGCGAGAAACACAAGGTGAAGTGATTTTCTTTTGGTCGGTTCTTCTACCACAACGAAAATAGGTAGAGATACGTTTTAGTGTACATGTTCCACGTTTTTAACGGATTTTAACCCTTTGCTGTTTAATCCCTGCTTTTTACGTGCCTGCGACCTTATGATTGATAAAACATTGTGAAAAAAGAAGAAATTGCTTCTGACAAGCAATTTCTTCTTTTTCCACACTATTTTCTACCCTACTGAATGGTTATTTTTCAAATTAAATCCACTTTAAACTTTCGTCTGCAAATCCTTTGAATTTTGACAGGTCCAAAATTTTGTAAAACAGGAAAGGGTTAATCGGAATGATTAGAAAATACTGGTTGGCTCTATAGTTACAAACAGCCTATCCCCTTATGTTTTCATCAAAACTTTATTATCAAGCACTGGACAGTCTACATTGTTTAAGAAATGGTTGACTATATTTACCACAAAAGCCCAGGAAATGTACGTAAATGGTTCATTAAGGATTTATAACCGTCTTTGGGTGCTAGAACGTAAATCATGAATTTTTAAATGACCCATTGTGGGATTTAAACAATGATTTTATCGTTCATCCGTGATTTTAACTTGTTAATTTAAAATGTGTAAAAAGTAGATTAGAAATTGGCACGTGTACGCGGGTCGATCAAACTTCAACAAAAAGCACAGCAGAAAGGTTTAATTCACTCATGCCAAATTTAATTGAAATCCGCCCAATGGTTTGGAAACAGAAGGTTCTAAAATATTTTAAAGTACCACTCTGCCCCTCTCATATTTGGGGTCAATCAAAATTCCTTGAACATTTTAAGTAAATGATCACTCAAGGAATATCCAATTCCAAGTTTCATTGAAATAATCGGAAGAAGATTTTTAAAGATTTAAACGTGAAGATATGCCCCTCCCAGCCATGTGGACATTTGGCGGCCAATTAAAATTCCTTAAACAACAGAAAAAGAGGGTCGCCAAAGGAACATTTCGGCCAAGTTTCGATTAAATCTGTCTATTGGTAATGGGGGAAATATAACTTAAGACAAGTTTACGTACGCGCGGACAGACACATGACGGATACACTTCCATGACAATAGCTCGCTCGTCTTCGGCTATTGGAGCTTACAAGATTTAATTTGTAAAAAAAATATAGTTTATCATAGGGTGGCAGGACAGAGCCTTAATAACGGGTCGTCTCTTAAAGATATTTTTGGATTTTTACTTGCTCATAATAGAAAGTTGACATATCTATCGTCTATATATATATATATAAGTAAGATCATTGATAGGTTAATTCAGTTCTGCCCTGCATTCAGGGTCACAAAACGGTGCAAACAGTTTTCCAATCGTACCGCGCTTTGCATGTGTACTTGCGTGCAAAGCGGAGTATAATTGGAAAACTGTTCGCACCGTTTTGTGATCCTGAACGCAGGACTGGTCATCAAGAGGTTGTATTTCAAAAGAAAGTCTTTCACGGAAAGTAGAATGATTAATCTAGACTTAATGAGTGTGCCACTGGTGAAAGGTTTCGACCCTAGTCAGTCTGCGCAGGACGCGCAGTCTTACGAGGGTCGAAGCCTTACGCTCAAACAATATTTTCCCCTTTTCCAGGGGAGGGTCGCAAATAAACGTAGATTAGTACGATGCAATATCATTGCCCAGTAATGTCGTACCTGATAGAAATCAATAGGATTTATCAGAACTGATGTGTCGGGGGAGAGCTTATAAATTGTCCTGACCGATCAAAGAGTCTCAACCCGGTAAGCTCAGTCGGTAGAGCACCGGACTTCAAAACCATTGAAGTTCGGCCGCTAGGGTTCGATTCTCGGGATGGCACAATAATAAACTTATTATCTTTCGGATGAGACGTTCAACCGAGGTCCCATGAGACGGTGCTTTACACCGAGCACGTTAAAGAACTATGGCGGATCTCAGCAGTAGTTTTGTCATGTATCCTTGCACTCTGGGGGAGACGCTCTTATGGACATGTGCTACGGTAGCGACGATAAATAAACGGAAATACACACAAGGGTGTCAGTATTTTCCATCTGTTTAAGGTCAAAGCGTTTGCGAAACATTTTGAAATGTTGTCTCAATTTGCACGCGTTCTTTCTTCAAAAAAGGGATGCATTTTCTAAATCTTTTTGCATCCTGGACGAATGATTTAGGTACTGCAAGAGTAATGACGGCGTTTATATTAAACATCAGGGCCCGAGGTTATAAAACTTTTCTCAGCCTCAACTGAGAATTTTCTAAAATTATATATTAAAATAAATATATGAAAATTAAAGATAATATTAATAAGTTTTTATTCATTACAACTTATTGATAGTATATTTTATGTGAATACATTAAAATGAGTATTATAACAGATTACGGCTTTAATCTCAAATTGTTATTTGAGAAAAAATTGAATTGAGAAGGAGAAAAGTTTTATAACCTCTGGCCCTGATCTAGGGTATGAAGTGTAAATGGATGCTGTAATTATGGGTACTTGAGGAAATACTAGACATTGACTGTTCGGAAACTCAGCCCTACGTTCAGGATCACAAAACGGTGCAAACCGTTTTCCAATTATACCCAGGTTTGCACGTGCACTTGCGTGCAAAGCGGGGTATAATTGGAAAACTGTTTGCACCGTTTTGTGATCGTGAACGTAGGGCAGGTTAACACTGTTAAAGTTCGTGACTTCTGAAATATTGGGAAACTATTACGGGTCCACTGCCTTAAAGGCAGTTGCATAGTATGCGATGAAGGATATAAAGGAGTCATTCGATCAGGAAGTATAGACTATGCGTTTAAGCTATCCTACTGAAATAAGCTAAAGTAGACTCTTGCGCACGACGAAGGAAATCAAAAGCCATCAGATACCTTTACAATTTGTTTCTATTTACTTTTCAGATACTTTTATGATCATTTATGACAATCGTGGTTTTATAATGTTTACATTGCAATAATGCTTTTACATGAAAGAATGGTTTCATGTTACATGTAAATTGCATTTATTAGTTCTTTATTTCATCAGCCTATTATGATCAGACAAATAAAAAACGCGTTTTCAGAAAATTGACATCTAATTTATTTGATCGATTTGGAAAATGTGGAGAATATGGCTTTAATTGAATATACTTTTTCTGACAATGCGAATCGAGTTTTTTTTTTTTAATGTAGACTGCTTTAAACCATCTTAAATTCTTTTCAGAAATTGAGCGCTAAATGATTATAATAATTA
The DNA here is from genome assembly GCA_948146395.1 of Fragum whitleyi. Classification (NCBI taxonomy): domain Eukaryota; kingdom Metazoa; phylum Mollusca; class Bivalvia; order Cardiida; family Cardiidae; genus Fragum; species Fragum whitleyi. The sequence continues at coordinate 25,100,465 of OX411548.1, read as the reverse complement.
AACAATTTCTCAACCTTTGCAGGGAATAGCTTTAAAAGTACAATGTACACAAAAAATAGATGGGGCTCCCAAACCTCATATAAGGTCCAATAAGGTCCCGATGGCTGAGTCCTCTAGGCCCTGTTTTCTTGATGTCAGACTAAAACCCCGAATGGCGATTTCGAATGATTAGATTTCAAATATAGTATATGTCTCACCAAAGTGAAATATTTGAAGTTTGGGTAAATACTAGGATGGGTATGAATAAAAACTATATAATCTCAGTCCCTGATTTTCACAAACTGTAGATTGTTCTTTCGGAGTTTACCGTCGATGAAGCCTAAAATAAACACCCTCCTTTTGCTAGGTGACAGAATAAAACACTGAAAAACCAGGGTGTTTTTACGGTATTTCGGTCCGAACGAAAGTCTGATTTTCTCGGAAAAGGAGGTTGGAAGACTAAAGGGAATACCTAATTGATAAACAGAAATGTGCGCATTTGATTAAGAAAACGGCATTGCATAATTTATTGCGATCCTGTGTTAAGAAAATGATGCAAAGGGAGTAAAATGATTTTCGATGGTGCAACGCGGAACGTCTTATACATTTATAGGCACAGTTACAACTGTTTCGCGCTCGGTGATTGGATTGAGAAATAATATAACACCATATGACACAGTATTATTGATATGGCATTTGATTTAAACATTCTACTGACAATCCGGATAATTGGAAAATCTGAGTCAAATCGCATTTAATCAAGAGAGTAACAGAAGAAATACCATGAGCATTTATTCAAACGTACTAACAGAAAAAAAGACGTCTCAATTTGGAAAATCTTTCTAGTTTCGTATAATTTAACACTCGATATTATGACGTAGGTGAATAGAATAAAGAAAGAACACATAAAGCGCCAAAGACGTGTGACAAACGCTAGACATGATATTAATTTCTGACGCGACATCGACATGTATTGGAAATTCATCAAGGATTATTGATGACAAAATAAATTAATCATGATGAATTGACAAGAAATGTATACAAATATAACCCATTGCATGGACATTACCATCTGGTATTTCAATAACGCGTCCATGACATTAACCATAGTTACGATGAACTTGGAATATTCCGGATTTAATCGGGGGTATAGAAAAAGATTACGCTGCAAATTTGCTGTCTGATCTTAGTCTGTACCAACGACTCACAATAAGTGCATCCAGGGCTTTCATGACTTTGTTTGTGATCCAGTCAGTTTGGCCCGGCCTTTTACTGGGCATGACAAGGATAAATATGGCATATAAACCGGTGCGTCGTGTTTCAATTTCGATCCCTTACATAAGGATGGTAGATGCGTCTTGAAGATCTCCGTTACTTTTAAATTACGAAATATAATTTTCGACCGACCCATGCTGGATCAGGGGCCCATATTAAAAAGAATTCTTACGAAAAAATAAATCGTAAGTCAATATCACAAATCATACCTACTTTCATCAATCGTTAGATTCTGCCTTGCAATATCTCATTGGAATCGTCAAGAAACGACGATTCCAATGAGATTATGCATAGCAGAATTCCATCTTAAGATACTACTTTATTTTTTGACTTACGAAAAAAAAATCGTACGATGTCTAGTAAAACAGCCCCCGGGTCCCAAGATGATATAACTTTTTTGTAATTGTACACAGAAAAGATTTTACCAAAACTAAATGTATTGATAATAATTTGATTTCTGCAAAACTAGAGAAAAAAGTGTTTGTTTTTTTTTCAATTTAAAGATATCATTACTAAAACGCTGAATTTTACATGTCAAGTATAGTAATGCTAAAACTGAAAAAATCTTTATTCAAATTTGGATTTAAGTAAATTCTAAGTTGAGAGATTTTTTTCTATAATCCTTTACCCTGATCACATTTTCAACTTATTACGGGCGTAACAAATCGGACCTACAGAAAAAGTGTTTGGTATTTTGGTTTGACATTAAAAGTATTTCAAAACTTCTCTCCAAAACACTGTATAGTTTCTCATCGGGCTCGTCTCTTCAAGACGATTCAAATGAGTACCAATAACATAGTGTTTTTTTTCATGGAGAAATGGCGATTTCAAAACTTACACTGTACTTTATCCCCTCTTCTATTTACCTCTGCAAATATTCAATTTGACCTCAGATGGGTTAAGAATGTAACGACAGATTGAGGTTTTATCAGGGATTGCATATTTTTTATTCAAATGCAAATTATTTTTGTTACAGCGAAATCTTTTCCGCTGGGTGATAAAAGAAAATTCTTCAAAGATTGATAAACCACGAAATAATGGACTTGTTATAACCCTTTAATTTTATAGGCTTTATACTGAGAACATCAACTAAAAGTTATGACGGATATATGAAAATTTAGGGAAACCCTCCCTTTAAATGCTTTCCTTTGTTTGGCGCTTTTTGAATAAACGTTTGATATATTGTCTGCAAAAATCGTTAAATTTGGGCTGGGATTATATTTTTTTCGTGAATGAATTTGAAATTTCAAACAAAACCAACATTCTCGGATTCTCATGTATGCACATGTATTGAGCTTTCTGAAAATTCAGAAGGGTTGAGGGTTGTCAAAGGTCGCAAATGCTTTTAATAGAATTTGCTTGAATTGGGGGTGGAGTGGGGTTAAGCCCTTTAAAACAATCTTTCAGTTATATCGCGGCGGCTGAAGCGACTTACAATGTATTTCTGGCATGTATCATACTAGTATAACCATTACATCCTTTCCTAGCCTCCAAATAGTCGGCAAGGATGAGTGCCGCCGTCGGGAATCGAACCCGGGACCTTTTGAATGATAGTTCTACGTTCTACCGCTGCACTTTCGCGGTGGCTTAGAACAAGACGAACGATGGATACAAACGATGGATATCAGAGCTGTGTGGCACCCCAAAACCACATTGTTTGCTCTCCAATAATGTTTATAACAATAACCATGCTTATTTCCATTTAAGGTTGTGGACTCGTAATGGTTCCGCAACCTTTCGGTACTCAAGATCTTTCACAATGTTAACTGAGGTTCCCTGAGGAAACCTCAGTTAAAACTGTTAACGTTTATGACTTCCGAAATGTTGTGAAACTATTAATATAAACCATAATAACAATGTCAGACCCCCGAACTGCATATCTAATGTATCTAAATGAAACCTCCAATTTCTGTTTTGCGATATGGATGTAAAAAATGCTCACAGACGTTTGATAAATTGATTCACTTCTTTGCAGATAAAATAATGTGCTTGTACATTTCGATGCGTTCATGTAGTCTTATATTTTTACACTTCTGAACTCAAGTCTGGATTGTACTCAAAAGCATGAGCAATGGTTTGAAAGCCGCTTAAACACATAGGGGTTATTTAACATTGACAAGCGTATTCGCATCATATCTTTGGCTTGATTTTATATCTCGGAACTAAAGGTTGATTTAAGCTAAAGTAATGGGGGTTTAGAATGAATTTAGCAATATTTAGGGGTTTACAAACAAGATTTCTTTAATGGCATATATAACCATTCAGTTCACTGCCACCTGTCAAAACACTCCAAAATCATAATGTATGTGAAATTTGGAAATTTCTTACCTTGTTTTCCATTCGATGAGTCCGCAGTCTGGTTACCGGAATTTCCCGTATCCCTAGGCGTCGCCTCAGCCTGGCCCTGAGTCCCGTTACTAACTTCACCTCCTTTACTTGAATTACAACCCATTTTAAAACAAAGTCAATTTACAAAAGCTCGCTCCTAAAAACTAATAGGAACTTTCCTTTCACAAGTTTATCAGTCCGCCAAATTAAAAATCACAGCGCAGCATATCACAGTTCAAATAACAATGAAAATCCACTCCTGCATTCAAGCTATTTATCGACGTACTTAAGAGTTCTCTTTACAAGGATGTCTCCGATCGTTTTCTGAAAATACGATAGATATCAAGTTTACTTCGAAACAATTGTGTTTATTGTGTCGTATACCTAATGGAGTCCTATAACTTCTAAATAGTTTAAGTATTTATTAAAAAGATGTCAGACGTTATTTCATATTATCCCGTAGAGCTCTTGAAACAGATTTTACTTCTTTTTTAAATGGGTCTTTCGATGGCTCAGTGTAATATCATTAATGGTGCCTTTACATACATACAAAGAAAATTACAATATTCTGCAGCAACGATGTTCTACATTTGGGGGGCATTATAAACTTTTTCTTTTTAGTCTCTCTAGTCACTAAAACTGTCTAAAATATACGATACATGTTCATGTATAAATATCTGCAATAGAATTTGCAAGCGAAATTAAAGTTTTGCGACCCATCGAACGAAAAAGGAAGTCCGTAAATTAAATATTTAAAAAAAGTCGGATCAAGCGGAGGTCAACCTTAGACCGCATAACAAAATAAATCTATAGAAAGGTAATGTATCTTTCTATTTTTAGCCTTGAATATATACAAATAGCGAAAAGAGTCGGTTCTAGTAAGACTGCGCAGCCCACGCAGTCTGACTTGATCCACACTTTTTCCATTTTCTGAATTGTTCCTTTTCGTCCAACGATTCACATTTAGATTAGTATAACTCCCACCTTACTTACCTAGAGCACCAAATCTAGCCTTATGTACAAGTCAACGATTTTTAAAGTTTTATAACCTTATATCTGTAAGGTAGATAGCGGTTGTACAGCGATCAGGGCCTGTCCCTTCGTTGTTTATCACCCCAACTGTTATACCGCGAGGTCCCCGAGCGATAAACTTTCGAGACAATAGAAACAGACATCGTTGTTTTGTTTACATCTATGTTTGGCAGTAGCTATGACGATCCATGTACGAACAATTCACGGGACCGAATGATAAACTGGTCCTCTGTCATTAAAACCACAACTGCTTCTGACATGCAATAAATCTAGAACCAATCGTGCCCCGCCAGTTTTATTGATAAAACAACGTTAAGACGCGGATAAATCAAATGATTTATGAACTGCAAGAATAGAAATTTCAGGTACATGTAAGTCTACTCTGCAGATTGCGCACGCAGTAGATAAAGCGATGAGGATCAGACCGTTCCGTTAAACGCGGTCGCATCTTGAAGCGAAATAATCTAGAGAACGATGACTTATTAGGCGCAGAGAATCCATAATTCAATTCAAAACCTTAAACGCGTCAGTTGTCATTCCTAATGTAAGTACAGCTTACCTTATTACGAGGTTTGAATTTGATTGACGTACAGTGAAATGTAAGAACAATCTTTTTGCGTTAAGCTAATTTTGCAGGAATGCTGCAAAAAATATAACGTATCAACTCAAAACGTTTTTGGATTTTCCCTTCAATTCTAAAAAGTAGCACCTTCAAAGATCGAATACTATTAATGCATTCGAAATCTTTCAATGAAACTTTAGACTATGGTCATACTCTGATAAACTTTTTGCAGCCCATTAGTTCTAGGGTGTCAATTGGATAGTAGCACCCAATTATACATAAACATTTTCTCTTTCTCAACCATAGGCTCTTTTCTGCCATTTTCTCTTTTTTGGCAGCTTTATTATCCATTATTATTGCCCTGGCAGGATGGGGCTTAAATAACGGGTTGTTGCACTTATGGTTAAGGTAAAACAGCTTTTATTTACATTTACTTATTTCTATAGATAGTTGACATAAATAACTTGAGATCTTAAATCGCAGGTTAGTACCAACCCTCGTTAATTCAGCTTGTCCAATCGTTGATGCTGAACGATTAAATGTTCTCACTTTCTCTATGCACGTAAATCCATTTGGTTTCAGGGTACAGTTATATGCACGCGTAAACGATAAATGCGGGCTAAATTTGAAAGAACGCAACATATTGTAAAGTAAAATTGTCAAATAATAATACGACTAAGCCACGCCCTACCAGTTGAATAATGCCGCAGAATATATACAATTTTATATATATTTTGAAAACTATTGCTGTGGACAAGCCCGAATTGTCGCCTTTTTATTAAGCTAAACTGGCTTCACACCTAAGATATCGCATTAAGGAATAAGTTGGTTTTTTTTTTCATTTTCATTCTGTCATTTCACTTTTTTCCCCTGTTTTACAGTATTTTCCTAATCGGGACAGATAGGAATCACTAACCAATAATTAGCTTATTACACACTTATCTAGTGTGAAAATTGCCATTCATGAATTATGCATATTTAATTAGTAAACATGTTACGTCAACATGACATCAATAACACGATAAAGAAATTACGATAAAAATCGTCGAATGGCGACTAAAATATCGTTTCTACACGTTATAAAAGGCTGAAGATAGGTCAATTGGTCAATCAACTCAATGAAAAATACAACTGACTGAGGCACCAGAAGTTGACTAACCTTAGTTTTGATGATGATTACAGAAGCAATGCAGACGCGGTCATATAGTGAGTGCATGTCATTTTTAAGCGTGCACGACTTAAAGTGCTTTTCGAACGATACGGTACATCAAAACAACCAACCATATGGCCTGCTTCCAGTATGACACAATTCTTGTGTGCTCTTCTCCTAATGAAATTCGTTTTTTTACGTGAGGTTTGCTTGATCACAAACATTCCAAAGGTTTCCGGATCCACCTGCTTTACAGGATAAGCGCATTTTGATTCTTTACAAGAACAGAAACATTACATTTTGATTGATTTCCTTTAATGTACTGTATAAAAATGAAATTAAATACTGTAAAAAATCTAACAGAACCCAATGCTCTCATATAGCCCCACCTCGTCTTCGGACGTCAAAATTGGCCATTTTAGCGTATTTTTTGGAAAATTGGAAAGGCCTCTCATGAATAAATCCAAACTCCCTCCAAATCAGTGTCGATGATTTCGTTAGAGAATGGATGTTACTTTCACCGACGAAATGGTAAGCTTTTTGTTCCATGTACTTCAATTTGCTTCGAGTTTGTATTTTGTTGTCTGAGTGTACTGTATGTACCCAAAAGACCTGAAACCCCATTTCTGCACTACGGTAAATTGTACTCATCCATGAATCATCATTGGCTCTGATCTCAATTGTTCAGTCGTAGTAAGTCTGTAGTATTTGGACTTTTTGCTGTTTGTCGTAAAAGCTCCAATATAACCCCGAATGTTTATTAGTATCATCATATTTCTCTTGGAAAGGAGTGTGGATTATTAGAGGCTACAGATGTTAAAGTGTTGATTATTAGAGGCTACATATGTTAAAGTGTGGATTATGAGAGGCTACAGATGTTAAAGTGTGGATTATTAGAGGCTACAGATGTTAAAGTATGGATTATTAGAGGCTACAGATGTTAAAGTGTGGATTATTAGAGGCTACAGATGTTAAAGTGTGGATTATTAGAGGCTACAGATGTTAAAGTGTGGATTATTAGAGACTACAGATGTTAAAGCGGGGATTAGCCTCTAATAATCCACACTCCTTTCCAAGAGAAATATGATGATACTAATAAACACCCGGGGTTGTATTGAAGCTTTTACGACATGCATTCCTTCCCCCAAAAGAAGAATTACATGCAGTGCAAAACAGTTACACTAAAATAGATCAATAGAAACACCAATATTCGTGTAACATTTCTTCACACCAGATCGTGCGCAAACTCGCACTTTCTGTTACCTCACTTTTGGTGTTTTATATCACGAAAAAATGACGTATAATCAGCAATGTATAGTTGGTGTTACTTCGATCTCTAAGTGGCGAAACCTCATACTATTTTGGATGCAAACTCTAACTTTTACACTAGTTTACAATTGTTTGTGCTAGAAGTGTAATTACACGTTAAATTCAGGGACAATTTATTCTTTCAATGCTTGAACTTCGCACTATTTGGGTGTTTTCGCACAATCCAGGTGACCCTCTTTTCTTGACTGACAGAGAATATATACTACTTTTTAACCTAAATAAAATTAGATAAACCGACACCTCAAACGTCCTGATTGTGCAGCATTGATCAGATTATTGGGATTTGTAAGGACAATTTATGGTGATTAAATTACCGCAGAATCAAATATCAGCCTGAATCCATTGTACTGCATGTATTCAATCGCTCGTTAAAATGGATGGGTCAATACTTCATTCCGTTACAAGGAGGCTAAAATCTTGTCATATTTTCAGAAGACAATATATCGTATTCGTCGACCAAAATGTCATTGATGCAGATAGAAAAAGCTGTATTCACGTCATTTTGGTCGCCCTTCCAAGATATGCATCGCGTGTTCTATAAGATATATAGACAAAGCTAATAAATATGTTATCGAGAGTTTCCGCATAACATATAGTTATCTTCTATCAACGAAAATCATACTTGCGTTTAGGATAATAAAGCACAAGCAATTTAGAAATAAGCATTATAGGCCTATACGATTCACTAGGTAATGTACCTGCCCATTCTGGGACGCTCATTTGTGCTTCGTTAATCCTGAATACAGCCTTGCAGTAAGTTTTTCTTACGTACTACCAAAGACTTTTCTCACTGTCAGCGCATTACCGATGGATTAGAAAACGGTTCTGGGTACGAGATGATAAACCTTTTTATCTTATAACTATACAAATATCTGTGTGATAACAACCCATATGATATTTTTTATGATATCATATAGTTATTTTTAGAACAATGATATAATGTGGTTATTTTTAGAAACTTGCATTTCACTTAGAAACATCGACGAAAACAAGACAAATAGAGGTTATAAGATAAATATAATACATAATTAGTGTATTGTATGAAAAATATCTAACTCGGTTGTGAGAATTGATAATTGTCTCGGCAGAGCCTCGACAATGATCAATTCTCCCAACCTCGTTAGATATTTTTTTACATACAAATCACTAAGTATGTATTATATATTTCTCACTCGATCGGGAATTTATTAAAACTCCGATCAGCTTGAAAGGGTTGTAGTTCTAACGTTAATATCGCCTTCTAACAATTTGCTCTTCATTCCATGTCCATTCTACAGATAAATTACATTAGGATATTTGACGGAGGTCACAAAGCGGGGCCAGCGATGCAACAAGTTCGGGGATCAAACCCAAGATCCTGATGTTAAGGTAGTGGAACCATAATAGATCCGCATTATTTCGGAAATCATGATCTTTCACAATGTTAACCGAGGTTTCCTAATCATTAGGGCAATCTCGATAAACACTGTTAAAGTTCATTACTCTCGAAACGTTGCAGAATTAATATGGGTCCACTACCTTAAAAGCCAATGCTTACCGTAAGAGTTAATCGGGGTGATTTCGAGACCCCACTGCCTCCGTCAACGTAAACTTTATAATGCTCTTTACTACACATTCTTTCTGTGCACAAATCTTCGCAGACAGTTTAGACTAAGAGCAGCCTGCACAATCACGTGGTCTGGCCTGCGTTCAGGATAACAAAACGACACAAACAGTTAGCCAATTTCCCGCTTCGCACGCAAAGTGGAGTATAATTGGCATTCGGAACATCGCTCGGACATTTCCGTAAACTGGAAAGTATCTCGGACGTAAGTGTACAATCGGGAACCCTCGGCGATTCTACGGAATAGACCTCGGGAATAATACGGACGCAGCCATGAAAGCGCGTCATTTCGCGCGTAGGTTTATATGACGTCACAAACATCAACGATCCCGCTAAGGATGACGATGCAAAAAAAATAATATCAACGACAGAATAAAAGTGGGCATAGTATAATTTGATAACAAAACGCAGTGTTTTACTGCGTTTTGTCAACAAATTATAGTATGCCCAAAAGATCTCCAAAGATGATCGGAGAGAATTAACAAAATGTTATTTTCTACAAGCGTATTAACCGAAGTACCACCAGGAGCCGAATTACCTAAAAATGACTCAAAATTACTACACTTACGTCCGAGGTACTTTTCAGATTACGGAAAAGTCCGAGCGATGTTCCGAACTGTAAGTGTAGTAATCTTTGGTCCATTTTTAGGTAATTCGGCTCCTAGTGGTACTTTGGTTAATACGCTTGAAGAAAAGCAAATTCCCTTAATCACTGCTGTTTAACGATGTTACCGTAAAATGGTTGTCTATGATTTTGTATGTTAGTTTGCTATGATTATATAGGTAATTTTTGTAAACAATACACATGTCGTATGGAATGATCGTAATTTTGGAGAATGCATTGAATGAATTTAAAATGGATCACCCTAGACTAAGTAAACGATTTTCATTGCACTTTGCGCTACCTCTTTGTCTTGATCTTCATTTATCATGAATGTTAAACTTGAAATAAATTCATTTATGAAGAAAATCTTTTAAATGGCTCTTTGATTTCAATGAAAGCAAACTCTTGCCAAGTTTCGGTTGTTTCAGATGAAGTTGTATTGTGTTCTTCGTATTTGCCTCTTATAACAATGATGGTCCTCGGTTAAATCATTTTTAGTGAATTTTTATTTTTTCCCAAAGACATGGTTAATTGAAGATGGTATATTGGTTAATTGAAGAAGATTATCGCTGGTGTGTTGGTTAATATGTGATTATCTACAAAAGTTTATGTGAAGCCAAACCATATGAAAACGCGAATTTATACGAGAAATATACATAAGCCACTGTTGGTCGTAGGTAGTTGTATCAATTAAGAATAACAATTCAACATTTCAGGTTGAATAGTATTCAATTCTCTAAATACTGTAATTGCTTGTATGAAATATTTTTCGGCTCTTTGTCAATTTCGGGCCAACTGCGACATCTATAAATCAGGACACAATCATCTTCGATTAAAATTAATCTATATCAATACTTTCTTCAATAAAAATACTTTCCCACATATAAAAAATGGTAACACGTCAGGCAAAAAAGAAAAAAAAACAACAATCTGGAAACTTAATGTTAACTATGTTGGCACATCATTAGAAATTAGTCAAAATATGTTTAACAATAACGACACATGATCAAAAGATACAACCATATTATTGCCTTGTGAGAAATTCAAGTTGGTAAAACAACAAATGGTTATTATTTAAAAATAGTCAAATTAACCTGTCATTGCAGCTCATAATCAATAAACAATAACTTCCAAATTAAAACACACCCTCGTTAGTTTCATAGAGATGCGTTTTTATTCTGAGAATCCTGTATTTAACCAGGATAAAGATGTAGAGAAATATATATTTTTTTTAAATCGTTCGGTACATTTGATATTGTACGTTTTTTACGACGAATGTGAACACAAAATTGTGCTGTGCTCGAAGTATTTCGAAACCTATCACAAGACTCGCTGGTGTTGCTGCATGGTAACTGGGTTCCCCTTTGGAGCCGATGACATCATTCACTTAGATCTACTGTACACCTACGACCGTCGCATGTTCCCGTATGGTGACAGTCGTTACAATAGGATGATGCGGTAAAGATTTCCAACACCGTACATTGATCGTCTGATGACCGCGACGCCTTTTAACTGATTTAACGACATGTCTATGACCTGAGGGTTCTCTTCGGCCTTGCGATTGTTGTACTTCGGTCAAAAGAATCACGTGATCACCCATGGCGTCCGGCGACCGACGTCCGACGGACGGGTGGCATTCACTCCTTTGTCCGGAGCATAACTCTGTCACCTTATGTCTGATTGACTTGAAACTTGGGAGTTATGTTCCTCTCATGATTACGGACTGAAGTGTACAGAAAATGTTACTCTACTTAGCTTAATATTCTAATTATTCTTTTTGGTGTTTTTTTTTTTATACTTTGACAACCAGCATTGTAACGGGCTTTTGTGTGAGATTTTGCCAACTTGTTTCAAGTTATTTTTCTTTAACAAAATCAAAGGTCTTTGTTTTCCGTTCCAACTTGAACTGATTGCACAGACACAGTTTGTCGCCTTACGGTCTACGCCTATGTTCTTAGTTCTTAGTTACGGTTCCGTAAGTAATATAAACAATACTCTAGGTAGAAGTTCTTCTTTTCTTTCACAAAATCAGACTGAAATTGAAACTGTATTTGCTGTAGTCTGTCAGTTCGAAAGTCGTAAAGGCTAGTCACATTAGATACTTTTCGAAGACTTGGTTTTGTTCCGTGCAGCTTGTCACATTTATGCTGTCAAAGAAAATTTTGTCTGTTAAAATAGTAAACATACATCTTGACTGACGGCACACTCCTATGTACATTTTTTTCCGCACATGATGTTGTAGATCGAGTTGTATTTGCATTTAGTTTTAAGAAAATAGAATTAACTCTTTAAATTAATACGTTCTATTTTGATATTTCGGCTAATGCCTTTTACAAAAAACTACTACATGGAAATGTCACAACTACATCTTTACATTCTTACTGTGCGGCCATATCAAATGTTTCTATTTGACGTAGCCGCTGGAAACATGACGTCAATATTGGCGTAATTAATGCAACGTTATCAGGAGAATTGACGTTGCTAGACGTAATATCACTACTTAGCGCACATTAATTAATTCGTTTTCATTCCAATATACTTAAAGGTTTTGTATTTTCTACAAGAAAAATGGTTTGATACCTATATGTTTGTTAACGTGTCCAATGTAAGGTTTTATCATAAAAAGACTCATTGCACTGATTACATTTATACTCAGATTTTGCACTATCGTGGACAGACACAGTGTGGCAAGCTAAACCTTGTTTTGTATAAAACGTCTGTGAACACTTGTCGCATAACAGATGTAATTTTTGGTGAACGGTTTGTACGTGTTTATTGAATTTTTTTTGACCATATGTCTTACTGCATAATTCACAATGAAATCGTCTACTCTCGTGAATGTTCCTCCTGTGCCTATTGCGATAAGATGGCGTCGTGGTACAGTGCCTGCAGTCGTCACACTTGTAGAGCCTCTTTTGCTGCTCCTGTTTGTCACCGTTATCCTATTTGGTATCAAATGAACTTGTAACACAATAGCATAAAACGCATATAAAAAAATCGATTAGAGCTTTATTCGCAATAAAATTCTTATGCCATGTGTTTTACTGTGTACACAGAAAGCTCCGCTTATTTATCATATTCAACGCCATCTGAAGCGAGAACGTTGATGCTTTTGACGCCATATAACGTAACGTGCTAAGTGATGCGCTTCGTTTTTCTTTCAATTATCCCAATGTCATCAGTATCATTAGTCTTTCATTAATTTTACACTCAGACAATTTAATAAAACTATTTTATACTCAAAAAAAGAATAGATCAAAGTATTTAGAATCGTGATCGTGTTTTATTGTGGATATTATCTCATTTTAGCGTTGATGTGTCCATGAATAAAGATGGGGAGGAGATATATACAAAGCAAACTTTCTCTCGCTCCGTCCTCGGACTTTACCTTGTGCATATAACTCCTCCTCCAAAATACTTTATTCATTGACTCACACGAAAATGAAATTAGTTCTTGAGAGAAAGAGAGACAGAGACACACAGAGAAAGAGAGAGAGAGAGAGAGAAAGAGACAGAGAGAGAGATGGAGAAAGAGAGAGACAGAGACACACAGAGAAAGAGAGAGATAGAGACACACACACGGGGAGGGAGAGAGAGAGAGAGAGAGAGAGAGAGAGAGAGAGAGAGAGAGAGAGAGAGAGAGAAGAGAAGAGAGAGAGAGAGAGAGAGAGAGAGAGAGAGAGAGAGAGAGAGAGAGAGAGAGAGAGAGAGAGAGAGAGAGAGAGAGAGAGAGAGAGAGAGAGAGAGAGAGAGAGAGAGAGAGAGGCAAACCACCCCTTCACTTAAATTTTCATCGAATAGCTAGAACTTAAATGCCTTTTTAGACTATAAACAAGGCACGCGACAACATTATCAATAAGGTTTAAATTGTGATTTAAGATAGTTTTCTGTTTCTCTTCAAAGTTTTTCACGTAATCTCGTTAGAATTTTAGAATAGCAATTATAATAAAAAATATCGCGTACCTGTCTTTGATTTTATTCCACAGTCATCCCATCCTGGTAACTTTCATTACTAATGACCTCGTCATCGAAGGACCCATTCAGTAACGTGGATTCCTCCTGCAAATCAATTTAAGACAAATCATCAAGACTCTTTTATTAAGATCAAGAAGTTTCATTTTCCTTTATCGAAAACATATTTTCGATTGGCGACTTAAATGTCGTAAATACAGCTCGAGTATAGCTGTATTTACGCCACTTTCGTTATCCCATAACAAGATGTGTGCGAGTCAAAAACCATCTACTAACACACGTTGAAGGAATATTGCAATTCTTCAAATGAAGGCATTTTGTCGAAGAACACAAGTAATTAAGTATGAACGTTTCTAATGATGAGGCTAATACGCGTAAAACATTCTTGAATTAAAATCATATTTCCATATTGCCTATACAAGATTATCACTTTTGTAAATCAACTTGATTGACGGTAAATTCGATTGTGAGTGGGCGTTTTTCCCCTTGATTCAATATATACTGAGTCCCATAAGAAAGTGAGCACTTTCACTTTTTCTATTTCTATTGATTTTTACAAAGTTGGATGAAAATTATGGAGTATATTGCTACCATACTTAAGTCAAGACCTTTTGAAATTAAAATCAAATTAGATTTGGATAATGTATCGCATGCTGCATACGCACAGACAGAACCTATATTGTTGAAATTTGACCTCCTTACAACTTTTTTCTTTGGTAAGAGCTATGTGTTGATGTTGTATTATAGAGTTTTAGAAGCCATTCCAAGCCAATTCCTAACAACAGTTTTAATTTTAATGCAGACGTTACGTGTACGTCAACGTTGGACATTGCTACGTTGTTAGGCCAGTTACTCGTCGTTGAATGGTGCTATTGCGTTCTATGTCATCTCAATTAGCTTATTAAAGGCCTCATAGAATGATGACCTCGATTTCTATTGGAACATGAATGCCTAATCAATTTTAATGACATTCTAAATCTGACAAGGTTCGATTTTGTTCAACGACGTTTATTGGTAGTCAAAGCACGCTTTTGCATCACGCATAATTGTATTGAAGATGTAATTTTATGTTTAGGAAAGCCACACAGATTCAATTGAATGCATTTTCAGACCAATCACTCGTCAAATGCGAGATGCACATGCAAAACACTCAAAATCAATTGTCTCAATTAAGCAGATGATATTTGCTAATCACGCGATTTTTGCTTTCAAATAGCGTCTGTACATACTTTTGGGGATAGTCATACGACATTTCGTGATGATATATTGTGTAATCTCAGAGAAATTTAAAATTCAAAAGTGCACACTTTCTTTTGGAACTAAGTGTATTTATATATTCATGGGAATGTCGTAAGGCTGTATGCATGAACATATAACCTAAAACCATGAAGGGGTAATGAAATAAAAATCGAAAATTTTCCGTTGTATATACTTAGGTTTAAATAGCATGATTAAATACTTTGCTTCCAAATTCAATCTAACGTAGGCTTCTTAATACTTTCATTTTGTATGAACCATCTCTGCGTTCAAGATGAAAACTATGCGAAGCGTTTTGGAACTGTTTACGCTCTTACATGTGTACTCATATGTAAATCCGGTTTCAAACTTCATTAACGTCCTAAGCGTTTTTTTTTACAACACAAGAATATTTCTTAGATAAGTGCAAAATAACATCTACATACCTGTTCTTGATTTCCTTCTCCAATCTTTTCCATGTCACCAACAAACTCCTCCACAAATTCATCTGCCAATCTAAATCTAACATTTTCCTGCAAAGGAATTACATAAACTGATATGCTAATGTAATTATATCTTTCATTGTTCGAAACAGCAAGTCTCGGGCTTTTTTAATCAATAATATATGACAGAAATTCGCGATTTCCCTGATAAAACATATCGCGTTTTTTATAAAAGATATCACAAATACGTCAATCAAGTTTCAAAAATGCCTTCAAGAAACCAACACACTATCTTCAAAAAACCATCGCCACAGAGTCACGCTCATA
Source organism: Fragum whitleyi (assembly GCA_948146395.1). Classification (NCBI taxonomy): domain Eukaryota; kingdom Metazoa; phylum Mollusca; class Bivalvia; order Cardiida; family Cardiidae; genus Fragum; species Fragum whitleyi. The sequence goes on along the minus strand of OX411548.1, from coordinate 25,084,625 downwards.
GACAAACATACACCTTTCATCGATATGAAATCGATACAGAAAAAAATAAAAGATGATATTTAAAAATAAGAAAAACTTACAAAATTGACAGCCATGCTTTCAGTTGTAGTAAAGCAACGTGTATGATACAAAATCCCGTGCAAATCGAAGAAAAGCATTTTTTCCCGCTCATTTGCAATACAGAATCATAGTAAACCAACATACAAAATCATAGACAACCATTTTACAGTAACATCGTTAAACACCAGTGTTAATGCTTTCAGATCGTCTATAGAGATTATTTTGGTATATCACGAATTGAAAGCAAAACGCAGTGAAACACTGCGTTTCGTTTTCAAATCATAGTATGCCCGGTTTTTACGTTACGTTGATTTTGTTTTTCGCAGCGTCATTCTCAGTTATATTTGTGATGTCATATAAACCCACGTGCGAAATGACGCGCTTTCATGGGTGCGCCCGTATTATTCCCGAGGTCTATTCCGTAGAATCGCCGAGGGTTCCCGATTGGTATAATTGGCTTATTGTTTGAGCCATTTTGTCATCCTGAACGCAGAGCTGATCTTAACCTACACTCTCTGCTTTCTTCTTAAATGTTTTGGGAAAATTTGAAAAAAAAAGACCTAGTAGAAATATCCGGAAAGAACATTTTGTTTTAAGATAGTTGACCCGTAATTCTCATATTCTCATACCTCATATTATATAACTTTCATTCCACGACACAGCTATCTAGATCTAAGAAATCTAGAATGGTATCCTTCTGCAGCTTTAAGCCAAGGGAAACGGTGTAAATTGCAAAAGCGGCGTAAGTTGCAAATTCAGTGTAAGTTGCAAATGCAGTGTAAGTTGCAAATGCGTTGCCAGCTATACTCAAGTTAAAACATCATTTGGGTTGGGAACGAGAAACATAATTTACACGCCAAACATGTTAGCGCTTTGCGATGCTTAAATGGAATGCCAATCATTGAGTACTTTTCTGGTTCTAAAAGAGACTAAAACTGTTTGTAAGTATCACACCTACTTGAACTTTGGACATCATTATGCCAGTCTTGTGTCTTACAGTCCACAACCCTTGCTTGAAAATATGCAAAAAATGTTGATCATCCCCAACTACTTGTGAAATCCACACTATGCCAAAACCGTATTTAAATAAAAGATTTTTAAGTTGGAATGCGGAGCAATTCCAACTTAGATTTAACAAAACCGCAAAATGAACACAAGATAAGTTCATTTCGGGTTATTTGAGAACACACATCACGTGAACAGGATGTGAATACACTTCGACCTATTTCGTATATCTCAACTTGACATAGACATACAGTTTATATCATCAAAAAAGTAATAATGCTGTCCAATTACACAACTATCACTTCATGTATATTATTAACACGCTTATTTATGTTTTAAACGATATTTATTGAAAGTTGCGTAAGAATTTACTAGTAGCACATGTTTGCATTACTATATTTGGAAATCATGTGATAAGTCCTATAAGGTCAGCTATATACAATAGCACTAGCCAATCACGTGATCTGCTTATTTGGTAATGTCGTGATCTCTTTTCTCAGTATTGTGGAAATAGCACAGGCCAAACACGTGATATGCTTATTTGGTAATGTCGCTCCCTGTTTTTCGTAGAATTATGTTATAGCTTCTTTGAGAGGTATAGTTTCTCTTTCTGAACGAATTTATTACACATTTAGCTTTTGACAAATTGTTATATTGTACATTTCTGTCTACAGTTACGAAATAAAAATCTTCAGCTTTTGTTGAATGGATGATACACATTTAAAGTTAATTAATATTTTTGCAACATATTGTCGTTTGTTTTCCGTCATATTGCAGTTATCTACATGAATGTTTATTAAGAGCAACACCTTACAGTTAGTTACATCGTGAATTTGACATTCATCTCAATCAAAAACATACTTAATCGCGCACTCAGCGCTCCATTCATTCATTCCAAACACTCACCCAAACCATTCAAAAACGCTCAAAATTACTAAGAAAAAATAAGATCAACATGTGCATTCAAAATGAATAAAGTTAGAACCAAATCGCGATTTCACAGACATTATTGAAATTTAAAGCGTCTGATTGGTTCTTAACGCAATAGGCAGCTATTGATGGAACTTTTATGCATGTTTTATTAAAGGGAGGTTTTACATATCGCTAATTTTGTTCAGGATGAAAAAAAAGAGACATTTGATTCCGTCCTTTAAATTTCACTCAAAACTCGCACCGCTGACTCATTCAACATCATTCCTAAATCATTCCAAAATCATCCACCTTGTCAATGTCACGATGTTATTAACTGTTCCCTCTACTCAGAAGTAGAGGAGCATAATCAGTTTCACCATGTCGTCTGTCAGTCCATTGACCGTTTGTTTTTCGCAAATGACCTGCGATAACGGAACTTTACACAAATATTGCCCATGAACCAAAGAAATGCCCTATTGTTTCGGGATCATGAGTAGACTTTAACTTCTAACAGTTTCCACTCTAACTGAACAACCAGTTGACTCAAATCATAAAACTCGACACAAATGTTGTCAATGACCCAAGAGTGTGCCCAATTTTGGTGGTATTTTAACTCATGAAGTAAAAGACTTCACTGCGAAAATAGCTTTTCATCAAGGACAAGGCGCGTGTGGTCACTTTGCGACAATTCTAAGTGAAAATGAAATTGATAACTCAAATGGAGCAGAAGTCATTTGAAAAATTACATAGAAACTGTTTTGAGTGTATAAGTGTCCGCCTGTGCGTCCATTAGTCGCATGTATGGTCCGTATCAATTTCTTCCTTTTAAGCTCATCTGAGCGCAACGTGCTCAAGAGGAGCTTTTATGATCACACAGACTCCGTCGTGCGTCGTGTGTCTACAACTTTTTCAAAAACATCTTCTTCTCCTAAACCGCTTGGCTGCTTTCAACGAAATTTTGCCAAAGTGTTTCGTGGATGACCCTCTTCACAAATTGTTCGCTAAATTCTGATTGGCCCATAAATTTGGGTGTGGTAGGGCGGGCTTATTTTATACTTGAACTCTTTGAACGACTTCTCCTCCTGAACCACTGGACCGATTTCATAGAAATATTAACAGAATTTTCTTGGGGGTGGCCCTTTTTGAAAAATTGTTCGCGATATTTAGAGTGGCAAATAAATATGAGCGTGGCAGGGCTGGGCTTATTTTGAGCCTGAAACCTTTGAACGACATCTCCTCCTGAACCACTGGGCTGACTTCAATAAAACTTTCCGAGAAATTTCCCTAGGTGAACCTTTGCTTAAACTTTTCGAGAAATTTTGATTGGCTCAAAAATAAGAGCGTGGAAGGGAGGGGCTTATTTTGAGCCCGAAATCTTTGATCGACATCTCCTCCTGAACCACTACGCCGATTTCAATTAAACTTTACCAGAATTTTCCTGAAGACCCTTTTTAAAAATTGTTCGCGATATTTAGATTTGCAAATAAATATGAGCGTGGCAGGGCGGGTTTTTTTTTTGGCCTTAAACCTTTGAACGACATCTCCTCTTGAATCAATGGGCTGATTTCAATTAAACTTTCCGAGAATGTTCTTAAGGTGACCCATTTCAGAAATTGTTCGCGAAAGATTGATTGGCCCAAAAATATGAGCGTGGAAGGGAGAGGTTTATTTCGAGCCCGAAATCATTGAACGAAATCTCCTGAACCACTGGGCCGATTTCAATGAAACTTTACCACTTTGGGTACCTTCGGTGACCCTTTTCAAAAATCGTTCCCGAATTTTTCGATTGGCCCATAAATACGGGCGTGACAGGGCGGACCTTATTTTGAGCCAGAAAACTTTGAATGACATCTCCTCCTGAATCACTGGGCCGATTTCAATGAGACTTTACCAGAATGTTCCTTTGATGACTCTCTTCAAGAATTTGTTGGCAAAATTTTGATTAACCCATGAATATAGTTTTTCAGGGCATGGCTAATTTGTAATGAATGGGTGGGTATGGCCTAACATCTCTGTTTATTCTTCGAATGATATATCCTCTTTAACAATTAGACAATATTTGAATGAAACTATGCCAGAAAGTTTCTTGGATGCGATCCACTGGACCAATCGAATTCAGGCCATCTTGTTATCAGTTTTCTTTCATCAGTTTCAGTCCTGTATAGCGATTCAGGGGTTTAAGCGCCTCTCGTTGTGAAATACATTGATTAATATACGCCTGTCAAAAGACAGGATCACCTGTGGTGGGCAGAAGGCGTCAGCTTCGTTAGTGGCTTGAGGTCACCGTCTCTTGAACGCATTCCAACTTATCAGTACTTTCAGTACTTTGATTTAACTTCTGTAGCCCACGTATATCGATTATTATCGTCTAGTGATTTTAGTAGTTTATAATAGTTTGATGTATATTTTGTATTTGGCATGCGCAAAAGCTGACACCAAAACTTAATACATTTTGAAAAGAAAGTAATGCATAGTAGAAGGCGACCACAATCACCTAACACCATACTATTGTTTACTTTTGAATTCAATCCCTGAAAAACCGACAAATTTCACATGAGTTCTTTCAAAGACATCACTTTATGTTGTTCCTTAACAAAACGTGAGAATAGGGGATATCATACTATCAAATAATTTGAACATTTCAAGTGAAATGTCCAAAAGGCTTTTGAAACTGCTTGATTGAAGAAAATGCCTTTCTGGCTTGCTCGGCAAGTTGCACACGAGTAGAGGACCATGACAGAGTTGGTGTCAATAAAATACCCATGTACTTATATACAGAAACTGTATTTACTGGTTTTCCATTTAAGTACCACTTTTCATAGTAACGCAAGGGGCCTCCATTTCTAAAAACCATTAGCCTAGTTTTCTTTAAATTCACTTCTATTCCAGAATTTTCACAAAAAGAATTAACCCCGTCTAGCTTACGCTGAAGATTTCTTGCTGTGTTCGCACACCTAGCTTGACGCAACTAGTTTGACAAATAGTTTCACGCTTCGCCATATGTATTATAACATGCAAGTGTATGTTCTGAAAAGCATTGTTCAATCTTTTAATTTCCCAAAACGTTAGGATAGTATAAAGCATGCGAAGCGGACTCACGAGGTTGAAATGTAGAGCCTCTTTTCTAGATTGAGCGTTTGCGTGACATTTCCAACAATTTTGCATTTGCTCAAAGCGAAGCCTCTGGTTACCCGCACAGTCTGACCAGTGTCTTCGCTTTTCGGCTTGCATCGACAGATAAGGTTCTTACCTTCTCATGGTTGTCATCGATAACTTTATTGCAGTGTCCGTTTGTCTAGGCTTTTCAAAGTTTGTGTCGAACGCACATTTGAAATTGCCGGAAATGCATCGCAAAGGCTCATTTAAGGTAGTGGACCTGCAATAGGTCGGCAACGTTTCGGAAGTCATGATCTTTAATAGTGTGAACCGAGGTTTCCTAATGAATCCACCAGGAAACCTCGGCTAACATTGTGAAAGACCATGAAAAGCGGAACGTTCCGGAACTATTATGGGGGCAAGAAATGCAAGAGTGCAAGAAGTTATTCATTTTGAGACAGTTTTGATAAGAAATATGCAGTAAAGCAATCAAGTGTTTTACTCATTTAGTAGTTCTTGGTGCATAAAGCAAAACATTCAATTAAAATGCAGAAATCTTGATACACAAAATTGTCATAGAATTATTCTCCTGGGAATTACTGAAGCAAGGTAACCACGAAAAAAAAATAATCGAAGAGATATGAATTACTGCTGTGTCAAAATTCATAGTTCGCGTAATAAACAAAACAAAACAGCAACAGCGGCAACAACAACAACAAAAACAACACAAGAATAAAAATTACGCAACAACAACACAATACAGCACAACAACAACATAATCACCAACGATCTTAAAGATCAAACTGCTTTAATTTTCATGATGTCAAGGTTTATTTTTCATTTTGGTATCAAAGATTTAAAAAGTTAATTGGCATATGTGTTCTCTTCAAAGAGTAAAAGTTCCATTTTTATAGGATCATTATATTCTGGTTTTATGCTTTATTTAAAAAATGGGAAATCATCTTGGAAAATGAAAAAAATGCAATCAAAAGGAATTTTCTTCATTATCAACTCGAATGAGGCTCTACGTTACAGTTTTGAAGTTTGTGAAAAGGACATTCTTAAACCTCGATCAAAATCAGTCATTTTTACTCTCCCAAATCGTCCACAATGCCTCGAAATCGTTCTCAAACAATTTCAAATTGTTAAAAATGAACCACAACTTCATCTAAATTGATCAACAAGTACGATTTTGGTTTGCGTAAATTTGGCAGATTCTGATTGGTCTGTGCAGATACATAAATCTCTTTTTATCAAAGGTAGATAATAGAATATCGATGATTTCGTTCATTTCGAACGAAATTGGCAACATGATATTACCTCCCTTTGATTAAAAAACAAAAACAATAACTTGCCAAACTTTTATTTAACGTCATTCCAAAATCATTAAAATAATTATCCGCCTTGTCAATTTTACAATATGCTAAACAGTAGCCATATGTGGACCAAGATGATAGTTTCGAAAAGAATTCTGCATTAAAACGGCGTTAAAGTTTGTTAAAAAAGAGAACTCAGAAGCAAGAAATTACGAGGATAATGTATTGATAGACATACTGCTCTTTTTGTACACGTAAAAATGAAAATCAGCATTTCAAATGTTAGGTAATGCTGTTTTATGTTAATATGAAACCGTTTTTTACACCAGATTTGAATCAATTGATTGAATAATCACCGTTGTTAGGTTCTAATTAATTATTTAATTCAAATTGAAGTCTAAAGGTGGCATTTGAAAATGAGCACAACAAAATTTGTTTCATTATACTCGCCGCGGTATCTATATGAGATGATTTATAGTTCTGGTTATGTTACCTCAGAAAACACATATTTTTCACATAAGAAATGCATAAACGAAAATATGAAAATAAGGTTTTTATATGAAATTTGGAATTGCATTTTAAAATCAAATTGCATTTTGACGAAATGAGAATAATTCCGTAATATTTCTTGACAAGGTTGTGACCAAAATTTGTCTTTACAAAAGTGACGCTCAGTATGTGTCTCTAAATCTATTCACATTTGATACGACGTGAACGTTACCGAACGCTAACAGAGATGTTCTCTGTGAAGCGATTTAAAATTTACATGTAAGTACGATCAGTCAGGTATATAAAGTGATTATTAGTCGCCCATCGGATGTCCGGAGAAGATCGCCCAAATCGTAAGTGCTAGCAACTTGAAACTTTATACACCTATAGATCACATTCAGGAGAAGTGTCATTTTGAAGATCCCTTAATTTTTTTTAGGTTTTTTTTACCTTTCAATTTTTGTCCAGAGCAAACTCCTTAACAACGAATGCTAGCAACTTCTAACTTTATAGACCAACAAATATGAATGTGGAGAAAAATCATGGACAGGAACCTTTACTAATTTATATCATTCCCATTGTTTGGGTAATTGTTCTTTGCTGATTCTACCTAAATACAATTTTAGAAAAATCTCGAAAAAAAGAATGCTATAATTGTTATTCGTCTAACTAGAAAAAACATGTTGTTTCACGAAAAGAAATGAATGCTTTGACTGTTTCTTGCACCTGCAAACTACTTTTTACCCCAGGTGACATATTTTCGAACTCTCTCAAGATTTCGCCAAAACAATCATTCTGACCAATTTTTCATGTCGATCAGGCAAAAACATGGTATCTAGAGTGCATACAAGGTATTTGTAAAATTTGACCCATTGACCTAGTTTTTGACCTTTGTTGACCCAATTTCGAAGCCGTTTAAGATGTCACCAAGACAACCATTCTAACCATTTTTTCAGCTTAATCGGGCAAAGATGTGGCCTCTTAAACTCGTCCGAGGTTTCATAGAGACATTCATTTTTACCAGTTTTCAGGTTGATCGAGCAAAACTTGTGGACTCTTTAGTGCATACAATATAGATGTTGACGACGGACGACCGTACGACAGGCGACGCATGACGGACATCCACCTAACCCAAAAGCTCACAATGAGCACTTTGTGCTCAAGTGACCTAAAAATGTGAGAAATTGTTAGCAATTTCTCTATTTCTCAATATTTTCTTCAATATTTTGCAGTCTGATTTCATTTTTAACACGCACATTAGATTAACGTCTGTGAATTCTTTGAAAAAGGGTTAACCTTAAAAAAATATCTTCAATAGTATCCTGGCACGACATCTGAAATTACAAACATGATGCCATTTAGGCAGGATTTCCTGGAGAACAGATCACGATATATTTTATAGACAACTACTACAAACTTGCGTTGAAATTACGTCTAGGGCCGCCTTCATACCGCAGTTGGTAGCGCGTCGGACTGTCAATCTAGAGATCCCGGGTTCGATCCACTCATTCTTTCTCAGTAGTTGTCTCTCACCAATGGGTTAATAATCGTAGACCTATGTGAGATAGTAGCTGGAGGCTAGGAAAGGGTGTAATGATTGTACTGGTGACAGAAATACCAGGAATCCATTGTTAGGTGCTACAGTCGCCGCGATATAACTGAAACATGTTGAAAGCGGCGTTAAACTCCATTCAATCAATTCAGTGAAACTACGTCTATGGCGGAACCCTTGTTACGAGTGTATCCATCTAATCAAAAAGGTCGTTTAAATTCCGATAAATCTTCTCCAAATCCAGAACGTGATAAGTTCAAAACAAACCTTTAGGTGTAGTCAAAAGGTGATAAAATGATAAAATGTGACGCCCCGCGAAAAATTGGAGCCGTTAAATTTGATTCTGAATTTTAGTTTGTACCATCTATACTCAAGAAGACCCATTATACGTAAAGTTTGTAACGATCGAGCGTATGGAGCACGAAACTCCTTACAGGTTCTCCAACCATACGTTGAAGATGAAAACTTTTGAAAATGTTAGCGGGGTAAAATTTTACAATATCGAAAACTTTTACAATCCTAAACGCAGGTCTGGTTCCGGTCGAAAATGTTCGATTTACAGCACCACCGCCAGACTGGCTCCAGCTATTTTCAGAAAATGTTTTTGTTTTATTTCCATCACACCTCTTTTTTCTCAGGGCGTGTTAACAAGTGCTGAACAAAACCTTTTTTCTTTTAAGAGACAGGGGACAGGGAGCTAAATTTGTCATAATTAGTTCCCTTTGAACAAAAAGATACTGAAAAGAAAAGTCTAGTGGCCAGACTACACTGTCAATACAAACCTTGATTAAACGTCTCATCTTTGTGACCCATTTCTTTCAAGTTAGGTTTGGTGGTGTTTGAACCAAGGAACTCGGTATTGAACGTCAAAGTTCTCAGAAGGCTTTTAGCACTTTGACTAACTTTAGGTAATGGAACCGTAATAGTTCCGCAACGTTTCGGAACGCATGAACTTTCACAATGTTGACCGAGGTTTCCTAATGAAAATCATTAGGATACCTCGGTTAACATTGTTAAAGTTCGTTACTTCTTAATCGTTGCGGAACTTTTACCGGTCTACTGCCTTAAATTGCATTTGAGGAACTATACTGACATTCTCATTTTCTCAAGTGCCGTAAGAACAATTTTATATACACTCAAAATGGTGATAAAATTCAGTTCATAGGGTCCTTCATTTTATTGAAACTTCGATATTTGATTAAAAATTGCCTACAAATAAATGGTTTAAATGCCGTATAAATTTTTAGACTGATATTAAAATTGAATTTATTCGGGCAATATTATAGTCGCATAGTTGTGTTGTTTGTCGATAAACAATGAGCGTATACAATGATAAAGTTCAACTATTTCTAATAGATGAGTAGGCCTATGTAGACATTTGCAACAATATTACAGTTGCTAGCATCGTGAAATTGACAAGGTGATGATTTTGGAATAAAACTGAATGACTATGAGGAGCGAGTTTTGAATGAAATTAAAGGGAGATGATGTAATGTTGCTTTTCTTGTCCACCTTGACAAAAGAAGCGATATTTCATTACCCTCTGTAAAAAGCCTGAGAAATTTTCTGTTTATTTATTTTCAGACGTTTTAAAATTTATTTAAAGCAAATAAATTCGTGGAACTATTTGGCCCATTTGCATGAATTATTGATCTCTTCGAACGCTTTCGAAACGTTTTAAACGATTTTGGAACGTTTTTGGACGACGTTGGGGATTGTTTGGAGTAAATGAATGCGGTTCTGAATGAGTGATTGGAATGGTTATTATTGAAATAAGTGTCAATTAATCAACTTTACTAACCGTCCATGTGTGTGAAGCATAGACGTTAGGAAGCCTGGAAAGCCATGTGCAAAACGTTAACGTCATAAGAACGTTAGACAAGCTAATCTGTTTATATTGCACTACAAGCACATTTTTAAAAATGGAAAGCATTTGTAACTCTATTAATGCAACTCGGTGGGATCTTTCTCGTGTTTTCACACAGGGATTTGAAATACCTTGTAACCATGCCTGGACAATATTTTTAGTCCGTTGAACAAAATCAAGTCAATAAGTGATGAAGAAAATTTTACTACTAAGCATTAGCCTTATCAACACTTGGGAAAGTCCTTTTATCTAGTGCTCATTTAAAATTTCGTGAAATTGACTCTCAACCCGATCAAAATCATCCAGATTCACTTGCTCAGTTCGTTCAGAATTCAATCTTTCTTAGCATTCAAAGCGATCACTCAAAATCGTTCAAAATGATTCGATTTATCGCTCAAACGCTGCGAACTTGAACAATTCAAATTGATCAAAATTATTTCACGACTTTATTACCTGACATAGATAAGTAGCGTCTGAGTGGTTCATGAAGAGACAAAAAATAAATGTGAACCGTCACGCGAAGGGAACCATCTGTGAACTCCGTAAAATAAACATTTAAAAAAAGAGGTTTGTTCCAGTACAGGCCAACCATAGGTAGGTAGCATTTTGAAAAGTGTTTCACAGAAATGTTAATTGATCATTCCAGATTAAGAAATTTCGCAGTCCGCACAGTTTGACTAGGGTCGACACTTTACGCATTACCCAGGTGGTCCATTTTTGCTTGACGGGTCACATATGTTTAGAACTGTATCTAGTTCAATTGAAGGGCAGGATGGTAGATTATCGATGACATCGTTCATTTCGAGCGAATTGAATTGTGGATGCAAACTCGTTTGCGAACTTTTAAAAATAGTTCCACTTTTTGCATGTGTAGTCGTGTGTAAATCGGGGGATCTATTTCTTATCATTCTCGTGAATGTAAGCAACTTGAATGAGGGATTCGGATGCCTTCACTTTTCAAGCACTTTTACCAAGGTCGGTACTTGGTTGGCTTCTTAAGCCTTTTTGAGAAGGTGTCATCTTAAGTGTTGGTGCATCAATTGTCAAATATTAAAAAAATGACGGAACTTTTGATTTCTCTTTCTTCTTCATATACAATTAATGGTTCACTACATAATATTTCTGTTGTTACGTAATAATATACTATATGTAAAAGAATTAAGAATCCTCCACAAAGCTAACTTTTTTCTCTGGCCTAGAAGGCTCAGCCATTAGGAGATTTTGAGTCACGTGATTTCCTTCTTGTTTTGCGTCATCCAGAGTAATGTCCCTTGGCGATTCTTCACTCTTGTCATCGGTTAAATTGAGCTGACTCGATGTATTAAGATCCACCAACACTCGCTCGTTTTCTTCAAAATCGGACGTACTTTCTGATCGAACTGTTTCTAAATCTTGAAAGTATTCCTCGATCTTCACGGGCCCCATTCTACAGATCTCTATGGGAGGATGTAGTAACATCGGATTGTTTTCTAACACGGCAGACGTGTAGCGATAACCCCAGTCGAGTTTCGTTAGTCTTCCGAAGTTACGAGGCAGTTCCTTCAATCGGTTGTTTCCTAGCCATAAACATTCCAAATCAACAAGTTTACAAATGGAGTCCGGCAGTTTTATCAACTTATTATAACATACGATCAGTGATTTTAGATTCGTTAAGTTCTGTATTTCATCAGGCAGTGATATAAGGTGGTTGTCACTAATGTCAAGAAACTCGATGTTTGTCATATCACAAAGCTGTACAGGAAATGTATCAAACTTGTTGTTAGCGAGGTGAAGACTCTTTAGATGATCCAGACGTCCAAACCCATGGGGTAAAGAGGTCAGTAAATTGTTGCTAAGCGACAGTCTTTCTAGACTCTGTAGCAGACATATTTCTTTTGGAATCGTTGATAGATCGTTAGTGTCCAGCATTAGTACTTTGAGATTTATTAACTTTCCAATAGATTTAGGAACCAGCGGTAGACGGAAATCCAAACAAGCTTCTCGATTAGGACTTAGATCCAGCACTTCTAAGTCCATCATAGAAAACAACACAGACGGTAAATATTGCAAATCCCTCCCTCGAACTCGCAACTTGCGTAGACCATAGTATAGCGGATCATTTGTCTCGACCCGTAGACGCAGATCCTTGAGCACTTCCTTATTGCTGTATCCCAGTCGATAGGTAAACGCCATGTTTGGTTATATCCTTGTTTCTATTTACCCGGGATACATTCTACTTTTCTTAATTGGAATTGTGTGCGAATCGATTTTGTCCCTTAATCAAACTGAAAGAATATAAAAAGAATATAAACTCCTTAATTACTTTCACGCATAGCGCTGTCTCACACGTGTTATAATGCAGGTGACTCTCCTACCTACTTTCTTAGCAAGTTCTCGGTCAAGGTCATTCGGGACATCACTCGGCCATTTCCGTAAACTGCAAGAGACCTTGGATGTATGTTTGGCGGATGGGTATGTAACAAAGGCGGAAACAGTGTAAGAAAAAACTAGCACTGTAGATTTATATCTTTTTCAGTAAATAACGGCTGAGAAAATCTTTATTTTTGAAAATGACGAATCATTCTCAAAAATTAAGATTTTTTTCAGCCGTTATTTAAGAATCTAAAGATATTTATATAAGGATAAGAATGTTTCATGTCAGTGTCCTATACGAGTAGCGTTGGCGACGTCGAATGTTTTCACTCACAGTTTCGAGGGCTAACGCCATTTTAACTGACGTCATCGGGTTTTTCCAAGGTTTTCCGTAATTTTAAAAAATAGTACGTCTATGTACATCCGAGGTTTATCGTGAGATTGGCCGAGTGGTGTTCCGAATGAGTCAAGGTCAGGCTCATTTTCGACTAAAAGTTTTTCTCAGGATTAGACCTTTGATTCGGGTCTTTAAATTTAACGTTTTTTCGACAGACAATACTCGTACATACAAATAGGTCCAGCGATTATTATAATTTTTGTTGTTTTTCAGCTGAGAATATTCTCAATAGTCTAATGTTAATTACAGACTTAACATCACTAGTCCAAATACAAAATTAAATACTTCGTAACGTGATATTTTAATTTCAAATAACCGTCATTTTAAACACATGTTCTCTAGTCCCAGAATATTTTGAAACTATGCTTGGATGAGTACCTGTGACTCGTCACGCGAAAAGAGGTCACCTGGAAACTCAACAAAATACATTTTTGTAAAAGAGATTGATTTTAGTATAGGTCAATCGGAGGATCATTTTCAAAAATGCGCATATGCGTGACATTTTCAACAATTTGAAATATTCGTGAGGTGCGGACACTGAGTAGCATAGACAGCCACATACTGTAAATATAAAGTTACCTACTGGTCTACAGATACTTTGAGACCTTTTCTATTTACTAAACGCATAGTGAAGACTCTGGTCAGACTGTGCGGATGCACAGGCTGGTAAGAGTCTTTTCTTTGTGCATATTTGATTTTTTTGGAAATCTCGCACACAGATTCAAATTCTTTATCCTAGCTAGTCTGCTCAATCCGCTTAGTCTATGGTCAGGACTTTACGCACTACCAAGAAGCCCCCTTTTCTTGAAACAGGTCGTACAGATAAAAGATGAAATATGACTGAATCTAGTTCATAGCAGTTATAACCATCCCTGCGTTTGGACTGTATATAAAATGCGTTCGCGATTGTTTGAAAACCATACACCGTTTGCAAGTGTACACACTTGTAAAGCGGTGTACCACTTTTGAAATGTCTTCCTTACGTTTGAAGAAACTTGAACTAAGGACTCTCTGTCTGATTTCGGAGGCTTGTTTGGAATTAATGTTCTTGTACAGTCAGTAACATCGTGGAATTGATATGTTGAATTAATTTGGAATGATTTGGGAATAAAATTGAATGAGTGTGTGGAGCGAGTTTTGAGTGAAATTAAAGGGAGGTAATCCAATATCGCCAATTTTGTTCTACGTGAACGAACTTAGCGATATTTATTACCTCCCTTTAAAAGTACATGTATATGCGTATTTTTCTTTTTGTGTGTCTTCTTGGACCAATCAGACACTTTAAAATCCACATCAGTCAATAAATTTCGTAGAATAATTTGATCGATTTGAATTAAATTTTAGTCGTCTTGTATGATTCGAAATTTTCTAATGATGTCGGCGCGTTTTTAATCGATTTGAGTGAGTGTTTGGAATGAATGACTGGAGTGCTGAGTGAATTATTTAGAATGACTTTGATCGGAATAAGTGTCAATTTCACTGTTTTCAACTGTAGGCATTTCTGCAATAAAGACAGCTTCGAATTTTTTTTTCGATGAAGATCAGTGGCGTGTCATTTGTATTAACGGATTATTTACAAAACTTTCACACGAATGCTTTATTACTGTATTATTACATGTACATACGTGCCACCCAAAGTTAGAGAAAAAAAATCGACTAAAAAGTAAGTAAAGCATTTCAAAACGTTACCTATAACATCTATCCAGCATAGAACAGCTACTGTATAGAGTAGTGAATAAAATATCCAATTAAACCAACATTCAATCTTAAATTAAAAGTAATTTATCTTCACCGTGTTGTCACACTCTTACTCTTTTTCGCTCTACAGGAAAATATTGAGAATTTCTCTCTGTATTTAATTTTGAGATTTGATTTTTTGAAACCATTTTTTTTTGCCTCGGCGGCCTATTGGTAAATGCACTCGACCCGTACCCTGGAGGTCCGTGTTTCGAGCCCCACTGTCGCCGGTGTGTGTTTATGGGCAAAACACTTAATAGCCAGCTCCAGTTCACCCAGCTGTAAAGTTGGAAAGCAGCGGGTTTAAAACACTGCCTCTCTCTCAGGAACTTGAAAACGTCAGAATTGTGTGTTCGAGAGCGATTCTATAAGCTTAAGCTTTCGTCGCAATCGAACTAAAATAAATTCGTATAAAATAAACCATTTTTAGCGAATAAGGGGTATGATATAAATCTAAAAAGCTTTCAGTCCAAATTTAGGGATAACCATTTCGATATTTCAATTCTATATCCAATCTTTCGATTGAAAGGAAAAGACATATGATGACAGGATTTACTCAGGAAGCCTATCTCTGTTATTGATTTCATATCAGCTATGATGGATTTGTACAATTTTATTGGTTTTGCGGAAATGTGCATGCAGTTTTTTCATGAATATTTTATTGTGATTATACAATGCGTGTATGAGATTTAAACCCAATGTCCATATTATTGCAGTTATTGCGCTTTGGCTGCTGGTGAACCCATTCATGGTTTCATGTCATTTTCAACACCAGTACAACCACAACATTTCATTCGGGCCACCACCTGCTCATACCACTTTGGTTTTCGTTATTTTTCGCCAAATTGCGGGAGACATATACTTTACTTTACACATCACTTTGAGAAAGCTAACAACAGAGACAAGAAAACATCAACAACAACAGGACCAATGATGATATAAAGAGTAATTGAGTTTGTGCGTGACATTTCAAACAAATTGAAATGTTCATGAGGTAAAAACGTTGGCAAAGAGAAGACATTCACATACTGTAAATTCAAAGTTACCTAATAGTCAACAGATACTTTGAGACCTTATCTATCTACTAAGCGCATAGTGAAGACTCTGGCTAGTCTGTGCAGATGCACAGGGTGGTCAAAGTCTTTTCTTTTCCCATATTTGAAATTGTTGGAAATCTCACGCACAAACTCAAATGTTTATTTCGGCATAAGATCGGTTTATCTTTCGTTGGGTGAACAACAAAACCTATATTTTTTATTTTTGTTGTTCACGATTTTTTTTATAAAGATCTTTCGATTATACACGAAAAACAAACGATTGTTCTATTTCTTGAATGTTAACGTGGGACGTTAAAACGAATTTTTTAAAGCGCGTCTTTTTTCACATGAGAACTAGGTAACGTCAACACGACGTCATTAAGATTTTGTTATTGGGTTCCGCTCAGGTAGTTTCACATAGATTGAAACTACCGAAGGGGGGGGGGGGTGATAATTCCACTGGTTTGTGATTAGATTATCCAGTTTTAAATTACGTTATTTCTCGACAATCTTCTGAAAATGAATAAAGAAAATGTTAATAAAACTAACTACAATGATAGTGATAATAATAGTAATTAAAAAAAACAATAGAATTAAAAGAACTTGCCTTTCAATTATCGATCAAGGTTCAAACAACTTTTAAGTAGCGAATCTGATTTTGGACAGAAAGATTAGTCTGGATAAAGTATAATCACAAGCGCGGTCAATGGTCGTATTTTGACTTCTTAGTCTGTACAACGTCGTGCAATTTTTGAAAGGTGGGCATTTAGTCTGCATAAAATGTATTTAAAAAATGACCTTGTATATCACTTTTATCCAGAAAGTCATCCGCATGCTTCATTTCGTCTGTGTTTTACTAAAATCTCGTAACTACAGCTTGTTTAAAGCTGTAGTTACGAGGTTTGGGTAGAAAATCAACGATTTGCTTCTCGTGCTTTTATCTTATTGGAGGCCGCCACCATAGCGCAGTTGGTTAGGCACAAGACTTCCAATCTGGAAGTCGTGGGTTCGATCCCCGGTGGCGGCAAATATCCTTTCCGACGTTTGTCTCTCACCAATGGGTAGATAATCGTAAACCTATGTGAGATAGCAGTCGGAGGCTAGGAAAGGGTGTAATGGTAGTACAGGTGAGAGAAATACCAGGAATCCATTGTTAGGTGCTCCGGCCGCCGCGATATAACTGAAATAATGTTGAAAGCGGCGTTAAACTCCATTCAATCAATAAAACTTCAGTCCTTCGATCAAGATTAATAGTTTGCGAAACGTTTAAGAAATTATTTCTCGCTTTGCATGTTTTCTTGTATACTCGTTCAAAGCGTGAAACAGTTGTGACCCGTCACGTGAAAGGGGCCCATCTGGGAACTCCATTGAATGCTTAATTGAAAAAAGGAATGGATCTAGCATGGGTCAACTCGGAGGCGGATTTCAGAAATTATTAGACAGGGGGTGAAAAAGAATCATTTTATATTCAGATTTTTTTTTTTTTTGAAAAGTTTCGACCCTGGTCAGTCTGCGCACATCGCGCAGTCTGACCAGGATCGACATTTTACGCACTACCCAGATGGTCCCTTTTCGCGTGATGGGTCACAATTTTAAACGTCAGCAATTGTTTTGCATCCTCAATACAGGGTAGTATTTCAAAATCAGATTCGAAACTCAATTTGCTCATATAAAAAAATAACTAACCTTTTAAATTACATCCTTAGAAAATATGCCTAAACTAACCCAATCAATTTCCAATCACCCCGAGATTTTATCCTATAAATGTCAGTTCCACATATATCTGGCTAATGATAGGGTAAACATGGTTTTAAACTTAATCCTTATCGAAATAAGCCTATTCCATTAGTTTAGAACAAGCAAGGCCGAACAAGTGATTACCAAAGGGAGCTGAAATCGGAAAAGAGAACTACAACAACTTGTAAGACACAATGGAATTCAAAGAAACGTATATGATTTAAAATCAATTGATTAGATTAACATAATTTCGAAAACAAATCAAAACTCTACTACTGTAGAAATAAAAAGGAAAGGTGATGAATGTTCAAATTCGTTTTACATGATGCGTCTTTATTTCATTACAACTTTTTATCCGCTTTTTATGGTTCAGAAGACATCGACAGCATTAAGTTTTAAAGAAAAATAAAAAAAATGAAACCTGGACGGCGTGTTACAGAGCAAATGAAGGAATTGGATGGCGATAGAAAATTCAATCAAATAAATGGTCTATTTTGTTTACAAAGTGCTACTTAAATATTTGATCTTTTATTCAACTACATACTCGATGCCTAATTTTTCCGATCCATTTCTCTAACACCATTTTATCTTTATTTATTTAAACTCTTTTCCTTATGATCACATTATTTTCATTCTGGAATGATTTTATATCGGTAACCTTTTTTAAAAAGGATTTTAGTGGATTTTTTTTCTAACAAACGATTTTTTCTTTCCCCGACTAGCTATAAGATGCCTTGCTTTAAAGCCACAGTCTGCGTTTACAGTAAAAATCGCTCTTTCGTGAATATTCTTTGAATATTCTTTTCTTGACTTGGCCTTACGAAAGACGAGTAACATATAAATACAAATCAATCGACATACGGCGGCTTTTTCGTGAAACGCATGAATAGCCGTAAAAAGTAAATATGTAAATGAGATTTTGGTCACATGAAATCCGCCCACGTGCAGGAGTGGTATAGGAACGGTATTCAAATTGGAGTTCGCAATGTTGCGGGTCATAAATATTGATCAAGTTAGGCATATTAGTCCAGCAGAAATATGGCATATTTTAGCTGAACCTGGAAGTAGGGTTCAAAGTTTTTTTCTTGACTGATTCTTGTAGCCAATACCTTCCCCAACAAGAATCTGGTTGATGACATCTTGTCATCATTGAGCATTTCGAAAAAATCGAGATGGCAACCAGGACTATCAAAAATCAAGCAAATGGCTTCGTAGATCACTCTTTATGAAATATAAAACCTATTTGAAATGTCATTTTATCGTTAAGATATTGACCTGAAGCTATGTAACAAATAAAAGCATAAAATTATATTAGTTATTAGTATGGTAATCAAGATGGCAGCCAAATCGAATAATATTTTTTAAGTAATTCTCGATTTATGCGAGATATAAGAATCTTAGAAATGCATTTTAAAATTTTCTAAATAGACTTTTGTAAGCTTGTTTATGACATCAAAATATCTGACTATGTACACTTCTCAATCTTGTGTTATCAAAACCCTCAATTTGAAGATGGCAACCAGGAAACACAAGATTTTTTATTTCATGCTAAAAGTTTGCAAGTTATTTAACAGTAAACTATTTTCTAGAAGCTAAGGTCTAGCCTTTCAAGAATCTGGATGATGGTGCATTTTTATCATGGAACAGTTTGAAAAAAGTCGAGATGGCAGCCATGACCACTTAAAATATACATGTATTTGCCACTAAACAATTTATCTAAATTTTGTACTTAATTTAACTGATAAGATGCAAATTTGAAAGTTTCTTGGTGTAATGAATACCTTGAATGACGATTAGTATGAGTATAGTTGTCAAGGTGGCTGCCAAATGGAAAACACTGCTCGATTACTAGTGTAAATAAAGGTGTATATGTTTTTGTAAACATTTGAAGATACAACTAAAAAATCAGATAAGTTAAACAGTTTATGATGGCATTGATCTGCTGCCTAAGCAAGTGAAAGAAATAATGGTCTTACAGTGAAATTCAGTTTTGCAGTCAAGATGGCAGTCTGTTTAGAGAGTTTATGAATGATAACTATGTGTACCTTAATCATAAGCATAAGAATATGATGATCTCTTTTTCCTTTAGCAAAACCATATGTGTTGAAAACCGATTTATGATATATATGTTGATTTAAAGTGTTTTAAAAAATCTTATTTTGAAGATGGCGGCCTAGCTGTTTTTCTTTCCAGCTATTATCAAATTCATTTGAACTATTGCGACAAGATATGGAAGTTGTTGACAAAAACATGTTTGCATATTTATTGTTAATATATATGGTTTCGACATGACCAGGAAGTTTTTAAAGAACCAATAGGCTTGCTCATTGCTCGTTAAAGAAATATTTGCGTCAATAAAAGTACGGTTTCTAAGAAAATGAAAATGCAACATTGTAGATCTCATTTATTTAAGCATAAAGCATTAAAGTGATCTCAACCTAAGTTTGGTAGGGGCTTTACTGAGACTCGTATTCAATTTTATTTTTCTGACATGCAACGTAATATAAGTAATCATTTATTTCTAGTCGTCCTTGTGATTTGAAGCGACATGTTTAGGTACATCAGAGGTGTTAATGGTAAGATGTAGACATAAAAGATGATGAGCACTAGCATATGCTCGGATCAACTGTCCGGACTATGGCAACTGTTCCACAAAGTGGTTACCAATGTATTGTACTGAGTAGTTAGAAATGTTATCCCAAACTGAATGGTCGCAAAGCTTTCCGAACCTTTATTGTGAATATAAGACTTATGATTTCTAACTTTTTTTCTTAAAAGTTAGGTGCAGGACCCTACAGCCATGTCTGAAGTTACAGCCATACATGTATTAATGTGTAGTAAATGGTCGCTTATGGATTCTTACAAATTGAAATTCAAGTCTGAAGTTACTGTGCATTTAAAATAAATATACAAAAAATATATATCGTAAAGTGCATTTTCATTGTGTGTGAGTATATAATTGAGTATTAATTTGCTATGACAATATAGATAAAAAGAGTCACTCTCTAAAAAATGTTAGTTCTATGTCTACCAACATAATCTTGTTATGGGTGTGTTTTGTTTATATCAAATTTCAATTTTGAGGATGTGAGGTTCGTTCATAAATGAGCATTTTAGTCACGCTGTGCGCTAATATGAAAACATTTATAGACGTACAGCAAAGCCACAATACTGTTGCCAAATCGTCATATTTGAATTGCCATCAAAATGAAGATAAGAACGGACAAGAGGGTGTTTTTGAACAAAAACTATTGAAAATTTTTCGCTGAAATATCCACACTGAATACCAATGGTTTAGTGATGATTTGAATAAATCAACTGCGATTTCGAGGATGTCAGGTTCGTGCATAAATCAGCATTTTAGTCACTCTGTGCGCTAGTAATTTGCTAAATACATTTACTTTGAACAAAGCTTGCAATTGTCGCAAAGACAAATACATAGTTTTAGGAGATATAACTGTTTTGTGCTAATCCATCGATATGAGATGAAAATATTTTGTTGTGCAATAATATTCTCGCAAAGAAAATAGAATTTTATATTCAATAACCATGCAACGTAAGTGCTATGCATTTTCCCTAAAAAATACGTATATGTTACGAGGCTACAAGTGAAGTTAGACTTCTACACTGAAACGAACTTCTAAACGGCCACCTTGCATTTACCACATTTTGACATATTTGTAGTCATCTAATTAACTTTCTTTTAATTATTTAAGAAAGGTCATTCAATTTGTCGTATTCTTTAAGAAGAATGGATTCGAATTTTTGTCTTGGGTGTCTATAGTAAACCATCAAACACAAGAACCCTCATTTACGAAAGTCACAAAAGTTGCACATTTTCGAGAATTTTCAAAATTTCGATCTAAGAAATATTCGGAAGTTTATCCTATAAGTGACAGATTTCGACGGCTATTGCGTTTCAGATATCAAATTATTTAATAAAATACTATTGTTGTTGTTCTGTTTCTCACACAAGAATAAAATGTTAAAATTACCCCACCCACCAATGTTAATTTTGAATTCAGGGGTACCCTTGAATGTCCTTTAAATTCGTTGCTTTCCACACAATTTTTACGGTCGATGTTAATTGATGATTCTCGCCGAATGATTTTCTCATTTAATTTTACTGCTTTCTATTTCGGATACCACAGAAAATATTATCTTTTTGGCAAAAAGTAAGTGGCCGTTTAGAAGTTCGTTTCAGTGTACATATATTTAATTATTCAAGTTTAAAGGATGTATTGTTGGCTTCCTTTTTGTCTTTCTGAAAGTGGTAATTTTAGTCAAAGAGATTGTCTACGTTTGAATCCCGCAAATATTATATCTTTAATTGTCAAGACATTAAAAAAAACACAAAAAAACACACAATGATAATACGATATTTATGCAGTAGGCCCCTATTGGCTGCCATCTTAGTACACAAAAATACTTTTTTATAGTGCATATGTAACTTTTCTTGTTCCAAAATGATGATCTATATTTTCATAAGTAAATATGATTCATTTTTCTAATATTATTATGTAACCTTAAACTTTCTTTCAGGTATATTCCTTGGCTGCCACCTTGAATGCTATCTATTATATCAGGCATAAATTTGTAAAACAACTTTGAAACTGGCATTGAAACCATGTATGCCTTTTTTTTCTTTTTTTTCTAAAATTCCGATTAAAACACAATTAACTTAGAATCTGCTCTCACCTGGCTGCCATCTTCAATTCAAGAATTAATGTAACAATAGATGAGAGTTGTATTTTGCTTGAACTTAGAAGGCATAAAATTTCTTACCAATGTTTAAACCCTTTCCTAAAATTATAATGTCATATGGGTCAAGAAATACTTTAAATGGCATTTAACAAATCGATTTGGCTGCCACCTTGACTACAATACTAATTTCTAATGTCATTACATGCATTAATTATGTCATACACTTTTAATCTCGAACTTTAACAGCAAATTAAACACAGAAAACCTATTAAAAAGGTCGTCATTGTGATCTACCGAGCTGTTGGTGTTACATTCGATAGTCCTGGCTGCCATCTCGATTTTCTCAAAATGCTCAATGATGACAAGATGTCATCAGCCAGATTCTTGTTCAAGAAGGCCTTAGCTACAAGAATCAGTCGAGAAAAAAACTTTGAACCCTACTTCCAGGTCAAGCTAGATATCTGCCGGACTATATATTTAGATAATCGCGTCATAATCATTTGTATAACCGAATATTGGAATGGCAAATTCAAGCTTATCTTTGAGAATAAAAGTCTAGTTGTTGTGTATAATAGTCGTCTAAGATCATTGTTATGCGTTTCGAAAATGGTCACGAACACAGACGGGGGCTTTAAGGTAGTGGACCCATAATAGTTCGGAAAGAATGATCTTTCACAAGTTAACCGAGGTTTCCTAATCATTAGGAAACTTCGGTTAACACAGTCAAAATCCATTTTCTTGAAATACAATCACGTTAGAGCTATCGTAAGAGCTATCGCACCTTGTACTTTTAGTAGTCCATACACAAACGATACTATTGACAATAAAATTGAGTCAATGTATTGATAATATTTCTCAATCATAATATCTATCATTATCGAATATACTTGTTCAAGAATATTGTCAAACTGGAAAATCTGCCGATAAAAAAGTTAATGACAATAACTTTTTTATCTGCAGATTCTTTCAAAAGATCTGCCTCGTACAGCAAATTCCTTACATTTTCCCACATTGTCTGCTTCAAACCATACTTAAATTTGTTATATATTAACAGAATTATTGACGAATTTATGAACTTTTTGTATCGCATGATTCTTTGCCGTATTTAAAGACCCTGAAGTAGGACTTGATCTGTTCCGTATTTCTAGAAATACTCAGAAATTCTCAGAAGTTTCCTTTTTTTCCAACCTCGTGCGAAACTATGACTAACAGATCACTTATAATCGGTTATTGATTTTTTCCTTTCTTCTTCTTTAAAAACGACAGCTCGGCACCTTTTGATCATTGAAGGCACAAGTTGTATGTACCTTAGAAGTTGTTCCCGCACCATTCAAACTGCAGGGTCTGACAAAGTGCCAAACATTCAAAATAGCTCGTTACCGGTTTCAAACACGAACTTTCGTTGACTTTTAAGATTGTGTCTAATATTATCATTTTTGTTATTATCATTATTATTTTCATTATAAATAATAATAATAATAATAATAATAATAATAATAATAATAATAATAATAATAATAATAATAATAATAATAATAATAATAATAATAACATTCATTCATTCGTTCATTCACTTTATTTCCTCCAAAGGAGATTAATTGAACAAACATTTTTTCTTTAACAATATAGATATGGCATATAAGTATAAACAATTCGGAAAAACAAAGTGATGTAGTTTGAAATATAAACTACGTACTGTAGCACCAAACGGACGATAAAAGAAATGTGCAATTATGCGCAATTATTTAATAATAATAATAATAATAATTCTAAGTTCTAAGTTTCAAGCGGCGTTTTTATTCTACAAAAGGCAACAATTGACATAAAAGACGTCATCATGACGCAAAAAATGTATTTTTTGGTGATCTCAAAAGGTCACGACGAAGTCGGGGATAGCCGAATGCGGCTCATCAATATGTTTTTTCATTGCGCAGTAAATACCAGAAGGCGCATGATAAGTCTCATACTTGATGGGTCGGCTGAAATGTCATGGTTGTTGGTCTATTGGTTTGAAAACAATATGTATGAGCACTAGCCGTCGCGATAAAACGGCAATAAGTTTAAAAGTGGGGTTAAATCTGTGCTAGACAATTTTGATCTGTAACGTCATTTTAGATTAAAAAGCAAAACTAGAGATACCCCTTTCTTTAATGCTTTTCGGTGATTATTTGAGGACTAAATGTAGATTATCATTTTGATAAACTTACTGCCTAACCAATGAAATAATAAAATAGAAATTCATACCCCGTTTTTTTGCACTTCACCCTATCTGACGTTACCCTAAGTTGGGACCATAAGTGACGTCATCATTAACGTTGCATAGCAATCACAAGGAAAGTGTTCCACTTAAAGAAATTTTGTCCGAACAAATTAACACTTAGTATATTTCTTGGAATAAAGAAATAGATTAATCGTTTGTTTTTCGTGTAAGATCGATTGATATTTTATTTTGAGAAGAACAATAGCTATGTTTCACTCTTGGCTCCGTCACGATTAAAGCTATTCAGAGTTTTGACCCAAAGAAATATAAACTGAAACAAACGATTATCCTTTTTATGCTTGGTCTTTGTGTTGAAGAATGTCATTACGGTTCGTGCTATAAAATTGAGTACATACAATAAAAACATTTTTAAGAGGCGTACGACTTCGAAATTGAATACTTCGCTTGAAAATGATACAAGGGAGATAATCTAAACAGTTTTAATTTACATGTAAAGCAAATGTAATAGAGGTAATTATCAATATACGAAGGTGGATAAAAATACGTTGACTTTTACTATAACTTTGGAATTTCCCGACGGAAATTAGTAAAATTTTGTACACGTCTCAAACCATTTCATGTTGACATAATACTAGATTTACAAGAGTCTGCTATGACTTTTATGTAAACAATCCAACATCTGATATTCTTGGGTAGGTGCCACCGGCGCACCCATTTTGTAACGTTACTTCCTAGTGTTACTACGCGTAATTGTCCCCTCAATTTGGACCAAACCCTCCCAAACTTCGCCTATTTACGTAATGACGTAATCTGTTAGGATATTTAAAAATTAAGAATAATCCATTCGGTATTTTGTAATTCAAAGTCAGTAAACTAAGGGCATGCGTCAATTTTTGAACTTCGAAATGACGGCACCGGTGCAACGATTGGCAACCGGGCAATTATAAAGTTCTACTGGACCTATGGAAAACCTAACTGATAGGTTAAAATACTAAAATATGCTAAACGTCTTCAAATGTAGGCAGACATATTCTCTTTGAATGGTTTAAAATGTTTGTTTTAGAATTGGGTGCGTTTCTGAAGGATGACACTCGGAGAATGAAAAATGTCTCCTCGACGTTTGATCTGTTATTGTCACAGATCAACATCAGTTCAGTATCCGTAAGACACAATACACATTAAGTTTATCATTTTGGATAAGATGGATATGAAAATAGTATTAATCAAAAAGATAGGCGATACTGAAATTGTGTTTATTGTTGAGTTGAGTATTTTGAAAAGTGCTGACTTTCGAGACGGAACTTATCAATACCGCAGCGTCATATTGACGTCGTTACCGTGAGCCAGTACCAAATGACTACATGTTTTAGAATGGTTGCTACAGGTGACCAGCTGGTTGGATTTCACCAAAGTTTATGGCCCTGTCACACCTCAACGTTTTAGCCAGCGTGTGCCTAACGCGTTTGAGAAAACGACTAAGTCCGCAAAACGTCGGCATACGCTGACCTACATTTTCTTTTTCTCAATTCACGACGCGCTTGTAGCATGTTCATAGCGAGTTTGAACGTGTGAGTAACGCGTGAGAAACGTGTCCAGAACGTGTTGATAGCGTATGTCAGCGTATACCAACGTTCTTGAGCGTGTGTCCAACGTTCTCGTAACGTCCTCAGAACGTGCTTAGCGTGTTTGTAACGCGCTTTCAGCGTGTTATAACGTGTTCGCAGCGTGTTTTGGATGTAAATATAAATTCTGCAAGAAATTACCACTTTAAATTCATTCTTGTAATATATAAACAGGCCACCGGTCACTACACATATTCAAATTCAAAATATATTGGTTCATGTAAAAGAAAAATAGGAAAAGACGAAAAGAAAAATACACTGGCACCTGTTACATATGAAAACATGCATATAACAAACTTATAAGATTACAGGCTGATTAAAGCTTCTAGTACTTTTCACTCGAAAAATGTTGCGAAAGGGTAAGGAACTACTTGTCATAAAACACTCCTTTCTTCCTCCACAAGCTCTACCATGTAGGATGACTTTCTACAACCTCTCTTAATCTTGGATAACTAGTCCTATATTAAGGGGTAAAAGGTGTACCAAATATCAAACTTGTGGTACATATAATAGAATCAAATATTCTGAACAGAGCAGAATAGAGTAAAACACGTCTTGTATTATGTCCACTAATTACAACGATGTACTTGTCGTTTTGGTATATTGATAATGATCAAATGAGACGAGTGAATGTTTGTATTTTCGCGAACGTATTGTTATTCTAACCAAAGAGCAGACGCACTTATAAGGCTATAAACGCAATGTTTAATACACATTTAGGCTACATTCTCCACATCGACAATCTAAGGAATTAAGAAAATCCGTAAAGGATTTATATGGAAGAAAAGACAAGCAGCTTATAACATAACATAACATAACATAAGTTTTATCTATATGACTTGAACGAAATCGTTCATCGTCAAATATAGAGAATGCTACTTATAATCGAGTTTTCAAGTCATTCTTTGACTGGTCATGAGGAAACATGCAGATATGAACATGTCAAAAGGGTCATACACATGTACATGCAAATATACTTTTATTTACGAGAAGCTGGTGGTAGAAATTCAAGACAAACATGCAACGGAACTTTTATATTTTCATTATAAACTGAAGCGCTGTCATACGCCAGAAACACGCTGTGAACTCGCTGGCAACGCGCTAGACACACGTTCAGTACGCTGAAGACACGCTATGCACACGTTCCCAGTACGCTGGAGACACGCTAGAAGCAAGTTAAACTTTTGGCGAACGTGTTTCCAGCGTGTCCGTAGCGTAAGTGAACGAGCTCCTAGCGTGTCTCTAGCGTGCTGAGTGTGTTCGGAACGTGTGCGGAACGCGTGCGGAGCGTGTTCCAACACGTTCGGCACACGCTGAGAAATTTTAAGCATGCACAAAATTTTATGAGATACTCAGCGTATCGCAACGTGTGCCAACGTGTTACAGCGTGCCGATAGCGTGTGCGGAACGTGTCCATAGCGTACCCGACGTGTTCGCAGCGTGTTATAAAAAATCCAACACGTTCCGCACACGCTGGCTAAAACGTTAAGGTGTGACAGCCCTATTACACGACCAAAAGAAAATTGCCGAAATATAATAACAGTGTAGTTTTCTTTTCAAAGTCTGTGAAATCAATTTTTTTTAACGCAAGTCTATGTAATTTTTGATTCACCCTCGTATTTCAAGGTCGTCTGGTATGTAGCGTCTGCTTAAACTGAAGGTATATATACAGGTCGGAACCAAAGAGATGTGAAATATGAAATAATTGATGATCGCCCAGATGATCATTATCTTAATATAAAACTCGTATTGACAATGTATCGAAAGAAAAGGATTCTAGGTGGATGTCTTTTAGTAAAACAAAAATCAGGACAACATCAAAAAGGTGAAATTTTCATCACAAGTTCCCGTTCAAAGGAACTCTTTTTTGCAGGGGGGGGGGGGGGGGGGGGCAGTATTTGAAATTTGAATTGCACATTTACACTGTATGATTACTACAGTCATACATTCAATAAAAATTTCAATAAAAATAACAAAAAAGAGAGCAATAAACGAATTTTGAATAACATTTACATTACTTGTTTGTACAATACACAATATCTTGTTCCGTACTTAAAGAAACGAAAGAAAAGTACAGATCGTCCCTGCGTTCGGTGTGACAAAACCGGTGCGAACTGTTTGAAAAATTACACCCGCTTTGCACGTGCACTTGCTTTCAAAGCGGGGAAAATTGGCAAACATTTAGCACCGATTTGTCACCCTAAATGCAGGGCTTGTTTCACCGCATGTGTAGAAACCGATAAAAGGCAGTTATAAACAAAAAATATAACCGTGATTTAGAAAACACGTAAATAACCTAGAAAAGACATGCCCTGCGTTCAGGATAACAAAGTAGTGTAAACAGTTTGCAAATTATACCCCGCTTTGCACGTGCAGTTGCATGCAAAACGAGGTATAATTTTCAAACAGTCCGCACCGAGTTTGTCATTCTGAAAGCAGGGCTGTATTATTCCCTCGAAAAACACATTTAGTTTGTATGTAGTTCAAAGCAGACAGGGGGGGGGGGGGGGGGGGCTGTCTATAAATGTTTATCCGTGTAGTATTTATTGTTAAAAGTCAGTTTTGTTTGGACTGAATTATTTAACAAACATTTTAGGTATTATAGTTTAATCATTGGCTATATTTAATTTGACTAGATATAATGTAAAATGCGAGTGAATATAAACTTATGTCATTTATGGATGTATATCACGATACTTGCAATTTTGTGTACAAATATCAAATTAGATCTATCTATATACATGTATATGTATATATACAAAAACGCGTTTTTATTCAAGTAGTGATTTTATCTTTAAATGAACTACTTTTGCTTCACTTACAAGTGCGGGTTTGTTACTCACATTTTGCTGTATAAAAACCTATTCATTCACATGAATAACGAAATTTATTATTTATAGTATCTATAACATTATATTCATACATTTAAAACACAACTTTTCTAAGAAATATAACATAATCAAAAGAAGGGAAAACAATAGAAGTACATAATTGAAAATTGCAAAGTTCGTAAACATACGAACTTAGCGATTTTCAAAGCTATATTTCTGAATGTTTTGCTGTTTTTGTTACTTATAAGTTTTTTCTAACAAAATCCTAAAATTTTGGTAACAAACTCACAAAAGTGATACGAAAATAGTAAATTTCATGATAAAATAAAAACGCGTTCAAATACAATGCCACTGCATTCAAAGGAACAATGTTGGAATTGTCTCTCACAGTCCATATTAAAGAGTTGATATCTATAAATCGCACACATCTTCGGCAATTTCAAACATGGCATTGGAAAATACATAAAATGCAGTCGTCTTCGTATTCACAAGACGAAGAAGCTTTGATATTGTTTGGCTCTGTTCAGCTACTTACGGTTCAACTCTGTTTATTCTGTATCACGAATGGCATCATACAAGTTTGTACACTTCTAACGATTTATCTGTTGTTAATATAATAATCCTGTCTTCCTGTCTATAACAAGTACTGTGGGGAAATAATGGTTTTTCTTCATTATACTTCAACCCGTCCACATATTTTCCGTTGGCACCTATCTTTTGTACACGTTCTGTACCGAAGAAGCTTGTTATGTGTAGATTCTTCTTTTCGTCCATAACAACCCCGTTTGGACAGTTCATCCCTGTATATTTGAAAATCAACTCATTTTCGTCATTTATACAAAATACCGCATGTTGTTTATAGTCCGATACTAATAAGAAAATATTGTCGTATGTTATGTTTAAAAATTTAGGTTCTTGGAAGTATGGAAGCCCATCTGGGTCGTACACTATTTTCCGTTTAAAAGTGCCATCGTACTTATGTAAGTGCACCTGAAATTCTGGTTCTTTTTCACCTGACTTGTTAACTCCTGAAACTTTAACACTGACAGCCACACCGTCATCAAAACACGTGACACCCCAACAAAAGCCCTCTGTCCGAAATGTTGCCACTGGTAATATTCTAGTCTTATTATCACAGGTTTCTATAGAGACGGTGTGCACTTCTTTTTTATACGGAACTGTTGTGAAAGCCTCTTCCGGTTGCTCAAAAGATGCACAGACATCCCAGGGTGCACTTGAAAGTTCAACTTCCGTAATCATGGAAAACTTCGGATCAAACAGTTTTAACTTATTGTTTTTATAGTCTGCCACCAAAAGATTGCCATTCGGCATAAATGCTGCTCCTCTCAGTGCACCTTCGGACTCAAACATCTTCGTACCCGGAAATGAATTCTGAAAGTGTGCGTAGGTAGACAGTTCTTTCTCCTCTTTGATTTCTTCAACGACGGTATCCGACTTTTTCTTTTTGGCTTTGTTGTTGTTGTTTGGTGGATGTTTCGCCCGTTTGCGGGTGTCTTCATTATGCGTAGTATCCTTGACCTTTGACCCAGAACAACCCATTTTGAGAGATTTTATAAATAATCCGCTAAATACCAGCACCGCAAAATCTGAAAAGGTAAAATGATTTTGAGATCTTATCTATAAACTAAAGGCATCGTTAAGACTCTGGTCAGACTGTGCGGATGCACAAGCTGGTCAGAGTCATTGCTATGTACATATATGATATTGTTTGAAATCTCATGCAAAGGCTCTATTATGAAAATAAATGATTCTTCCTTCTCTGACTCATCTTCGTATACCCCGGGGTCTCCCTTTTTGCTTCGCTATATCGACATGTCGATATACCCGGGGTCTCCCTATTTGCTCCGCTATATCGACATGTCAATATACCCGGTGTCTCCCTATTTGCTATGCTATATCGACATGTCGATATACAGGGGTCTCCCCGTGTGCTCCGCTATATCGACATGTCGAAAAACACTATTTGCTTCGCTCTATAGACATGTCGATATACCCGGGGTCTCCCTATTTGCTACGCTAAATCGAAATGTAAATATACCCGGGGTCTCCCTATTTGCTACGGTATATCGACATGTCGATAAACCCGGGGTCGCCCTATTTGCTACGCTCTATAGACATGTCGATATACCCGGGGTCTCCCTATTTGCTACGCTTTATCGACATGTAGATAAACCCGGGGTTTCCCTATTTGTTGAGCTATATCGACATGTCGATATACTCGGGGTCTTTCTATTGGCTAAGCTATATCGACATGTCGATATAGCCTAGGAAATAGGAAGATCCCGGGGTATCCGATACGGAAGCCTGTATGTACCCCCCTAGTGAGGACATAAATTGGTCTCCAAAGACGTATTGAACTCAACAAGTTTCAAAATGACGTCATAATATATTTTGATTGGTTTAAATCGCATCACATGGGAAAATCCATTGCACTTTATTTCTGTATAAAATGCAACAGGTCTTTCGGGAAATCACCCGAACCTCGATCTGCGAGTCCTGTGTTGCAGGGAACTCGAAAACCCCGTTACCCTACCACACCGTAGGAATACTATTCAATTTATTAGAAATTCAGATATTTTTGAAAGAATTTATGGTTAAAAGCACGCAGTTCTGACTCTGAATCGATGTTTACAGAGAGTCGACGGAGACCATCAAGCAACCCTCTCAACTAAGCCCGATCACGATAGTTTCGTTTTAAAACGCAAAATAACTTATCAAAAATGATTTTTTAATCATAAGTACCCTTAAAAATATCAAAATTGTTGTTTATTTGTGTACCATCTGTTTCACTTTATGTCATTTAACTTCGATAGCGAGAAAGAAAATACACGATCTAAAAAAAGAATGTGTAATCTATATACGCGCAGAAAGTAGACTCGAAACTTTAATATTTAGATGAGTATTTTAACAGTTTCTTAGATCTAGAGGATTGCAATTATAATATCAAAAATGTGCTCATTAAATTTTTAAACTCGCCATCTAAAACAAATAAAAACTCGGCTCAACCTCGTTAAGGCATATTGTCGATTCGTTCCATAAATTCAATATCCTCTATATGATGAGATGAAACCGTTAGGTTTATACATGATAAGAACATTTCTAAATGTGGCGCGTAATCAAAATTGTTTTATTGAATTATGAAACAATTTTTAATCCAATCATAATGCAAGAATCTTGCAAGGCACAATATCACTTTAATCAGAACGGATTGTACAACTCTTTCAACAGTATTATCTGGCTTTTTAGTATCGGTAGGTTTAATTATGCGTTTATGGCTGTAATTTACACCTATCTACAATAATTCACACTGTGTATTATTCAAAATTTTCCTTCGGGTCAGTAACATGTATATCAAACGTGTTCCTGTATGCTTCATGATGACAAAATTATAAAGTGTTTTAATATAACAATATGAACAAAACAGGGTGCCGGATGATGACTGATCAATCCCCCCCCCCCCCCCATCCAATAGTGTGACCTCTTCCAAATTTCTTTACATCGAATTTCT
This sequence comes from Fragum whitleyi, assembly GCA_948146395.1. NCBI lineage: Eukaryota > Metazoa > Mollusca > Bivalvia > Cardiida > Cardiidae > Fragum > Fragum whitleyi. Next base: position 25,052,161 of record OX411548.1, on the reverse strand, counting down.
AACGTATATGCAGTGATTAGTGTAAAGGAGTTGTAAAAGCCTTTAATTAAAAAAGCGCTTACTTAAGCGAAGTTTTATTCGCTATCCATTCCATATCATAATATATATTGTTTGCAAAGATACAATATCGTCGGACGACGGTCAAATGTCGAAGCTTGAGCCTAAACGTAGAGCTCTGTAGTTAAAACATTTAAGTCGCTGAACAACGGCATTTCTCAATCAAGATTTTTAAAATGAAGTAAAACCTTACCTGTAAGAATGATTTGTTTGATACACCTTGTTCCTTTAGAAATAAATACATCCTAAAATCTGTCACATTACTTAAGTTAATCTAAACAATTAGCCCTAAAGTATACTATGTAATATACACACGGCATGGATTTCAATTGACCCCAAAAGGCTGTTAAAATGTTACCCTTAAGCCTTTCAGGTAATTCTGTTTACCTATAAGTTCGAAAAGCTTGTGTAATCCAACATAACTTTATGCTTTGTGGTCATGATTATTGAGTATGAAAAGGACTAAGTTGTCATTCTATATGGAATCTTAAAACTTAAATTGCAGGAACTGAATTAAACACGTGTTTCAAACTGCGAAACTTGACAGAAAGTTTGGATCAATGCTTCATGTTTAAATTTTGAGTATTGAAAACTGTCCGAATCTCATCTTTTCTGTAAATATAACATAGAATTCGACCGTATAGCCCATCGTTTAACCTATTATCATACAAAATGAGCCTTTACGTTACATTTCCAACACTATCATTTGCACGCAAAGCATAGCCTCTTGCCAGTATGTGCATTCGCATTAAGTCTGACCAGAGCTTACATTAGGACTTATATAGATCTAGCTAGATAAGTTCTTCCTCTTTCTACATACGGGTCAGTGAATATATCTTTTTCTCATCTGTGTGTTTTTAAGGCAGCATCATGGCTGTCCCACCAGCACCTACATTGGAAATTGTTGAAAGTGTCACGAACAAACAATAGACTTATCCAAGTTTCATGAGATTGTAGATCGCATTGTGTAAGAAAATATTGCATTGTCGATTCCTTTTTTTGAATTTATATTTATACCAAGTACCGTGCATCAACCGTATTAGCCTAAATAGTTATCGAAAAAAACAGGACATATTGCTTTTTGCCGCCTAGTATCTTGCTGTAATAAGGGTGACAAATGTTCGTATAGATATATTGATCCGTCTAAATCCACCCAATACACATACATATAGCTTTATCTATGCTTCTTATAAGTTTAAAGCTTTAACCGTAGCATGAATTCAAAAAATTGCGCATAAGCGCATAATTAGAATTATCAAGGCACCCTTGCAAATGTTATGCATACGCAGATAGCCTTAGAAAAAGTATTGACTATATATAATCTACGCTCGTATGGTAGCACACTTTTCACTAAAGCGACCAAAGGTTAGTTTTGTTTATATAGGTTTTGTCTTCTCTTCCCGCACACTCACTTCCCCGCAAATCGTGTATAGCGTTGATTTTCATCCCAATAAAGATTTGAGATCGCTTTTCTGTACACGGTCTTTTGTGGCAGATATGTTCAACAAAAACAACAATAACAATAACAACAACCCTTGTCTGGTCAAACAAAAGACAAATACTTATTTTAAAAATGCGTTCAAGACATTGTTAGAACTTCCGATAAAGCAATTTTAGTCTTGAACGCAGGACTGGTTTCTCCGTAGGTGATCTTTCTATTTTATTTATTCTGAAAACAGACGAAGGGAGGAAACCCTTAACAAAACTAGGGTCTATTACAGTCAAACCAGTATGGTCCTATACAGTCAAACTAGTAAATGAATCAAAGAAGACAGCTGAAACCAAAGCTGGATTTAAATGAGTGCTTAAAAACCAACCATTGCTCTGTGATACTGAGACGTCTTGCAAACAGGAACAATTTAGACCGGTGTCGGTGTTTGGTAGTTATTATGTCTGCAAACAGATTTGACAGTTAAAGCACAAATCATGAGAACTATTATCTCATAAATACATCGTGGGAATATAGAGAATATCTTTGAATGTGAATTGTCATCTATCAACATTTAAGGATTAATTTTAGCAGTATATTTCTAATAAATTGCAAAAATAAGTATCACAATTATAAAAATAACACATTGTTATTTTGTGAATATAATCAGTGCTTTTGCAATGCCCTAAGGAAATGCAATGAGAAATTTAATTCTGAAGGAACAAATTATTAGTTACTTTTATAGCATTTAGGTCCCAGTAATGTTTTCTAGACCATAATTATTATACTGCTTCTAACCATTAGAATAAAGTACGCCTTATCTTTCGATTCGAGTTTCGTGATCTATTAATAGGAAACATAATCAAAGCACTGAAAGTACTAATGGTGAACGATTTTGATTACACTCTATAGTGATATATTGAATTCGTTGAGAAAAGAGAAATTATATACGTATAAAATAATTAAGGGAAAGTGTCTCGACAAAATTTCGTCAATACTCACTGTAAATTCAAATTCGTTTTGTTCTCAAATATTAAAATATATATATAAAAAAAGGAAGACCGCTTAACAAGAAGCATAGTATGATTTTGTATGGCTTTTGTTGTTTTTGTTCTAATCTTCATTTCGGTTCATAATACAAACGGAATTTGATATTATTTTCTGAATATTTGATGTTCTTATTTTTTTTCAATCACTGTATCTATGCTTCGTGTGGCAGCGTTGTGCTTATTTTATGTCGTAACGTCATTTCTTTCTTAACTCGGAAAAAAAAACCCGGCAGAAAGGTAATTCAATTTCAACATTCGCCATACTTTACCAGTTCAAACAGCAGTCTATCTGCATTTTGACTATGAAAAGTAATCCGTTAGGGCTCTTGAACTTTAATGACCTGAATGAGGCCCCCCATCCCCGAAGTTCAAAGACCACTGTTTCGTCTTCAACGAAACGCTGTAATTACAATGCTTGGGTCTTTTTCGGTAAGATACAGAACTTTGTAAAAGAATGATTACCTGATGCCATTGTGTAAAATAAAAGATTTATGTAGGTAGGTATTTTGTTCAGCTAATGTATTGTACAAATATGGTCGTAGTTTAAATTCTGTAGTGGAAAATAATAAAACTAATAGAGTGGAAGACGAAGGCTAGGTAAGGGTGTAGGGTAATAATAGATATGGTGCCAGATGAAATACCAGCAATCAATGTTTATATGCTCAAGTCCACAGGCGATTGATTAACAATCCAAATTTCGTTTTATAGGTTATTATATATTAACATGTATGACAAACACGGATTTTGAGAAATCGCCTGTGCTTAAGCCACCGCGATTTTACAGAAAAATTGCTATTCAGACAAAATGCACAAGAAAGGCTGTACATTTAAAACACGTGCCAAGTAATTCCTGAAACCCGTCTCTAGACGGACTGTCGCATGTTGCCAAAGCTATGTAAAACTCGATTGCAAAAACTATAGATGTCACTAGATCGGTTATCGTTTCTAATGCTTTACTATTGAATTGTACGCTATTAACAAATACAGGAGGTCACGACCTAGAATCACATATTTCCGGCAAATAACTACAACTTGCAATAGCGACATTAGATAAAAACGTAGTATGTGCCTATACAGTGTATAAACACAAACTTTGTTATTGCTCTGAACTCTCGATAAGCTTCCGCGGATATTCCGTTCGCCCGATTGACTTGATATTACCCGTCTGATAACATAAAATGACATCAGGCACTATAATTTAGAAAAAATAAATGCATATACATGATCTTAACAAGAACCACTTTTGCCTAAATGTATTTTATGTTAAGGGTTTCATAAAATCTAAGCATTTTAAAATGATTTCATGATAAATAGAATAACATATTTGTGTCTTAGAATATCAACGTTATCCTGTCTCAGCAGCAAGAACACGCCAGCCAGAACTAGATGAGATTGATATTCTAAGACACCCAGACATCGTTCTCTATATGTACATCAGAAAAAGGTTGTCTGCACAGACTGTTTTTTATAACCCTTGTGATCTTTAAAGTTTTATAGAGGATAATCGTTTGTTTCATTAAAAGATTGATTTATATTTAATTGGGTGATGAACAAAAGCTAATTTGGACGAGTGTGTAAATATCGCTTTTGTTGTTTACACAATCAAATATTAATCGATCTTACTCGAAAAATAACGGATTGTTTGATTTCTTTTAAGAAAAAATGAGACAAAATATGAAAACCTTAGGACAATTTTTCTTAAAGCGCGTCATTTTGCACGTAATGGCTATTCAACGTTCATGTTGACTTCACCTTTTAGGCTCTGCTTAGGTGACGACAGATATGGTGAAATAAACGAAAGAGGGTATAAGTTTGTGATAATTCCACTGGTAAGGCGGTGCGTTTATACAGTGATTTTCTACAATTATTTTTCAATAAGCTTTTAAAGAAATTTCATATATCATTTATTTGTCCTAATTGTACATATATGTACTTGGATGTACATAAAAGATTTGTTCTGTTCTGTTCTTCTGTTCTGAAAGTAATAATTTTGTGTGTTATCTAAACGCGCGAGCTTTTTTTGGTCGCCCAATGTCCTTCGATTGTCTGTCAATATGTTAAACAATCTTTTTATCGGTTTGAGAAAGACTCAATTTGAACAAATTTATTTTTCATTTCCTATGAAACTATATATCATAGGGTATTCATATTTGCTACACAAGAAAACATTTCTTCATGCCAGATTTGTTCAAACTTAAGTGTAAACTTAATTTTTCAACTTCAAAAATCTTTTATCTTTCAAGACTTGGTCTGGAGCATTCGTATTCGGAACATAATATATCAGGATATTTTTTCTACTAGACTGCTAAAATATAGCTCTTGTTGTTCACAAAACGAAATATCAATCGATTTTACAAACGATCATTCGATTTCTTTCATGCAAAACGAGACAAAATGTGAAAACTTTAGGGCAAATTTTCTTAAATTGCGCCATTTAACACGTGATCGTTATGCAACGCCCATTTTGACGTCACTTGTTTTGCTCCGCTTAGATAACGTTAGATATTGTGAAATGAACGAAAGTGGGTAAAAGTATTTGATACTTTCTCTATTTAGGCGGTGGGTTTATCAAGTGATAATCTACCATTATTTCTCGATAATACACCGAAAAGCATTAAAGAAATGTATATAAACTGAAAATATACGTATAGACCAGCAATTTCAAGTCAGTGATCTAAGATAAATTCTAATTTGAAAATGATAGGAGATAATGGTTTCTCGAACCTCACTCTTTCTTGCGGTTCTATACTTTTATGGCTTATATTAATTGAGTAGAAATTGCACTGATATTTAGGGAGATAGACCGAGGCCATTTGATACACAGAGCTATTAGATACAACCCGTCGTCTGAGGACCTATGTAGTCTGCGATGTTGCATTCGCCCGTTTTAGGATTAACCACGTCATTTCGGACATTTTGCTTTTATTGTTATGATTTTGCGGCCATTATGATTTTTTTATGCTCATTTGTGTAATTTATGACTTGCTTTTAGTACAAAAGTAAAATTTCATATTTTGTCTAAATTTGTTCTGTAACTTTTACCAAAGGAAACTTTAGAAATATATACGGTGAGAGGCAAAGGAGTTGGCAAGCTGTACAGGGGTCTTATTTTGACCGGTCCGTGCAATTGAAGAATACAGAAGACTTTAACATTAAATGTCTGACCAGAGCTAGTTGATACACTATCCTAGGGGGCTAGTTGTAATAGTGTGTCAGGTAGCCTCCGTCACATAAAAGTACTTTTTATGCTAAAATAAACTAAATTGAAGTCATTTATTGTTGCTTTGGTCACCAAAAACCTCAAAACTGCAGCTTTTTTGAAAATGAAACTACTGTTTTGAGATTTTGGTCATTCATCGACGGAATGCATGTAAGAAATTCGATCATTTATCAGACTAACTAAAACTTATTTATAAATAAATTACTTTTTCGGTATTCCCAAACAATTATATACGTCCAGGGCTTCGACAGATCAGGATAACAATTTGCTGAAAATCATATTGAACCGACAAGTTAGTTTTGGAGGAGGAAAGAATAAACATATCATTTTTGCCTTATTCTTCGAATTCATTTGTCACTCAGGTTGCATGTTCCCAGTTGTCTATTGAGTTCTGACAAGGTGTAACTGAACAGCCCCAATGTGTTAGGGAAGTTTAATAACAATGAAAATAAAAAATGTAAGACATTTTAAGAAAAAGATATTGATAAAATACTAGGGTAATGCTTTAACTAAAAAGACGTTTGCACGGACAAAAAAGAAAAGTGATCCATAGTTTGCCACAGACTGTTCTTTAACCGATTCCGGGGTGAAAATTAACTAATGTTTAAGGACAAACTTTGATGTTTTTGCATATACATTAAAGCAAAGGTTTTGTTTGTCTTTGGATATAATTACGAGTTTATAAGCTTTTGTATTGAAGTGTATCAACTAGCCCCGCATGGTGTATCAACTAGCCCCGTGTCAATAAACTTATAGTACTTGAAAAGTAAGTTGATTATTATGTAATACCTATTTCTATGGTCTAAATTTACTTTTGCACAAGAAGAGCAAAGATTTCTACCTCAAGACGGAAAACAGGGATTTCCAAAATTAATATATGATTAATTCGCGTTCTTTCAGGCGTTTACATTTGCAGAGACCAGAAAAATGGTTTAACGCCCGAGAGCGAAGGACGAGGACGTTAAAGCATTTTGAGTGTCTTTGCAAATGTTAACGCCTAAAACAACGTGAATTGACGCATTAAGCTTTTATTGCATAAAATAAAAGACTTTAGTATTTATTTAAACATATATATAAAATAATTCAAAGAGCGCTTTAAAGTCCTCGTCTGTGTTCGTGAACATTTCCGAAACGCAAGACAAAGATCTTAGACGACTATGTACACAAAAACTAAACTTTTATTCTCAAAGATAAGCTTGAATTTTCGGTTATTCAAATGATTATGACTGGATGATCTAAATATAGGCCTAATTTAATGAATATTAATGACCCGCATCATTTTGGACTCCAATCTGAATACAGCCCCTTTACCGCTCCTACACGTGGGCGTATTTCACGTGAACAAAATCTCATTTACATATTTATTTTATACGGCATATTATGCGTTTCACGAAAAAGCCGCCGTTTGTCGATTAATTTGTATTTTTTTGTAATTTTTTCTTTTATGAGACTAAATCATGCAAAAAATACTCAAAAGAATATACACGAAACAACTATTTTTTCTAATTAAACGCAGACTGGGGCTTTAAAACTAGCTCCAATAAAAATAATGTGCCGGAAATATTGCGTCATGCACTGCACTGTCACGTTTCTTTATACCGAAGTTGCTTGGTAAATTGATGACGTCACAAAAAATAACGCGGGAATTAGATCGTCGTCTTTATTTATGCTATATATTAATGTTAGACCTTAAAACTAATAGAGTGTATAGGCCCAGTCAGAGACTATTTAAGTAAAAAAGACGGGCGTTAACGGCACGTGGATTTGGTAATTAATCCGAAAAACGAGGAATTATAAAAAATGTATCAATTAGCCCCGGTCTCCCCTACGTGATTCCTGAGTATCAAATACTGACATACATAATGAGATGAACGAACAGTGCCCGTTACTTTGATAGGCTATTTCGAGGGGACAACGAAAAAGTATTGTAAGTGCCTATAAATTTATAGGCACTTACAATAGTTTTTCGCCGACCCTCGATTTATTCATTAGGGTTGGAACATTTGATAAACGGACAAATGCTGCCAATGCCTTTGCCTTCCAGTAAACTGAAAGGGTATCTTGTTGGTATATTTTGTATTTCACAACCTAATTGTTAATTATTGGAGAAATCTACCCCACAGACGGTTCCAATTTCGTCGCCAGGGGTTACCAAGAGAATATCGTCTGCTCTAGCGTAACGCGATACAAAACATTTAATCCTTTTGTAGATATGAGTATTTCGTCTGCTTTAGGAATAGATATTACGAAAAATTCTTTAAATTATTTCACACTTACCAATAAAGAAAACTAAACCACAATAGGTAGTAATGGAACAGTGTTTATACATAAAAGATAAATGACATTTGATATTTGCAATTTGATATTTGTTCAAATCAATGAAGTTCTGCGTTTAGATAAGGGTGAAATAAATGAGGTTCTTCAAAAACGTTTAAACTTTAATCCGTTCATGTTTTTTAAACTGCAATATTTATTGTGGATTAAGTATCGGAAGGCGGCGCACTCCTTAACGTTTTGTGATTTTAACAGTGAGTAGTTGTTAAACAGTTGGTGATCTATCCTTTTACCACGACAATTTCAAAGACAGAGATAGCCTAAATAGTTTCAAAATGTCTATGGATTTTGTGAAGAATACCTATAGACCAGCAAGAAAAGATACCAGATTTAGGTAAGCCTTTGTTCGTATGATCAAGGCCCCCAAAAGACGGCTAGTTGACGTAATAATTGAAGACTTGATTTGCCCTTTGGTCAGGACACGTTTGCCTGAGTTTAGAAATAACTAATTTTACCCTCATTTGCACATGCACGTGCAACGCTTGATAGCATTTGTCAAACGTGTAGCGAACGTTTTTTTTTCTTGGACGCATGGCTGGTTTTTAATGCATTAAGTTTGATAATCGAATCCAAGATATTGAGTAGGTTCGAGCCAGGTCACTCGCTGCAGCCAACATGATTAAGCCATACAAGTGTCAATAGATACATTAAAAAGGTCCAAATGCGATACGATACTGACAATCATATTTACAATGATAATGGATCAATTTGTAATATCGTCCGTAAACGATAATGGCGTATTGCCAATCCCGTAGATCGACAATATCATTGATCGTTGTATGGGCAATTTTTATAATAATCGATGGCTTAGCGCGAAATAGTTGCCTATATTTATAGGCAGTTACCTATATTTATAGGCAGTTACAACTGTTTCGCGCTAAGCAAGAGATATGACCTGTGTCGCGGGAATGAAATAACCTCGTTGAATATTTTTGAAATTACACGAGTGTTATTACACTAGTGGGAAAGCAATGCGGATATATCAACGTAATATTTTCGTTGTGAAAATGACTTTGTTGCCATAATGGAATTGCTGACGCCATTTCGCAAACGCCGTTATGTGTTTCGCGGAATAACTTGAATCGATAAATATCGTTATTACCTCGTTTTATCGCAAAAATTAAAGTTTAGTGACTTTTGGATCAGATTGTATTCCAAAACCATACTCTCTTACTCATGAGAAAAGATCATCAGAAATTATTATTGCAGCTGCACAAACCTTTTAAAGGTTGTTTTATGATAGAGTTAGGACTGATAACACGGTGCAGTATTCAGAAGGAATTAACAAACCGTGAATATTTCACATAATTCGAGACAGGCTTATTCAAAGACTGTATTTCTTCCTATTTTGATAGCTGTACTCGCATCCTGTCTTAATGCATTTGCTTCCGATAAAAATGGATGACCATAAATATTATGTATAATCATTTAACGCGTCGTGCGAAAAAGGACCATTTTGAAACCCCGTAATATACATAATTGAAAAAGAGATTGGATAAAGCAAAGATAAACTAAAGGTCTGAGTTAAAAGATAACCATATGTGAAAGTAGGATAACATTCTAGTTTTATATTTCTTTTAAGGTAGTAGACCCGTAATAGTTCCGCAACGTTTCGGGAGTCATGAAAATTAGCAGTGTAAACCGAAGTTTCCTAATGATTTTATAAGGAAACCTCGACTAGCGTTATGAATTCATAATCATTCTTGTGAACGCGTGGATATCATGAAAAGTTTACGAAAGACAATGAGTGACAGGCCGACTATGTTTTCCATTAGAATTTGCTCTTTTGAATCGTCGATTGTATACTAAGTCACTGGAATTACAAGTAAAAAAAACGTTTACGAGTTATCCAGTCTGATAACAACTGTTTTTTCTTGGTTTGTATTTGAAATCCTACATTAAATCCCTTGAAATATTTTTCGATATAACACACCGTTTGAAAATTAGTGGACATGAATATCAGCACGGTATGTCGATCTAAATTGTTTTAATGTCTTATTGCAAAATACGACACCAAAGATGATCATTTTTATGCGAATATCTGAATATGGGTCCGTCGACATCGGCAATCACAAATCATTTAGTTCTGTCATCTACATCATCTCCGTGAAATTTCGACTGTCTACAGAGGCAACATTTTTTCTACCACATGTCGTCTTTGGGGACCCGTTGTGTGTTTATTGTTTTGAATTTTAGCTTCGAATTTGGAATAAATATCGGCGGATGATTAGACTACAGCTGTGTACAAGTTAAAATAGCACTTATTGAGTGATAGGCGAAATATGAGAGCATAAATGGGAAACCTCCGAAATAATCAATGATTGTAGCCTTATTTTCGAGGGATATGAGTAAAGATTTATTCTATAGAAGCGCTGAACACTTACACGATCATTTATCTGCTTTAGAATACCAAAGCTTGAACCGTTTATTTACACGAATAAATTTATTTGACCTACCGTCTCCGCGGCATAATGTTCCGATGCTGTCGTGGTTGTCTCTCACCTGTCATCGCCGCAACCGGTTGTACGGTGTGGGGTGCGTATTCTGGTTAAAATTAAAGCTGTCCTAGATCAGTATGCAAGTCTTTTTGAGACCAACTTTCTAGTGACCCGGGCGAATATCCATAAATACAAAATATACTTTAAATACATTAGCAATTACTTGTTAAAGTTTGGCTCATTTTAATTCGAATTTAATTATTCGAATTAAATATTGAATTAAATGCAGAACAACAATTATCAAAGGTATTTATGGACAAATCTAAAATCTAAATTTAAAATGGACGAGTAAACATCGTGAAATGGGCACTCACACCAATCAAACCATTATGAAGCACTCATTAAGTGCTCCAGTCGTACATTCGAATTTATCACTCAACTCGTTCAAAACGCTCAATGAATGACACAAAAAGCGCAACAGCTACATTCAAATCGCTCCAAAATTCACTTACTTGCTCGAAACTAGAAATATCTCATTTGTTCGTTAAGTAGGAATATAAAAAAAGGACTTGTATGTTTATTTTTGATAAAAGGAGGTAATATATATCGATAATTTAGTTCACCTTGAACAAAATTAGCAATATTGTATTACCTCCCCAATATTTCATTCAAACCTCATTTAACCCACTCATTCAATTTCATTACAAAATCATTCACCTTGTAAATTTCACGATGATCGTAGCTCTGTAATTCTTGACACAATCTAAGCTTGACCTTGTTTTGATGTCAAGAAGGTTTTATGATATAATTAACGAGTGTCTAAGACTTCTTATGTCTGGATCCTATTGATTTAGACGTCGCGCACGCTAATGCTTAACATTTGAAATCATACGTCTCCCGTCAAGTTCAATCTGCTTTTTCTTCCAAACCTGTAAGCCGATTTCTATGTTCTTTATACCTAATGAACAACAAGAAGGCATACTTTTAAAGAATATTCGTTACGTGAATTGAGGGAAATCAAGTTCTTGTTAAATTAAGTGTCTTTGCCACAAAAACTCTAAAATTACGTCTGTAAAACGAAACAAATTATGTGTTACAGGATTTCCTTTGGACCCTTATAATGCGTAAAATAGTTTGTGAAAAATGTTGAGAATGTAGTATATTTGCGCGATAAGGTTCATTAACTTAAAGTATGAACTAAGACGTCTGTCAGAGAAATAAGAAACAATTGATAGAGATTTAATCAACAATCCAAAAGTTGTAAAACATCAAATTTTAGAGAAAAATCGGCGCGAAATTTCACAAAGTTTTCTCAATATCTGAATCAATTATTGATAAAATTTTGTGAAATTTCAAAATAAAAATATTATTTTTTTCTAGTTTTCGATAATGTGGTCCAAAATGCTAATACGCAATATACAACAAAATAAAAAATGAAAATCTGTGTGGACACAATTTCTACATTCCGCGAATTTTAAAGCCAGTTCTCAAAATGTTTCGCTCCAGCGTTTTATTATCAAAATGATTTTCAGAAATTATTTTATATTTTTGAAATATTATTTTGTCGTACAATCACCTGGAAAAACTTCGTAAAGATACATTTGAAAATGTCAAAAATATTAAGATTTGTTTGTGTGGACATACTTTTCAAAAACGTATTGTCTTTTAACGTCATACGTTATTACATTGCGTGCTTTTTAAGCAATCAATGGCAAAATGATTAAAACTGATTGATAATAAAATTGCTTCCTGCTGGAAAATATATCTTGTCTTACTCGGTATATTACTTATATGGCAATTTGAAATAAATACGCAAGGCAAAATCAACATGCAATAAAGAAGAAGTGCTTCAGAAAAGAACGTGGTATAATAAAGTCTATATAGCAAATCGACGTTACAAAATGTTAAGTATTAGCGTGCGCGACGTCTTACTATTAGAACTATAGCGTCGTAAAGCTGTCTTGTCAGTTACATAGCGTCTGTCAAGAACATTACAGTATCGGGGAAAAAAAGTCCAGGAACACATAGGTCCTAATGTACGAAATTATTGTTTACATTTTATCTCTCTTAGACATTATTCAAAACTCGCTCCATATACTCATTCAATTCCATTTACAATTATCCAACTTGGCAATTTCTCGATGTTCTTAAGTGTCATTCATGTAATAAGAAAAATGCTTCTTGTGTATAATTATTACTACTTGAAATTCTAGGGCACGATGAACTGTTTAACTATGATCTTTGCATATTCAAAAGGTGTATTCATAACTTTAAAAAAATGAGTTAGAGGACTTAAACCATTTCCAACTAAGCTCGTCAAAATGATGCGTTCATTACTAAAGATGAACGTAAAACATGCCAAATAATATAAGACCTATATGTTCGTTTTTCCTTCACAGAACGAGTTACTCTCTAATGTCACAATGGATGGGTCGTAAAGGATCAGCCAAGGCCTACGTGAAGGATCCGCTTCCACAGACGTTCGCTATAGCCATGCAGGGTAACGCCGCCTTTCCTAGACGTGACGTACAGTCTGCCGGCATGATGCACCCAGCAGAGTTAGAACGTACCGTTTACCCACTAGCAGGGAGCTACGGACAACCACCAGTCGATGCTAAACAGGCAGCTGTATGTTTACATTTACAGTTTTATAAGACGTTAAAGTGATTTTCTTTAATGATTTTCGGTGGATTATCGAAAAATAATGGTAGATTACCATTTCATAAACTCGACCCATAACGGAGCCCCAAGAATGAAGACATTTTGCACGTGGCATGAAAATTACGTGCAAATGGTACGCTTTATGAAAATTGCCCTAAAATGTTCACATTTTATCAAAATTTTGCATTAAAGAAATAGAAATCCGTTTTTTTTTCTTTCTAGTAAGAGCGATTTATATTTTATTTCGTGAACAACGAAATCCTTATTGTCACTTGTGAAAATATAGCTTCGTTGCAGTGTTCCCAAAAAAACCTAAATGGGGGTAATTTACCCCTAAATTGAAGCTTGTGCTCCCAATTTTCGCAAATATGCTTTCTTTGTGCTATAAAGAGGGGGTACATGCACACTGTACATTACCCATTTTACCACCAGATTGCAAAAGCAGTGGGAACACTGCGTTGGTCACTCAATGAAGAATATTTCGATCCTACACTTAAGCCAACGATTATCCTCTATACAATTATTCTAAGGCCGCTAATCAATTAGTCCAGTTATTTTGATCAGCACTGAAGAAAGCAAAGATACAATTTGATCGTTGAATCTTCCTTAATTTAAATTATTTTCATGTGGCATTCCAGACCTCAAAAAAGGCCCGTAGACCTTTCACTAGAATATAATACGCAAATACGCTGTTCCAGTTTCGAGAACCAACCCTTCTATTCTGACTTGGTTTTAAAACAGTTACCGTATATATGGTGATGTGAACCACTAATCACTTATAATGAAACGCTTCCTTCTAAAGAAATTTCTTAAGCGACTCTAAACTCTTTTGAACGTATATCTTTTACATGCAGACATATTGATTACAATCGTTGCTTACAATTTAATATTAATGACCGTAAAGTAAATACAACAAGGAGCAATGTAATCAATTTGTAGACTTATCTATTATGCAAATATCTATTACGGCCACTGTATTGTTATATGTGACCATCACACAAAAGAGAGCCTTATTGAAAATGCTTCTAGTATACGGGCATGAAATACAGTATAACTTGTGTAAGGCAACCCGCCAGGGGACGACCAAAAAGCGGTCGCTTATGGAAAAAAAACCGTTTAATACTATATTTCACCATAAATAAAACATATTATTTTGATAGCATATATAGCTTGTCATATAATTCTTGCCATATCTTGTAATGTTCGAAGCAATTTAAATCGTCACAATGAGACGATTCAAACAGGTTCAAACAACAAAAGATTTAATAAAAAAATAATTGAAGAATGTTAATCTTTTCAGAGAATATGTTTATGATGAAGGGATTTTTTACGAAGTTCGCTGAATAAATTTGATCGCTTAAAAGTAGAAATTGTCGCTTGAGCAATATTGACTGAACAAGTGAATTCAAAATGCCATTTCAAAGTTTGAGGCAAAACCCTCTTTACGCTCTGTTTGGTACTTCATTCAATTGGTATGCCGAAAGTATTTCATGTAGCATTACTTTTGACTTCGGTCAGTCTGTGCGGTGAACACAAATTGAAAGAACATTAATTATACCGCAAATTTTACCGTACTCTTCTAAAATCATGAACTTGGCATTTCCAACAATTCCACGTGCTTCAGGACCTAAGGTTAAAATTTATCAAATTTCAAATTAAGATTGAAGCGTTTTTTTTCTGTTGTAATACTGATATAAGTGCATGAACATAAGATAGAATATTGATTAGTTGTTAAAATACCAACCTATTTATGTTCTCATTAATATTCATTCATTTATTTGAACTCAAAACTTGAGAAAATAATCAGCTGAACACGAAAAAAGTTGTAGAACCTCGGGTCCTGATGGTCATTGTTGTCATTGAGAATTACAATGGCATGACGTTGTTGTCTGGATTTCACTCTGTAAGTCTTTCACATAAAATGTAATTGGATATCTCATTTAAAGTCGCTTATTTTTTTTACCTCAGATTGACGAATCAGTCCCGGTCCATCTCCGATTTAACGACACAGCTGGCTATGACGACTTTCACAAAGCCTATCATCAGATGAGCAAACAATGGCCATCAGCCAGCTACCCGGATTTTGGACCTCCCAGGTCAGACCTGTTACTATACCTCTCTATTATACCCTATGATATTTATTACACCTTTTTTGAAAGTCTGTAAGGTGATGGCTCGTCCCGGACAGGCCATTGAGCAAATAAATGTTAAGTATATAATACGTACTTAGTGTATTCCATGAAAAGAAATATCGAACGAGATTGGGGGAAATGATAATTGTCGAGGCTCTGCAGAGACAATCATCACTTCCCAAAACTGACTTCGTATTATATTTACCTTTAATTTTGTAAGCCTTGTTTTCTTCCATAGTTTTAACAGAAAACAAGCTTTTTGTCATGTTTCTAAAAGGTAACCGCATTATATCATTGTTCTAAAAAAATCAACGTGATATCATAAAAAAAAAAAATCACACGGGGTGTTATCACGCGGATATTTGTATATGATAAAAGTATCTTTCTTCGAGCGAAAAGCGAATTACAAAGGCTTATCGTCTTCAGAATTTTGATACTAATAACACAAATTCTGCCCTGCCTTCAGAATGACAAAAGGGTGCACACTATTTGCAAATAATTCCCCACTTTGTATGTGCAATTGCGTGCAAAGCGGGGTATAATTTAGAAACAGTTTACACAGTATTGTCGTTCTGAACACATGGCTGTATTCTTCTTATTTCTTTGACAGGTTACGTCATGGTCGAGCGGGAGGAAGCTGGAGACATGTTAAAGAAGTTTTACAAGCCGGGGGATCTAGAATTGTGTTTGTAGATGGTAAAATAATTTGTTATTTTTCTCTTTTGTCCTATAAGTTGTTATTTTTCTCTTTTGATCTATAAATTGTTATTTTTCACTTTTGTCCTATAATTTTTTATTTTTCTCTTTAGTCCTATAAAATGTTATTTTTCTCTTTTGACCTATAAATTGTTATTTTTCTCTTTTGTCATTTCTAATCTCGAATAGAAATGTTACCTAGTTAAATCGAGATCAATAACCTTTTCTTCACTATGCATTTTAGATAGATAGGGTAGACCATCAGATAACTTTACATTTACTGTTTGTTTTTGGCTGTCTTGGCCCCTCAATGTTAACACGTCACGAACATTTCAAATCGTTGGAAATGGCATGCACAGGCTCAAAAAGAGATACAGATTATTTTTCTTTTACGACAGTTTTGTGCTCTTCGGCGCATTTTAAGATGTTCAGAATCAAAGAAATACCGCTTAAACGCTCGAAAGACGAAGGAATTCAAATAAGTTATCCTATACATGCGTACACTACTTCTGATGGATGTTCGTAAAAGAAAACAAGGGAAGTTATGTGAGAAAACTTAGGGGCTTAGTCTTCCCCAATCGAATTTCTCAGCATGTACTTTGAAATTCAGCTTTGTACAATGTAGGTGACATTTTCGTGGCACTCTTATACAGCCTTTTGGCAAATGGTAAATGGACCTACAGTTAGCTACAACGTGAAATTGACATTCACCTCAATCAAAACCATTCTAAATCGATCAATTAGCGCTCCACTCAATCATTCCAAACACTCACTCAAACCATTCAAAAACGCTCAAACCCATTGAAAAATATAGAATAACCAACGTCATTCAAAATAAATTTTCTTTGAGAAAATTCGCGATTTCACAAGCATTATTCAAATTATTAGCGTCTCATAGGTTCTTGAAGAAAAAGGAAGCCATGTATAAAACTTGAATGTATTTTTTATTAAAGGGAGGTAATCAATATCGAAAATTTTGTTCATCTTGAACAAAATTTACGATATTGGATTACCTCCCATTAAATTCACTCAAAACTCGCTCCACACACTCATTCAATTTCATTCCTAAATCATTCCAAAATCATTCACCTTGTCAATTTCACGATGTTATTAACTGTAGGTGGTTATTATCACTTGAAATCAAATTTTGTTGACGAAAATATGGTCTGATGGTAAGACTATAGATGACATGCCTCGTGACCTTTTCACGTAGCCGAAATTTGGTGAAATCAATGGGCCAACTTATTTCACGCCCGGCCGGGGCCCGTTTTTCAGCTTGAGTCCAGGGGCCAGTTTCATCAAAACATTTAAGTCGCAATTTTGTCCTACCTATGACTTACCGTATATGAAGGACAACAATCACGTATCACCAATTTACCAATACCCATGTAATGTGATTGTTGTTGTTACTGTTTCTAAAGTCACCAGTTGGACAAAAATACGTCTTTAATGTCTTGATGAAACTAGCCCCAGCCCTGCGTTCAGGATGACAAACTGGTTCAAGTCGTGTCCCGCTTTACCCGTATACTTGCGTGTAAAGCGGGGTATAATTTACAAACAGTGTGCAATATTTTTTTCAGCCTGAACGAAGGGCGGGTTTCAAGCTGAAAAACGGGCCCCGATAGGGCGTGAAATAAGTTCGCCCAATTCTAGCATTTGCTGTTTAGGTTAAAAGGTCTGCTTGAATTAAATCTTGGATTCCTTTCTATGTTCCATGAGTCTTTGGGTGGACTGATGGTCTAAGTATGGGTTATATTGGTGGCCATATAATACGCCTGCAAGTTAGTGTACATACTTAAATCTATACATTTACTTTTTATGTTTAAGGTGTGATTCGATGGGCTGATGGTGTGAGTATTGATGACATACCTGGCGGCCATCTCATACAGCCACAAGTTGGCGAAATAAAATCTCGACATTTGATGGCACATAAACATAGTAAAGAAAGACCAAGTGGTATGTATAGTTATATCAATATACTCTGATATACTAGTATAAAATTTATAGGTTATAAAAACAACAACGACAACAAAACCGATAGATTTTTTTCTAATATACTAAACGCCTACATTTATAGGCTATTATGCTGAGCACAATTAATCTTTCAAAATGTGAAGTAGAAATAATATGAGCTTGTGCGTGAGATTTCCAACAATTTGAAAATGTGCAAAGTAAAGACTATGACCAGTCTGTACATCCGCACAGTCTGACCAAAGTCTTTACTTTGCGTTTAGTCGATAGATAAGGTCGCAAAGTATCTGTAGGCAATCAAGTAATTTTATATTTACAGTATGTGGTTGTCAACGCTACTCAATGTTTGCACATCACGGATATTTCAAATTGTTGGAAATGCCACGCACAGGCTCATATGCTTTGTACTGAATATGTAAACACATGATTTTTTATGATTAATGATTTAATTAGAGTTTAAGTTAAACAAAAATAAAATGAAACAAAAATAAAGAAGAAAGGGAAAACAAACCTATATTAGGAGAGGAAGATACACATTTGTTTGTATATTATACAATTTTACAGGGAATGTCCACGATATTTATCTGTTATTGTTGTTGTTCGTTAAGTCCTATGTGCACTTTGTTTTAGGTTGGACAGTTTATACTCTAGGCCAGTATACTAAACAACCTAGAGGTAACTTTTGAATGAGACGTTTTGTAGAATCAACTTTATTTTGACCTGATGTTTTATAATGCCATCGAACCTCCTAATTTGCATGTAGTACCATCATGTTTTACTGACAATACCACGAAAACAACTAATCCACCCGCAACTCTAAATATAATCCAAGCCGTGTCATAAATGCTGTTCTTGAAACTACGAATTTTTTGGCAATTTTCTTCAAAGATATAATAACTGTTTTCGAGTGAACAAAATTCAGACATGCGTGTAACGTTTATTCGGCCAATAGTTGCAACTACCAATGGCAATTAGGCGACTGAAAATAGGATTCGGCTCAGTGGTTAGTAGAAAAACACCCAAACTATTAACAATATTTTGACCAAATTCAGCCGGATTCCCTGTTACGGAAAAAATGGCAATGAATGAATTCCATCGTGGTTCACCGATGCTTTGGAGAAGCAAAACCGACATGCCAGATTTTACTGCCCGCGGGAAGGTATCGTGTGTGAACCCTGGCATGGGAGTGATTGGTGAAATACACAAACTTATTTGTTCTACACTACATACACATGTATCCCTGGCTTGCACCCAAATAACCTGTATGGGCCAACGAAGATTTCTTCTGAAACAAACATTAAACAGCAACAACAACAACAAAAAAACAAAAAAAAAACCAACAAAAAAAAAAAAAAAAAAAAAAAAGAACCCAAAAACCGTCCAATAAATGTGCAATATCTTTTCCATTTCGCATTTTTTCAAGCTGTTTGCTATTTTTTTATAAATAAGTTACAAAAGAACAGATGTAATTAGTGTTTAATTTACGCTATTTTTTAAATGTTTAAATATTGCAGCTTTAGACTTCAGCAACCTTTGTAAATGCAACCGACCACAAAAGGTTCGTCAAAGCTTAATAATAGGACAATGTCGTTCTTCCGATCTATTAAAATTGTACTTTCTGTAAAGTGCCTTTGTTTATAATCGTTATAAACAAAGGCACTTTACAGAAAGTACAATTTTAATAGATTGGAAGAACGACATTGTCCTATTATCAAGGAGGGCAGAGTAGGTCAAATATTGTATTTTAAATGTACATGTTCGCGTCGCTTTCGGTTTAATACGCTACAGTCTGTGCAGTCTGATCGTAGCCTACACAGCCTTTATTCCTTTCACATTTCGAATATTTTTACTTGTAACTCTGAGTTGGAAAGCCTTCAAATTAGATGCATACTCAAAATTGTTCCCCAAGCACAATCCACAATCATGATGGACACAACATGAATTAGATTATTAAAGTATGAAGTATTTAAAGTTTCTAACATTTTTACAAGCATAAATATTCAAAGTATCGCAGACACGTCTTATTCCACTAACATTTTAGAAACGAATCGTTGCGTTTCAGTATCTTCGTTGGCCATAATTAAACAATCCAAATATTTCACTATTCATAATATGTTTCATACACTTGGCTAGTAACTCTTGGAATTGGTTTGATGTTGAAACATCAGCACACATATAAACTGAGTAGTAAATCTGGCAACCTAAATGTTTGATAAATTCAACAAATCTTAACACTCAGCTTTAACTTTAAGACTTTTTTATAATTATTATTTTGTTATATTTGAAATGAGCCCTTTATAATGTACTGTAGCTACTAAGGTAGAAATTGATCGTCATTTTTTATATACACGTGTATGAATGATTTTGCATTTTTCAAAATTACCTTTTATTATGAAGCATTATTATTTCTTAATTACGTGTTGTTTTTTTTTTCAATTACCATTAGAGAGTAATCTAGGTTAGTATTTTAAATTAACTTGATATTGCTAGAATAGAAATAGCCATATTCTTAATCATACCATAAACATTTTTATACTTATTGTTTATATACTCTTCAAAAAAAGTTCTTTGACATTTGATCTATATGCATATTTTACTTCCGACGTAAATATCTATATGTATGAGCAAAGTCAATCAATGAAGTTGAAGTCAATGCATCTCCACACTGTATTAAAACAAAATTACTTTTTGGGTCAAAGATTTGTAACAGAGACGTTGATTTAAGACGTTACGTCGCACGTGTCTTATAGTGGCAAACTTGACCTCTCGTATCTGGTTCCACATTTTCTTACCAGAGATCCTACTTACACTAGAGACCTAAGTATTCGTTGACGTAGTAGTTAGATTGAAAAATCCCAAATATCGTTACGTCATTCGACGTCCAGCATGAACGTTGTCATCCGGCGTCAGACTGATCTGGATCTTTGCATAACGCTGTGAAGCATGTTATAGCGGTGCCAGAGGTACAAAATAGTCTGTCCGCAAACAACAAAGTCATTTGCAACGGCTTGTCTTATAGAGCCTGCTTTGTGGCGACTAAAAACTTTATGACGTTGCTACTCCGATTGCTTTGCATCTTTTCATTAAAGGTGTGTGCATAGACGTTCAATTTCAAAAGCAATCAAATAGTGGCATTTCATCAACAAAATAATGGAGAGCTATCGAGACTGTTCAGTTAATCTGGAACTGCACGTGCTGAATGAGAATTCAGATTTTACGTTATTTAACGTTGACGTCTCTATCGAGAAACGTTGTCGAGTAATTTATCGCAATTACATGTGATATTCTTACACCCTAATTTCTGTTTCACAAATCAATCAAAATTTATCCAAGTTTTTACATGAACTCAGAAAAATCGTATGTTTTATCAGTGTCAAAGAATTTCATGTATAAGAATCGGTGTTTATCATTTTTATTTGTGAATATACACGTTATATTCATAATTTGGTGATATCATATCTGCGTCATTTTGTTCCAAAATTATCCTAAGTGCAATCATCCACTCTTAGTCTATATTTAGCATATCTACGAGTTTAAAGGCTCGGAATTTCATCAGACTACGACTCACCACTGAAAAAGCATAAGTGACCCGTCACGCGAAAAGGGACCATCTTGGAACCCAGTAAACTATTTTTATTTATTTATTTATTTTATTTTTATTATTATTATTATTTTTTTTTTTTTTTGAAAATGAGATTGATTGATTCTAGTAAAGGACAACCAGAGGTCGCATTTCAAAAAATATATCATAGGAGGGTACATTGATTATTCTAGATTCAGAAAATTAGAAAAATGCGAAAAGTATCGACCCTAGTCAGTCTGCGCAGTCCTCGCAGTCTGACAGGGGTCGACACTTTACATACTACCCAGATGATCCCTTTTCGCGTGACGGGTCAAATATGAAAGACACGTTTTTTTCTAGAAAAAAGAAAAATGTTTACTAGATAGTTGTTACTTACGGTAAAAAGGGGAAAAAATGGTCGTCATTAACATTTAAATCAACATATTTTCGAAAGATCAACCCCATCCTGCAAATTACTGGCGTTCTTTCGCCTTCTCTGCCTCAAACATCTTTTAAAATCAGTCAGATATTTAAAATTTTATTGATAATATAAATCGAAAATTTTGTGACACGTGTTTACAGATCCTTTGTTTCTCACTTCAGGCGATGCTTTGAGCCAGAAAATAGCTGTTGAAAAAGACAACTGGAACGTGATGAGATAACTCTTTCAATATTACTTCAATTAATCATGCATAATTACTTCCCTTTTGGGTTGACTCTTAAGCTATTATTCGTCTTTCACGTTACATGCTGTGATATGCCTTTAAATCAGTATTATGACTTCTTTATGTGGTGCAAGATGATGAAAGAAATGTCGGTTTTTTTATGAGCATGGGATATGCTTTTTGAATAAATGTAACTGTCATTATAAACTTTGGTAAACTCAGATTTAATAAAGAAATATCCCTTTTTCTTGAAGTATTGTCACTGGTCGACACATATATGCATATATAGCATAATTTATTTTACGTTGTTATTCAAATAAACTGCTTTTGTGGGAGACAAAAGTTAGAAAGAAGCGCCTCCGTCGAGGGTTCGATCCCCGACGGCTTCACTCATCCTTTCCGACTATTTGTCTCCCATCAAAGTGTCGATAATCGTGGACCTATGTGGGATAGCAACTGGAGGCTAGGAAAAAAAGCTGTTACGGTAGTACTGGTGTGAGAATTACCAGGAAATCATTGTTAGGTGTTCCAGTCGAAGCGATATAACAGAAAGAATGTTAATAGCGGTGCTAAACCCCATTTAAACAAAACAAACATATCAAAGAAACGATTTGCCAATCAAAATACTCATTGATAATGAGATGATTGTTGATCTCCATTATTTTCTCTATTTCATTTGAAATACTTTCGTAAATTTGGCGGCTAAAATGTCGTAAATAAAGTTTGAATAAGCTACAATAATGAAGTTGAAGTCGCCTTCCAAAGATTTGCTGTTTATTTCTGTCCTTGAACATATAATTTGAAGCTAAATTACGTTTTTATATGCGATTTATACCTATTTATTTTACAACGATTAGGAAAAAAGTTCTTTAAACATAGATTAATCCCTCTCAATTATGGAAAATTCACCAGCTCTCGCTCCAAATGTGTTGACCAATGAAAGAACCAAGATCATTAGTCGGTCTCGGAAATCGAACTCAGGACCTTTTTGAAAAGAGGCCGACGCTCTACTTCTTGACCAAAAAAAAAACACACACACACACACACACACACACACACACACACACACACACACACACACACACACACACACACACACACACACACACACACACACACACACACACACACACACACACACACACACACACACACACACACACACACACACACACACACACACACACACACACACACACACACACACACACACACACACACACACACACACACACACACACACACACACACACACACACACACACACACACAAACACTCGTTTTAAGGAAGTGGTACCGTGATAGTTCTACAACATTTCGGAATTCATAATCTTTCACAATTTTGACTAATAATGATTTCATTAGGAAACCTCGGTAAAGACTGTTCATAACTTTCGAAATTTACGGTCCACTCGCTTAAATTAATCGCTAAGGTCTATAAACAGATAGGTTTGGGTCCCAACATGGCGGGTTGTGTCGTTTGGCAGGACACTGCTTAGACAGAGCCCTAGTCCAACTAGCTATAAATTCTCGCTTTGATTTTTATCGACGATAATATAATTGACAGATCGCTGCTGTCAATCAAATGATCGATGACCAATCAAAATACTTATTTATGATAAAATGACTTTTGAACTCCAAAATTTTGTTCATGATATTTTCGTAAATTGGTGAGTGAAACGTTGTAGCTTGAATAAGCTGAAGTAACGATGTCAAGGTCTTCATCCAACGATTTGCGGTTGTTTCATATCCATAGCGGCAAATTTGCAGAAAAAAATGACGTATTGATTTTGTAGTTGTTTTATGACGGAGGTCATGTGACAAGGCCAGCGATCCATCAGTTTTTAGATGAGTAAGTAATATGTTGTCGGTAAAAGGACGTGGCCAGCGGACCGCTTATCATTGTGGGTTTGACAAATTATTCCTAAGGCATGCCGTATATTATGATTATCATTTTTATCAATATAATTATTACATAAGTACTTTTTGTCAAGTTTCGTATAAGATAAAGACTACTCGTTTGGTTTACATATGAGTAAATGAAAGAGTACTGTCCCTTTGTAACCCGTTGATAGGTATTTTAGATAGGACTTAGTTATCAGAGGGTCATCAAATTCTTATAATCGCCATTGTAAAGAAGGCACATTGACAAAAACGTGTATAATATATCCTTTTATTATGATTCAATGCATTATAAAGTTTTGATGCCAGAGACCCAAACATGCTTAATATGCTGTTTTGTTGTGAATCTGGGCGTATCTGGTTTATGGAATGCCAAAATAGACGCCTGTTTTTGATTGTAGGGTCCCATTAATTTGTGTACAATTTCTTGTTAGCATATCGCTACAAATATTACGCAGCAAAACTCCCGACATAGTCTTTTTCATATTACGATCAGCAAGTCTTGTGGCTTGTCAATATTGCATGCATCGCACTATCAGGATTTTTGTTGACAATAAGGTCTGATATCATTTTATGTTATCAGGTAGGTGTTATCACGTCAATATAGGCTTCATTTTATGATTAATCTAAATGTAATGTAGTTCGAACTTGACCTCCAGTTTATTTAGCTCTTTTTTGTTTAGAGTTATCACAAGAAAAGGCTTACTTATATATCACATTGTTTAAGGTAACCAAGTGAGACCTTCAACAAATTTATTTGATATCACACGGGGTCAATACTCCAAGATGTGAATTTCTATGCTAATGCATATGTACTTTTTGGAGAACCTTTCTCATTCATCTGTCAAGCTATAAGGTTTAGTGGTGGCTTAAAGATTACCAAGCGCACTCTGACATTGGAAAAACTGATCTGAAGTTAAAATGGACCATCTACACTCCTATCGGAAACCATGGCGATATTATTGAATAGAGCAGGGGAATAATAAGGGCGAATAAGGGCGCAGCCATGAAAGCGCGTTATTTCGCATGTAGAAATATATGAGGTCGCAATTATCAACCATCCCGCACAGGACGAAGTTGCATAAAATAATTTAAACGAAAATAATAAAACTGGGCATATTATCATGTTTCTTTTACTCCGTTTTGTCATCGAATAATGCTGCACAAAAGACCTCTACACAGGATCTGAAAGAGTTAACAAAACGAGATTCTCTTCAAGTTTATTAAATATTAGAAATATCACTAGAAGCCGATTTACCTAAACAACAACACCAACAACAACAAAAACTAAAAATTACTACATTTTCGTGTGAGGTATTTTCCTGTTTACGAAAAAGTCTGAGCGGTGTTCCGAATGTCAACACCAAAGAAGAATATCTTGGACATTTTCGACGAGCACGTTAGGTAATCTTCAAAACGAGGTTGACCTAGATAAACTTAAATCTAATCGGTCACTCAAATATAGCCCGAAAAGCAAAACTTTGTAACGTTGGAGAGGATGTGTTTTGTTATATTCTGGTAGCCTCTTCACGGCTTCACCAAAATTCGCCAAGATTCACCGAAAAATTATTCGGGGAAAACACCGTACTTGCATGAGAACTTTGGCACCACCAATTTCAAAATTAACATTGGTGGGTGGGGTAAATTTTACAAATTCATCTCATTTACGAAAAGGCGCGTCCAAAGTATTTTTTTCTTAGCTTATTTCTAATCTATAAATTAAAGGGACTGAAAAGTCAGAACTTTTACACAACATAATAGTATTTCTTCGACGGAAATTTTGAAATTTCCCTGCATTTTGCGAGTTTTGTGACTTTTTGAAAGTACAGTTGGTGTCTTCTTTTGTCTCCTACACATGTTCTGTCAGTCCTTTTTTTTAAATAATTCTTTAATGCTTTTTGGTGGTTTATCAAGAAATAACGATAGATTATCACTTGTTCTTTAATGCTTTTCGGTGGTTTATCGAGAAATAACGGTAGATTATCACTTGATAATCTCATCGCAAAAGCAGTGAAATTATCCAAATTTTATACCCTGCTTTTGTGCATTTCATCCTATCTGACGCCATCTATGCGGGGCGAAAATAAGTGACGTCACAATGAACGTTGCATAGCAATCACATGCAAAATGACGCGCTTTACGAAACTATGTCCTAGAAATATCACATTTTGTCTCATTTTTGCATTAAAGAAATAGAATAATCGTTTGTTTTTCGAGTAAGATCGATCAATATTTCATTTCGTGAACAACAAAAGCTATATGTTCACTCGTGGCTCTGAAAATATAGCTTTTGTTGTTCACTCATTGAAATATAAATCGATCTTACACTGAAACAAACGATTATCCTCTATTTCTTTTACGCAAATCCTTGTAATTGATTCGTATTTCTGTGAAAGTATTATTCTCTTCAATTATTGTAAATGTGTCGAAAAAGTAGAATAATGCAGTGACCGATTAGAAGTTAGGCTCAGTTTGTATATCAAAATGTCATATTGAATTTTATCTGATTGATCTCAAAATCATCTAAGCTTACGACTTTTAAATTCATTTCAAAGTTCAAGGTTACAAAGTGACCTTATTCGGATTGATCTAAAAGAATCAATATGGATCAACCCCACGTAGTGATGAATGTCTGCGTAAATTTTGTCGAGTCTATTTTGGTTCCCAATTCAGTAGTAAAGTATCATCCGGGCAAGATATTGGTCTACCGGCGGACGGACGCACGGACCTGTCAACTGACCGACACGAGCACAGCAATTCATTAAGCTTTGTTGAGGGGGTCACAAAATGATTACAAAGAAAAAAGGAAAACTTATCTTTTTATATGTCACTATACTATTTGAATCGGCCTTTTAATTGTGACACAGAGATAGACTGCCATTTTGAAAAAGGGAAAAAAAGATACCCTTGCAAGAAATTCCCGATTCCCTTCTACATGTACGACCAGACTGTTGAAATGCCCCAATGCGTCTTTAATGTTAGGTTTAAAGAAACCACATCCTGTGTAGCCAAATGTCGGTCCATGTCGTAGGCTCTAGTGAAAAGAGAGTATCGTAATTCCTGGGTTCCGAAAATGTGAAATCGTGGCAGAATAGGCTATTCATCTCGATACCAAAAGGAATTAGAAAAAAAACGTGATGATATAAGATGGTATAAATAATGTCTATTAAATATATTTGTTAATTAAACATCAGAAATACAATATCTGATAAATGTAGGTTAATGTTCCCGGGTCTGTCAATTTATTGTTATTTATCAAACCTTTAATAGACCTATTGACGATTGATTTCACAATCGATTTCTATCAATTTAATGCTTTGAGGAACAGGTATTTTTTGTGTCCTTTCACATATAAATGCTGACCTAATTGAAACGTGTATTCATCATTATTGCCATCAAACTGCAACACAAGTCGAGACTTTCAGAGTTTTTAAATGACAATCAAAAGTATGTTCAGGATTTATATATTTCTTGCGCCCTTCCGCATGTTTGTCATATTTAAGCTTATTCAAGCTGTTGTTACGATGTTTTGAATATTCACCAACGCTCAAATCATAAAAGAGAGCGGACGGAGGACATTCATCGTTTGTCACAGTCCACATTTAGCATTTAATCGATATATACTCTGGTTGTCGCCTTCAGAGTGCGTATAATTTTCGAAGTCCAAGATACGCCTATGCATATGCAATATTTAGTTGATGACTTATGGACTATTAATCTGTCATTAATCAAGATCTATTAGAGGGCAATACCCATATAAATGAGTCGTTTAAAGATATTTATAGAATTAATCTCTGGGGATTGTATTTCAAATTTGAAATGTATATATCTATGGAATGCAGAGTCTTCAAAATTAGTTCTTGACTCTAATTTAAAGCGCATTTTTTCTCAAAGAATGCAAACATTTAGATGTCTTTTTTGTAAACAAAATCTGTAATTTAAGACAATCGCATTTATTGTGGTGAATTGCACTTTAGCATTTCTGCATTAACACGTCATCTTCAAATTAGCAAAAACTGCCCTCTCCAGGGAATACCTGCAATTTCAGATTCGTTAGTAGTTTTATTTCTCCACTATGTTAAAAATAAAATGCCACAACAAACTTGTTTTTTTTTTTTTTTTTTTTTTTTTTTGGGGGGGGGGGAATCAAACGTCTTGGCATAGATATGTAAAGAAAAATGGTTAAACGAACAGAGAAACAACGTCATAATTCTATTGGTCGCACATATGCGGGCTTATTGAGAAAAGGCTATTAGCTATTATTAATGACTTGTTGTCTCTGAAAAGATTATCTCTTACCTCTGAAACCGGCTCATTGATATGTATAGAGCCAGGTCAGTCTGACACGGAAAAAAAACGTACGTCCAGGAAGGCGAATGTTTTCACGATATTTGAGATATTATACTCTTACCACAACTTAAACGACAATTTTAGTCTCCAGACTTCGTAGGATCTCCAGTCAGAAAGTGTGTCAATAGATACGGGAGACCTGTCTCGCTGCCGTAGGATCCGTGCGACGTACACGTGACGTTCTTAATCAACGGCACTATTACAATACGGTTCTCGGTCAGAAAAAGGTAATTCTGTTTTACATAAGTGGTAGGAAGACTAATTTGCATCTTTTTCGATTTACTTTACACATGATAAAGATTATTTTGACATGGTCGAAATAGGTATAGTCCGTTTGACTTCTATATGGACGAACATTTCGCCGAAAATATCAGAAATTTATTAATGAAACGCATATTTTTCTTGTCATATCATTTTTTCCAGCTAATACCATGACGAATTTTGTTTTTTAGAATTTTTGAATGTATAATAATGATTTTGTCCGTCCGTCTACATGTTAACTTTCAGCAAATTATACCTACTTGTTACTGTATTAAACGGAACAGCGAATTGTTTCACCAAAAATAGTACTGATTTGCATAGGGGCCGAGTCAAATGAGTAAGATTTTAAGTGAATTGTATTACTATAAAATCGAGTTTTTCAATATAATTAAGTTTGTCTAAAATTTTTGCTACCGTTGGATATCAAATCTGTGTATATTCTCTCTTTCTTCAGAAAGTGTTTAACCAGAAAATTGATTATTGATTTTATTCATTCTGAGATGAACCCTATATGTACATGTTAAGACCAATCAAAAAGCATTATTAAACGAAGTAGTTGGGAATTTCACGAGGAAAACTTGATGAAAAGGCGAGTACTAACGGTAAAAATCACGTGTTATTTAAGTTTAAGATGACATGACCGTCGATATGCTAATTAGCATGTCCAAATAAGGAATAATGGACATTTCATCTGTCAAAAATTTAGTATAAAACCACGTGTTTTTACTATATATGTTGACATTTTCTTACTATTGAACAGCCTCCATCACCCCTCGTGTTTAAGAACGGATAATGCGAAAATATTAACATTAACTAGATAGACAAAATCATTATTTTGAAATCATTTTATTTTCAAAAACTATCTTTTTGAATGGTATTAAGCTGAAATTAAGATTTTACTACATACAAATCCTTTATTCAAACGCAATTTTATGTAATTGATGAAAAGGTTGGTCCATATAGAAGTCAAACGGACTATATCCAATGTCAAAGAACTATTTTGAATATTATGTTTATCGATGATCTGTCTAGTTTCATATCTTTTGTGAATTAACCGTGGCCCGTCTCAGGGAAATGCAGATCTACATAATAGTAGACACCGATAAAATTATTTTGACCTTGGTCAGACTGCCCATGCAGTTCACGAAATCTGACCAGACTCGGTTCATGGTTTAAAAATAATATCTAGCAGTTCTTTAATATATCATTTATTTATTCATACATCTAAATGATCTTATCTATATTGTCTTTCATGTTATTCCCCCCCCCCCCTATTTAAATCAGTATTACAACAGAATTTAGCTTTAATCCTAAGTCTAAAAGGCAGAAAATTATGAGTTGAGAATGAGATTTTTTCATTTTTTTTTTACTTTTTGTAATCTCGGGCCATGATGAGAGCAACAAACAAAAAGATATTTTAACCTTTATCAAATGTTTTAGGATTGAAGATATGGAAATTCACAGGTCTTCGCCGTTAAAGTATTATTTGCACCTGTCGAGGTGTCCGTGGTCTAGAGGTAGAGCGTCGGCCTCTTGATCCAAAAGTTCTGAGTTTGATTCCCGGGAGCGGTAATCGATCTTGGATCTTTCATTGGCTCACACATTCGGCGCGAGTACTGGTGAATTTTCTAGGAAGCAGAATCGAGAGGGATCAATCTTAGATATAAGAACTTGTTTCCCAATCGATGTAAAATAAATGGATTTAAACCAAAAACCTGTCAATTAAAGTAATTTTCTCTTGCAAAGCAAAGCATTGTTCGCAGGAGATATTTTATCATATACTAAGTTCCAAAGGAAAATGTGCACTTCCATACTTTTGGTTTTCCTTATATTTTTACGAAGTTGGAGGATCCTCTTATAAAATCAATTGCATAAAACTAGATAAAACCCTTTAGAAACGAGGCTAAAAAACAGCTTTCGATAAAGCTGTATATACTGCGGACACAAATTCAATACAGTATTGTTTTCAGATGTCCTTCTAAATATCTTTTCTGGAAAGAGATTTATGTATTTGCTTATACGTTATTTCTGAGTTTGACAGGAGTTTGAGTTTACATACAGTCGTTACATATGCATCAACGATTGATTGATTGATTGATTGATTGATTGATTGATTGATTGATTGATTGATTGATTGATTGATTGATTGATTGATTGATTGATTGATTGATTGATTGATTGATTGATTGATTGATTGATTGATTGATTGATTGATTGATTGATTGATTGATTGATTGATTGATTGATTGATTGATTGATTGATTGATTGATTGATTGATTGATTGATTGATTGATTGATTGATTGATTGGAGTTTAACTCCGCTTTCAGCATTTTTTCAGTTATATCTCGGCGGCTGGAGCATCTAACAATAGATTTCTGGTATTTCTCTCACCAGTACAACCATCACATCCTTAACTAGCTTTCAGCAGCTATCTCGCATAGGTCTACGATTATCAACTCATTGGTGTCTGCGTCAACGATAGGAATTGCTATAGGCTAGTGACGTAAGACCAAACAGTTCAATTGCGTTCTGTAATATTGTTTATACGCGCGAGCCAAAACATAAGATCTTTATTGGAAATTGAATGCTTATGTACTTTTCTTTAGTGTTTTCTTCGCACGGGGTCATAACTGCACAACCACTAAATTTGTAGGTCAAACTGTGTCGTTGCATAAAATCATTCATGCAAGTTAAATAATATCAGGAAATTTTCTATACAAACTGAAGTCCATACAACACCTCCTATAATAATTCCATTTAAACATGTTCATAAATTGTAATATCTTCCAAAATTTACTTGAAGTTTTATCATTAGCATTTAATGTTTTTTTACTTACACTACTAATGTTTATGACAATTAATTGATAGTGCAATATTTAGCTTAAAATCTCTTACCATTCATATACCATTCATATTTGAATGGTAATGAATGTATATTTAACTGTTTTATTTTTTGTTTTCAATACATGTACATGAATGAGACTCTAACAAAAAATTATATATAGTGTACCGTTGTCATTTAGATGTGAATTTATTTCAAGATAGGTCAAAAGAATTGATCTGAATGCGATTCCTGAATAATTATTCATCAACTGTAGGATACACAAGCTAATAACTAAAATCAAAGTTCCTTAACAAGCTGAAAATCATTGAGTGTAGACTTTAATTCTAAAAGTATCGATTGTCAGAGTTTTCGAGGTTTATCATACAAAATTTTGAGACGATACGTGACAAAAGTTCTGACAAATTCGAATTTCAAAAGTACACATTTTCTTTTGGAACTGAGTATTTAAATAGGCCTTCCACATCTAGTGCTAAATGTCACACTGCACCATATCTTTTTAAAATTAAAATGCTTCATTAAATTTTCTTTTCTTTCGATGTGTATTTGTAAAACCATTATTGAGTATATTATTGACACTGTAGACCCTGTATTTATTTCTTTACATCTATTCTTGTCCCAATGTTTATTAATCTCGGCTATATTTTAAAAACAGCACCTATGTCAATATTGAATTTATCCATCCAAACATACCAAATGAGGTCAGATTATTTATTACATTCACCCCAGCCTTAGTTTAGAATTGTAAGTAAAGAACATCCTTCACAATTATAGTTACGACCTTCATAATATTGACACTTACCCCGACAAAACACTATATAGAAAATTATATGTAAGTGCCTTAAAATATCCATGTTATCTGGTCGAGATTGGGAGAATTTATCATACCGAGGCTTTGCCGAGTCATGATATTTTTTTCCAACCACGACCAGATAACATTGATATTCTAAAACACTTACATGTTATTCTTTTTATCACATAATCATTTCTCAGCACAGAATTAATAAACCCTTTAAAAACAAAGAAGAGCCACCGTCATAGCGCAGGCGGTAGCGCGTCGGATTTTCCATCTAGAGGTCCCGGGTTCGATCCCCGACGGCGGCACTCATTCTTTCCGACTATTTGTCTCTCACCAATGGGTTGATAATCGTAGACCTATGTGAGATAGCAGCTGGAGGTAAGGAAAGAATGTAATAGTTTTAATGGTGAGAGAAATGCCAGGAATCAATTGTTAGGTGCTCCAGCCGCCGCGATATATCTGAAATAATGTTGAAAGCGGCGTTAAACTCCATTCAATTGAAAACAAAGAAATTTGGGTGAAAGTGTACGTAAATAATTTCTTAAAACACACTGCCTGATATCATGTTTATGTTAACAGGCAGGTTATATTAGGTCAACACAGGCTTCAGTGCATGATAAAAACCACTCTCTCAGTGTTCAATTCTAAGAATCCAGAACACTCTAAAACCGTTCAATGTGCTTCGCGATCGTTCAAAAGCGCTACGAAATCGCTTTAATGTTTCATTTAGAAAGTCCAAACGCCCGAGCAAGTAATCTTATTTCTGTGCATGTTCAAACATAATAACCGACCTTAAGCGCTATCTATTTCGTTGTTTATAAGAATTAACGTTCCTTATTCCATTTCCTTTTTTGTATAAAAATAGAAATCTCGCAAAATTTTGTCCGGTGACCTATGCTGATTTTTTCTAAATTGTAGGGAAATAATTCCAAATAATTCTGCTTTATATTTATCAAATAAAAATGTTATGTCTTCAGTTTAGATTTTTCGTTAAATTCGATATTATGAAGTTGTTGCAACATTTTCGTCGATTTAGACATCGCACCAAAACCATCGTTACTATGCTTATTTGACGACAATCTTTGTGCAATAAGGAATTCTAAAATATTTCAAATTGACGGTTTTCATAAAATACAGATTTCAGACGTATTTCTGAATGTGATTTTAAGAAAAGTAAAAAATCATTTAATGTTTTATCCGTTTAAAAAAACAACAAAAAAATATTTTGTGAACATTTGACGCGACGTTGAAATATGCTTTGATTTGCGCTATCTTCGCGAAATCGAATTTATAAAAAAAATACCCCGGAGACCTATGATTTTTATTTAAAACGTTTCAGCGAAATGGTTTGGCAATATATTTAAATTTCAGAGGTCACCCATTGACGTGTGGGTATCTATGTTCTTTAGAACTGCTGAAGATGCTTAGCATTTCAGGCCAAAAAATCAAAACTGTTCAGGATATAAAAAGCGTTTGCAAGCGTTTAAAAATTGAATCCCGCTTTGCACGTAAGAACACGTGAAAAGCGGGAAACAATTTCGAAAACGTTTACAAAATCGTTCATCTTGAAACGCAGATAATAGAACTCTACGTGTCATTCGATTTCTCCTGAGTGTAAAATTTAGTTGATGATATTCAAAGTAAGAGAGTATCACTTCCTCACATAGATTGATACTTTAAAGGAATTTTGTGGCCGTGGTATCCAAAATACATGTGACCCGTCTTGCTACTTCGTAGGGTGTCGACCTCAGTCAGAATGCGCGGAATGCGCAGGCTGACTGGAGTCGAAAACTTTCGCACTTGAATGCTTTTCTGGATCTAAAATGACCATTCAACCCTCACGTAAAAGACTGGAATGCTGAAATGCGACCTCTGGCTCACTACCCCTTCGTTTGTGACTCGTCACGTGAAAGGGACCCATCTAGGAACACCGCAGATCCAGCATAAGTCAATCAGAGGGCGGATTTCGAAATTAATTGCGTAAGAAGGTAAAATGATAATTCTAGATTTATAAAAAATAATATTTACGCAAAGTTTCGACCCTGATCAGTGTGCGCAGATCGCACAGTTTTACCAAGGTCGACTCATTACGCACTTCCCAAGTGGACCTTTTCGCTTGACGGGTCACATGTATCTCACTGAGTTCCAAGATTGTCCTTTGCGTGACGGGTCCCATATAGTTTGATAGTTGGTATTATTTGAGCCTGTGCGTGAGATTTCCAACAATTTCAAAAATGCCCAAAGCAAAGACTCTGACCAGCCTGTGCATCCGCACAGTCTGACCAGAGTCTTCACTAAGCGCTTAGTAGGTAGATAAGGTCTTAAAGTATCTGTAGACCATTTGGTAATTTATATTTTTAGTTTGTGGCTGTCTATTCCTGTCAAGGTTTGCACTTCATGAACATTTCAAATTGTTGGAAATGTCACGCACAGGCTCATTTAATACCTTCTCATCCGTGTTTTAGCGTTCTGGTTGTAAGTTAATATGTGACTGCCTAATTATTTCTTGAAAGTTGAATATAAAGGTTAAATGTTAGTTTTTATTATCAAAGTTGAATGTGAACTTTTCGCGAACCATGGTCCATTTTGATAACTTTATTTGTTCCGTTTTCCAAGTTCAAATAAAACAGGAAAGAATTCTACGTAAACCTTTGCTGTTACCGTCTCTGTAAAAATTCTCGGTCCAGATATTATAGGCGAGGAAATATTGTGGAAAAAGAAGAAATTGCGATGGAGGGAGGGAGCGAGGGAGAGAGAGAGAGAGAGAGAGAGAGAGAGAGAGAGAGAGAGAGAGAGAGAGAGAGAGACAGAGAGACAGAGAGACAGAGAGACAGAGAGACAGAGAGAGAGAGAGAGAGAGAGAGAGGCAATTTCAATTAAAATATTTCCGTCTTACTACTCGCCTTAGCCACAACGACTAGGCCATTTATTTTGTAAACTATTACAGGATTTAAAACTAAATGCGTAAAGGATGCAATGTATAAAATTACAACAAATTCAAATATACTGCTAAAAGAAAAGAAAATAATAGTAATAAAATAATGATAATGATGATAATGATAACATCGATAATGATATTTACCGAGTAGCCCCATTTTCGTGTGTAGGATCACATTTATTTTAATAATATTTGTTTGGTTTTTCATTTCATTTTATCTCCTTTGGCAGACTATATGAAAACAAGTATAAACGACTGATAGAATTGATTGACAGCAGCGATCGCTTAATTGATCGATCACCGCCGTTTAAAACATGATTAACCGCCTAATCAAACAATGGTGACTTCTAGCATTCTCTCAAATTTTGGTTTTGGTTATGTTTGTCTCTTTTTTTTTATCCCGTTCCTTTGCAAAATAAATTTGTGACCTGTCAAGCGAAAAGGGGCCATCTGGGAATTCCGTAAAAATAAACATTTGAAAAAGAAATTGGTTCAAGTACAGGTCAACCAGAGGTCGCAGTTCAAAAATCCTTTCACAGGAAAGTAGATTGATAATTCTAGATTCAGGAAATATGTAAAATTCGAAAAGTTTCGTTCCTAGTCAGTCTTTGCGATCTTACTAGAGTGGACACTTTGGGCACTTTCCAGATGGTCCCTTTTCGCAGGACGGGTCACAATTATGCCATTTAAAAAAATGAATGATAGAGGAGACAAGCAGGCATGAATTAATATTCGTTCACTGAAAGACGAAAAAATCAGGATGGAACGTCCACTGTTCCCTTTTCCACCATCGACGATTTTAAGCTATCTAAAAATGGAAGAATACTCGGAGTCCTTAAGGTCTGACTTGTAATGTTTCCATTGGCAATTTGCCATGCGTAGAGACGTTTATTGGAAGCGTTCATACCATTTGGATCTAATCTTTGAACGCTTTCATCAACTGTTTGTAGGTTATTAATCGCTTCATGAAAAGACACATATGAACTAGGCATCACGCTGGATAAAGAATCATAATTAGCGGCCATTACTCTAGCTGGAGCATGCGGCTTTTCTGATGGCGGTGCAGCCGTCACGACCTTATTTTGAACAATATTTGTGTTTTCTATCCGTTTTGAAAGTCTAATAGATGTTGGTTGTAGTTTCGATCTTGCTATTAAAGGTTTTGAGTTGCTTCCTGATAAGTTTGAACCATTTACTTCCACAACTGAAGGCTTGAAATCACTTTTATAAACGAGTTTTGGGACGGAAACATTCGTTTTATGATTGGTATCAACGGTTGCTTTGATTTCAAGAAGTCTGCTTTTCGATTTCTTTGAACCATTCGATTTATCTACATCCGCTTTTATTGCACCCTTTCTATTTTTCTTTTCTTTTACTTTCTTTGTTTTATCCACAGTTTTAGTTAATTCTCGCTTTGCCTTGCCCTTTTCTTTCTTTTCCTTTTGTTTGACATTCTTTCTTGATTTTTGTTTTTGTTTTGCTGGGGTGACATCAAGACTAATAAGTTTCTGAACATTTTCCGGTTGTTGTTTCTTAATCGGCTTAGGGAATTCCACTGATTTTCGTGGATTAACTTTTCGCACAGATACCAATCTACCTACAGGAATTTGTTTAGGTTTAGCTCTTCTCTCAATATTATTGTTCTTGTCTTTCGTTTCACAATCGTCACTGTCGACTTCACTATCTTCATCGTCACTTGAATCATCGTCATCATTTTCATTATCATTTTCATCACTATCGTTATCCTTAGCCTCGTCATCAGAATTATCTTTATTATCATCCTCTTCGTCATCACTATCGCTCGCACTATATTCAGAATCTGAACTTTCAGACGCACTGTGCAAACCAAGCATTTCTCTGTTTGGTATAACATAAACTAAAACTAAACTATCACCCGGTTTGAATCTAACTTTCTTTTTCGATTTCGAACTTTTGACAGTAGCCGTTGATTTATTACTGGTTACACTAAACACAAGAGACCGACAGGATTCTGTTTCACAAAAATCATCGTCATCCCCGTCTGCCTCGTAATCGGACAGGTCTGACATGTCTGATGACGTCAGGGTGTCGTCACTGTCGGAATTGTTTCCCGGCTCTGTGTTCATGATTTTTTTCTTGATGTTTTTCGATTAATTAAGTTACAATCAGTTCTTTCATGTCTTTCTTTCTATAATTTGTTTTATCTTTGACCTGAAAATACAGAAAGATTCAATGGGAGACTTTTGTGTGTTATCTCCCTTGTTTGTTATGTGGATTGAATCAGAGGTACTCCAAAATCGTTAGCGGTCCTTTTAGAAATTTTCTTGGATTTTATCCTTGGTTTCTATGGAGATGTTGCGAATTTTAGTTTTGTTAATACAAAGTACTTATACATGAAATTTGAATATGTATATGATTAAGTTTTCAACGAAAAAAAAAAAAAAAAGAAAAAAAAGAAAATAAATATTTAGTTTACATCAAATGTATCTTATAAATTACGCAATATTTGATTTAGAGCTTATAACCAAATCCTATAGTGCAAAGGAAATAAGGATAAAACTAAAGGTAACCACCGAAAAAGACCCTTCCTCCTTTGAGGGTATTTCAAGGGAGTTAACCAACCGACAACCCTCATTGTAACAACTTTTTCCAAAATAATTATACCGTCGATAGACGACCAAAACCGAGTCACAACTTACTACTTTTTATGAGGCTTTGGTCGCTCATTGACGACGTACGCATTACTTTACACGAAAAAACTTTCATGTAGGTTCACACTTGTGATAAAACTTTTCAATTACATTTTGTTTAAGCATTTCCCAAGTCTGAAAGGAAACTTTTTTACAATCCTTAACTTTGAAAAGGAAATAGATTATCATTTGCCTGACATTACGGTATTTCGACAAAAAAAGCCTGATTTCGATAGAGGTACAGATAAGAGGGGATAAAGCCAGTCTTAATCTTTATTTCCCATTGAAACCATATGTTGTGGGTACTCATTTGAATCGTCTCGATGAGACGTTTCAAATGAGTACCAACAACATAGGATTTAACTGAGATATAATGAAAATTTTATATTTAAGAACCGAAATAAACCCTCTATCTGAAGCTGAGTTGCATCTAAAATATGAAAGATTAAATAACGTTTGGATTTGTGAAATTAGAATACCTTACAAGGCGGTCTACCTTTGATATCCGTAAGGAAATCTAAAATGCTATCATAAATACCAATTAACAAAAGGAATGATCCTTTTTAAAGACACACATATCTATACTTAAACCAACCATATTGTTTTCATTTTGATGATAAGTTCTATTTAACTGGCTATTAGCCGATAAATAGACGATAAAATCAATCATAACTCCTAAATCCAGATCAAGCGTTTATAACATTCAACACTCATATCTCAAACTAATACAAAAGCAAACAATCACAAATCAAAAAGTCAAGCTCTGGATTTTTGTTGACAAAAAATTGTCTTCCTAGTAATAGTAGGTCAACCAACAGTTGAGACTCATTTAGATCCGCAAGCCTCTATTAAATACATTTTGGTTGTTTGAATGGGGTTTTTGCGCTGCTATTATCATTTTGTCAGTAATATCGCGGAGGATGGAGCACCTCACAAAAGATTCCCTATATTTCTAACCCCAGAACTACCAATACATCATTTCCTAGCCTCTAACTGCTATCTCACATAAGTGTACGACTATCAACCCGTTGAAGGGAGACTGACAGGTGGCAAGAATGAGTGCCGCCATCGGGAATCGAACCCGGAACCTTACGATTGAAAGCCTGACATGCTACTAACTACGCTATGACGTCAGCTTTAATTAGATACATGGATTGTCTTTCGAAAAATTGCTTACTGTACATATAGTTCCATTTTCTTTCGTCACAGTCTTTTTATATTTGCGAAAAAATTCTTGATAACGAAGAAATTGCCCATAACAAATCTTCGAGGTTCGGAATAAAACATAATCAAAGTACTGAAAGTACTGATAAGTTGGAATGCGTTCGAGAGACGGTGACTACTAGCGAAGCTGACGCCTCCCGCCCACCATAGGTGATCACATAATACGTCTCGTCTTTTGACGGGCGTATATAAATCAATGTATTTCAACAACGAGAGACGCTTAAACCCCTGAATCGCTATACAGGCCTGAATCTGATGAAAGAAAAATTATACCAAGAGGACCAGAATGACCCTAAATCGCTCACCTGAATTCGATTGGTCCAGTGGATCTTATCCAAGAAACTTTCTGGCAAGGGTTCATTCAAACTTGCCTAATTGTTGAAAAGGAGACATTATTCAAATTATAAGCAATCATAATAGACCCTGCCAACCCATTCATTACAGAGGAGACTCAAAATTAGCCCTACCCTGTCACGCACATATCTATGGGCTTATGCAAATTTTGCCAAGAATATTTGAAGAAGGTCATCAAAGAAAAATTCTTGTAAAGTTTCATGGAAATCTGCCAAGTGGTTCAGGAGGAGATGTTGTTCAAAGATTTTGGGCTCAAAATAAGCCCTGCCCTGCCATACCCATATTTAATGGCAAATTAGAATATAGCGACAATTTTGAAAAGGGTCATCCAGGGAACATTTTGGCAAAGTTTCATTGAAATTTGCCAAGCGGTTTAGGAGAAGAAGAAGTTTTAAGAAAGGTGACGACACACGACGGACGATGGAGTCAGGGTGATCCTAAAGCTCCCCTTGAGCGCATTGTGGTAAGGTGAGCTAAAAAGGCTGAAAATGAAACGGACCATATAGCCGTCTAATGGACGAAACTTCTGCTCCATTTGAGTTATCAAGTACATTTAAATAAGAAGTGTCGCAAAGTGGACCTCAACAAGTGATTTTTCCGTGGTGAAAAGCTATTTTCGCAGGGACGTCTTTTACTTCATGAGTTGGAATCTTAATACAATTTTTGGACGAAGGTCAATTGTGATTTCGACCTTTGTGACTCCAATATTGGGCACTTTCTCGGGTCTTTGACAACATTTGTGTCAAGTTTTTTGATTTGGGTCAATTGGTTGTTCAGTTAGGGTGGAAACAGTTGACTGTTAAAATTTACTGATGCCTGTGCTATATTTGTGTAAAGTTTCGTTATTGTAGGTCAATTGCTTCTCCGTTTATCTAGCGGAAAGCAAAAGGTCAATGGAATGAGAGACAGACATGATGAAATCAATATAATTTTGCTCCTCTTCTTCTGAGTTGGGGGTAAAGTTAATTAAATCTTGAAATTGATCAGGTGAACGATTTTGTAATGATTTAAGCATGATGTTGAATGAGTGAGCGGAGCGAGTTTTGAATGAAATTTATGGGTGGAAATCCAATGTCGCTTATATTTTTCAGGATGAACAAAATTAGCGATATATAACCTATGTAAAATATGTATAAAAGTTTAATCAATAGCTTTCTATTTCGCCAAGATCCAATCAGACGCTTTAAATTTCATTTGTGTCAGTGAAATCGCGATTTAATTTTTGCTTAATTCATTTTGAATGTACAGGTTGATCTTATTTTTTAATACCTTTGAGTGTTTTTTAATGGTTTGAGTGAGTGTTTGGAATGAATGAATGGAGCGCAGAGTGAGCGATTAAGATTTTTTTTATTGAGATGAATGTCAATTTCACGATGTAACTAACTGTATGATAGTGCTCTTAAACGCGTTGATGTGTAAAAATGTGAAGAAAACAAGTTGAACTAGTTGGTTTGTTTCAAATGACAAATTGTCTTTGTGTTGGAATGCAATTGGGCAAAGATATCCATAATTCAATTAAAGATGTGGGGGCAAGGGTTTTATTGGATGAGTATTGGGTTTTTACAATAAAACATTCATGTAGATAACTGCAATATGACGGAAAACAAACGACAATATGTTGAAAAATATTTATTAACTTTAAAAGTGTATAATCACTTTAAGAAAAGGTATTTATTTCGTAGCTTAGACAGAAATTTACAATATAACACCTTGTCAAAAGTTTAATGTGTAATAAGGTCGTTCAGAAAGAGAAACTATACCTTTTAAAGAAGCTGTAACATAATTCTACGAAAAACAGGTCGCGACCTTACCAAATAAGCAGATCACGTGATTGGCTAGTGCTGATTGTCAATTGCTGACCTTATTGGACTTGACTTATCACATGATTTCCAAATATAGTAATGTAAACATATGATACTAATATATTCGTACGCAACTTTCAATAAATATCGTTTAAAACATAAATTAGCGTGTCAATAATATATACGAAGTGATAGTTGTGTAATTGTACAGCATTATTACTTTTCGATGAAATAAACTGTATGTCTGTCAAGTTGAGATGTACAAAATAGGCCGAAGTGTATTCACATCCTGTTCACGTGATATGTGTTCTCAAAAAACCCGAAATGAAATTATCTTGTGTTCATTTTGCGGTTTTGTTAAATCTAAGTTGGAATTGCTCCGCATTCCAACTTAAAAACAAGTAGGAAAATATTCGATAGCAACTCCGAACTTAAAATTTCAAATTCACTCATTATGAGATCGCTAAGTTCTTTATTTTAATTTGGTTAAGTATATTATTATGTATTCTTAACTCCAAAGAAACCCCCACAAAATAAAAATTGAAATAAATGTAAATCCTTTCACGAATTTTAATCTTTCTTTACAACTTTTGGTAGTACAATCATATAACCACATGCACGGGGGAAAATAATGATGCTACCCAAGTCTGTTGTTAAACAGATGCACTTTGCTTGACACTACTATCAAAAAAGTTCACAAGAGTACGAATGGTAGTTCAATAATGAATTAGAGTACCCATTTCGCAAGTGAACTCTACTGTGATGCCCAAACAATAAATCAGTGTCAAAAAGCTCTGTATTTTGTCTGATAGATCCTTTGTAGCTCACTCACATTGCATGGTTGGAGAGTGGGTGGGGGAAGCATTCATCCTGTGACCAGTGTGAAAAATTTCCTTGTGAGGATAAAATCTTGAAATTAATGCTTAAAGACGCTTGGAGAGTTACAGTAGATTCGACAATAATTTAGCGGGCTTTCAAATCGCCAATTTCCTTGAGAAAAATGGCTTATAAATGGCTATACTGAGTGTTTTACAGGAGCCATTGTTAGTGTGCTAAAGATTAACAGATCGTCTATTATAGTCAAACAACAATACGTCTTAATGGTGCTATCTTTTCTAAGCAGTACGAGCAAATACTAAAACACATTGTTAGTTGCACCAGTCTTTGAAATTCAGTTGTAAAAATTGTTAAAAGCAGTTTAAACTTTTTTCAAGCCATTATTCATGTTTCGGGAACAGTTTGAAGTTTGTAATGATAGTACAACGCCTATTTTTATT
Organism: Fragum whitleyi; assembly: GCA_948146395.1. Taxonomy (NCBI): domain Eukaryota; kingdom Metazoa; phylum Mollusca; class Bivalvia; order Cardiida; family Cardiidae; genus Fragum; species Fragum whitleyi. Next base: position 25,009,527 of record OX411548.1, on the reverse strand, counting down.
GGCTTGCCTCCGTACACAAAACTTTGGCTGATAACGTTCTTACATAACTTTTGACGTCAGCAAAATTTTAAAGATTTTGAAACGGTTTATTGCTATATGCAAAATGTCTTTTAATGCAAATTAAAGATTTTCATCAAACCTTTGTGAATCAGACAAGCAAGGGTAAGGGGGCACGTTTACTTAGAAGGCGTTTCTACGAAAAGGCACGTGGAACCCAAAAGTCGAAAACCCGGTCTATAAAAAAGGTAGGTTTTTTTTGTTGTTGTTGTTTTTTTACAGGAATTGAAATAAAGAATGCAAGTATGTCATAAACGGTTAAGGTTTTAAGAGAACATGTATTTGTTGACGTAACTTTTCGAGCTAAGTATACTACAGTCAAATATCTTTACGTCGAATGTCCATAAGACGAAGTTATCTCTACGTCGTAGTATTTGTCAAGTCCCGATCTATTTACTCATTATTTCTATGTATTTCAACCTCCATACGTCGTTATCCATTGCTCGAATTTTTTCCGTACGTCGAACCAATTTCAAGGTCCCATCACTATTGTTTGTGTGCATTCACACCTCTTTACGACGAACCCCAACCTTGATTGATGAAAATTAAAATCGAGGTAGTTTTTCACACATTCGACCTGTCAACCACAGTAATTGACACGCGCGATCATCTCAGTATTGGATATCGATTGTTTACCTGATTGGGTTTGATTGTTTGTAACAGATAGAGAATGTGATTTATTGTTTTGAAATGAAAAGGGTCCGCAGTATTTAATAAATATCGACCAACATGACATACCCAAGGAAGGACTGGGTCACCAATCCGAGAATGATTTGTCCAGGAAAATGTATATGCAGAAATCATTACCAGATATTTTTTGCTTGAGAAACGCGAAATGTAAACCTGTCACCCAAAAGTCATTGTCTCATAGATCTAATAGTACACGTAAGCACATGTAATTTGCTTTGTGATTGAAATGTATGTTATGTATGTTTATAAACAAAAAATATAAATAAAAATAAGTATCATCTTTAATATTCGATTAATTCAACACGATAATCAAATACGTCCGTTATTTCGCCATCAGTTTCGGTCGTACCTTAGTGTGATGATGGCCGCATATGTCTTCGTCCCGGGGATCGCCTTTTATCTCTTCGTCGAACTTTCTATACGTCGAAGTTTTTTGGTGAGTCCCCCGAAGTTCGACATATAGATATTCCACTGTATTTCAAATTATTATGACAATGTAATAATAGACTAGCTGGCGTTCATGTTCAATTGTCGTCTGGTTTATAGCACATTCACGACAATCATTTTGTAACTCACTGATATTCTTTGGGTACATTACTGCAATAATGTATGCATTAAAATAATAGAATTATAGAAATCAAATAAAACTATTCAATCGATGTCTTGGAAAAAAATAAATAAATAACCGTTATATAGTTCCATTTGATAAATATCTGTTTCGAACCTAAACTTTAAGCTAATTTTATTGATTAGAAATCTCTGAATTGGTAGCTCAAAAGTGTATTTCATTTGTCTTATCAAAAGTGTGTGTTTTTTCTTCTTCATTTTTCCCAATAAAAATTCCAAAAGTCAGTCGAATTAAGTTTCTATTGATGTAGAAGTATTGCTTCCGAGCATCTGAGTTCGGAAATATATCCGATTGATAGTAAAAATCGACTGACTTCCAATGAAGTAGTTTAATGAAAAAGGTGATTCCCCCTGAAATGCGAGGGTGGTTCCCCTTCCCTGAAGAGTTTCCGAGAGAGATAATTACACGAAAAATTTCTATTCTCCTTTCCCCGCAATAACTTCTATCAGGCAAAATTGTTTCATTTTGATTAGTAGATCTATACACTTTTATTGTCGTCTGCGATCTCTTTCAATTTGGACCAGACGTGATTTCAAAAACTACATGTATAAAGGGGTTATACTCACTCGATGATTCAATGTAGAATGTATGATAATTATCAGGAATGGCGAAGCAAAGTTCCAAGACTTTCAGCTTCCGTAATTTATAAAGGTACCAAATTGGTATTGCGTAAATGATCGACCTAGTCAGACTGCGTGGGCTGTGGAGGCTGACAAGAGTCGAAACTTTACACGATTTGCCGATTTTCTGAATCTTATAACCAATAAACCACTGTGTGAAATATTTCTTAGAAATCGGATATTTGGTTGTCTTTTGCCGGAAACAATCTCTTCAATTCTTTATTTAAGGATTTCTAAGATAGTCCCTTTTCCCGTGACGGATAGCACATCTATAGTTTCGTTCCAAATTTGCAGCATTTACGTATTTAAGTTTAATAATTCATTGGCCTTACAGGAAATGATATAATAAGTATCTTATTTTGAAATGTCACTTTCCCGTTTTTGTTTCGTTTTTCTGTTATGTTTGTTTGTTCATTTGTTATTTATTTTCTTATATTTTATTTATTTATCTATTATTATTATTTTTTATTTTTTTTGGCGTGTGTGAGTAGGGGGGGGGGGGGGATAGACCGTCTATGATCTTTGTGGAATTGATATGAGACCCGTCACGCAAAAAGGGACCTTCTGGGTAGTACGTAAAGTGTAATCCCCATTTAGACTAAACGGTTTGCGCAGGCTAAGTAGGGTCTAATTTTTTCGAACTTTGCTGATTTTCTGAGTCTATAATGATCATTCTACCTATCGGTTTAAGAATATTAGAAATGCGATCTCTGGTTCACCGATGCCGACCCGAAACTCTTTTTCAAATATTTATTTTATAGGTTTTATAGATTTCCTATGCATAGTGTGAACATCTAGACTGTTCAACATCTGTCCAATACGCTCACACGGAATTGTTGAAAATGCCATGCATATGCTCAAATAATTCAACTTTAGTATTTTCATTGGACGAAAACAATTTTGTGTACGCATGATAAGCTTTCTAACACAGAAGAATCAAAATAAATTTGCTTCTCATTGAAAATTTTTACATTTTAACTACATGAAATCAAAATAAAAGACGTGGAGATTCAAACTTACCAGATAGTTCGTTTTCGTATATAGTTAATAACATCGTGAAATCGACAAATTGAATGATTTTGGAATGATCTTGGAATGAAATTGAATGAGTGTTTGGAGCGAGTTTTGAGAGAAATTAGAGGGAGATATTCCAATGTCGCCATCAAAATCAGTGATATTTATTTCCTCCCTTTAATAAAAATACACATTTTTTTCTGTTTCTGTGCTTTCGTTGACCAATCAGAAAGTTTGAAATCAACACCAGCCAATGAAATCGTAGAATAATTTGATCGATTTGAATCAGAAGTTGATCGTCTTGAACGCTTCGGAAATGATTTTCTAATGATTTCGGAGCGTATTTGATCGATTTGAGAGAGTGTTTGGAATGAATGAATGGAGCGCTGAGTGAATTATTTAGATTGATTTTGATCGGAATGAGTGCCAATTTCACTATGTTTTTATCTGTAGGTAAGTAGGTCACGTGCTATTCTGAGACTACTGACCCAGTGACCAGACGACACACCTGACTAAAATTTTAAAACATGTATTTTAAACAACTGTATTGTTTTCTGTTTGGGTTTTGAATTAAGTCTTCGCAACCCTTTAATCCGATACTAAAACATGACTTCCGATCAGCTATGGATTATCAGGCTATAATATTTGTAATCAATGATGATTTACTTGACGACAAACAAACAATATGATGTAATCGCAGGTCAAAACATTCATCATTTCTTTTTGGCAAAAAGATACTTTTTCTTATTATGCGATTTCACAAATAACAAATATTGCATATTTATAGAGTTGGGTTATCAGTTTAAGCTCGTGATGGTAAGCACACATGCCAAGTTTCTTGGAGATATCTTAAAAAAAAAAAAACAGAAATATGACCAAGGTTAAAGTTTGTCACGCCAACGCCAACGGCAAAAACGACACCAACGTCTACGCGAACGGCCCAAGTGTGATCACAATACATCGGGTTATTTCCGAAAACAGCCGAGCTAAAGTGGTGTTTTTAGCTTTAACAAATATTATCTTGTTGTTTGTACATTTTAGATCGATTCCGTTGAACGCGTTCAGTTTAAATAAACGTTCTTGATTATATATTTTAGACCTGTTGGGCATTCTCGGTCCCAAACGAGCTTCAATCGGTCAAAATTCGGCTATGTTTCTTGGAGATATCTTAAAAACCAGAAATTATGACCAACGTTAAAGTTTGTCACGCCAACGCCAACGCCAACGCCTACGGCAAAAACAACACCAACGTCTACGCGAACGGCCCAAATGTGATCACAATACATCGGGTTATTTCCGAAAACAGCAGAGCTAAAGTGTTGTTTTTAGCTTTAACAAATATTATTTTGTTGTTTGTACCATTTTAGATCGATTCCGTTGACCGCGTCTAGTTTAAATAAACGTTCTTGATTATATATTTTAGACATGTTGGGGTTCAACCATTCTCGGTCCCAAACGAGCTTCAATCGGTCAAAATTCGGCTATGTTGACACAACTAAAGAGCTTTAGACGAAACTCAGACAACTTGAGACTTTTGTTAAATAGGATTAAAAACTGAATATGTATTGAAATTATCATATATGTTCAAGGTGGTTTTTTTTTTCAAAAAAGAGATTAAGATTGTTCAATCTACGAATTAAATGGATTTTTTTCATTATTCGTTAACACAAATTTAGCTACGCGTCTTTATAATAGCTGTCTATTTATTTTAGAAATTCTGCAAAAATCAAGTTAGCCCCAAAGCAGGTCTGTCTGCGCCGAATTGGTGATGAATTTAGCGAAACGTTTAATGAAAAAGGCTCCGCGGTATGCACGTGTTCAACCGTGCAAAACGGGAGACCATAGTTTAACGCTCGCGCTATTGCATCGCAAAGCAGGGCCGTTAATCTGCATGGTCTGACCATGTGTGTGGGGTGGGAGAGGCGGGGGTCCTCCACTCAGATGATATTTCTGGATAAAATAAGTACAAATGAAGATTACTTTATCTGTGACATTCGATTTTTATGATTTTCAAAATACTCAAACTATTTGATTCTTCTATCAAAAACGAGAATTATCATTGGCCGATAAAATGTATTCTTCCATCATTAATTAAAGCCGAATAATCAAGCTACTTTGTATGCTCGCTTAAAATTTAATTCACTTTAGAATGTTTAAAAAATATAAAACATTTTTTTCGATGTTCCTCTTAAAACCAAGTGAGACCCGTCATGCAAAAAGGGACCTTCTGGGAAGAGCGTAGTGTCGACCATAGTCAGACTGCATGGACTGTGCGGACTGAATTGGGTCGAAAGTTTTCGAGTTTTGCTAATTTTCTGAATCTAGAATGATCAATCTACCTCTCTGTGAAAGAATTTTTTTTTGAAATAGGACCTCTGGTTCCAGAACCAATCTGGATTTTTTTAATTTATGTATCTATTTTACGAAGTTCTCAGATGGTCCCTTTTTGCTTGACGTGTCACACATTTATTTCAATCAAATCGCTCATCATTTTAATCAGTCTTGCTCAAGTTTTCAAAAGATGAAGAGATTTTTTTATTTCATTGGGGTATGAAACTTAAAACCTAATCACACTGTATGAATGGGGCCTGTGCGAAGCGGGTTCAATCATGAGTGAGATTAGGTTTTTAGTTTCATACACCAATGAAATAAAAAGAATTATCTCCATATCTTATAATTTGATATCAGGAAGCAAAATGGAAGTTTTCCTCCATTATTAGACTTTTTTTCTTACGGGACTTCTTTGCGCGTGTTAAAAAGTGTTTTCGTTTGGGAAATTAAACAATTATTTTGCCAATCAAAAAACGAGAAAATTGATGGAAACCAACAATATTAAATTATTTCTCTATAAGAAGAAATCAAACACTGTAGGCTAAGATCAGACTCCACTATGAGCAATCTGTTCTTTTTCTGTATTAGCTGCAATGACTTTGTGTTTAGCAGGAAAAAGTCACGAACATCAGGGCCCAAGGTTATAAAACTTTTCTCAGGCTCAGGCTCAATTTTCTCAAAATCTAAATTAAAATAAATGTATGAAAATAAAAGATCATGTTAATAAGTTGTTATTTATAACAAATTATCAATATCATATTTTATGTTAATACATTAATAAAACAGTTATACGGCTTTAATATCAAATTGAAATTTGGGAAAATTGAGCCTGAGCATGAGAAAACTTAAATAATTACAGTTGGTTTTTTTTTTATTCATGTGAATTGGGCAATGAGAAAAAAGAAAGTTGGTTACTTGCGGATCTTTTTTTCTCAACAATATGATTTATTCATAAAACCATTTGTATCACTTTCTCCCCCTAGATCATACATTTTCTTATTATTAAAACGAATAAGCAAAGTAAATCTTACCATGTAGGCTCTAGTCCAAAATATAATTGATTAATAATTTATTTAAAATCGTATATTCTTCGATATGTGAAAGATCATTTTTAAAAGGTGTTAAAACCGACGACAGTATACAAAGAATGTATTATTGAAAATCGCATTAACTTGTAGAAAATTACTGAATCGATTTTCCATATCTTTTTTTCTACGTCCAAACTTGAAGATTTGGTTAATAAAGCTGTTTAAACACTATAAAACATGCAATGACGTTTTTGCTACATTGAATGATATCTTATTTATGTGTTAAAGACAATTTAAACTCATAAACTGCCTTTTGTTGGGTGATTAGGCAAAAAAATATTTATTAGTATGGTCCCGTTTTAAAAGGCCAATTTTAAACACGGAAATACCTGATACCTGAAAATATCAGTAGTTTTCTTTCTCTCCATCTAAATATTTGATTTGTATCATTTGCGATGCCTTTTCCCGAATTGCACATACTCTTCATTGTCGCCCACAAGCGATTGTTCCAAAATCAGATTTTTGTCATAATATCTATGTTCTTGAAATGGAAAAAGGTTGGGCGTGAATCTTTGAAAAAAGAAACAACCATAATCCTAAAAAGTAATCCCTGAACACGGAAAGCTAACCTATTGTTGTTCTGGGAAAAATAGAAAAAAAGATTTTCGGTGACTTGAGGTGGAAAAGTTTTTCGAGCAAGGTGTAGGAATTTATTTGGTGAGACGTATGTCGTACTGCGATCCGCCTATTACGACCACTGTATCCCTCAATCGTAGAAACAACCCTGTGTTCAGGATGTAAAAGCAATTCGTGAGCGTTTTGAGATAATACCCCGCTTTGCACGTGCACATACGTGCAAAGCGAGGTAACATTTCTAAAACGCTTCGCGAACGTTTCGATCCTGAACACAGGGCTGATCAAGATCTACAATTTTTTAGATGAACGGAAAATATACAAAACTGACAAACCTTTTCAACTCTTAATCTAGCTGATTTCAATCCAATGACTTTGAAAGTTTTAAGTCCACTATATTATGTTCTCATTGTGTGTTTCCCCCATCATTCTTCAGAGTTAACGTAGTTTAATATCCTCATTGAAAACTGTTTGGTACGAAATTATCTAATATCCATTTATGATTTATATTAGTCGTAATGAATGTAATTAATGCTAACTAATACCCCATGCAGGGCAAAAGTTTATTCAACTAGAAATTAATTTATTCCTCAAAATCATCGGGATTGATAGATCGAAAGTCAAATATGAATTTACTGCACCTTAACAAATATCTGTTCGAATTTTCCCACATATCGATAAGGTTGTTTGTACCGACTTTAACAAGGTCTTGGGTCAAACCCTTCTCTACCAGTATGCAGAATATTTTTTGTTTGCTTTGTTTGAATGGGGTTTAATGCCGTTTTCAACTATCTTTCGGTTACATCGCGGCGGCTAGAGCAGCTAACAATGGAATCCTGTTATTTCTCGCACCAGTACTACCATTAAAACCTTTCCTAGCCCCCGGCTGCTATCCCACATATGTCTACGATTGCCAGCCGTCATATTGCAGTTGGTAGCGCGTCGGTCTCCATATCACGAGATCATAGGTCGATCCCCGACGGCGGCACTCATTCTTTCCAACGATAGGTCTCCCACCAATGGGTTGATAATTGTAGACTTGTGTTGGAAGATTGATTGAATGGAGTTTTACGCCGCTTTCAACATTTTTTTCAGTCATATCGCGGAGGCTGGAGCACCTAACAATGGATTCCTGGTACTTCTCTCACCAATACAACCATCACATCCTTTACTAGCCTCCAGCTTCTATCTCACATAGGTCTACGATTATCAACCCATTGGTGAGAGACAAATAGTCGGAAAGATTGTGTGCCACCGTCGGGGATCGAACCCGGGACCTCTAGATTGACGGTCCGACGCCTTACCAACTGCACTATGACTGCGGCCCACTTATGTTGGAAGGCAGCTGGAGGCAAAACAAAACAAAATTTAGTTATTAAGTTATGTAAGGGTGTCTTAATGTAGTTGACCCTTAAAAGTTCCGCAAAGTTTCTAAATTAATGAACTTTAACAGTGTTAACTGAGGTTTCCTAATGATTAGAATTCATTAGGAAACCTCGGTCAACAATGTGAAAATTCATGAGGTCCGAAATACTGCGGAACTATTACCGTTCAACTACCTTAAATTCAGTTTCCATAATTCTAAACCTTATCCAATCTGTAGTTACTACGACGCGCATCTGCGAAAAACGTGCTTTTTGTTCTTCAACACGGTATTATTTTTTTTTAGTAACAGTATTTCGATGCCAAATTCCTGTTTCTCTAGTCATTTCTACTCAACGAATGCGTTAGATAACCTTCATAACGGAAAAGCCATATAACTTTAAAATTAATAAAGAGAAATATAAGAGGAGTAAATTGACATGGCTTTCTAAAGATTTTGGCATGGATCGCGATTTTAGCAAACATGTAAAATTGTAACGTCGAAGTTCAAATATTGATTTACACTTTACAATAATGTGTCAGCTTATCGGGACAAACTTACCCTGTACTAAATGTGACCCGTCAGGCGAATAGGGACCAACTGGGTAGAGCGTAAAGTGTCGATCGTAGTCAGATTTAACGGACTGCGAATGCAGACTGGGGTTGACGCATTTCTTACTTTGAACATTTACTGAACCTAACATAATCAATCCACCTTCCTGTGAAGGAATTTTTGGATTACATCAGACTCTTCTGGCTGTTCTGCACTGAAACCAATGCCTTTTTCAAACCTATTTATTCTACTTCGATTGGGAAGTTTTTTCAGCTTAGATTAATCCCTCTTGATTCTGCTTCCTGAAAAAATCACCAGTACAAGGGCCGAATATGTGGGCAAATAAAAGAAAGATCGATTACCCCTCCTCAGTGGAATAGAATTCATGACCTCTGGGTCAATAGGCCGACGCTCTAACTCTAGACCAAAGAAACCACATAAATGCTTTTACCTGTTTTCAAACCAAACAAAAGGAAATTTAATCCGCTAAAAATATTTATTTGGAAAATCATTGCAACTAATAATCGATTTTCTTAATATTTTTTCCACAATATTTTGCAGTCACGAGATTTTCAATATAAATGCACAATGAATTAACGTCTGCTAATTCTTTGAATATGGATTTGTCGAAAATTATTCTTTTGGTTGTACGTAAGCCACTGAAAATACAAATTGACGTCATTCTGACAGATTTTCCTGAACTGATGGATCATGTAGGCCTATGTACAGAACCGTTTAAATGGTCCTGTGCGTGTCCTTTCCGACAATTTCAAAGGTGCCAAAAGCAAAGAATCTATCTTGTGAGGCACGTCGGCTATAAAAGACCGACCTTTGTTAAAAGTACTTGGGGATAAATTGCAGAAAACCATTCCAGCTTGATTATGTGGTGATAATTTATTTGTACATTATACTGGTTGCCCCCTTTATCGCGGACCTAGCGCATCATCGTACAGTTGAAAACAATCAGAAGTGATTACCATTGATCTAACATTCCTACCAGTTAAATCAACCACTTTAATACTAAAATACTCTATAAAATGCTTCCTACGCTGCTTTCTTAAATCCACATAGACAGTTTTTCATATCCATTTGAAAGTAGGTCAGTTCTTGGAAGTTCCCATAACACCGCGGAGGTCGATTGAAACCACAGTAGTCACCTAAAACGCTGGGTAGTAACAGAATAGAGCAGATTTTTTTAACTTGATTTTTTCACAAAAGTTTTCTTTTTGGTGAAATGAACATTGGTAAGTGGGTTGAATTGGGAGTGATATTTATTGATATTGCTCACAAAATCACAATTTTACTCATCAGTATTCTAGACATTTCGGCTGTTTTTCAGCTGAGATTAAGCGTTGACGTTTGCCTTGAAAATTTGACAGCGTAAACAAAACCTAGATGGCGAAGCATGACGGATGTGACACAAAATGTAAAATCCGCGATAAAATGAGAATCGCGAATATGTTTTAAATGATGAATACTTTCGTGAAGATGTGAATTAAATTTGTACATGTCTGTGCTAAATGCCACATGTTATTGTGAATTGCCAAAAGCACAGGTTGTGCTGATTTTCTTAATAAAGGAAATGTTAAAACTGTGATTACGACGCTTTGGTTTCGAACGTCCACGTTTGCCATGATTGCATGTAAAAGGGAAATAACTCCTAAGGCCTTCGTAGTGTATATTATCAGAGTTAATTCTCTTGTAACAACTTCAGCAGAATAAAAATTGACGAATTTATAAGATTTATAATTTATCTTTTTTTATTACATTGCACATTTCTTGAATAAAAGTATAGGCTATAAAATAAGAGAAATAATTATATATCAATAAAGGCTTAAGATATTGTCATGATTTCAGTCTCAGATAAATATTACAAATAATTTCGTAAAACATGTTTATGTAAATATCAAGAGCGGGTGACTTGAAAAGAAAAACTTGTCATAACACGACAGATCAAAGAATGTGTATTGAAAAGCGATCTATACACAATCGTGTAAAGTGTATTGAATGTGTAAATGACAGATTATGACTTAGCCAATATCTTACATTCATTCTTTCAACATGTAACACGGTGTAACTTACGATGAATTATTGCTGTTAAAAAAAAAAAAAACATTTGTCCAAGGTGTTTGGAGTTGTGTATGATTGTATGATCAAAATTTGTCAGATGTATTAGATTTAAGGATGGCTGATGAATTGTTTTCCAAGAGAATTCCTGTGCTGTTTAAGTCTCAGGATAGGGAGGATAGGTAACCACTTTGCTAATTCTGACATGTATCTCACAAACAACTTTTTCTGATGTGATTTGCAGTTTGATTAATGAAGTTCATTGATAAATACAGTGCTGTCGGCTAACCCTGTGCACTTAAGAAAGTCAAGTACAAATTTTGTGTAAAGATATCGGTTTTACAAAAAAAATCAATACACGAATGTACTCGTTGACCATTTTGGCTATGAAGAAGACATTTTATCTAGAACAAAATGTCACTAGAATTACTCAATCCGGTTGTGAACAGAGGCACCGTCGCGTATTATCAACACAGTTTTCGTCGGCTAAACCTGCGCAGTCGAGGAAAAAGACCAAAATCAATGTCCGTAATCTGTTAAAATAAAAATGAAAAAGACTGAGACAAAAACGGGAACTTTTTGTTTAAAATGGTGGAATCGATCGAAGTTTGAGTATGAAAAATAAGGTGTTCTGCTTTTATGTTTAGCGGCCATTTTCAAAGTTTACATGCCGTCATATGGCTGCGCAGCTTAAGACGATGCGCAGGATAACCCGACATGAGTGTATGTTTATGCCACACGAAAGGCTCAATAGCTCATCATAGGACTGGTGGTTCCTTCGTTAGATTAAATATCCCCTAAATATGACACCATAATAAACCATTTTCAAAAATTTGAGTGAAAACCTGTTAAGACTACTTGTTTAAGCCAATGCCAAGCAATCTTAATCTAGACTCCTCAATTAGTTTTCCTTTAAGATTCTAATTTAGCGGCTTAAAAATATTACTCTACTGAACACTCTATCTAAGAAATCTTAATAAGAATCTCACTCTTACTAATGCACCTCATTTCCAATCTTCAATCAGGGTTCCAAAAACCCCTCAAATGGGGGGTTTTCACACCCAATTTGAATCTTGTACCCCCTATTTTTGCAAGAAGCCTTCTTTGTTTCATGTAAAGGGGGTACAAGTATGCTGTAAAATGACTGTTTTCACCCCCAAAATTAAAAGTCAGTGGGAACCCTGTCAATCATGGAAGGTCCTGGGTATTATCCCAGCAGCTGCACATATCCTTCCATTGCAAAAACTTGGGGTACAAGATTCAAATTGGGTGTGAAAAACCCCCTTTTGAGGGGTTTTGGGAACCCTGATTGAAGATTGGAAGTGAGGTGCATTAGTTAGAGTGAGATTCTTATTAGCGCTTGAAGATTTAGCTTAAAGATAGTTAAAGTGTTGTATAACCCAATTCAAACAATTAAATAATAAATTTGTTTACTCTCACTTTTCAGCTTGGCTTTTAAGAAAAAATCGAGGTAGTGCCATCAAACCCTTAGTAAAATTTTGCATATTAAAAAGTCACTTTAAATTTTAACTGTTTCTTTAATGATAAGAAACAAAGAATTAATTTGTAGAACTGATAGTAATTTGTGAAAATCTTAGCTATAAAACTATGTTCTGACCAGTAGTAATTTCTCTCAAGGGGGTCAAAATGACCCCCTAGGGAGAAATCTCCAGGGGTCAAATTAAGATATTTTCAGATTTTTTTTGGTATAAACCCTGGTTTAGGAGTCAAACACAAGCCCTAGAATAGTTCATTTTTGTCCTTTTTTTTACCAAGGATGTGGAATTCCCATGTCCAATTTAACAGCCACAGGCTTTCTACCAGCAGACATTTTTCATTGCAAATCTTTGTGGACAAGTAAATCCAGGACAATCTTGTAAAAGTATTCAATAGATCTATGTAAGAAAAAAATTAGCCTTATGTTAGTATCATTTAAAAGCAAGCATTACTTTTAATGAAAAAATGCTGGGATCCAGAATTTTCTCCCTTAAAAAACAATTTTGCTCCAATTTTATCTACTCCCTTTTTTCAAATAAATTTATTTTAACCTGGACAAGTACGAAATCATCTTTAACTTTCCCAGAGAGGCATGAAGAAAATTTCCTAATCATAACCCCTGCTTTTAAGTAGAAAGCTGAAGGCTTAAATTATCAACCGGATATTGTTGTCTGCAAAATAGACTGATTTAATCTGGTTGAATGTATTTTTACTGTTTAGTTATAGGTAAACACCCTCTGAAAGACACTTCTGATTTTCTTTATAGGAGAGCCTCTATCTATGTTAAGATGGAACTATGTACAGTGACAGCTCCAACTTCAAGAAAGGTAATCTAATAGAACACCTGGAGAAATTAGTTATCAACCAGTGAAATACAAAGTTACATTTAAATGGCTTGTCAGTGACATTTCCAACAGTTTCATATGTGCATCATGGACAGACATTTAGCAGCCTAACACAAGGGTTTTAGTCGGACTTCAAGAAAAACAGTATCCAAAGGAATTGATGATTGGGATCTTTAGGGTTTTTTCTTCAAGTTTGTGAGTCCCCTCTTAAGATAAAGACTATTTCTTTTAAAGTCCCCATCTGTGTTCGTGAACATTTCCGATAGATAAGACAACGATCTTAGACATTTGTGTACACAAAAACTAGACTTTATTCTCAAAGATAAGCTTGAATTTGTCATTCCAATATTCAGTAATGCAAATGATTATGATTAGGGATGGGAACGAATATCCGAATATTCGAATATTCGTTTTTCCCGCGAATATTCGAATACGATTTTCGGATACGAATATTCGTTTTAAAGTGACTGAATTTGAGCATTTGCCTTTATATCTGTAAAAGAAGTGGGAGGTAATTTTTCAATATTGAAACGATTTTCTCACATCATTTTCAATCGTATGTATATAAGTGTCAAAAAGGTACAAGGAAAATCAATTATTATGACAGGTTGCATATCTGTTTATCAGCAGTATGTCCGTGAAACATCGACCAATGTGTAAATGTGTTACTATAACACCTTTGGAGAGTTGAAATCTATATGCAAATTTTCGGATACGTCAAAACGATTGACGTTACGTCGAACGAAATTTATTTGAAACCATAAACCATAGGACGCGCGGCTTTTGATATATTATTTTTCTCTTGACTCGATTTCAAAGAAAAGTAGATAATTGTCTCTTCGCCGGCAATAAGACAAGTGCACAACCATGAAGATGTGCAATATTCGTCAATGGGCGACCGATTTGTGTTTCTAAAAGTCACGTCGTAGTTATGACGCTTTGATTTTCCATTGGGTATTCGACATATTTTTCGGATTCGGGTTAATATAATATACTGAGTTCCATAAGAAAGTGTGCACTTTCACTTTTTGTATTTTTTCTTGATTTTCACAAAGTTGGGAGACATTTATTGGATGACGTTGATGCTATTCTTAAGATAAGCCCTTTTTGAAATTAAAAGTGAAATCAGAGTTTTGCAAAAAATCGCATGCTGCATGTGATTGGATGCTCGAAATAAGTTCACCATTCCACAAGGTGTGAGGAACGCAAGGCAACCCTACTTGGAGATTCAATGGCGTCTCGGATCGCGCCGTCGGAATTTAGTAATTTTTAATTTCATTTCTATTAAGCATTTTTTCTGCAAATTAAAATCAGAGAAATCCGATTCAAGTTAAATTGAATCTCTTTTCTTAATATTCATAATCTGTACAAGTTAAAGTAACCTCGAACAAGAAAAGGAATAATAATCGGGTATAAACAATACTCGGATATTCAATTTGTAAGTAGCCAAAACGAATATTCGAATATATTAGAATATTCAAAACGAATATTCGAATATGAATTTTGCTATTCGTTCCCATCCCTAATTATGATACAATGATCTAAATGTAGGCCTAAGTTGATGGATATTTATGAACCGCAACATTTCGGCCTTGATTTGAATACCACTCCTATACCGCTCCAGCACATGGACGTATTTCATCTGACCAAAAATTATTCTTTGATTGTGAAAAGACAACTTGAGCTGGAAGCTCAAGAACAGATTGTATGAATTCACAGGCTGATCAGAATGTTGGTATGAGGCACAAGTGAAATTGTAGGAAATGTTATGTGTAGGCTTAAATATATCAATTTGTGTTGAAAAATAAATACTTGAGGACAAATAATTTCCTTGATGAAGATTTCAAAACAATTTATGAAATAGCATTTTGTAAATATTGTTGACTAAAGCATTTAATAACCAGAACACAAGAGCAGAATTTTTGGCATTCAATTTGGGTTGCTTTGTTTGATACTTCATAATATAATTAGGGAAATGTTGTCTCTACAGGCAAAGGTCAAATTACTTGAAATATGCTGGTTCTTTGGTTTGCATGCTTAAATTCATGGACCTTTAATTAACTATGTAAATTTCCCTTCATTTTACATCATTAACAGGAGCTGATTGTCAGACTGACTGATGAAAAAGATCTATTCTTTTTATACACACTGAGATTAGGGGAGGAGGACTTTCAAACGTAAGTAACATGATATCCTGCACCAGAATTGATATTTTAAGAAGATCCTTGGCATATAGTTTTACTGGTGTCCGTGACATATTGACATTTCTTGTCATCTTGTAATCTAAGGGCTGATTGAATAACCACCATTAAATTCTACTTGAACTTAGATAATTCATAGAATAGGTGACATAAAAGCCTGTTGGGCAGGGTGTTTAATTTGACATCTATGTTTGTATTTATTTGTTCATATGTATACATATGTCACTATAATAAACTTTTTACTTACTTTCTTATTGTATGAATGGTGTCAGTCTCCCTGCCTGTCTGTCTGTCTGCAAAACTTTAACCAAAAAAACTAACAAATTGCCATTAACTTAATACTGATTAAAGAGACAATGCTGATACTTAGTTTGATGACAGACCTCATTGACATTGGATAATACCAAGTTCAAGGTCATCTGAAATGGTCAAATTCATCTGTCAAGGTCAAACTCTAAAAAAGCCATTTTGTGGGCAATTGTCTTTCTCAAACACTTTTCTCTCTTTATCTTGATACTTTCACATTGATATAATTATTAGTGAGAGCAAAACAACATTTAGATCAACTTGTGTTTGCCAAAAAAACTTTAGAAATGATAATTGCATTTGAATCTTAATTGATCAGGCTTTCACATTTCATTTTGCATTTTTAGAGTTTTGTGTTTTCTGTCAAATGTCAAGGTCACATTTTAGAAAAATTGCCATTTTGTGAGGGAATATTTGTGTAACATATACATATTTTCTGTAACTATTTATTACAGGTTAAAAATGCAGCAGGGTTTGCTGGTAGATTTCGGAGCATTTCCACAGAAGTTTATAGATTTACTGGACATGTGTTTGAAAGAGGAACACAAAGATGTGCCAAAGTAGGTAGATCAGGGGTTTGTTAGTATTTGAAATTTAAGAGATGGACTTCTTAGTGATAAAACCATAAAACCATATTTTGACCCCTCAGAAAGTTATCTCAAGAGGGTCATTTTGCCCCCCTTAGGAGAAATTTTTAAGGGTCTAAATAGAATATTTTCAGATTTTTTGAGGTTCAAAACCCTGGTTTATTAAGGGTCAAACACAAACCCTGGTAGATCATAAAGAGTTGTGGCATACAATTATTAACCATGTCCATTTGTAGACAATATGCATTTAACAATAGATAAATCTAATGAAAAAAAAAATCATACACCAATAGACTTTCAAAATATTAAACCTTTTTAGAGAACTTTCTCAAATACAATTCAATAAAAGAATGAACATATAGTATTATATTGATAAAGTGTTCTTCATAACAACTCATAATTTTTTTCTTTTATATTCATACATGTACTACAGTACTATTTAAGAATTTTAAGCTTAAATCTCAAGTTGAGTATTGAGGAATTCAAGCTATTTTCAGCACCTTGCAATTGGTGTCTTTTGCTATTGACATAGGTGTTGGCTTAATGTTGCTGTGATGAAATTGGTCTTATCTCTGTTGTTATTGGAGATATCTTCTGAAAACATGGCATGTGTGTTCACAGAAGAGCTATCCAGACTATTAAAGCGAGTTTGATATTTTGCATTATCAAGCATCTGCAGCCAAGTGATATGGTTGTTTGATGGGAAATTTCAACCAGTCTGGTGCTACTCTTTTCTCAATGAAGAAATAGAAAGCAGACAGTGTTGGTTAAAATCAGACTGCAGGTTGGTGCAGGCTGACTTTGGTGTATACTTTTTACCAACGCATTCTATACAGCTGCAGGAGAAGGATTATATTTTCATTCCCCAATGTTGTTTGTTTTTAGGTTTGTTTTACACATGGTGAGCCAGGGCAGTTTTAGTGGAGATAGATGTTCAGCTACTTTAAATATAGTAGAGACAAATCCTTTTAAACATCTAAATCATCTCTCATTGAAGTTTGTGCCGGGATCTGATGGTGATGTTAAAAAATACTTAGCTGATTGTTTAAAACAGTTAAAGGTACCTGTGTAGATTTAAGACATTTTTTATTTCAAAGATAATTGTTTGTTTTACACTACAATTTTTGTAAGATTGCTTCTTTTTCATTTCATGAACAACAGAAGCTTTATTTTCATAAAAATAAAGCTTTTGTTGTTCATGTAATGATCAATCTTACACAAAAAGTAAATGAATATACAATTTCTGTCATGCAAAAATGAGACAATGTCTGAAAGTTTTTAGGGTGAATTTTCTTAGAGCACTTGAAAATGTGGCGATATTAAGCCTTCTCGATATAATTGGGTGAAATTAACAAAGGATTTAGTCTTGTGGTAATTTTACTTGTTTGGCAATAAAATCACAAAGTGAAAATATACAATTATACACCAGAAAGCATTGAAGTTAAAAACAATGATTTGTATGCTACTGCATTGCTTAATCAGGATGCCATGTTTTATCATTGTCTGGCATTGTGTCTGTCCATCAGTTTAATTGCAAAATTTGAGAGAAAAAAAAATGAAAATTTCTATGACTTGGTGGAACTAAGATACACTGTTCACCTGTGACATGTTCGTTCTTATCTATTTGCACAACTTGATATAAGTAAAAGATCATATACACATGTACTATGGTATATCTAATGTTAAACTTAACCTCTTTGAAGGCATTTGTGTTTTGATAACTTACCTTGGTTATCCATCTTTCAAAAATAAATCTTTTGTTTGTTCTATCTTTAGTCTTAGATTTATGCTACCTGTTGGTCTAAATAAGATACAATAAAAATAATGATATCAGTGGGACCCAAACTGTTGTAACTACAGCTTCATTGAAGCTGTAGTTACAACATCCTTTAGCACACTGACACAATTGAATCAAGGACTCTTGAAGTTCATACATCTATCTAATTTCAGGAAACCAACAGTTTACTTCAGCAAAGACTAGAACATACAGATGCAGACTTAAACCACAAGTTAAAATCAACACAGGAAACTTTGCACTCTAAAACCATAGAACTAGACAATTTGAAGGCAGAGTGGACTGCCAAGTTAAACGATCAATTAGCCAAACATAAACAGGAAATAGCAATAGAGAAGGAGAGAACCTACCAGGTAATTAATTTGGGTTGTTCCCACTTCGTCTAATCCCATTTGGTCTAAAAGTCAAATTCCCATTTCATCTAAAACCTATATTTCGATAAATTCCCATTTGGTCTAAAAGTTCAATAATTCATTTGTAAAAAAAATTATGCTTTGTCTAATGTTTATTATATATTTTCTTATGATATCATAATAAGATAAGATGTCAAATGTACCCTCTTACATCATAGGGCCTATCGTAGTGGTTTGGAATAGTCAATACCAATTATAATATGACCTACGCAGGAGTAAAATAACCCTGTTGAATATTTTTGATATTACACAGATGTTATTACACTAGTGGAATAACTATGCAAGTGAGCTAAGAACGAAGAACAATGTTATATTTTTGTCAGGAAAATGACGTCATTATGGATCTGCTGACGTCATTTTGCAAATGGCGTTATATGTTGCGGAATAGCATAAATCGATACATATTGTAATTTTCTTGTTTTATCACAAAAATTCTGGTCATATTATAAATAGAATATCAAATTTGTGCTCACTAAATACCGAATTTATTAAACTCATCATTTATAACCAGATAAAAACTCAGCGCGGCCTCGTTTAAATCTGTTTATAGATGACTTGTTACAGATGAATTTGGTATTCAATGACCACTTGTTCAATATCCTCTATTAATAGAGTCCAGGGGGTTGAAAACTGATAGCAACTGGTTGATTGTCATAATCATATAAAGGATTAGCAGCTGGAGCAGGAAGGGATCATCTGATATATGAAAATGATTAAATCTTGGTCAGGCTGTACTAACTTAACAAGCTGACAAGGATTGGCATTTTTATGACCCTGTATCGATAGACCGGGTATATTGTTAAACCTGTATCCATCTGTCTGTCTGTCTGTGAAAACTACCTGTAAACATCCATGCAAACTAAAAATTTGCTGTAACCTAAACACTTTTTTAATTGACAATGCTTACATTTGAGTCGCCATCATTGGGAATTTATTGCTAGGTTCTTCAGTTTTATTTCCCAGCAGAAATTCCAGATAAGAGAGAGTGATGTTAAATAATCTGTTATTCATATCAAGTACTCTTATGTGGATACTCATTTGATTCATCTGTATTAGACTCATGTCAATAAGTGCCTAAAACATAAGGTCAAAGTTTGAAAAACTTAACCCTCAAAAACTAATCATTTCTCATTACTCTAAGCCTATTCAAGATGCATATGATATTTAGCATGCTGTTTGATTATACCATTTTGCATCAATAGATACCAAGGTCAAGGTCATTTATCTAGGTTTCATTTCTGAGAATAATGCTATTTTGGGGGTTTGCTTGTTTTACACACACATGTAGTTCATTCTTAAATCAATATCAATTCATCTAAATTTTGTGTTTAGCTCCAATCAACTAGTCAAATAAAACAAGAGCAGGATAGAAAGGAGTTAGAGCAGTCACACATCAAAACTGTTAGAGTGTTAGAATCACGGTTACAGGAGTTTGAAGCCACGAATAAGGTAAATGTTATTTGAGCTTGTGTCTGGCATTTCAAACAATTTCACATACATGTATTGATGGCTCAGTGCAAAACTGTTGTAACTGCCTATAAAAATATAAACAAATAAAAACAACTGTTTTGTGCTGAACCATCAATATGTTCAAAAAGAATATTTGATGACCTCCTGAGGAGAGGTAAACAGAATCAACAAAATGCAAAGTGAAGTCATCCGGTCAGACTGTGTGGATGCACGGGCTGGCCTAAGGTTTAATCTTTGTGCTCATGTGAAATTGTTTGAAATATCATACGCAGACTGTTTTACCAGTAGTTTGTTTAACCCTCCCCTCAGCCATCACTAAGGCCCAGTTTATAGTGCATCAGGCTCCCAATCTTCAATCATCACAGGCGTCATTGGTTTAATCTCTGGTGTTGGCACAAGTTCTCTGACATTTTTCTTCCACCACTGAGTGGAGGCAATGAGTGGAGGATTGTAAACATATGTGGAATTGAAGTTGGAAGCTAGCAAAGGATGTAATTGTAAAACTGATGTAATAAATACCAGGAATCCATTATAAGGTGCTCGAGCTGCCCAGATGTGACTGAAAAACTGCAAGAAGCTGTGTTACTCCCCATTCAAGCAAACAAATTCTCTTTTTGAAATTATCTTATAATAAACCTTGATAAAATAAAGTATTTGGACAAAAGTCATATTCAATGGGTCCTTTGTTTTGTGATTCAAGCAATTTCTCTGATTTATGAAGCAGCCAGTCACACAGTGGTTTTACAAATTCATTAATTGGTGATTTAAGTCATTATCTCCTGGAGTCAGAGTGAGTGATGTATTGACAGGCTGATTGATTCTTTACAGTGCATGCAGGTAAAAAAATAGGAATGCCATATGCAGGCTCTGTTCATACTTGTGATTATTTTTATGGCCTTGCTTTAAATCAACAAGGGCATATTGTTTTAGTAATGTCCATCTGACTGTCAGTCCATCTGTTTGTCTGTCTGCAAAAATTAACCAAATACTTAACATTACCAATTTCTCTTAGCATGTTGAGAAAACTCAATGACAGGCATCTGCTGACATTAAGATCAAGGTCATTTGACAGTTCAAGGTTACCGGTACCTATTATGGTCAGGTTTTGCCATAACTTAACCTTAAAACTTAACGTTACCAATAATCAAGTTTTAATATTTACTTTTGCAACTACTAAAAGACTATTCAACGTTTGTCTCTCACCAATAGGTAGATAATCGTAAACCTATGTGAGATAGCAGTCGGAGGCTAGGAAAGGGTGTAATGGTAGTACAGCTGAAAGAAATACCAGGAATCCATTGTTAGGTGCTCCGGCTGCCGCGTTATAACTGCTAAATTGTTGAAAGCGGCGTAAAACCCATTCAAACAAACAAAACTAAAAGACTATTCAAGATACATGCATGATAATAGATCTCAAAGAAACACATCTACTAGCATCATGGTCAGGGTTACCTGACTAGTTCAACATCCCCTCACCAGGTCAATGTTCCTAATTTAGGTCAAACTTTGTCAAATTTAACCAAATACCTAACATTGCCAATTTCTTTTAGTCTTTTCAAGATTCATGGCTTGTATTTGGCGTTATGACTAGCTCAGTGACAAACATCTGCTAATATCAATGTCAAGGCCATCTGACTGAGTCAAGGTCACCTTTAAAGGTCAAATATTGTCAAATCTAAACCATGAAACTAAACATTGTAAACACAAATATCAAGGCCACCTTGCTAAGTCAAGGATATCCATTAAGGTAAAATGTCTGAGAGCTTTGTTATTTCAGGGTTATTTGTGTTTCATAAACACATCTTGTTATTCCATGAATTTTGACATATAGGTTATCAGCCATAAGTAAATAATTAAGATGCCATTTCTCTTAAATATTTATCATGTTTTGTATATTTTCAGGATTTGACAGAACGTCGGTACAAGAATGAAGCTTCAATTCGAGATTTAAAATCAAAGTTAACAACCGTAGAGGAGGAAAATATTCTTGTTAAACAAGATGTACAAGCACTCAGGAAACAAAATACCTCACTAGGTGAGTCTGCCTTGTGAAAAATATTCTGTAGAGGTTAGACTATACAATGTTTTTATGCCTGCACATCGATAAGAACAGGGCATATTGTTTTATCATTGTCTGTCTTTAAGTCTATCTTTTTGTCTGTCTTTAAATCTGTTTGTCTGTCTACAAAACTTTACAAAAAAGTAACATTGCCAATAATTTTAAGTCTACTCAAGATACAATGTTCATATTTGGCATGATGATAGATCTCAAGTCTGACCTTAGCCTACGCTGCCTACTTTCTACTGAATAACTATGGGGAAATCTAGAATCGACTGGTTGAAATGTAAAAAAGAAAAAGGTAATTTGTATGAAATTAGATTTAGATTCTGTAGGATAAGTCTTTTTAACATGTTACATTCTTATACTAAACCCTTTTCATGCTGACTAAAACCTTGGCAAAATTGCATGGAAATCAATGTGCTGAAAGCACTGGATATACTAATTTGGAGACAGTTTCTTTTTTAAAAAATACAAACATTAAACTATTCTGGTTTGAAAAGGACGATCAGGTGATTTAGACCAAGATAAGACTGCACAGGCTGATCTTTGTCTATGTATCCTGCCAAAGTAGGAATTTTCTGAGTGCAGCATGACAAGATTTAAGATCAATTTTATTTCACAGATGCAGAATATCATGAGCAAGAAAAGATAATCAATCAATTACGGATGAGAGTTGCTGTCCTTGAACAAGAAATTAAGGATAAAGAACAAGTTTTATCAAAATCTTCTGATCTTTTAGGAGCTGAACAGGATAAGAAGGTAAGAAATAATGTAGACATGTATTGATATTTCATCTAGATTTCTCAGAAAAAAATGTATCACTGTTAAAAGTTGACAGCAAAAATGAAATGTCATTTTGTGAAATTGTTAAACTGTTCATTTGTTAGAAAATGAAATGAAATTTGCCCAAAAGTTTCCATATGAAAAAATGAAAATCTGAGGTTTTTTTCTGAAAAGCAAGTGTTTTTATTCCTTTTGAATTTGAACTTGGATGTCAAATACCATTCAGAAGAATGTACATTGTTAGGTTTGACAAATCTCAATTAAAACCTAAAAAACACAAAAAAAGTCTTAAATTTAAGAAATACACCCCTTTTTAACCATTTCCTGTACAATTACTGACATTTTAGCCATAGTTATTGTATACTGGTCTGGCTTGTTGGTAAGATCGTTTGTACTCTACTCTTAATGAGATGGTTGCAGGACACTTGACAGACAGAGCCCCAGTCCACTCAGCTGTATAATTGGGTAGAAGTGGTTAAAATCAATTGCCTCTCTCTCTATGGCATGATAAGATCTGGTATCAGTTTGGACCACAATGAAAATAAGAGCATGTCTCTTTATCATGTTGTCCTCGAAGAATTAAAAAAAAACACCATACAATGTACTTGAAAATGATATTGTGGAAAAAAAAGAAACTGCTTGTAACAAGGATTTTCACCTTTTCCCAACAAATTTTCTACAACATACAAAGGTTTACATTTCAGGTAATGTTTGTGCAGAGTTTATGTATTCTATACTTTTTTAAACCTGGAAAATTTAAGAAAAAATATTTCCAAAGTAATTGCTGACTCAAAATAAGTGCATCTGCTGCTTCCAGGACTTTGATTTGATTTGATTTTAATGAAACATCGCCTAGGTATTTATTCAGTATTATTCAGCTTGTTAAGAATAAAATGGATTATTATATTGTAGAGAAGATATGAAGAAGATTTAGATGGTCAGAAGAAAGAAGTCAATAAACTCAATAATAAGATGAAGGCCATGTCTGAAGAGTTGATGAAAGGAAATGAGATTATCAAAAAACTACAGGGAGAGATTAAAAATTATCATGGAAAGGTGAGATGATATGACATCAAAGTATAATTGTCTGAAGAAACAAGTAGACAAGAAAAACAGCTTTATGGTACCTGTAAAAGATCTGCCACATTTCGGAACACATAATCTTTTACTAATTAACCGAGGTTTCCTTATGAAATTTTTAAGAAACCTTGGTTTACACTGTTTAAAGTCATTACTTCTGACATGTTCAGGAACAATTACAGGCCTACTATATTTATGTCCCCCCCCCCCCCCCCCCAAAAAAAAAATTATTTGCTATACATGCAAGAAAACATACCATTAATGATATATTATCATCTCTGATAAAATGAAAAGGAAATGAATGATAGGCACCTCTATAGTGCAGTAAGTAGTGTGTCAGTCAAGCATGGGTGCATGGGTTCATTCACTGCTAATCCTTTCTACATTTGTCTCCCACCGATGGGTTGATAATCATTGAACTATGTCAGATGAGCTGCTATAGTTCCAGAAGGGATGTTGCAGTAGCACTGTTGAGAAAATATACCAGGAATCCATAGTTAGGTGCTCCAGTTACAACCACCATTTGTTAAAAATTTGTTGAAAGTGGTGTTAAACCCCATTCAAACAATTACTAATGAAAATATTGTAGTGTTGTAAAATCGGACTCAGATCAGAATCGATAATCGAATTGCATCGGAAACTGTTTTCGATTCAATTATCGATTTTAGAATCGAAACTTCATTTTTGTTAGATAAGTACTTCTTTGTTGTCTGATGCAGTTGTTTAGTACCTCCAAAGGCTCAAGTTTGTCATCTGTTGTATAGTATCAACAGTAAGTGTTATTCAAGCTAAAAATGGAATTCAATTCAACTGTACAAGTAAATAATAAAGATTAAAAATATTGGGGAGAAATATATATGAGACAGAAAATCATTAGAGCCTTCAAATTTAAGCTCTATAATTTAATCTCATTTAGCAATCATACTAAGATGGGATAACAAAGTATCAAGTTACTTCCAAGTTGGTGTTTTTTTGTTTCAGAAATGATGATTAATGCACTTTGATTGTTAAATAAACGAAGGATAATAACCATTTTTCAAACCTTAATTTCTCACTAACTTCTTGTTAGTCTAAAATAAGAACAACAACAAAAAATATAATTGCTGACATCAATAATTATTCCAAAATTACATGCATCATTTATATATATTTATAATTGACACACCATTATGTAAAACAAATTCGGAACCTAATCGGTACTAAACAATCAACTGTTGTGACTAGCAAGTCGTTAGACAATCAGATGTTGACTTATCTTTGTTTGTGAATGCCTTTTTGCATATAACTTGAGAGAGAAAACTTTGTAGCAATAACATTTCAGGCCTAGGTAGGTGGTAAAATTTCTCTTAATCTGTCAGTGTTTTTAGTGCTTTGATTTAAAAGCCGAAATTAGATCTACAAGAGTTGAAAAAAAGAAATGTCTTTTCAGAAGAATACAGGCACTTGAGATTTTCATAAAAATAACAGAAATAATTTGATGGGTCGATCATTCTTGGGTACGAATAAGCAGAAAATTATCATTGTGTTTCTGCTTTTGAAAATGGAAAAATACAAAAAATCAGGTTAAAAGACTAGCTTCCAATAATTCTTTAAAAAATTGGATCCTGAAATCAGTTCCAAGGCCTCCTAATTGATGTGATTTGTAAAATAGAATTTGCTTTTTCTAGCGGTGCCAAAAGTCGTAGAAAATCTGTTAACCGATTGTCAATCTTAAGATTGATGTTTGGTTTACGTGAGAAAGTTTACCTTTTAATTCTATTTTCAGAATAGATTTTCAGTTTAAAAAGCATTTTGCCCAGAAAATAGTGACGGACATTCGGACTGACAATCTGGTAAAATTTACCCGACCCAGGGTTTTCGTTTTGGCCATGTCTGACGGTCATTCGCCATGACTGGATCTTGAAAAATATCCGACAAAGAAGCACTATTTCCATCGTCTGCCATTTTCAATTTGAGTTTAAGAGTGATGTCCCTTTATTTTCAATAAACACAACAGATGAAAACTACAGGAAAGGAAAATAAGTAACGACATCGATTTTTTGTGACAATAATATCAGCCTCTAGACCATGACTCATTACTTTGATATTGATTTTAATGAAATTTTCCAATGTCAAATTTGATTTAATTTGCTCATACTATCCAGCACAAGGACTAGTCAAGCTTAGATGTCCTCTTGATTCTGTAGCTGCCGTTCTACAAATCTTAACACAAACAAGTATTTTAACTGTTGCCATTCTTTTATACAAAATAGGTCTGGGCTGAATTTTCCTGGAATTTTATTCAAGTCAGTTCACACCCATACAGCAATAATTCTTGGACAGGCCTACCTTTTGTTGTCTGATTACTCTCTTTTGTCGAAAAATGATGGAAACAATAGAAAGAAAGAAAAGAACAGGTACCTGAGCCTGTGTGTGACATTTCCAACAATTTCATGTGTGCGTTATTAATAGACATTGAGCAGTCTGGACAATTACACAGTGCATAAAAATTTATCACGGGTTGTGATCAGCCACTTCAGGTCCGTAACCATCTTTAAGTGCATAATGATGACTCTGATCAGACTGTGCGACTGCACAGGCTGATTTGAGTCTCAATGTTGCACACAAATGAAATTGATGGAAATGCCATGCACAGGCTCAAATCATATTATGTTGCAAAATACAGCTCTTCTTGTTCTTTCAGATAAAGTTAAGGACTCAGATTGCCACAGAGCAGGAGAAATTGTTAAATGAGAAAGAACAAGAATTAGAAAGGACGAGACAAGAACTTGCCACAACCAAAGATAACCTAAGTCAAACCACAGATAAGGTAAGAATGTTACATTTTATATTATCAAAAAAGCTTTTTATTATGTAAAAAAAGATGAATCAAAAGATAATTTTGTCAAAGCAAAAATTCAAGGGGAAAAAAATGATGAAAAAAAATCAATTACTGTTAAGTGGTTAAGAGGAACTCAATAAAAGCACTGAAAAGTTCAAGTTTAAAAAGTTGGTCTTTGGGAAAAAAATCCAAGTGTTATTGCTTGGAGTTGCTATGCTATCAATTTTGCAATTGAAAACAAGTGCACTCTCCAGGAACCAAAATTTAATGAGATTAATACCAATTTTTTAGCAATGAGTATAAAAGAAATGAGTTTAAATCAACTAAAACAGGACAATCAGATAACCAGGTTTAAAACTACTATATCAGGAATGTTGAATAACTATTCAGGGTTTTATTCTGACTTCAGGTAAACAGGGTCAAAAGGATTCAATATTTGGGATCCTATGGGTTCTTTCTTTAAGTTTGGGTGTCCCTGTTTAAGATATAGACTATTTCTTTTTGGCACAAAACTTGTTTTTATATAAATTAAGAGCTATTTCCTGGTTGTAGGTAAACAAAGTATTGATTTTATATTGACCATTTGGGGCACAATTCAGGAAAGAATTGAATGCTGTTTAATTTCAGCATCTAGACAAAGATTCATTACTCTGATATTGAATTTAGTGGAATTTTAACCCATTTTGGACCTAGAAATTCCTGGTTAAGTTTCTATGTGCAAATGTTGTATATCAGTTATAAATCTTTTTTCTACTTAAGCTATTGCTTGGAAACTTTGCACATGCTTCTGTGACCATAATGTCAGCATCTAGACAAAGATTCCTTTCTCTTGACTTTCATTTAATTGAATTTTCCAATGTCGATATTGATTTGCTGTTACTATCCAGCACTTGGAAAAGTCGAGCTTTGCTGTCCTCCTAAAGCTCTTGTTTTGTAAGCTTATGCTTTGAAACTTTGCGCATGCTTCTGTTACTGTCATATCGGCCTCTAGACAAATATTCAGTACTCTGATATTGTAATAAATGGAATTTTAACCGTATTTTGACTTGGATATTCTTGGTTAAGTTCTTACATGCAAATGTTGTATTTCAGTTATATCTCTATTTCTACTTACGCTATTGCTTGGAAACTTTGCACATACTTCTGTGGCCATAAAAAAAGCCCATTGACAAAAATTCAATACTCTGATATTAAATTTATTGGAATTTTAACCTTTTATGGACTTAGAAATTCTCGGTTAAGTTTTTATGTGCAACTAATGTATATCAGTTAAAATTCCATTTCTACTTAAGCTACTGCTCAGAAACTTTGCACATGCTTCTGTGACCATAATTTCTTCCTCTAGACAAAGATTCTTTTCTCTTGACTTTCATTTAATTGAATTTTCCAAAGTCGATATTGATTTGCTGTTACTATCCAGCACTAGGAATCTTTGAGCTTTGCTGTCCTCCAACAGCTTTTGTTGAGAGTCCCTGGCTACTTATTTTTGAGTCTCAGATGCACAAAACTTTTGTCCCTTAAAACCTTTGCCATTAAAATTTAGCAAATTTGAAATTGCAATTTTATTATTTTAAATGACATGAATTTTGCAACTGATCACATTAAAAAGGACCTTCTGATAGTGCATAAAGTGTTGACCCTGGTCATAGTTTTACGACTACCTAGGCTAACTAGGGTAGAAACTTTATGGCTGTTGACTTTATTTTCTAAATCTAGAATGATCATTCTACCCTGCTATAGAAGAATTTTCGCAATGTGATCACCTATCATTAGATTAAGATGATTTTATTACAAAGAAAACTCTGTTAGTTCAATATATTTTTACTCTCTAGAACAAGAAATTATCAGAAGATTACAGTACAACTGTCCAAAAGTTAGAAGAATGTAGAGAACTGCTGAAAACTAATGAAAATGGTAAGAAATACCTTTGAGATTTGCTGTTTTTGATTTTAAAGTCAAGCTATTGTCGTCATCTTGATATTGTTGATGATGTTGTTTGCATTTTCTTAACAATTTTTAAACTTGATCAAATTTTTGTTTTTACATATAGATATTTACTTGAAACTTGGCATTTTGTCAGACTACATCCACAAGAGAGATTGCTCTAGAAGTGTTTTTGTATGATTTATGCCTTTTTGGGTTTAACCCTTTGCTGTTTAATCCCTGCTTTTTACGTGCCTGTGATTTTATGATTGAGAAAAAATTGTGAAAAAAGAAGAAATTGCTTCAGACAAGCAATTTCTTCTTTTTCCACACTATTTTCTTCCCTACTGAATGGTCATTTTTCAAATTAAATCCACTTTAAGTTTTCGTCTGCAAAACCTTTTAATTTGGACAGGTCCAAAATTTTGTAAAACAGGAAAGGGCTAAGTGAGGGGTATGGATGTAATATTCCCTCATGAATGAGCTAAAATTTAAGCATTGTTACACTATGTTGTTTAGTCTCGTATTCTTTGTACCCTGAAAACTTTTATGAAAAATAAAATAAAAGATATCAAAAGCTGTGCAATCACATTTAGTCATAACAAATCAAATTTTATCAATGTTAAAATTCCAAGCTTATATTGATTATTTACAGTAATACAATGGTTAAACAAACAGATAAATGAGACTCAGTTACAACAGCACAGAACAGGGACATTTGAAATGCCAGGAGCCACTAGTAGTTTTAGACCCTCGGGATCAGCATTGGTAGGTATATTGATAAAATAGTATTATCTAAGATGATGATTAAGCTTTTTATGCCCATGCAATGAAATGACGGAGTGGGTGTATGTGTGGGTGGATGGATGTCCAATTCCTGTCTGGAGTATAACTTCTATATTTATAAATCATGGATTCATTTCAAAATCAAATTCTATTTAAATACTCATTTTAATGTATAAAAATAAAGATAATACAGTGGAATATCTATATGTCGAACTTCGGGGGACTCAACAAAAAACTTCGACGTATAGAAAGTTCGACGAA
Source organism: Fragum whitleyi (assembly GCA_948146395.1). Lineage (NCBI taxonomy): Eukaryota > Metazoa > Mollusca > Bivalvia > Cardiida > Cardiidae > Fragum > Fragum whitleyi. The sequence goes on along the minus strand of OX411548.1, from coordinate 24,979,714 downwards.
GAGATAAAAGGCGATCTTCGGGACGAAGCCATATGCGGCCATTATCACACTTAGGTACGACCGAAACTGGTGGCGAAATAACGGACATATTTGATTATCGTGATGAATTAATCGAATATAAAAGACAAAACTTATTTTTATTTAAATTTTAATTTGTTTATAAACATCATATATAATATACATTTAAATCACAAAGCAAAAACATTTTAAAAAAACAAGCAAAAACATGTCTGATAATGATTTATAAATATTCAATTTCCTGGACAAATCATTCTCGGATTGGTTACCCAATCCTTCCTTAGGTATGTCATGTTGGCCGATGTTGATGGCTATCTCCTCGTGTCTACCGGGTACTTCACCAATCAAGTCCCGCGTGACATTGGCTTTACATGCTTCCGTTGTCAATGAGAATTACAAATTTAACATCGTAGGTCACATGTATTTTGCCGACCCTTTTCATTTCAAAACAATAAATCACATTACCTTTCACTTTTTCTATCTGTTACAAACAATCAAACCAATCAGGTAAACAATCGATATCCAATACTGAGATCGCGCGTGTCAATTACTGTGGTTGACAGGTCTAATGTGTGAAAAACTACCTCGTTTGCAATTTTCATCAATCAAGGTTGGGGTTCGTCGTAAAGAGGTGTGAATGCACACAAACAATAGTGATGGGACTTTGAAATTAGTTCGACGTACGGAAAAATTTCGAGCAATGGATAACGACGTATGGAGGTTGAAATACATAGAAATAAAGAGTAAATAGATCAGGACTTGAAAAATAGTTCGACATAGAGATAACTTCGTCTTATGGACATTCGACGTCAAGATATTTGACTGTATTAGTAGGTTGTTATGAATAATAACTTATTGATATTATCTTTTATTTTCATACATTTATTTAAATTTAAAATTTGAGAAAATTCTCAGTTGAGCCTGAGAAAAGGTTTTATAACCTTGGGCCCGGGGTTGAATGTTTTTTGTCACAGTTGAACTAAAATGAATTAGTATAAAGTAACTATTCTTTATTTACACTTGTAGCATAACTTCAGTGCATCCAGCTATGGTTCCACAGTCAATTCACATTTACATAGTGATATGAGATCTGGTGGTGTGGGTATACCTAGAACGTATCCAACTCAGTCCAAAGTACCACAGGTAACACAACTAGTTATACCCAACACCTACATATTAGAGGGGGGGGGGGTATTTGTTTTTCTCCATCTGTCTGCCTGTCCATCCATCAGTAGACCTTATCTGGATTATAACTTAAGAACGAAATATCCTAGAATCATGAAATCTAGCACAACTGTTGCCTATGACCCAAGGAGGTGCCCTAGTTTGACCTTTACTATAGTGTTGTCCCCAAGTTTGACCTTGACTAAAGTGTTGTCCCCAAGTTTGACCTTGACTATAGTGTTGTCCCCAAGTTTGACCTTGACTATAGTGTTGTCCCCAAGTTTGACCTTGACTATAGTGTTGTCCCCAAGTTTGACATTGACTATAGTCTTGTCCCCAAGTTTGACCTTGACTAAAGTGTTGTTCAATTGAAAAGAAGATTTTAGAGTGAGAACTTATTTTCTTAAAACAAAGAGTTTTATTTTCTTTTTATTGTCAGTAATTCCAATGAGATTGCTTAGCATGTGATTAGAAATTAGACTAATAATTAAATAAGTTGGTGATTGATAAATCAATAAATACAGAATATCATTATCAATTTCATGTTCTTAATTTGTTCCACAGGTCCAGTACAACCCTGGTAATGTTCCCAAGAGGAGTAATCTCCCCATGCCCTCTAGAAATGGAGCGCCTCCTATACCAGAGGAAATACGACCAGGCAGTAATCATGGATCACCAAACTCAAATCATTCTGCTGGAGATAAAGAGAAGTAGGTTTAAAGGTTTATTATTTCTTACATTGTTTAGTCCCTAGAATTTAATATCCTGTGTTTTTATCTCTAAGAAAATATTGTTCAAAAAGAAGAATTTGCTTATATCAAGCAATTTCTTTTTAGCTCAACTGGCTGAAAGCCACTGGGGCTATTGTCATGGCGTTGTGTCCGTCGTGCATCCGTCAGTGCGTCCGTGCGTCCGTTCGTAAACTTTTTCTTTAAAAATCTTCTCCTCAGAAACTACTGGATGAATTTCAACCAAACTTCACAGGAATGATCCTTGGGTGACCCTCTTTCAAAGTTGTTCAAGAAATTTTGATCCAATGAAAACCATGGATTTAATGGGCGTGGCTAATTTCCAAATATGGTAAAAAGTGAGTTTTCTCAGATTCTAATTGATGGATACCAATCAAATTTTACATGACTGATCCATGGGTGACCCTATATCAGTCTACCAAAAATTATTGTGATCTGATGAAAAATATGCATTTTATGAGCAGAGGTCATTTCTCTATATGTTATTTAGTGGAAACTTTGAAAACCATTTTCTCAGAATCTTATTGATGGATATCAACAAAATTTTACTTGAATGATCCTTGAGTGACCCTTTATCAGTCTACCAAAAAGTATTGTGATCGGATGAAAAATATATATTTTATGGGCGGAGGTCATTTCTCTATATGTTATATAGTGGAAACTTTGAAAATCATTTTCTCAGAATGTAACAAATGGATATCAACCAAATTTCACTGGAATGATCTTTGAGTGACCCTTTATCAGTCTACAAAAAAGTATTGTGACCGGATGAAAAATATATATTTTATTGGCAGAGGTCATTTCTCAATATATTATTTAGTGGAAACTTTGGAAATCATTTTCTCAGAATGTAACTGATAGATTTCAATCAAACATTTTTGGTATGATCTTTGGGTGACCCATTATCATGCAGCCAAAAATTATTTTGATTAAATGAAAAATATGTCCTTTATGGGCAGAGGTCATTTCTCTATATGTTATTTAGTTGAAACTTTGAAAATCATTTTCAACATCAGTAGAACCCAAAATATCTAAAAATCTAGTCAAAACATTTATTTGCTTTTACAAGAATTTCAAGCCTGTGGAGCGACACAAGCCATTCATGGCTTTCTAGTTTCCTACAATATTTTATGTTGGATGATTTCATTTCTAATTGCACAACTTTATTGTTTTCTACAACCTTTTCAATTTGGAGGAAAAAATATAAAACAGGAAAGGATTAAGTCTAGGTTATATGCAGAGCTCAGTTAAATATTGCTATTGAAATTAGTGAATTGGCGAAGTATGACAAGGGTTCAATTGAGCATTGATATTCTAAGATGTCTTCTTAAATTACTCCATTATCTTATGCATTGATGGTAACAGTATTAAATGTATTTGTGAAATTGGATATATAGATGCTCCATATTTGAAATTTCATTTGTGATGAGAAACAAATACTTTTTATGTCCCAACATTGATTGAATTGTTGGTATATTTTTTACTGGTGTCATCTGTCCATCAGTTTTCCGTCTGTCTGTCTTTTTACTTAAATTTTACCCTGTGGACTTAGCATTTCCCTATACTTTTAAACCTATTTGTGTTGCAATGGGTTATATCATTAAGATAAAGGTCAATTTCTTAGTCCTTATCCCCTAAATTCAACTTGAAAAACGAACATTTTCGTTTAACTTTAAAAGTATTTGAGGTTTAATGCTCATATATGGTATTAAGCTTTAAGGTTCATTGAGCAATGGAACTAGTCTTTGATTACAAGGTGTCTAGATAAGAGCAAATAATGAAGGTCAAATTTAAGCCTTTGTTTTTATGTCCCCTTATCAAAAGATTGTTTTACCCTTGTCAGTCTGTCCATCCATCCGTTTGTCTTGTCTGTCTGCAAAAGATAACCAAAAAACTTAACATTGCCAATATCTTCAAGCCTATTCAAGATACAAGGCTCATATTTGGCATGATGATAGATCCCAATGATCCGCATCTGCTGATACCAAAGTCAAGGTCATGTGACAAGGTCAAGGTCACCTGACAAGGTCAAACTTTTTAAAAACATAGCCAAAAAACTTTCATTGTTCAGTTTATTCAAGCTTATTATAGATACCCTGTCTCATAGTAGGCATGATGAAAGATCTCAGTGATGTACATCTGTAGGTATGAAGGTCAAGGTCATGCTAAAAGGTTAAGGTTACCCTGTGGACCGTCAAGGTCAACATTTTGAAAAAAAAAAATGCTGTTACGGGGGCACTCACATCTTGTTTTTGTTTTTTGCCAAAGAACTTAACATAGCATTAAAGACAAATACTTATGGAATTCATCACTAAACAAACATTATTGTCTACATCTTGTTTGAATGTGGATCAGTAAAATTTTCTAGTCTGATAATTGGTAACTTACCCCAAATGCTATATCTATTTCAGTGATCCACCATTAGACCCGAGGTATCTGACCAAGAGGGATGATGCAATAGCTATACGAGGTGTGGGCTCAACCCGAAGTGCCTCACCCCCTGTCATACAGTCATCATTACCCACCCACCACAACATGCGAATCAGTCAGCAACTAGTTGTACCAAAACCTGCCCACCCTCAACCACCTCCATTAGCTTCAGCTTATTTTCCTGGACAAAAAGGATCTTGATAAAAGTTATCCCTTTCACCTATTTTTCAAAATTTTTAGACTGGTCAAAATTGACAGAGATTGCAGACAACAATGAAAAGTGGATGCAATTTGAAAAGGAATCATCCAATATGTGAAAATTGACTCAAACGATTTGATTTAAATGAATTCCCACAGCATTGAGTTTCAATGAGTAATAAAGATTTTAGACTGGTAATACCTCCACTCTTTTGTACTTCTGTTTCCGAGGAAACCTGCCTTGGATTTTGGATGCAAAAATATTTGCCTACAATCAGAAATGGAATCTCACTATGCATATTTTCTCTGTCATGCTAAAACTTTGGTGTTTTGTAATATCTATGGTGTTTATAAAGGCATTCACTTGAACATTGAAATATCTGTCCACTTTGAAAGAGCAGCATATAATGTGATAACTATTAATACTTTTTTTGCTAGAATTAAATCCCTTTTCTAACTCTCGAATTTTCATCGACTTTCCAGAAGCCAACATCAAAACATCAAAACATTAGACACCTTTAAACATTGCCCTTTATTACATTGATAGTGTTCTAAAAAGTCTCTGGTTAAACTGAAAATAGTTCATTAACAAATGATGTATTATATACACAAAGAAAAAAAATTGCAGCATCCGATTTTCTCCAAAGCAGTTTAGAAATAGATTGAGCTGTGGTTACTTGACGAATTTTATGCACAAGAAAACATGTTTAATGGGTCTTACATTTGGTAATAAAACTGCAAAACAAGACTTTTTCCAATTCTGCCATTTCATGCAATTTTCGTCCATTATAAAAAGAACATGGTTTGATTGATTATTCGTACATAATATACTATGGCTGCACCAGATATGCTAGATGGGATTTCAACATGAGCATTGTCTCTTATCCAAGAGTGATCAACACTTTTAACTGTACAGTCAATGTACATACAAAAGCGAAGACAAAATGAATCATTGTCACTTTGATGGATAAAATCTGATTATTGTCAATATTTGATATACTGGTAAATTTAAAATATTATTTTTTTTTGAAGAAAATGTAACAGTTCAAATACTTGGCTTCCAAGAATATCCAATAAATATTCAATGGGGTTCGTATTCTGCCTTTATTGAATGTACTTTGGTATTTATATGCTATTGATGTTGCAATACTTTTTTTGTGTGTATATATGCTCAAGTTAAAAAATTATGTGTAAGAAAGGCTGAATTAACTTAAGGCTGATATTTGTTAAATATTGATATTGTCTGTGGACAAATTGCATGTTATTGTATAGAAGATACTCTATTTATATATAGTATAAATACTGAAGTTTTGGTTGTTTACATGTTATAAAGCCCTTTATCACTTTATCAGAACCTGTTGAAGGTAGTGGACCTGTAATACTTCCACAACATTTCAGAACACTTGATCTTTCAAAATGTTAACTGAAGTTATCTAATTAAATCATCAGGAAACCTTGCTTAACCCTTTGCTGTTTAATCCCTGCTTTTTACGTGCCTGTGATTTTATGATTGAGAAAACAGTGTGACAAAAGAAGAAATTGCTTCTGACAAGCAATTTCTTCTTTTCACACACCATTTTCTACCCTACAGAATGGTTATTTTTGAAATTAAATCCACTTTTAATTTTCGTCTGCAAAACCTTTGAAATTGGACAGGTCAAAAATTTTGTAAAACAGGAAAGGGTTAACACTGTTAGAGTTCATGACTTCCAAAACATTGTGGAACTATTACATGTGACATCCCTACCGGTTTGCCTGATACTCTGTTTATCCGAAAACAAAGAAAAACAACATTGGCCATAATTTTTTAATGGTAAGTTCTATTTAATTAATATATCACATGATGATTGCTTGGGACAATACCTATTTGTTTGTACAAAGTTCAAGGACATCAGTAAAGATCATTGTCATTTTTGCCGGGTCAAATGTGTGGAAATTTTAGACTTCACATTGTGTAAAGTATTGCCATCGATTACAGAATTGAATTAAGGTTTGCCGTAGACTACCTTATTGTATCAATACAATACAGTCTTTTTCAATCTTAATTGTACCAAACTACTGTACTACTTTTAAAAAAACATCTTATGTATAGATTAAACAAGTATTTATATATTATCGATTTATTTTCAGGCGTTAAAACTTTAAGACATCCTTTTCAAGCAACAACTGGCTAAAAAATCTTTTTGTAATTTTGTTTTAGCCTACTTCAGTACAACGTGCTCAAGGACAGCTATTATGATCACCCATTGTGTGTCATCCGTCATCAACAGTTATTGATTTAATCTTCTCAGAGATCTCTTGAGCTATTTTCAACGAAACTTTGCCAGAATGTTCCTTTGGTAACCGTACTTAAAAAATGTTCGTGAAACTTGATTGGCCCAAGATATTGGTGTGGCAGACACCCTGCCACACCAATATCTTGGGCCAATCAAGTTTAACATTTATTTTTCACTACAAAATCTTTCAACGACATCTCCGGAAACATAGGGTTGATTTTAATGAAACTTTGCCAGAATGTTCAAAGGGTGACCCATTCAAGTTAACTCCACTGGCCACTGGGGCTATTGTCATGACGATGTGTCCGTTGTGCATCCGTGAACCGGGTGGTAAACATTTTCTCTATAAATCTCAGAAATTACTGGATGAATTTCAACAAAACTTAACAGGAATGATCCTTCAGTGACCCTCTTTCAAAGTTATTCAAGGATTTCTGATCCAATCAAAACAACACTTTAATGGGCGTGGCTTGTTTCAACATATGGTAATATGTGACTTTTCTCAGAAATAAACAGATGGGTATTAACCAAATTTCACGGGAATGATCTTTGAACGACCCTTTATCAGTCTACAAAATATCGTGTTCAGATGAAAAATATGTCTTATGGGCGGAGGTCATTTCTCTACCACCATATACCTATGTTATGATACTGGTAATTGTAGTAGGGGGTAGGGGGGAGGGGCTGCGCTCGGGACGCCTATGTTTGGACATAGTCTTCAATTTGAACCTTATTTTGCAAAGACCAGAAGAGTTTCAGCGATGGCGTGGTTCCCATCTGTTAACAATACTCGCGATGAATTCCAAAATTATTAGATTCTGTTGAGACTTTCCCATGATAACTTTACCGCTTTATCCGTCTCGTTATCGGAGTGCTTAGCTTAAAGGATGGATGCAGGTTGAGTCCTCCGAGTTGTAAAAATGGATATCAGTTGTTGGAATGTATCTACATGCAAACATCTTTGATGCATATGGATACGACGGGTCTAAATTGTATTACCTTTAAGTAAAAGTAATATAAAAAATGACCACATGCACAGTTTGACGATGGTGTTTTGCAACACAGATAAAGGAGCCTTCGTGTAAAAAATCTTGATGCAGATTCTTGAACAGATTGATTTCCATGAAAACTTCATAGCATATTCTTCAGCGTGTGGAAATTATTGTATTGTTAAGTTTTTGCAGTACAATGCTACACAATAGACACAATAGAGAAATGAGACGTCAGATTAATTTATGACCGGTCGCCAATATTGTGACAATAACATTCTTGTTGATGTTTCGAGTTATTAGTTTCTTTTGACAGTCCAAAATCTGAATAGGTGTACATGTTAAAGTGGTTGTTTAAAGTTCAAATTTGTCTGTGTATGTATAGACAAAATTGACCTTTGATCATTCACTCAAATCTATGCATCTGTAGCGAGGATCAACCAGGGCCATTATTGGACGAAATAAAACTTAAAACCTGTCACCAATCACACACATTATACTTCGTAAGGGGAGTAATCTGCTGCATTTTCTCTGTTAACAATGCTTTACAGTATTGTTCTCCCTTTCATTGATTTTCTACTATTGACACGGATTTCAACAATTCTGCACTGCAAATGATAAGAGATAACGGTTTGTCGAACCTCACCCTTGCTTGCGGATATATATTTACTTTTCACTTCTGTCTATAATAAAACGTTGCTTTTAGTCCATAAATAAGCCGACCGATTCGTCGTGATTTTCAAAAACGCTAATTTCGATGAAAGTCTGAGGTATTTTCCCAAATTTTCCAAAAACTAATGAAAAAACTTGGACTTTATATGAATCCTTGTAACGAAATTAACATAAAACGTTATTATTAGCAAAAGAGTAATTATATTATAATAAGTTCATGGGCACATTTAATCAAGACTCAAACCCGGTAAGCTTAATTGTGTGAATTAAGAAAAACACCGAAACAGCAACAAACTGATAGCAAAGAAAAAAAAAAGAATTAACAAAAACAAAAGTAACAAAAACAGCCCATCGTTTATATTTACGGTAAACAAGTGAAAAGGTTCAGCCTTAAAAGTGATCGCTCCCTATGAGGCGCTTTAGACGTGCTTATTTTGCTAAACAACATAGCTTTTTATTGTTTTTTAGCTCCACTGGCTGAAAGCCACTGGGGCTATTGTCATGGCGTCGTGTCCGTCGTGCGTCCGTCCGTCCGTGCGTGCGTGCGTGCGTGCGGACGTAAACTTTTCTTTAAAAATCTTCTCCTCAGAAACTACTGGATGGATTTCAACCAAACTTCACAGGAATGATCCTTGGGTGACCCTCTTTCAAAGTTGTTCAAGAAATTTTGATCCAATGAAAAACATGGATTTAATGGGCGTGGCTTATTTCCAAATATGGTAAAAAGTGAGTTTTCTCAGATTATAATCAATGGATATCAATGAAATTTTACATGAATGATCCTTGGGTGACCCTTTATCATTCTACAAAAAATCATTGTGATTGGATGAAAAATATGCATTTTATGGGCGGAGGTCATTTCTCTATATGTTATATAGTGGAAACTTTGAAAATCATTTTCTCAGAATCTAATGTTTGGATATCAACCAAATTTCACTGGAATGATCCTTGAGTGACCCTTTATCAGTGTACTAAAAATATTTTGATTGAATGAAAAATAAGCATTTTATTAGCAGAGGTCATTTCTCTATATGTTATATAGTGGAAAATTTGAAAATCATTTTCTCAGAATCTAACTTTTGGATATCAACCAAATTTCACTTGAATGATCCTTGAGTGACCCTTTATCAGTGTACCAAAAATTGTTTTGATTGGATGAAAAAAATGCATTTTATGGGTGGAGGTCATTTCTCAATATGTTAAATAGTGGAAACTATGAAAATCATTTTCTCAGAATGTAACTGATGGATATCAATCAAACATTTTTGGTATGATCTTTGGGTGACCCATTTTCATGCAGCCAAAAATTATTTTGATTTGATGAAAAATATGTCTTTTAATAGCGGAGGTCATTTCTCTATCTGTTATTTAGTTGAAACTTTGAAAATCATTTTCAACATCAATAGAGCCCCAAATATCTAAAAATCTAGTCAAAACATTTATTTGCTTTTACAAGAATTTCAAGCCTGTGGAGCGACTCAAGCCATTCATGGCTTTCTAGTTAATACAAAAGCTCCCGTTACAATTACCCAGTTTGATGTTATAATTCATCTATGACAGTTTCAGTTATTGCATTCTACTGTTTTTATTTGAAGAACTAATTGACTACAGGGGTATTAGGCTTCCGATTGCAAAATTCTCTGTTAATTGAAACATCATTTTAAGACGCTTTTTGTGTATGCACAAATCTTCGCAATGCACATACTGTACGTGTAACTATAGAAATGATACTCTCAAAATAAACGCAAATTAGTAAAATTTATTACCTGCCTTTAAAAAACTATTCATACAAACTTTATATTGAGATTGTTATGTCCTCAAAATAATAATAATAATAAAAAAAAGAAAATAAAAAAAAATCAAGCGAGTCAGAGAAATCATAGAAATTTTCAAGTGATTTGAATCGTTGTTGTTGATTTTGAACGTGTTTTAATGCTTTACGAGAGTGTTTGGAATGAAGAAAATGGAGCGCTGGGGGAGTAATTTAGAATGGTTTTGATCGGAGTTGGTGTCAATTTCACGATCTTCTTAAGTGTAAGCTGGGGGTAAGGATTGCTGATTTAAATTTGGAAAACTGCGCTCGAAAAGTTCTATTTTTTTTTTCAGAAGCATATCTGCGATCGTATAATTTTAAAAGGAATGATGGGGTTTTCCGCATAAAAGATATTCGAAAAAAGACAATTCATCTAACGGAGGTCAACCGGAGGCTGACTTTTTTTTAGAATAATCATGTGGGAAGGCGGAATGGCATTTTTAATCCAAAACTTCTGTCTGTAGAGAAAAGATTTCATCTTGCTTGGCCTGCGCGGTCTTGACAATGTGATAAGGATCGATATACCTTGCACTTCCTGGATTATTCGTACTCAGTTTGTGCATCATTGTATAAGTATATATTGTGTAACATTAAATAGTCTGACAAATTGGAATATTTGCATGATGTTCGTTTTTATTTCTTATAATCCCATTTTTCGCCATTTCGAAATAAATCTTTCACGGTTCGATTTCGATTTGTTGCATTTAACTCGTCATGTTGGTACCAAGTGAAGGATGAGAGATTTTTCAACGACGAGTCCCTTTATTTTAACGTCGATTTACATGCAACGGCGCTTTTCATCTGTATTTGACCATTCGGAACATCAGTCGGCCATTTCCGTAAACTGCAACAGACCTCGGATGTATGTAACAGGCGGATGGGTATGTAACAAAATCGTGCATTTTGTTAGGCGGAAACAGTGTAAGAAAAACCAGCACTGTAGATTTAAATATTTTACAGTAAATAACGGCTGAAAAGCCTTAATTTTTGAGAATGACGAATCATTCTCAAAAATTAAGTTTTTTTCAGCCGTTATTTAAGAATCTAAAGATATTTATTTGAGGATACGATGGTTTCACGTCAGTGACTTAAACGAGTGGCGTTGGCGACGTCGAATGATTTCATTCACAGTTTTGAGGGCTAACGCCATTTAAAGTGACGTCATCGAGTTTTTCCAAGGTTTTCCCGTAATTTTTAAAAATAGTCCGTCTATGTGCATCCGAGGTTGATCGTGAGATTGGCCGAGTGGTGTTCCGAATGGCATTTGACGTTACGGCATAACGAATGACGCCTTCTGTACCTGTTACAAAAATGTTCCCGATGCAGAAAATGGCAGAAAAAATCGCTCATCGTTTATAACAAACTGTTTACAATAGATTTATATCTTAAAGACAAAAAGGCCCTCGGCTCGTTAATTGAAAGTGATTTGCAATCCCAGCAAGATTAATTTTCTGCTTGTCAGACGATAATAGAGTTATTATATTTTGCTCCCGTCTGTCTCGATTTGCCTGCTTAGAACCCACTTTGTTTTCCGTAACAAAAATAAAAGGAACATAGTTTTTCAATATAAAAGATCTTGTTACAAAGATTGCTAACTGTTGGTATCTAAAAACGTTCGGTTTGTTTACTAGTCACGTTGGCTAGGTTGCTTTTAACAATTGCCATACAAACCCACATTTAAACGACACGCAGAAGAGATAGTAAGGAAAACATTGTGGAGAAAAAAAGAAAAAAAAAACTTGTAATAAGCAATTTCTTCATTTCCACAATATTTTCTAACCAAAAAGACAAAAAAACTAAAATATTTCAGCAATTTTAAACTGTCGTCTGAAGCCTCTTTCAATTTGGACTTGTTTAGAATTTTGCGATCTTGTCATGGGCTGGTCTGGTTATTGGTAAAATGTACCTGCGACTTAAAGAAAAGCTATTTTAAAAGTTCTATTTCTCTGTTATTTTCTCGAGATCAAAACACTGCGTCAGCGAGATCACAATGCTGTTAGATTGAAGTCAAGCGGATTACTATCATGGCATATTTACGTTGTGCGCTCCTCCGTCCATCCATCCATCCGCCCGAGCGTACACTATTTCTTTGATCATCATACCATAATCTTCTGGTCAGAATTAAACCAAATTTCACATTTCATGCTCTTACAGATTCCTTTTTTAAACCCTTATCAGACCGATAATTTTGGCGCTACGGCCTATCGAGTCACCAAAACAGGGCCCCTTATCATTAAATCATTAAGAAACCTCGGTTAACATTGTGAAAGATCATTATTTTCGAAATGCTGCGGAACTACTTTGGGTTAACTACCTCAAATGGATACTCTTTTTAAAACTTGAAATTGATAGTTTCTATATTTTGTCATTTGTGTAGCTATGACGAGGAAAATATATAATCACTTTCAGAAAATCCAAACTTAATTTTATTTGATTTGAAATTATGTTTTACGCCACTTTCAACAAATTTTCAGGTTTATCGCGGCGGTTGGAGCACCTAACAATGGATTCCTAGCATTTCTCACACTAGTACTACCATTGCATCCTTTCCCAGCCTCCAGACCCTTTGGTGGGAGACAAATAGTCGGAGAGGATTAGAGCCGGCGTCAGGGATCGAACCCGGGCATCTAGATTGACAGTCCGACGCGCTACCAACTGCGATATGAAGGCGGCTCCAAACCTAAAGGCTGAGGAACAGATGAGGGGTTATGTTAATGGCACATATTCGAATTAATTCGGCGAGACGATTCAAATGATTACTTACAACATCGGATTTGTGCGAGAGTTATTGATATTTTAACATTCAATCTAAATTACTCCCCCTATCTTTAATTCTATTAAAATGGAAACCTGAGATCAAATGACAGACTGTGAAGAGAAGACTGGCATCAATCGTTCTTGTTAACTTTTTCAAAAAAAAATGTGTTTGTTTTATTTCCATCAAGACCCTCTTTAATCTAAGTTCACACAACATGGACCGGAGAGGCGAGATGCGAGTTTTAGCCTCGGCTCATGATTTGGACTTATTTAAGAACAGTTCAATGACCGATGGAAACTTTTTTTTTTTTTGCCACCAGCATAAAAGCAAAAACAACACGATTATTCATCAAACAAGAAAACAAGACACTAAGTTCCAAGTTATTTCTGGCCCGGATCTTACCCGGGTGTAGACTGGTGTCACTGCCAACTATCAGAACAGCCCACTGTAGACAATTTTGATAGTCGATATTGGGCCCAGTCTTGAAGTGGCAAAGCGGACAACAATCCCCAACCGGGGCCAGAAATAACATCCACTGTTCTTAGTTCATACCTTCATTTAACAACATCGTGAAATTGACAATGATGGTGATTTTGGAATGAAATTGAATGAGTGCGATGGGTGGGTTTAAGGTTAAATAAAAGGGAGGTAATCTAAAATCGGCGATTTTGTTCAGGATGAACAAACTAAGCGATATTTATTTACCCGTTTTAACAGAATTTGGACACAGGTTCTTTAAATAGCTTCATATTTCTTCAGGAACTGCTGATCATATATTTTTAGCGTTTTGAATGGTTTGGGTGTGTGTTTGGAATGAATGATGAATGGAGCACTGAAAGAGCGATTTAGAATAGTTTTGAATGAGATGAATGTCAATTTCCCGATGAAAATAACTGTTTCTACTTGATTAATTGCTAAATTGAGGGAAATGTCGCACACAGACCAATTTAAACTTAGATTGTGCTCATTACTATCGGTAGTAGAATACAGAGAGCGCCCTTAACATCTGATCACAAGCACTTGTTTCACAACTCAATTAACTTTCTTGGAAGTTTTGGTCTTATTTGGTTACCTATATGACAAAAAATTGTTTATGAAACAATTACCCTTGCCTCCGACTTTGAAATTACCTCAAATTTCATTTGTCTGCAAAATCGTTGGAAGGCGATGAATGCATCAAATGCTATTCAGACATCTCTCTAGTTTTTGCCTCAGCTCATTAGCATAGACAGTACGATAATCCATCACGTGAGCAGACAGATTCTGTCAGATTTTAACAAAACAATTAACTCGCCCAGCCTCCATCAATGGTATTATATCATCTCCTGAACCCCCTATCTCCTGATCTCATCTTTAACTTGTCATAATTGGTAGAAACCTGCAGGTGGTAGAGTGTGGTCTGTAGAGATTTTAAAATACGCGTAACTATCTGTTAACCGAAGTAAAGCCATTTAGTACATGTTGTTTGTATTTATATTGTGTTTGTCTATTACGGTAGAATCAGCATTCCATATTCAGTTAAGGTAGTAGACCCGTAATAGTTCCTCAACGTTTCGGAGGAAATGAACTTTAACAGTGTTAACCGAGGTTTCCTAATGAAAATCATTAGGAAACCTCGGTCAACATTGTAGAAGTTCATGAGTTCCAAAAAGTTGCGGATTTATTACGGTTCCTTTACCCTAAGTCTCCGAAATCGAAATTTCCGACGCTCGTCAAGTTATACACACATTTTGGTGGACGTTTACACTTGTGTTGCAAACCTAACGATCAGAATAAAAAAAAAATGAAAAAAAGAAAAAAAAAAACTTGTACCCCACTTTGCATTTTATTTTGTGGTCTTGGCTGATGACTTAGATATCTACTGAAAGCTATTGTGACAGTCAAAATACATGTGAATACGGAAGATTTATAACTTACCTTTTCAAAGTTATTGGCAATGTAAAAGAACTAATTCTAAAGAAATTTGGGCTTGATAAAGGACAATGACCCCGACTGAAACCATTGAAAACAGTTTCAACAGAAGGATCTTGATACAAGTATTATAAACATGGATTCCAAAGAAATGGCCAATGCAAAAGCTTGAATTTAACACTTTTTTGTTTTCAAAAATGGACTTGACATTGAATGATGACCTTGAACCTGGTAACAACAGAATGTCTTGTTTCAAGCAATGCAAATGTAGAATATGTAGACTATATCACTTGTCATTAAGATAAAAGACCAATGTTATTTTTTTATGATTGACTACTTTTACCTTGACAATATTGACTTTGACTGATGACTTCGATTTTAGTATCTACTGAAAGATTTTGTTACTTGTAATACAAATTTGAGGTTTTCTTACCATTCTTACCATTACATTACCTTACTATTGCAATTTATGGCAAATTCAAAAGCTCTTATTTCAAAATTTTGACCCTAAAAAATAGTAGTATGGTCATGGGCTTATTATTTTTTACTCGAATTCTGAATTTAATTAGATTTTTACCATTAAACTTAAAATAAGAGAAAGTTTTTTATATATCTACCATCTACCATCGTTGAGAGGTCGCAAGTCTATGTTGACTTATGTAACCCCCTCTTGATTACTGACACCCATGCATTATATTCTGAAGGAGTGCTGAATTGTTCTTCTCCAATCAGGTCGTCTAGGCTGTTTTTGAATTGGTTTAAAGTTGGTGCACTAATAACATATTCAGGCAAGCTATTCCAAGGTTCTATAATTCTCACGGAAAAGAAGTACTTTCTAATATCTCTTTGGCATGTTTTCTTTTTCAATTTTAGTGAGTGGCCTCTTATGTTATGATTATCATTTTCACACTTTTCAAAGAATAAGTTGAAATCCAAATCTTCTTTTCCATTTAGGAGTTTCCAAACTTCAATTAAATCACCTCTGAATCTTCTATACGACAAACTTGGTAGTTTTAGAATTTTTAGTCTTTCAGTGTAAGGGAGTTCTGATATTCTTTTAACTAACTTGGTAGCACGTCTCTGGGCCCGTTCTAAAGCGTCGACATCTTTCTTGAAGCGTGGACTCCATATGATGTTGCAGTATTCCAATGGAGGTCGTACCAATGATTTGTAGAGTTTCTTAAAGGAATGTGTTGAGATATGTAAAAATGTTTTCCTAATGAGACCAGTTACACTGTTTGCTCTGTTTATACAATTGTTGATATGCTGTTGGAACTTTAGTTGGCGATCAAATAAAAACACCTAAATCTCTTTCTTGTTCACTTGTGCGAATAACTTTGTTTTCACCATTTTCTGACAAATAATAGTCAAATCCGGGATTATTTCTTCCATAATGAATAGTACAGCATTTTTCTACATTGAACTTGAGCAGCCACTTTTCACTCCAGTTAGTAAGTGTATTTGCATCATTCTGGATTTTAACTTTATCATTATCACACTGTACGTTACTAAAGAGTTTCATATCATCGGCAAACAGCCTGACTGTGCTTTCAATCTGGTCTTCAATGTCATTTATAAATATTAAAAATAATGTTGGCCCAAGAGCATTTCCCTGGGGAACTCCACTTGTCACAGCTGCTAATTCTGATTTATGACCGTTAACTATTACTGATTGTTTTCTGTCCGTTAAAAATGATCTTATCCATTCAAGCAACTTTCCACCTATTCCATACGAGGCTAATTTGGAGAGCAATCTTTCATGTGCAACTGAATCAAAGGCCTTGCTAAAATCAAAGTACAAACAATCAAAATATCTTCCTTCATCAATATTCTCTGTCCACCTTTCCATCACATCTAATAATTGAGTTGCACAGGATCTCAAGGATCTGAAGCCAAACTGGGCGTCGGTAAATAACTTGTTTTCGTTCATATATTTAACTATGGCATCCCGCACAATTTTTTCCATTATTTTACAAGGTATGCATGTTAAACTTATAGGCCTGTAATTCCCTGGATTGTCTCTTGATCCTTTTTTGTGTAACGCTTTTATATTTGCCAATTTCCAGTCATTAAAGCCTCGTTTACATTTGGCCTACGGAGCCCGTACGGCGCCCGTATCTCGCCGTAAGCATAAAATCGTGCGATGCCCGTGCGGTGACATACGGTGCCCGTGCGATCATCGCATGGTCTTACGGGCACCGCAGATACCTGCGATCTCGTTTAAAAAAATGTTATACACATCTTTAAAAATCGCAAGCCCGTAGCCTTGTGCGGCCACCGCACGGTCGCCGCAAGGACATCGCACGGAAGCCTTGCGATGATCGCGCGGAAATCGTACGATATCTTCACTATCAAACATCCAAAATAAAACCCGTAGAATCGTGCGATGACCGCACGGCATCCTCTCGATATCCGTGCGGAATCCGTACGATCTCCGCACGACAATCTCACGATTACCTTGCGATATCGTACGGGACCCATACGGTCTCATTAAGGTATGTTCCCCCTCAAATATGTTCAAAATCGCACGGTCATCGTGCGGCATTGTGAACACATACGCCGCAGACCGTAGCTGTCTGCGATGTCAAAAAAATCGTAAGAAAAATCGCAGGCTACGATATCGTACGGCGACCGTGGCAAATGTAAACTAGGCTTTACTATTTCACCACAATCAAACGACTTTCTATAAATGAGCGTAAGTGGTACCAAAATAGAGCTATACAATTCTTTAAGAATTCTTGGGTGAAGAGAATCAGGTCCACAGGATTAAAGAACATTCAAGTTTTTCAATAATTTCTCAACATTTGATTCATTTATTTCAATGTCTGTCAGTACATTTCCATTGCTACGGTCAGTTGAAATTGGGATATTGTACTTATCTTCAACAATAAAGACACTTTGAAAAAAATTGTTCAATTCACATGCTTTTTCTAAGTCAGTTTCTGCAATTGATCCATTATCCCTTTTTAAGTTGGAAATTCCTGTTTTCACCTTTCTATTGCTGTTGGCGTATTTGTAGAAAGCTTTAGGGTTCCCTTCTTCTGACAACTTCTTTTCAAAATCAATACGAGCTTTCTCACATTCATTTGATGCTTTATTCCTGTCTCTACAAAAGTACTAAAAATGTGCATATTCTCTTGTTCGCATGTAACGATTCCACGACTTGTGCTTTTTCTTAACAGCTTTTAATGCTTTACTTGTCATCCAAATTGGTTTACGTTGTTTTTGTGTTTTTTAAAATGTCCTTTTTGGTATATATTTATCCATACCAGACTGTAATTCACTTTTAAAGAAATTCCACTGGAAATTTAAGTCTTTATCTTTGTATTTCTTTTCCCAATCAATTTTTAGTAGGTCTTCGTTCATGGATCTATAATCACCTCAGTCATACAAATATGTTTCAACATTGTTTACACTTTAATCAGGATAACAAGATATATTAAAACTTATAATAACGTGATCAGACTTTCCAATTTGTGGCAACTGGGATATACTTTCAACAAGTAGTTCATCGTTGACAAAAACTAGGTCTAACAAACTTGGTTGTTGGATTTCACGAAATCTTGTATTAAAGTCAACACACTGATGAAGGAAACTATCACGAACAGACTCAATAAACTCGTGACTGAAACTACTGGCTGGTGCCCCCTTTTCCGTGAAGCAGCCTTATTCACAGAAAATTGAAAAAGGTGTGTCTTGAAATTTTCATAGAAAGTTCAAAAAAGAATTTTCATCCAGTTTGACTACGGCGTCGGACTTCGGACGGACGAACAGATAGATGGGAGGACGGACACGCCCACACCTAAAGCGGCGAAAAAAGGCTTCCCTGATATGTTTTCGGATAGCACGAAACCTGCACACTATTCTATTCTTATTGTCGCACAGGGTTCATTGCTTCTAGAACCATTCCCCAAACGAGTACGATAGTCCATCTGAGTACGCACAACAATTGCAGAACTGTTGATTTATTTAGATTTAAGGTCCAGTCACCCAATTTATCTTTAATAGTTCAGCTAAAGGTAGAAAGGATTAGTATTGAATTCCCAACGCCTGATACAATCTTTTTGACTGAAAGGTGTTAACGATTTGAGACAGAAAAAACGTCTATCTGTTAACGTCAATTAACGACAGATGGTAGGAAAGACATATTATATGACTGCATTAGACACCGTTTACAACTAGCTTAGTTTGAGAAAATACGTGCAACTTTTTCACTTTTTACAAATACATTTTTGTAATCTTGGCAAGTCATTTTAAAAAAGGTATATTGGTATATAGTGGAATTTGTAAAAAAAATCATGATATAGCGCAGGATATGTTAGAAATCGCGAGTACCAAATTTTGTTAGAAATCGAGGTAAACCGCATTACTTGTAACAAACCGAGATATAACTCAGTACTTGAAAATAGAAGAAAAATACCCCGGTACTTTTAAGCCGGAAACCGCGATATACTGCGGTCCATTGGAAGAAATTGCGGTTCACCACGGAACTTGTAAAAATCGCAATTTGCCATGGAATTTTGAAGAAAACGCGGTTTACCAGAATATTTGTATGAAATCATTGCACTTGTAGTAACTTGAAGTAGATACCAGATATTTGTATGAAATCATTGCACCTGTAGTAACTTACAGTAGACCGCTATACTTGTATCAAAGCATGTTGTTTGTAAGAAACAGTTCATACAGTAGAATTTGCAAGGTATCGCTCTAAAATGAGGATCTTGTAAGAAATCAACGGTATTCTTTGGAAATCACGACATACTGTTTTACCACATAGACATTGCGGTTTACCACTTTTTGTTAGAAATCGCTGTACAGCAGTATTTGAAGACATTAACACTAATACCGCGATATTGGTATCCGAGTAAACAACAGTATTTGGTGGCATATGTAATAAATCGCGGTACTTGTTGGATTTGTTTGTATGAATGTGGTTTTACGCCGCTTTCAACAATCTATTACTTATATCGCGGCGGCTGGAGCACCTAACAATGGATTCCTGGTACCATCACCTTCTAGCCCCCATCTGCTATCCCACATAGATCTACGATTATCGACCCATTTGTGGGACAAATAGTCGAAAAGGATGATTGCCGCCGTCAGGAATCAAACCTGGGACCTCTAGATTGAAAGTCCGACGCGCTACCAACTGCGCCATGACGGTGGCGCGATACTTGTTAGAAATCATGGTATACAATAGTATTTCTAAGAAAGGCGGATTACCATAGTCTTTGTCCAACAACAAAAACAAAAAATGTGGTATACCGCGGTATTTACGCAGAACAACCGTATACTGAGGTTTTGTAGAAACCCAAGGTATATCGCGATGCTTGTAAGAAATTTGGATATACCGCATAAAATGACGAATTACTGCTAACGTTACTTGTAGGAAATTCTCGTATACCAAAGTATTTGCAGAGAAAAGCAGTATGCCAATGTACATGTATTTGTAATTTGTATTTTTTTAATATTACACGAGTGTTATTACACTAGTGGAATAATTATGCAAATGAGCTCAGAGCCAATTGCAACGCTTTTTGGTTACCGTGAAAATGACGTCATAATCTAAATATTGTGACGTCAGTTTTAAACGGCGTTATTAGTTTAGCAGAATTTCAAGAATTTTGACGATTTTTTGCAAAAATTCGGGTCATTTTGTAAATAGAATATAAAATTTGTGCTCATGAAATACAGAATTTATTAAACTCGTCATCTAAAACAGATAAAAACTCGGCGCAGTCTCGTTTTTCTCTGTTTATAGTTGACTCGTTTAATAAATTCGGTATTCCATAACCACTTTTTCAATATCCTCTATGCATATATAATATTTTCTTTACCTATCTAGCTCCTTGTCTCCCCAATATCTTTCTCGTCTACTTGAAAACACTATTTGCATACAATAACGTAATGCGTACAGGTTACTACGCCAATGCTCCAGATAGGAGTTGTTATGCTTTTTTTCTACTTGATTATTGTATTGTATGTAACTTTTACTTTCCTTATGTTTGCAAAAAAACACCATTTGAATACAAAAAGATGTTTTGAAATGTTTTTTTAATTGCTTGCCTAGTAAAAATTATGCTATATGAAAAAATATGGTTTGAGTGTTTTAGCCACGATTTTATAACTTACGGAAAATGAATGATGCGACACACAAAGACTTGATCAATCAAAGCGTTTTTTCTATCTTAATTTATATAACATGACATAAGACGGAATTTTTCATCATTCGACTTTATGCCCATTTCTTGCCTTGGCACACAGGAAAGACATAATTGCTGTACTTTGTATGAAAAATTGGATAAAATACCAAAATGTTCCGAGTAATTTTTCTCTTCAACTGAAAAAATATCGACAAAGCCCCTTTTTCATCTCTTTATAATTACTCGGCTAATTAATCTGGTATTTTATGAAATTTCACAAAACGCTCTATTTCTTCAATAATGATTTTTGTTTCATTACATAAGATAGCCAAAGTCATTGCGTTTTGCTTATCTCCATTTCTAACGCCTCTTTTGTAGTAGATTATCGACTTACTTTTTCTAGAGCACTATGACCATGGACAAACCCTAAATTTTGTCGAGTGCTAATGACTAGTATGAATCATTTTTGGGCCCTAGGTCGATTAACTCGAGTTACAAGATAACACTTTTATTCTGGTTTTGTTTCTTTCCATTGATAGGGAATTCAGGCTGGCGTCAGTTGCTATTCACTAAAATATTTTCTCATTTTCATGATAAATTACTTCGTATGCCAAATAAAATGATTAATTATTCAAATTAATTATTTTGGTCTGTTAAAAAATATGGTTATTACCTTTAATTCATTTTCCATGTTCTTTGGAAGTTCTCTCTTTTTTTCCACAAAAAAGTGTCTATGATTTTTCACTAACTGAATCAAAGTGGTGATAGTCGCTATATCGATTGATATGTGACCTGTCTTGCGAAGAGGGACCATTTGGGTAGTGCGTACAGTGTCTACCTAGTCAGACTGCGTGGACTGCACAGACTGACAAAGGTCGGAACTTTTCGCACTTTGATAATTTTCTGACTCTTAAATGATTATTTTACCTTTATTTGTAATCATTCCCGAATTACGCCTTCTGGTTGACCTATGCTGGACCCAATCCATTTCCAAATACATTTAAGACGCATTTTTATCCCACCGATGACTAACCACATATTCATGACGAAAATTGCGCATCACCAATCTATCAATACCTATGTAAAATGATTGTTGTTGTTACTGTTCCGAAAGTAATCAGTTAGACAAAAAAAAAAACGTATCAAATGTGAAGAAACTGGCACCAGCATCCTCAGTTTTCGCACTTTATACACGGCCCCTTTTCGTGTGACGGGTCACATATTTATGATATTCCTTGTAAAACCAAAGTGCTGTCGACACTGGTGTCAGTCGTCATCTACTAATTCGATAGTCTGTTGCATGTCGAACTTTACTGGGTGGGTGTTTATCTATCGATGCGGGGGCATAAAAAATGCGGTTTAAATATGAAGGAAAAAAATACGTGAACCCTCGGATTAGTACCAAAAATCTCTAGTCTGTGAAGCGAACACTTCACCTCTTAACCAATCTAGCGTTAATATGTACCCCCCGGAAAGATATGTTACCCGTCACGCGAAAAGGGACCATCTAGGATAATTTCAGGATAGATATACTTTAGTAACAAGCGTGCGACCAGGGATCGAGATTGTAAAACTTTTCTCAGGCTCAATTCAAAATTTTCTCAAATTTCAATTTGAGATTAAAGCCGTAATTCTGTTTTATTACTCATTTTAATGTATTAACACAAAAGATGATATCAAACAGTTCTCATAAATAACAACTTATTAATATTATCTTTTATTTTCGTACATTTGTTTTAATTAAAAATTTTAGAAAATTGAGCCTGAGCCTGAGAAAAGTTTTATAACATCGGGCCCAGAATATATTTCACATAGTCCTCGTTGAGCAATTCCTTCATTTTCAACAATGTATTGTTGCGTACAAACTGTCCTCAATCTAAGCATAGCTGAAAAAAAAAATCCGTCGTGAGCTCTTGTAGAACCCACTCGGACAAGTAATATCCAAATTTTTAGTTTACAAGTCCAATGCACTTACCACTGAGCCAAAGAAGATCTTCTTTGGCTCAGTGGTTAGCGCATTGGACTTGTAAACCAATTATTTAAATATTGTTGTCGGCATGGATTCGACACCAGGGGCTCGTTTTACTAAACATCTTAGGCAAAATTTAATCGTAAGTCAAAATCACAAATCGTATCTGGTGCTTTAATTCATAGTTTGATTCTGCCTTGCAATATCTCATCGGAATCGTCTTTAGAAGACGATTCCAATGAGATAATGCATGGCAGAATTCAATATTAAGTTATTTATCTAGAAGCAACTTTAATTTAAGACTTACGCAAAAAATGATCGTAAGATGTTTAGTAAAACGGGCCCCAGGTCACGTCGGATATTTTTCAGTTATGCTCCGGTTGGGTAACAGTATTTGCAAGGATTCTTTTATTTGCGTAGCTAAGTGAGGATTAAATATGTTTGCAAAAGCCACTTTTAACTTTAAATGGGAAAGGATGATTTGGCCTTTCTTGCAAAGGAAGTGTCGTAGTGGAAAATTGCAGAAAGAAATCGGAGAATTAATAATTCAGACAGCATATAAAAAGAAAATGAAACATTAGGGGAGGGGAAACATAATGGCTTAGCGAATGTTGTAATAAATGACAATAAATGTGATATTATTTAGCAATAGCTTGGAGATTTCGAGATTGTAATAAAATGATACAGGTTGAATTGTATTTATGCAATTAAGATAAATTTACGGTTATACTCGCACCGCGTAATGTGATCGCCCTTTCTTTTACTTCGGCAGTGTATAGGATATCACTTGACGTTATTAATGACTTTATAATTGGAATGGTGATAATGTGAAGCTTTTCAAATACGCGAGGAGATTTAAACTATAAGTTTTGAAAAGTAGTTTTGATTTAATGTTAAACGTGATTTAATTACTGATTTTTCATTTCAAAATTTTGACAGTTTGTATCAGCTGCGCATTTTCTATTCAAGAATAAACAATTTATTTGTTTCTTTGTGCAATACATGCATTTCCTTCTATTCTTTCTTTTTCTTTAATGCTTTTTGGTGGTTAATCGAGAAATAACGGTAGATTATCACTTGATAATCTCACCGCAAAAGCAGTGAATTAAAAAAACTTAAACCCTGCTTTGCTGTATTTCTGTCTATCTGACGTCATCTATGCGGGGCGAAATAAGTGACGTCACAATGAACGTTGCATAGCAATCACGTGCAAAATGACGCGCCTTACGAAAATATGTCCTAAAAAATTCACATTTTGTCTCATTTTTGCAATAAAGAAATAGAGTAATCGCTTGTTTTGCGAGTAAGATCGTTTAATATTTCATTCCGTGAACAACGAAAGCTATATTTTCACTGGTGGCTCCACCACTCGTGAAAATATAGCTTTTGTTGTTCACTCCATGAATATAAATCGATCTTACACTGAAAAAAAACAAAAACAAAAAAAGAAACGATTATCCTCTATTTATTCAACTTATCCGATTGAATTTTTGACTGGCGTCCGTTGAACACGTTTATACAGAAAGGAAAATCGTGAAATTGCTATGATGAAAAATTTTGTCATGATATTGAATGACAGAGGTTAGCCAATTTTGAATAAAATTAAAGAGAGGTTATAAGATTTAGCTATTTTTGTGCAGTGTGAACGAAATTAGCGATAATCACATACACGATTTGTTTTCACGTGGAATCGGGGATAAAATCGACGACTAGGTGCCGACTAGTCGGAGACTGATTGGTGCATCAGCCGATTCAAAGGGGGATTTGTCTGAGATCGGCGACGCGTGGGCGAGTTTTATCTTCAAAACCTGTCGGCTAGTCAACGACGTTATCTAGATTTGTGGAAGCCGATATTGAATCGACAACTAATCGCCGGCGATCGGCCGGGCAACAAGAGATCCTTTGCCGGGCCCCGGCCGATTTTTTAGACATTGTTAACGTCTTTTCTGACATTTTCACTTCCGTTTACTATCGGCTACTAGTCGCCGACGTCTCGCCGATGTATCGCCGACTAGTCGAAGACATCTTGCCGGCGTATCGCCAGGACGCTGTGTTTAAACGGCCATGATTTCTGCATCATCATTTGGCAAGAAATAAGACCTTTTCACGTCGACCGGGTTATATGTGATGGCAAAACAAATATTTTGTCTATTTATAGCCGACCCAATGCCGACATTATTTTTTATCGGCCGATGAAATTTAGTAATAGCCGACGAGTCGGCGACTCCGATTTTTATGTGACTTTAGAATAAATGATTTATAAATTGATGTAGGTGTCTTCAACGTACCGCTTCTACTGAAAATGTTAACTTTGTTTAGATAAAAATAAATATATAATAGATACTTAGTGTTTTGTATGAAAAAGAATATCTAACGAGGTTGGGAGAATTGATAATTGTCGAGGCTCTGTCGAGACAATTATCAATTATCACAACCGAGTTAGATATTTTTTTCATAAAATACAGTAAGTACGTAATATATTTATCTGATAACCTGTATTTGTCTTGTTTTCGTCGGTGTTTCTAACTAAAATGCAAGTTTCTAAAAATAACCACATTATTACATTGTTCTAAAAATAACAATATGATATCGTAAAAAATATCATACGGGATGTTATCACACGGATATTTGTATAGTTATAAGATAAAAAATAATTCTCACACCGATTGTTCTCATTTGTAAATGAGAAGTCGTGTAAATCGATTGAAACTTGGGAAAATCCCTTTAAGGAACATCATTTTGTAATACTATTAACAATGAAAAACACTCAACCCAATGTTGTGCTGCATCTAGACTTAATTAAACTCAAGACCGAAACAGTTCAATAATTAAAGTAAACATTGAAACATGCACCAAGTGGGAGTTGAATGATTTCGAAACTCCTTGTTTGGTATAAATATCTTCAAACCAAACTCAAAATGAAAATCAAGTATTTGCATTCGACCCCCACTGCAAATTATTGATACATGTGTCTTTCAATATTAATGAATCAAGTTTTTGCTATTCAATAATGTTACATTTGTATTATATAATATACTGCGTGTAATTCTTCCTTTACTTTGTCGTTTTTTAGCGATCTTGTTTCTCTTTCTAGGAAGCTGTTAATTCAAATTAAAGGTAGTGGACCCATATTTGTTGCGCAACATTTCGAATCACATGATCTTTCACGATGTTAATTGAGGTTTCCTAATGAAATGATTAGGAAACCTTGGCTATCACTGAGAAAGTTTTTGACTTTCGAAACGTTGCGGAACTATTTCTGGTCCACTACTTTAAACTTTACTTTACGAGCAATTCAAAGAATGCTCTCTTACATTTAGGCGCCAAAGTTACTCTTTGAGTAGAAATATATCTTTATCACGACTCATTGTTTGTATAAAAATTTTAATTTAGCACAAGATACGAAATATTACTTTAGTAATTGAGTACTTGTCTAGAGTATGTCGTTTTGTTCGATTATATGAAACGATATCATTATATTTCAACATTCGAAATCAAAAAGGGTTATTATTTTTCTGCTAAATGCGTTTAGGTGTAAATATTCTTGCGGTAAAGCGGTAAAGGATCCCCATTTCAGTCAACAATTATTCTTTCTTAATATTTCATAATTTTGAATTACCTGACAAACACACCTGTCCTGCGTTCAATATCAAACACGTTCAAGAAACGGTACCCATCTTTGTAGTGGGTATACTAATGTGCAAAGCGGGATGCCATAATTAAACGTTCTCGGACGTTTTTCGCATCCTGGGGGCGGGGCTAGTTGAATCGTTTATGAACCTTCGCTTTGCTGGATGGAAATCAGAATTCAAAATAACATCGCGTCTTTGTACAAGACTCGTACAGTTAGTTGCATCGTGAAATTGACATTCATTTCGATCAAAATCATTCCAAATCACTCGCTCAGCGCTACACTCATTCATTCCAAACACCCACTCAAACCATTTAAAACGCTCCAAACTCACAGAAAAAGATAGGCCAACAACGTCATTCAAAATAAAGCAAGTAAAAATCGCGATTTCACAGCCACAATTCAAATTATAAGCGCCTGATTGGTTCTTGAAGAAATAAGAAGCTATTTATAGAACTTGTACGCATATTTTACTACAGGGAGGTATGGGATATCGCTTATTTTGTTCATTTGAACAAAATTTGCAATTATGGATTACCTCCAATTAAATTCACTCAATACTCACTCCACACACTCATTCAGTTTCATTCCACAATCATTTCAAATTCATCCATCTTGTCATTTTTACGATGTGTTTAACTGCACGTTGTTTGCATTTTTTTATAATAGAATCAGCAGAGGCAGCCTCTAGGTTTATGAACCGTTTTCCCCGAAATATTTGTTCCAAAATTACAAAAAATGAGTGAAGACATACTCAGACTTTGTGGCCATCTTTACAGAAAAATATCTTTCCGACAATTTTTAATAAAGAAGAGGAGATAACCTTATGACAACTTCCATAATCTGCGTATAAGTATTTTTCATCCCTGTTTTTTTTGTTTTGTTTTTTTTTGAAAAATAAAACGAGTTTCTTTTCTGTACAAAAATATTCCAAACTTTTTTCATTAAGACCTGATGACCTGATGAGTAACTTTCAACCTTTTTCTACTTCAATTAACACGGAGTGCTTGGGGAAGGGGCATGTGATGCAACACATCCGCCCGAGTGTCTGTCATTAGTCTGTCGGTCCGTCCGTCAGGACGCGGAGATAACTTCAGAAAGAAATCATAATCACAAAAAATAGAATAAAAAACGCTGTTAAAGGACAACACGTGATAAATATTTTATTCTTGTGATGAATCATATTTTTTTTCCAGTCGATATGTAATCTGGCTTTTACGCTAAACATATGGGAAGCGTCAATGAACCACCTGGGTATGGCCCGAAGTATTCACCCTAGTCAGCCTGCACGGCCGCGTAGGCTGACTTGTCTGAAACACTTTCATACTAACTGATTTTCTGAATCTAGGCTGACCATTCTACCTTCCCACATAAGAAGTTTTTAAATGCTACACCTGGTTGACCTGTGCTGGAACATATCTTCTTTTCAAATAATCATTTGACGTAGATCCCGTATGGTCCTTTTTGACGTGACGGGTCATATATACCTCGGACAATTGTAGTCTTGAACTTAAGATTTGCGTTGACAGTTCTTCGTTACATGCAGAATGCAGTCCTACGTTCAACGGTGCAAACTGTTTGCAAATTATACCTCGCTTTGCACCCAACGTCAAGTACAAAGCGAGGTATGACTTGCAAACACTTTTTATCATCCTGACAGACAGGATTAAGGGTTTTACCGGAAGTTAAGCGAAGTGAAATTCTGTGGAATAGATATAGATTGACATTAAGTATCCGGCTATTAATGGCTTGGTCAGACAGTAAATATTACTTTTCCTAGATGATCAATTATTTATTTTCGATCTGTATTTAATTTCGAGAATGGTCAAAAATATACTTTTAGACTGGAAAGTGATTTCATTTCCAGACTTTATACATGTTTTAATTGCAATGCAATATGTTTTTGTTGGTTTTAGTCGTGTAAAGTGAGGAAATCTACTGCACTTCATTTCTGTATAAAAATGCAATAGGCCTATCGGGACCTCCCCCCCCCCCCCCCCCGGTCTTCGATCTGCAAGTCTAATGTTGTAGAAACTAATACGCATTTATGCCGATCTAAACTAGATCTTGTGTATGGATCTTCATGCGCACAGAACGAAGACATGAACATAGTGTATTTTAATTGTTTCTTAGACCCGAAGGATTACGATTAAAAGGAACGAGTGTTTTTTTTTTCAATTCGTTTATCAGAGTATAAAGTGCAATTGCCTTTATACACAGCTTAAACATAATTTTCAATTGTGTTCATCTTCTTTCCAGAAGATATCTTTTTTCCCATGTAATCCTCTTAAATGTCTCATGTACTAGTATATATTTGTCCCTCTGTTTGTCAAAAAACGAGACGAATCAATCTTTGCTTATGTGTAGTGACTATTTTCTATCTGTTTGGAGACACACGCCAAATATAAATTGTCTGCCTGTCCTTTTGTCAAGAGTGTTACCATTGCAGGGAGGAACCCATCTTCGTTGGCCAAAGGTGATGCCCACTACGTGTTCTATTCTATGTGAATAGAACACGTAGTGGACATCACCCTTGGCTAGAGGAGATGGGAGGAACCAAAGTAACGGGTCGGGTCGTTACAATTAACTTTGGGTAAATCAACTGTTTTCGATGTTAACTAACTTTGTAAATAATCGACATCATATTGAAACATTAAGTATTTGTTTGCTTACTAAAGCCTCATAGCTTCAGCCTGAAAAACCTGGAAATGAGTGGAAGCGGAATATGATCACTGTTATTAAGCTAGTCAACCTTCCTGATTTTTAGTTACACGCCGTAATCAGGAGCGGTCGGCGATTCTACGGAATAGACCTTCTGAAAAATAAGGGCACAGTCATGAAAGTAAATATTCGGTTATTCATTACTGTGTTTGTCTTATAAATAATTGATATCCTTATCATTTCTGATCGTTGTTATACTCACCATAATTAGCATCATCATTATCATCGTCGTCATCATCATCATCATCATCAATCCCAATCATAACACACTATCATCATATTCATGTTTACTAGCATAATTTTAAATCATTATATATATCATTTCAAATGCATGAATATATATGATGATCAATACCTCATATTGTTATAGAAGGCCTCATTGAAAATAAGTTCTTCATTGTATTGTTTGTATGATGACAGCTTAATGAGCTACCTTCTTTAAATAAAGATTTTATTATTATTATTAGTATTATTATTATTATAAAGCGTGATTCACGTGACGTCAAAAGCACCAACAAATGATGACGATGGGTAAAATATGTAAAACAAAATAAACCAAAGATTAAAACTGGTCATGCTATATTTGATAGCAAACGCGGTAATTCAAGATACGCAGTAATTTACTGGGTTTTGTCAACAAATTATTATATTAAAAAAGTCTCCATATAGACGGTCGGTCATTTGCTAGCCAAGGGTAATGTCCACGACATCACCCTTGGCTAGCGAAGATGGTCGATCGGTAAACTTTCTTTAAACTTTTCGTCCAAAGTATCATCAAAAAGGTAAGCGGAAAGGAGCCCCGCTACATGGATATGAGTAATTCTTGAGCTCGATAAACACGCCACCATGACTGTGTACTATGAAAAAGAAACATGGATTGGTTTTAGCAAATTATCGTATAATACAAGTTTAAGCTTCTCCAAAAGCCTTTGACCACTCTGCACTAATTTTAGTCTAACTAAAGTTACGAATATGGACATACTTACCATATGGGCATACTAATTTGGGGACAACGTTATGAGTAGCACTAGGGCATACTTATTTGGGGGCAATGCTATAAGTAGAAGACCACCAGTAACACGAAATTTCGTATGTAGAAGGTGGAGCACTTCGTAGGGGCTTTATTATACAAAGCCGAGCCCCAGTAGAAGGTTATCCCGTCTGTAGAATCTGATACCAATGTGATAGTACTGCGTTGGGGCTCTATTACAGGTTGTGGAGCCCCACGTAATATAAGAGACGACAATGTCAATCTATTGGGTAAATATTATACTATGCCATAATCTTGCAAAGGCTTTACTGAGCAGACGCTCATTGAATAAAATGTATGGTTCCAAAATGGACGTCTTTTGTTTTAAAACATAACACTCCAGTAGAAGGATATCTTGTCTGCAGAATGTGATAGTACTGTGTTGGGGCTCTATTACCGGTTGTGGAGCCCCAGTAGAAGGATGTCCAGAAACCGTATTACCAAAATATTGACCCAAATTACTACACTTACGTCCGAGACACATTCCAGTTGATGGTAATCCCCATTGTTGTTCCCATTATTTCATTCGTTAACGATAATTCCAATGACATTACAAATAAACTAACCATACCGTCACAGCTAAGCCACACGCTATAAAAATTCAAAATAGCGCAGAATACATAACATAATAACGGAATTATTCATAACATAAATTGCTATCTCTGTCTTTATTGGTTCAGTTTTTTGTAAGAAGAAGGCTGACACGATTAACCAGAGGTTCGAACCTTCGACTTCTGGTATTGTCGAAGAGCGTGAGACATCTGCACCACGTTAGTTCTCTGAATTACAAATGTATATGTGGGGTTAGATTAAGATAGACTTTGTTAGATACAAAACGCGTCCACCGACAGCTTTCATTGCGTGTCGCCTTTTAAAGCATTTTTCACAAAAAAACTTTTTCGCACAAAAGTATTTTCAACTTAGCAAAGCAACAATAATGTGGCAGTATTATCCAATATGTTGATTAAAGAGTCATAATCGAGATTATAAGAATTTTTCTTGTTCAAAGACAAAAAATGACAACGCAGTTACTCAAAGATTGCCAATGAATACTTGTTGAATATCCATCATGTGACCATGACAAGCACTTTTGGTTTAACGGTACCAGTATTATGATTAATTTAGTCAACGAAACTTAACCCAGGATATCTGCATATGCCATGACGCAATTCGTGGGCAGCTCGACGAACAGGAATAAGCGACGAAAACTAGTTCGCCCCTTATTCCAATTTTCATTGTCGTTTACAAGCTCTTCGATTTTGGACCAGTCTTAAATTTAAAATATGGGGAAGAATTTAAGTGATAATGAGTGCACAATTTTGCATTGCATTCCTGCAGAGAAACGGCACAACTTACGCCTTGTTTAGCTGTAATACCATTTATAAATGTCAACACTTGAAAACTATATTAATGATGATATCACCAAACAATAAAATCTGCACAAAGAAGTGAATTCACTGGTTGAAACATCTATTAATCGAAAGTGACTGTTCATATAAACTTTACAACAGAAGCTAAAATGCTCATATCAAAAACTCTCAAATTTATGAGAATGCAAAAAATTGGTGTGTCCAAACTATTTCCTGGATTTTCCAAAAAGCTAAACACTTTCTGAGATCGAATTGAACTGATCCAGCTCAGGTGACATAAACCGAATACGCTCACCCCGACGACTTTGTTTTCTCGCAATGGTTTAGCGTTTTACGCTTACTTCAAACACAATGCATCAAACAGTCCTGCATTTAGGATGTAAAAATAACTTTGGAAACGTTTATAAATGATATTTCGCTTCTGTATGTTTGTACACGTGCTAAACGGAATGACGGAATGAAGTTTCTAAAACGTTTCTCTAAAGTTTTCAGGTCCTGAACGCAAGACAGAATAAGGGTTTCGTACGCCCCTTTTCTAGAAATAATCAACTACATGAAATCAGATGGTTATTCTTGGTCGCATTTTCTTTGTTTCTATCGAATCGGCGTAACAAGGTATCGGAATCATCCTTGTGTCCGGGATGACGAAACGATACAAACTATTTGCAAATTATATCCCGCTTTTCACGCACGTGCACGTGCAAAGCGGGATATAATTTGCAAATAAGTTGCATCGTTCCGTCATCCTGGACGCAGGACGTGGTTCTTCGTTCCATTACGGAAACGGTATAAGTTAAGGTGTTTTGAAAGAACATCAGAAAAGAGCAGAACAGAACAGATAGTTTAAAACAGACTTGTATACTACGTTATTATTCAACTGGCAGGGCGTGGCTTAGCCGTGACGTAATTTGGTGAGTATACTTTCAATAGTTAGGGTTTTTCAAAAGTTACCCGGCAATTGTCGTAAATGCGTGTAAATAACTGGATCTAAAAACCAAAAGGATACAGGTGCTAAGCGAAAATGAACAGATTTCATCGTACAAACTAAAGTTATAATGGTTTGGTTGCAAACCTTCGATTGAAAGAATGCGACTACCTTTTAAACTGAGTAATTATGAATAAAAGATGATTTACCTTATTAACATTAAATACAACGAACCGATACTTGGTAAAACTTGTCTTACATAATGATAATTGGCTGGCAAAAACATAAGCCCGATACATAAGCTTTAACGTAGTTGTCATGCCTGTAAGATGATGGTGATGAAAGATGAAAAGTGTTAAGGTAAAACAGATATATATATATTTATGATTATAAAAATAAACAAAACAGCATTAAAAGTTCAGAAGTCTAAAGTCTTACTACTTTTTGCTGCATTTTTCCCGAACTATCTAAAATATTTGAATACGAATTTCTGGGTATAACGGCACAGCGCACTGAATATCATATGCCGTTTTGCTTTACAAAGTTACGTAAACATAGTGATATTTATCATTTTCATCTTATTTACGACTGATTCCCTAGTATTACAAAGCTTTGATAGTCAGTATGCATACTTCAAGATCGGCTGACGTTTAATCTGGTCAAAGAATATATTACTTACCTTATACTTAATCATTCTTGGAAAAATATAAAACAGATTGATTGAATAATGCCTTTTTTGCATTTTTCAACGAAATTGAAAGGGAACAGGATATGTTCAACCTGTATTTACAATGATTTTGTAAACCGGCTATATTTTGTTTAACGCGTCACATTTTATGACCGACAAAAGGACCAAAGGATGACTCAAATTATAAATTCAACTGATGTGAAATATTGTCCAATTGTAATATCATTTACTATCATTTAGCATAATTGTTCGCTACATTACTCTACACTTGCTATGCGTAAAAGGAATTCTTTTCAACTATCTTTCAACGGATCATTTACACGTAGTAAGTAGATTTTTCATCAGTTTGGTGGCTTTCGGGAAAATGGTCCTTTCAGATAAATAAGAAAGTCGGGTAGAAAAGCAAGAATAAGTATTTGCCTTTTCCTCATAAGGTAGGGGAACCGTAATAGTTCCGCAACATTTTAGCACTCATTAACTTTCACAATGTTGACCGAGGTTCCTAATGAAAATCATTAGGAAACCTCGGTTAACACTGTTAAAGCTCATTACTTCCATAATGATGCGGAACTATTACGGGTCTTCTAACTATTCTAATAGCCAGAATCCAAAATGATCTTGAAATTTGAAACGCTGTGACAACCTTAGTCATCGGTCACATGATTTTCGCTAGCGTATTTTCATTTTCAAAGAAGAACTTTTTGGTTCGTAGATAAGTATCGTTTTAGATCTATCCAAAAAAACCCTACCAAATCAGGTACATAAAACGTTTCTCCGTTGGTATACATCATGTTCGAGTGTTTTAGTTCCATAGATTTTTCAATAACCTCGACACAGTTTTCGAAGCAGCTGACCAACAGTCAGATAGCAACAGTTGGTATGTGCTTTTTGAAAAAAAAAAATGCCTAAGCTTTTAAGAGCATAATCGTTGTTGTTTGTCGTTTTCCATGCGCCCGAGCGTCAGAAATACTCAATGCTATCAGATGAAATAAATGTTACGATGACTTACGGCATTCAGTGTGTAATGTCAGTTTGTTTCATATCATGATCTGAATGGCGACTATCCAACAGCCCTGTCCTGCGTTTAGGATTTCAAAACGGTGAAAACTGTTTTCCAATTATACCCTGCTTTGCACGCAAGTGCACGTGCAAAGCGGGGTTTAATTGGCAAACCGTTTACACCGTTTGTCATCCTGAACGCGGGGATGCTAAATGACAACCCGGTTTTTGTCCATAGAGTCCCATATTCATTCTAAATATAGAAATGTGGGCATATGTTTGTATATAAAAGGACTCAATCTAACAATTGAATACATTTGAAATTTGTTGCAGCTACAAGGAGGTTGTACCTTCTTAATATGATAACTTCAGTATATGAGGTCTATATTATCACTTATCAACGGATGGTAAGAGGATGGCAACGTTTGGTGCTTCTTAACATTACGAATATACCAAGCTTATTTGTCCTTCCTGACCGATTTGTGAAGCCCAAACCTTTACACTTAATCAAAATCTTAAGGGTAAAATGCTCTTTAAAGTGAAAATCGTTCGGAAATATATGCAATATATGCAGAGGTCATTACTTTTTATGACATCTTTATTTACGTGGCCTGTGACTTTAAAGGTAGTTGACCCGTAAAAGTTCCGCAACATTTCGGAATTCATAATCTTTCACAGTGTTGACCGAGGTTTCGAAATAAAATCGTTAGGAAACCTAGGTTAACACTTTTTAAGTTCATTATGTTCGAAATGTTTCGGAACTATTACGGGTCCACTACCTTAAGAGGGAATGAACGAGCTTAATATATTCAAACATAGTTGTTACCCATTAAATGTCCAGTGTGAAACGCGCTTTGTATCAAATTGTGTAAAATGATGAAATTGCTTGTAACAAACACTTTCTTCATAAGTCATAATGCTTTTCACCTCAAATAATTTAATCTAATTGTTTTCCATCAATTTTCGTGCATTCTGATTGGCTTTATTCCTCAATGAAAACAATTTTAAGTACGCAGCTATTTTTTTAAGCTTGAGCGAAAAATAGTCCCGAACGAAATCTGTCTTATGGAGAATTTTTTTTTCATTTTTGCTTCATGATATTAAATTATAAGATATGAAGAGATTACTTTTTTAATTTTATGGAGGTATGAAACTAAAAAACCTTATCAAACTCTTGAGTATTAGCGCTTCGCGTATTCATATAGTGTAATTACCATACCTCAAAGAAATTAAGAATAATATGTTCATATCTTAAATTTAAACTTCTTTTTTAAAATTCAATAGTAAAAAATTGTTGTGTGCAATTTCATTAAATTTGGGTCAGTCAAATTTTTTTCACTTGGATATCGGTTAAATGTTCCATTTTATCATGAACTGCCATCATAAAATTGCATAAAACATCATCTTTGAACCATGAAAGATACAGCAAATTTAAAACCAATTATACATTGCAAATGGTTAGAATGGTAACAATGAAATTCTTATGATTTATTTAAACGTAGATACTTTATAGATAGATATATTTTTAATGATGTGACATATCTTAACTTGTTCTTTGAGACATCTGATGTCTTTCTGACACTAAAGTCGGAGGGGTTGGGACAAAGGTATAACCTTAAAATCTTAGAAATACCATGAAAGTTTGAATATGATTTTTTTTCTGATGAACAGAAGCTAACAACTCCTTTATTGTCGTACCCTACATGCACAACACAAATCAGTAACCTAGCCTGGCTCCCAGACTGTCAGTGAGTGTTATAATGTTAATGGTTTGTTTAATCGTGTAAATGGAATCCGCAGTTGCAAATTAGATGACCAGGAATTCACTAAAATGTTGCTTTATGATATTGTTGTATTAACTGAAACTCATGCATGTAATCAGGATATTTTAACCCTTGATGGTTATACATGTATATCTAATTGTCGTTCTGAAATGCCTAGCAGATTACGTGGTGGGGTAGCTATATTTATAAGGCAATCAATTAAAGCTGGTATCAAAGTGATAGATGTGTCACATAATGATATGATATGGATAAAATTGTGTAAGAAATTTTTTAACCTCAAAAAAGATTTGTTCATTGGAGGGCTTTATATTTCTCCAATTAATTCTGAATACACAAAAAGAACAAGTGTTGACAAAACTATCTTTACTAAATTAGAATCTGATATTGTTAAATTCCAGCAAAATGGCTCTGTTATGATCATGGGTGATTTCAATGCACATATAAATATTGAAGACTTAGATTTTATGCCAAATGATGAAGATGATATGATCTCAGATGGAATTTTGGATAACCTCAACATTGATAATTACCATACTGTTAGAAATACTTCTATCCATCAAACTACAAATGAATATGGTAGAAATATTTTGGAACTTTGCATAGGCTTACAGTTAAGAATACTTAATGGTCGTACCATCGGAGATACAACTGGTAAGCCTACTTATCATGGTTTTCATGGATCATCCATTGATGATTATTGTATTTGTAGTGCGGATTTCATGTATGCAATAAATAAGTTTAAGATTTTAATATTGTTTTTTCTGATCATTGTCCTTTATTGGTTGATATTCAGTCTATAGTTTGTCATGAGAAACCTGAAATATTGAGAAAAGCTCCTATGAATTTGAAATGGGAGGACAGCCAAAGAGTAAATTTTGAACATAACATTGGCAAAATCAATAGGGCTAATTTTTATAATTCCTTCTTAAATATTTCTCAAAATTCGCTGATTTCTGTCAGAGAACAGGTAGATCTGATGGTGAATCACATGTCTTCCACTATCCATGAGGCTGCTTTCAAAAAGCAAAAATGTAATATCAATTGCCAAAAAAAGGTGAAGAGGCAAAAAGCTAAGAAAAAGTGGTATGATGCTGATTGTGATTCGCATTATAGACATTTGAAACAGCTATCTCGCAAGTTAGCATCAGATCCATTTAATTCTACGTTACGTAACAGGGTTTATTCTGAACGTAAAGAGTATTACAGATTATTGAGGAAAAAGCAAAGATTATTTAAAGGAAAAATGTTAAGTGGTCTCCTGGAGAGTGAGAAAAGAAATCCTAAAGAGTTCTGGAATTGTGTAAATGATTTATTAGAAAAACAAAAGGCTGTTCCTTCTTCTGAAATATCAGCTTGCACATGGACAGAATACTTCAAGTCTCTCATGAACATTGATTATGTGAATAATTTTGATGATGAATTAGCTTCTGAAACTTGTAATGTATTTGAAAGCTATGATAATACTATTATTAACAAAAGTATTTCTACTGGTGAAGTTTTGAAAGCAGTAAAATATTTAAGACGTGGTAAATCTTTTGGTATCGATGAGATTTCAAATGAAATGTTGCATATGTCTGTACCATTTCTTTTGGAACATTATACATTTATATTCAACCAAATACTTCAGAAAGGTATATACCCTTCATCATGGAAAGAAAACATTATCAAGCCCATCTACAAAGGGGGTGGGGCTAATAATCCAAGCAATTATAGAGGTATCTCCATATCAAGTTGTTTTAGTAAACTTTTTACAAGAGTTCTGTTCAATCGCTTAGATACCTATATTGAGAGAAATCAAATTATTGGACCTGAACAAATAGGCTTTCGTAAAAATTGTCGCACTAGCGATCACATCCTGACCCTGAAAACAATTATTGATAAGGCCTTTAAGCTTTCAAAAAATATTTATGCTTGCTTCGTTGACCTTAGCAAAGCATTTGACACGGTTAACAGGTGTGCGCTGTTTCACAAAATGTACAAGTACAATATTAAAGGTCTATTTCTTAACATTTTGAAGGATATGTATGCCTCTTTGTCATTTTGTGTGAAAACACAAAGTGGCCTAGGGGCAAGTTTTGAGACCAAAATTGGGGTAAAACAAGGATGTATATTAAGCCCTACATTATTCTCCTTATACCTTAATGATTTAGATAGTTTTTTTGATAATTCATGTGATCCTGTCACTGTAGATAATACATATGTGTCAAGCCTCCTATATGCTGATGATATTGTACTTATTTCTAAAACTGCAACAGGACTTCAGTCAGCTATGAATAAGTTGGGGGATTTTTGTCTCTCATGGAATTTATCAGTTAATATTTCTAAAACAAAAGTTATCATATTCAACAAGTCAGGTAGAGTTCTTAAAGGTTTTTCATTCAAATACATGCAAACAGAGGTTGAGATTGTACAGGAATACAAATATCTAGGTATCATTTTCAGAGCATCCGGTGTTTTCACCCAAGCCATTAAGTACTTGTGCAACAAAGCACTAAAAGCAACATTTAGTATTAAAAAAGCTTTGGCAGGAGAAAACATGAATACTGATTTATATTTGAAAGTGTATGAACATTTTGTCAACCCAATACTTCTATATTGTAGTGAAGTATTGTCTTTAGATTTTATTGTAAATAAAGATAATTTAATTAGTTTTGAACATAGATATGATCTGCTACAACAAGAAAAAACTCAAGTTCGCTTTTTGAAATCAGTCATGGGTGTAAACAAGTATGCAAGCAATAATGCAGTAAGATCAGAATTTTGAATCTTTCCTTTGGCTGTATACGGTTTGAAATATTCTTGTGCCTTTTGGACACATCTGATTAATTTAAATCAGAATTCTCTTGCATACAAATCATATTTAGATAGTTGCTCCCTTCCCAAAGGTTTCGCGAGTAAATTCAAATTATTTATGAAGATTATTGGATTTGAACATGTATGGAATAATCACTTCACATTCTCCAAAAATAAACTGAAAAATTCAATTTATAACAAACTAAAAGAATCTTATGTACATTATTGGAAAAAATGTATGTTCGATGATAGCAATAACAAACTTAGAACCTTCAGAACCTTTAAGATAAATTATGAGAAAGAAATGTATTTGCGCATAAATGATTTGCCCAGAGAACAA
The DNA here is from genome assembly GCA_948146395.1 of Fragum whitleyi. Taxonomy (NCBI): domain Eukaryota; kingdom Metazoa; phylum Mollusca; class Bivalvia; order Cardiida; family Cardiidae; genus Fragum; species Fragum whitleyi. The sequence continues at coordinate 24,940,343 of OX411548.1, read as the reverse complement.
ATTACATCATTTGCCAAATTTCGTGTAAGTGCACATAATCTTCAAATTGAAAAGGGTAGGCACCAACAGAAACCTTTCATAGACAGAATTTGTCCTCTTTGTAAATCACAAGTTGAAACTGAAGCCCACTTCTTATTACAATGCCAGTCTTTATCAGATAGCAGGAAAATATTCTTTGCTGAGGTAGAAGGCATCACACCTTCTTTAAAATCATGAATGATGATGATAAATTTAAATACATTTTAGAAATCAAAGAATATGATGTGTTGCAAACTTGTATATCTTATGTTCACAAAATGTTTGAAGAAAGAGATAATCTACTCGCAAAAACAGCTGCAAACTCTTGAGTTTCCTTTTATTTCAGTGTATTAATTCGGAGACCGTAGTATGTACCTCGTATATCCATCTTCTTGGTAAAGAAAACTTGCTTTGTACTAAACTTTGTTGACCCTTATTATGAAAATATAGCAGAATAAATTAATTAGTAGATAAATATGAAAATGTAAATTGTTATCTGCTGCTTCTTTAGGTCTTTATAAGTCTTAGATTTATTTATTTATTTTCTTTAAAGGTTTTCAGTTTTATTTTTGTTCATAAACTTATTGAATGCAAACATATTATAATATATGCATTTTTTTAGGGTAATCGTTACCTTCATAATTGGTCATAGATACCGCGAAATTAATTAAATATATATATATATATATCAAAAAAAAAAGATTAACTTTGGGCAAGTATTTTGAGTGTGATTCTTAAGCATAGCAATAACTGCTTTCTTCTAGCTCTGGTTGCAATGATTTTGAATTACATTATCATGATTTGAACCTGGTTCTCGATATGTATGCTGATATTTTATATCGGTTCTTTAATCTTAGATTATATACCCATCTGATATATACCTTTTGATAAGTTCTGTCTTGTATGTTTATTATATACTTTGATATTGTCTCTATGTATTTGAACGGGAGGAAAGTGTGCAATATTTTTTGATATTGCATACTTTGATATTGCACTAAGATTATTTTCACGTGCACAAATGGACTGGACTACTTTTTGGTTGCTACCTCGCCATAAGTTAACATAAAATAACATTATCAACGCTTTCTTTTTGCGTTCAATATTCGAGAAATAGTTTTGTCAGAGTAAAGAAATACGTTTCAAGTTCTTTGAATGCCTAAAGGTTAATTCACCAGTGTTTGTTTTCATCTATTTAAAACCTTTTCCGAGAAATAAACCACTTCATCCCCTCCCCATCTCCGTCGACTCAGATGCCCCCCCCCCCTCAAATTTCTTCCAAATCACTGTTTTTGTTTCTCTTTTCTTTTGTTATTTTATAACATAACTCTTTCAAAACTATTTCATGCACATCCCTTTGTGTCTATCATAATTCTAGTATCTATCTCTCTTCCTCCCTATCTTTCTCTTTATTTCGTCTTTCACTCCGTCCCGTCCTTCATGACTATCGCTAGTCTGCTCCGGAATCAAGTACGCCTATTTAGTCAGTTCTGGAACGTGTAACTGGTAAGAATAACAAATTACCAAGTTTTTATAAATATCTTTATTTCATTTTTATTCAAAGTAAGTCGAAATCAACGCGTATTTAAAGATCGAAAATGCGAATCGACACAAAAATGTCCGCCGTCTTTTTTGTTTACACTGTCACTTCGTAGCAACGGATGTATTCACCCGAACGTAAAATAATAACGGAAAGGATTTTGCGGGAAAAGGTCTATTGTGTAACTGTTATTAAAAAGCGGTTTGAATTAAAATAAAAACTCGTTCTTGAAGTATAGGGGATGTAAAAAAACAATAAATAAGAAGTGAATATCGTCCAACAATATCAAAGTATACAATAAAAAGGTTATTGAATTTATATGGGAATATGTTGTGTCGGACTCGTTCTTTTGGCGTAGTTGCCCTCGCAAGCTCGGGCACTCTGCCAAAAGAACTCGTCCGACACAATATATTCCCATATAAATTCAATAACCTATATTATTGTATGTATGTTCTTGGTGACAATCCTATAACTGGATTTTTTAAACCATTAAAGGAATTTGAATTTGAATTTGAATTTGTGAGTGTTAAATAAGGTACACCGCCTATGTTTTACTATGTCAAATTACCTCCCATATTCTCAAAAACTGATTGGCCAGTCAGAACAATATAAGCAGATAAGAAATTCTCCAGTTGTATTGCTCATTTCTTAATATTTCAGATCAGTGGGACTGGGACCAGTCTAATCAGTAACCCTACGTTAACACTTCATAGTTCTTGGTGACCACGGCAGCCACGGTTGTCCAAAACGTATCACGCCGAAGAAATTTGGTCAGTTTTGATGGGACATCCACGTTATATTAGGTTGCGTTACATTCCACACGGTCTATCAAGGAATCCGTAACAAACCGTGAGTAGAAACGAGCTGCTGAATCCTGCCCTGTGTTTAACAACGTTTCGCGAAGCGACTTCGAAATGATACCCCGCTTGGCACGTGCACATACGTGCAAAGCGAGGTATCATTTCGAAGTCGCTTCGCTACCGTTTTCATCCTGAATGCAGGGCTGCGTTCGGTTATCTAATTCGTACTTTCATCAAGTTATTTTTGAATTCACAGTTATCAAGCATGATTTCGTCGGCAAAATTAATCACTTTCAGACAATTGTTACGGATCCATACGTTAAAACGATTTACCCATCTTACGAAGAGTGCTACGTCTCTTCAATCGCAATTGACGTGTAATGATTTAAGAATTGGTTTTATCATAAAATGCACTATTTTTCTCTCACTTTTGTGGCTTTGTTACTCACATTTTGCTGAATGAAAAATCTACTCATTCGTGGAACAAACGAAATTCACTGCACCATTTGATTCATAAATATGTAGTACATGTACAACTGTTCTCGGAGATGTAACATTTAAAAAAGATAAAGGAATATAGAAGAATTACAGCATTGAAAAAGGCAAAGTTCGTGAATTTCAGGAATTCAGGAATTCAGAAAGCACATTGCGAAAAGTTTCGACCCTAGTCAGTCTCAACAGTTCGCGCAGTCTGACTAGGGTCGACACTTTACTCGCTACCGGATGGTCCCTTTTCGCGTGACGGGTCACAAATAAGCTGCATACACAGCCTAACGTCAAAAAGGTTTTTTTTTTCATTTCCAGCCTCTGGTTCAGGATGTCAAAATGGTGCAGACTGTTTGCAAATTATACCCCGCTTTGCTCATAAGTGCACATGTACAGCGGTACATATAATTTGCAATCAGTTTGCACCGTTTTGTCATCCTCAGGTTTCAAGACTCAAAACCAATCTTTAAACATATGTTTGATAAAATGACAAAGATAAACGGTACTAATGTGACCCTTAAAACATTCGAACTTTCCTTTTTTGAGCAATGTAAGATGCTATTTGTCCAATGAAAAGTCCGTAGTTCACGCTTAGCTTTTTGTCTATTTCTTTGATACGCCCAACAAAGAAAAACACGCAACTGGTAATTGAACCGAGAAAAAGGTAGATAGAGAAATACATATAAGATAGTTTTTGACCAAAACGCTGTCTTTCATCAGTTTGATTTTCTAATGAGTCTTTTCTTTATTTTTCAATTGATCTTTTTCGAGTAAGATAACAATCAACTCGTATTTATCTATCAGTCCCCATTAGATCTGCCCATTATGATTTTTGATAGACAAGATCAAACTAACCAATCGTCATCTAACGGAAAATCGAACAATTTAGGTACCATTACAAAAGAAAACAAACGAAATATACTTTTCTCATTTCCATATAATAAACATATATGTCCAAATGGAAATGTATTGATATTTTACCGGTCCGAATCAATCTTGTTTTCCACTAGCAATATATACTTTGTAGTACTACAATTTCAGTTAATTTTGATACTGATGTGAATATTTTTTTATGTGAATATGTTTAAATTACATAGAAACGAAAAATCCAGTGCCATTACATTAACATGAATAATTGTGTCCTCTCAGATTAAAACAGGCCGCTTGGGTAGAATAAAAGTGTAGACCGTAGTCAGGCTGCGCCAAATGCGCAGGCTGACTACGGTTTACACTTTTCGCGCTAAGCGAATTTTTTTCAATCTTGAAAAATCATTATAACCTCCCATTTTGTCGTTTTCGAAATGCTTCCTCTGGTTGACCTTTGCTGGATCAAATCTCTGTTTCAAATATTCATTTTACAGATTTCCCAGATAGTCCCCTTTTGCGTTGCGGATAGAAAACTATTCGTTCGCAGAGGTATACAATGATATACAATGGAATCGCCATTATGTTCTTCACTACCGGTTTTTTGCTCGTTTCTTCAGAAAACTTTAAGGGGGCGGAAAGGATTTTAGCAAATATTCAATATTTGTAAATATCATTTGAACATATTGTATGAATCAAAGAAATAACATTAATTTTTTTAATTTGTATTCGTTTCATCTGACCATTTCTATGGTATCTCATTTGTATGCAAAATAAATCTACGTAGACACGAAAGATCGAAGCTTCATTGACAAAAAAACTCTTCGACCAACTAAATTGGTCAGATGATACTATTAACCCTTTGCTGTTTAATCCCTGCTTTTTACGTGCCTGTCATTTTATGATTGAGAAAACATTGTGAAAAAGAAGAAATCGCTTCTGACAAGCAATTTCTTCTTTTTCCACACTATTTTCTACCCTACCGAATGGTTATTTTTCAAATTAAACGTATTTAAATTTTCGTCTGCAAAACATTTGAATTTGGACAGGTTCAAAATTTTGTAAAACAGGAAAGGGTTAAAATAATCTGACAGACAAATTGGACTTGGTGAAAATGTCCGTGTGCAACATTTACTATTGGCATAAAGATAAGTATATCACATTTAGACATACAAATGAACTGTACGGGACCAAGAAAAAGAAAGGTTAAAAAAATATGAGACTTTACTTAAGTTTCAGTATGTTTTAAGACCAGCTACGTAGCAATTTCATGAGGGCACTCTCAATAGATATACGCTGAATATGCAAATTTGACATCTATTTTGAAAAAATATTTTGGCTAATATGACGATTGGGATACAAGCACGGGAGAAAAAAATAAGAGATGGAATCGAACTAAATTTGCCCTCAGTTTTGTTGGTATATTTATATCTTTGGGCAAGGCCTTTCAAACTAACGGTAGTAGAGAATCATAAGAATAGTCTAATTTCAACGTGATATTGCTGAAAGATTACTTAAAGCGTTTTATACCATGATACGGCCGTCGTCATTGAACAGATGATGGTACAAAAGACTACCAATCTTTAAATCATGGGTGGTTCGATCTCCGGCGGCGGCGCATATCCTTTCATACATTTATCTAGCATCAATGGGTGGATTTAACCTAAGTAGGATCCCTGCTTTATAGTCTGCCTCCCTTAAATCCTACGATGACTTCTGAAGGCATTCTTTGTTAATGCTCGGCATCCATGCTAGAATTGTTCCATAGACTATTACAAACAAGATAGGGGTGGATGCCCAGCGTGATTTTTCGACTTAAGGTCACAGTGAGGTCAAAGGTCAAGAAAAAATAACTTGTAGCTAAAGCAAAATTATTTTGGTCAACACAAAATGAAAGCAATGTGAACGAAATCAAATAAATTGAATCAGAGTTTGTCAGAGTCTCAACCCAGAGCCTATCTTGTCATTTTTAAACAGTATTTTACCATATTTATGCTTAAAAATGCTCAGGCAAATAACAAAATAAAGCACAATACTTAACGAAATTTTGAATGAATGATATTGTATTATACATACATATAATCCCGGGCATTCTTGTAACCAAAGGTAGCCATGCTAGAAATATTCTAGACTACTTCAAACAATGTTAGGATGCATGCTTAGTGTCTGTTTCGAGTTTCAGGTCAGAATGAGGCCACACTGGTTAGGTACATTCAAATGGGGGAAACAGGCAAATACATGCAACTGATGCACATTGTACATTATTATTTATCTTTAAAATTATGACAATAGGAACAAAATCAAATTCAAATAAGTAAAAATGAAACCAAAGCGTAACACAGCCTCTCAGTTGATTTTTACAGGTAAAACGTAACCATATTTCTGCTCTTAAGTGTAGACTTTTTTTTAATCTTTCCTTATGGGTTTATTATCATAATTATTATTATTATTATCATCATCATTATTATTATTATTATTATTATTTTCATCTACAATTTAAAATATTCTGTGGATTAAGCTACATAAGGTATTTGACAGATATTCACATTTTGGGACTCATCTTCAGAAAAAAAGAATTCTTTTCTGAAGTTGGTCAAAAGGACGTCTGTGTGTCTTTGCTACTTATTTGTGGGTCTCAGTCTCGCGAAACCTGCGTCCCTTAAAATCTACTACATGCGAAAACTACCTTGAATCCATGGTTAGGTGCTTCAGCAGCGATTTGACTGAAAACTGCTAAAAATTGGCGGTAAAACCATAATCAAACAAATTCAAATTTTTACCATAGTTATCAGATTTCAAGAAGAACGTTTCATTGGCATGCCGGGGTTTTGACATTTTAACTTGACAGGTGAGGGATAGAGACCGAACGTGTGTCCATTTAGACCAATGTAGTTGTACATCAAAAGGACGCCAACCAACCGAAACCGATAATTTCCAATAGAAAAACCAAATAACTTTTTTCACAAATAGAAAAAATGACAACCAGTTTGACTTTAATAGCCATTTATCATTATTGAACGAGGTGGATAGCTAGTTATTCTCCCTGTATACACGTGGATGGCCACTTGGCCAGCGTTAGTCTAAAGAAAATAGACAAAATTAACATGGGAATACATTGATACAAGAGGACCCTGATGGTCATGTTTCGCTCACCTTAGTATGTATGTTCCAAATTTAAAGTCTTTCTAAAATTTCACTATGATTTATACTGTATTAATTTCATTAAGAGAGAGAAAAAAGAGAAAAAGAGAGGGCAACATTGTAAACACTTTTTCATATCATTGCTAATTGAAAATGATTGTCTTAATGTTTTGATCTTCTTTAATTTATAATAATAATAATATTATTATTATTACTACTACTACTACTACTACTACTACTATTGCATCACATAGAGCTTTTACATATCATATACGAATTAAAGTAGATAGTAGAGAAATGTAAACTCAAACCACATTTTTTTAAACTAATTTGTCTAAAAGCTAAGATAGGTCCTTTTTTGCAAAGTCTTTCTTCTATCAACTCAACTCTATGTTAAATGAGGCCAAACGATATAGGGCTTATTTTAATCTCAGGGTTATATTTTGAATCATTTTGGCCATCAGGCCTAACTGTTTAAAAAGAAACAAGATGTGGTTGTTGAAAACAAATGCCCCGCAAATGCCATTTTCAGAATTGTTGCAATAACTTTGGTATCCAATGAAAGTTCTTTTCATAAGCAATACACATGCGATATGAACGCTCAACCACATACACTTTTAAGGTTATAGCCAATATATAAGTGTAAATTCATACAATTTTGACATTGATAAATTTGATTGAACTTGATGTTGCACCAACAAAAAAAATCTTATCAATATCAATAGACATGATGTGAAATTTCTATCATTCCAGTGAAGTTGGTTTAAGTCTGGTGTATAGTTTGGGAGGAGAAGATTTGTATAAATGTGTTTACAGACAGAGAGACGGACAGACTTACGAGAGACATTCATCGGCCATAAAAGCTCCTTTTGAGAGTCATATGCCCAGGTGTGCTAAAAAAAGATAAGAAACAACAGAAAAAGTTATTTTGTAAATCGAGGGCTCGGCGCAACACTATTGTAACTACATATTTTACCGAAATGCACTTTTTTGCGTTTTAGGATTCATTGGTATCTTATACATCTTTGGGTGAAATTTCGGGTCCTTTGCTTTACAATTTAAAAAGATATTCTCATTTTCCAAATTATTGTATCTCAAAAAATACTTATTTGAATTGCAATACTATTGTAAGTCAACTTACAATAGATTTGCAGTACAGAATGATGGGGATCATTCATATAAGATATTTTTTTATTCACTTTTTTCTATCTTTACAAAGTGAGAAATCACTTTGAAAAATATTTATAATTTCAATCATCTATATCAAACTTAAAGTACAATATAAAACTGAACAATTGTAAAGAAATCGAATTTTGACCCTACAATAATAGCTAGAAATAATGGTAACTCACAATATGCTACTTTTCTTTACTTAAATACATAATTTCTGCCAATAGATGATTTTAATGTACATGTATAACAATTCTCTCCAAATAAATATTTTCAAGCAGACTGCTCATGACATGGACCTGTGAGGCTCTACTAACTGAAAAAGTATATTTATGACCTGATAGATCTGTACAATTATAATAATGTACCAGTAATATATCAAGTATTGTGGTCCAAAAAGGCTTGGAAGGTTATAAAGAAGAAAGCTTTTAATCATAATAAGTTATTTTGTTAATATTATTGCACAATAATGTTGCATTTGTATGTCACACATCACATACAAAAGTTGTCAATGTACAAAGGAATTTTAAAGGCCATATCTATAGTAAAATGATGTCAAAAAAGTCATGCTATTGTTGACCCCCTCTTTAAAAGTGATGGCTTTAGGTTCTATAAACAACTGTTCTTCAACCCTTATAACGCTGTTTTTGAAAAACTGTACATGAGTTTTGGGGAAAACATAGACTTAGATTGGCCTGCACAGTTGTGCACTCTTATCTATGCCCAATCAAGACCCTGGGTTCATATTTGGGCTCCACCTGGGCCCAACCCTTTTTACATAGAATCAAAGAGCAAAATCTTCAAAAATCTTCTTCTCAGAAACCAGATGTCAGACAGCTTTCATATTTGGCATATCCTTCTTGCTCTTGGCTGAAAAAACTCATGGTATTGATCTTATGTAGAAATTATTGCCTTGTTGACATCTGCCTATTTAATTAATGTGATGTCCCAGGGGTTAAAGAGACTCCAGTTAGCGATCTAGGACAATGATGGTCCTCTTGTTTATTTCATTTTTGTGGAAAATGTCTGAAAATTACAATTAATTTAAATTCAGCAGGAAAAGGGTTTATCAAATTTTGATTCAGCCACTTTTCTTGTGATATTGGGATTTAAGATTTTTTATTTTGTAGAGATTGACTCCTTTGATGAAACAATCATTCTTTGAAAAAGTTGAAAAGAAACTAAAGTAAAAAGTGCTTTGGGACCACAAAAAAGTGGTTGTGAAAAAGAGAAACATGGCTTAATACACATTTTATTTACTAATTAAACAATTTCAATAATGCTATGATGTTCAAAACCCAATAGAATCGTCTCATGGAGACAACATACGATTCATTTACTGTTACTGAAGATATCTTCATGAAACTTGGCATGTGCGTTCACTATCACAAGAGCTACCTAGACTATCAAGGGTAAAATTCTGGAAGCATTTTTAAAAGAGTTAAGCCCCTTTTTTGACTTAGAAATGTTGCATTATCAAGCACCTGCAGAGAAGTGTTGCACCTGTAGGCAGTGCTCTTGTTTTAGTTACCGCATTTTCTTTTATAAAGAAGGGGATTTTGAAAATGGCCGTTTAATAGACATGGTCTCTCGAGCAGGATGGACTGTAATGAAATCTTAGGACTCATCCCACTATAGATTGGAATTTAAATCAATCTACATAAGACCCCTTTTCCTGTGAGCTTGACATACCCAACTCATTTTTAAAGGACCCTTTTTATACCCCGCCGGAGGTGGACGTATATTGGCGTCATCTTCTCCGTCTGTCCGTCCGTCCGTACGTCTGTCCACTTTTCTTGTCAACGCAACTCCTCCTAAGTTTCTGGCTGGATCTTCTTGAAACTTGGTCAATGTTATCACCTCAATTGGTAGATGTGCATGAAGGAAGGATTTTATGGTTTGTTGATTTTTGCCTGAGTTATGCCCCTTAAAAACTTAGTCTCTGGGGCTAATTGCCTCAGTTATGCCCTCTTAAAATTTAGTCTCTGGGGCTTATTGAAATTGCAGCCTTCTGAATGCAACTCTTCCTAAGTTTCTGGCTGGATCTAAACGAAACTTGGTGGATGTTATAACTGGTAGATGAGCATGAAGTAAGGATTTTATGGTTCATTAATTTTACCCTAAATTATGCCCCCTTAAAACTTAGTATCTGGGGCTTATTGAAATTGCAGCCTTTTGAATGCAACTCCTCCTTACTTTTTGTCTTTATTTAAATGAAACTTGGTCAATGTCATCACCATAATTTGTAGATGTACATGGATCAAGGATTTTATGGCTCATTTATTTCCCTGAATTATACCCCCTTAAAACTTAGTGTCTGGGGCTTATAAAAATTGCAGCCTTGTGAAGGCAACTCCTCCTAACTTTTTGTCTTGATTTAGATGAAACTTGGTCATTTTGAAATTGGTTCTGTCAAAATAAGTAGTGTCTACAATTATTTTCGTGAAACAGCAGCAAAGTGGAGGCATATTTTGTGACTATGGCACTCTTGTTATGTATTATTGTAAACTAATTCTGTGCAGGTTTGAAGATGAGAAAATAGAGTTTGGACTCAGCAAATATATTTCAACCAAATTTATCATATTTTCAGTAATACTGGCAAACTTGACAAGTTTTTGAAAGGCATAAACCTTATGATGGTACAATCATTCTTGGAAAGTTTTATGGAAATCTGATGAAAACTGTTGACTCTTTCTATTGCAACTAAAAGAGAAAGTTAACAGAGTGGACAGACAGATGGAAAACACACACCATTGCTATATTTCTTCTGAGCTGCCATCAATTACTATACTGAACAATAAAAGAAACATGTCATTGTTAAAAACCATGAAACATGTAATATAATTAGAAGTAAATTTTTTAAAATCCTTTCTTTGAAATCAGAAGGTATAGTTCCGCAAGAAAGAGTGAGGTTTGAGAAACCATTATCTCCTGTCATTTTCAACGAGGAATTGATTTTTGATCACTCACTTGAAATTGCTGGTCCATAGACAGCCTAGATATTTATTATGTAAATACCATGCTGATGGATTATATATTTGGTTTCAGCCAGTGAACATCCATTTTTAGCTTATCTCAGCAGACTGTGCTGAAAGTTAGCTGTTGTGATCAGTTTTGTTCTTCTTGCTGTCAGAAGTCAACAACAGTTCTTTAAAAATTCCTCTATAACCACTGGGCCAAATTTCAACTAAACTTGGCATAAAATTTTCTTTGGTGATCCTTTTTAAACTTTATATGCAAATTTTTTATTCATCCTCAGATGTCAGTGTAATTCATTTGATTGACCTTGATGGTTGACCTTCACACTTGCAGAAGACTTTGATCAAATCATAAGCAGTTTTGTGTTTCAAATTCAAGGTTCCACATTCATGAGTACTATGTATAATCAACTTTATAAGTGAGAGCTTCAAGAAAAATGGAGAGTTCAAGACTATACAAGTTTTCAAATTCAACATTGTGACATTTGACTTGTGACCGACGGCGGCACTCATTCTTTCCGACTATTTGTCTCTCACAAATGGGTTGATAATCGTAGACCTACGTGAGATAGCAGCTGGAGGCTAGGAAAGGATGTGGTGGTTGTACTGGAGAGAGAAATACCAGGAAACCATTGTTAGGTGCTCCAGCCGCCGCGATATAACTGAAATAATGTTGAAAGCGGCGTAAAACTCCATTCAATCAATCATTGACTTGTGACATTAAATTCACTTCATTCATTGAGAATTGATATTAAAGACATACAAACCACATGTATTCATGGAATACTAATGCTATTGAATTGGCTGCACTTGAAATTCTGGCCTTGGTAATTGACCTTGATAAATGACCTTGACATTGTCTTTAAAATATTTATTGTTGAAGTTTCATTCATGTCCAATATGAAAGTAAAAGTTACAGAAAAAAGGTTAAGTTTGCAGATTAAATTCTTAAGTTCAGTTTTGGGGATAACGGTTGAAATGTTGACCTTGACATTAATGATGTTGCCCTTCCCAAGGTCATAGATGAGTTTCAAAGATTAAATTTGACCTTGATAATATGGACCTCCTCAGATGGGTATTGAGATGAATTCCAAATATTATAGCATTGTACTTTAGTTTTAGAAAATTTAGGGATATGTTTAGTTCACAGCTTTTTTTTCAGCAGATGGACAGACAGACAGACAAATTCATAGGCAGACATTTGTATTAATGGACAGACAGACTGACACCAGTAAAACTGTATGTTCCTGATCATTCATTTTTTTGCATGTGCATAAAAATGAAAATTTTATCTTAAACAGTTTTGATGTTACAGGAACTTAAATATAAAGTTTTCAGGTAGCTTTCAAAAGGCCAATGAACAGACAGGTAGACATACAATATTTAAAAAGATATGTCCTCAATTTTTCAATGTTGAGGCATAAGAAATTGCTATTCTGAGAATCAATAATTGTAGTTACAATAGTTTTGAAACATGTAAAAAACTTATTATTTCCTCAAAGAAAATTGCAAAAACTATTGTAAGTGTAGTTACAATAGTTTTGCAGTACAATTATGTGTAAAATAGTTACAATTTTTAGAGCAAAACTATGGTAAGTCAAATTTCTTTCAATAAAATCATATTTTTTCAAAATATGTAAAATAATCTGATTGGTATATATTTTCAATGTAATATAGTATTTATTTAAGAGATTTCAAGTTTTAAGATCAAGTCTGAAATGTTTAAATCAGTTTTTCCCTCTCCTGTAAAATTTTGTAAAATGTAGTTACAATAGTGTTGCGCTGACCCCTCGAAATGGCTACTCATTTCGTCGAATTGAAATCCTTATTCCCCCAGCAAGATTTCTGTTTCTGTGAAAAGGAGATAAATTGTATAATTTAATTCTAAGAGAAGTTGTATTGTATTGTGATCAGGTAGCGCTATCTTTTATACGTTGTATTTCTATTTGCCCATCAGTGTAGGAACTTTTTTTTTAATATTACGGCATATTTGATACTCATTTATTTTAAGTCGTGGTATCTGTATCTAAGCTTGATTGACTGCTTAACCCTTTCCTGTTTTACAAAATGTTGGACATGTCCAAATTCAAAGGTTTTGCAGACGAAAATTAAAAGTGGATTTAATTTGAAAAATTTCCATTCAGTAGGGTAGAAAATAGTGTGGAAAAAGAAGAAATTGCTTGTCAGAAGCAATTTCTTCTTTTTTCACAATGTTTTCTCAATCATAAAATCACATGCATGTAAAAAGCAGTGATTAAACAGCAAAGGGTTAATATTTGTGACTTTTCCCATAATACACATACTTCTTGCATTTTAACACATGATATTACAAAAGAACTTTCATGCAAAATGGTTGAAAGGGACCATCTCTCTAGTACGCAAAGTGTCAATTTTGGCCAGACCGCACGAACAGCTGATTTTGTGAATATAGCATGGTCAATCTTCCTCCCTGTATTGGAATTTTTGACTTGCGATCTTTTGTTGACCTCTACTGGGTCAAATCTCTTTTTCAAATATATATTTTACGTAGTTCCAATATGGTCCTTTCTTGTTTTACAGGTCACATACGTATTATATCCAAACATTAGATAAATGTGACAAAATTAATCATGTGCCTTCTTCCTGATATAATCTTAATTTTCAGATTTTTGGCTTAATTTTACATTAAAACGAGATAACCATTGAAGGTTATGCTGCAAATGCGCAATAATTTAATATTTTATGGACTCTCTTTCATACTGTTACATTAATCTTAAATGAGAGTATTAAAATAGCAAAACCGCACATTTATGATAGCATCTTCCAACGCTTTTTACTTGTACGAATCTTTTATTAATTTTATTTTTTTATTAATTATTTACCATGTTTACTCGTTAAATAAATACTTTAGAGAAAAATGCATGTATTTGTTTTCGTTGAGGCTTGAAACCTTTAAAAAATCGCATAAGAACACAAGTGACATATCTTCTTGAAAGGCAAGTTATTTGTATATAAAATTTCAAAGAATTATTCTTCCGATGAACAGACATTTCTCACAAAGCTTCCCTTCTCTTCTATCACAAACAACAATCAGAGATGTCCTCGTCTTACACGTAAAGAACACATTCTAAATGACGTCATCATGACGTCATGTAACGTACGTTTTCTGCTATCAGAGCGCCTCAAACTATTTTTTGTTGTACAAAATGTTGTAAGTATGAGATTATTGCATAAAATGAACGTTCCAGGGCCGTTATGGGCATTCGTGAATTGGCGAAACCCGGGGCATTAACGGAAGAAAACGCGGATTAATAGGTAAATTCACGTGCCGTCAACGCCAGGCTTTTAAACTGAAATATCCTCGGTCTGGGCCGATATATTTCATCAGTTCCTATGTATAGAACTTAAATTAAGATATTGATCTTATTCCCGCGTTAATTTTCGTGATGTCATAAATATACAAAGCAACATAAGTATAAACAAAAGAGACGGTGCAATGCATTACGTAATTTTTTTTGGCACATTCGAAGGGTTGGAGCTAGTTTTAAAGCGTCCATATAAATCACTTTGGAATCTCCGTTTGAGTAAATACCAAAGTCTTTCTTTTTTATGCAATAATAACGACAATTCACGTTTGTTTCGGACAATAACTTTTGCAGAGACCCTCAAAATGCTTGAACGCACTCGTGCTTCGCACTCGGGCGCTAAACCATTTTTCGCGTTTCTTCAAATGTTTACGCCCTCAAAAACGTGAATTAACCATATAAAAGCATCTGTTACCCGATTGCATTTTGAAAACTGATTTTTACCTCGTCCGTTTTAGAAAAGTTATTAAGCTCGCAAATGCTCGCTTAATAACATTTCTAATTTAAACCCAGAGGCGCGTTCGTCAGTGCAAGATGAAAAATCCATCTAAATGAGATTTTTAAGGCGGCGTAATGAACGATTTTCGATATTTTGAGTGAAAATATTCGACGTCGTCATGACTACACGTTTTAAGCCAATGCAAACCCATCTTCGTTTCCTCATTGAGATATCTAAGATTCTTATTGAGCAGCTTAAAAATCTCGCTCTACTGAACGCTTTATCTTAAAAATCTTAATAAGAATCTTAAGAATCTCGCTCTAACGAACGCACCTCTGTTTAGATCCGCTTGTCTTAAATAAAATCTCATGACAGATCCTATATATCCGTTTTCGGGAATTGATACTAAGTCTGATAACTTGAACACATAACAATAGATTCTTGGTATTTCTAGCACCAGCTCTATACGCCATCGATTGTTTGTCAGTCTCCAGCTGATAATTCATGATTACGATTATACACCTATTGGAGGGAGACAAATGTTGGAGGAGAAATGCGCCGCCACTGTGGATCGGACCCTAGACACCAATGATTGAAGAATGGGAATCGGGTGCGCCACGCTATAGAGGCGCCTAATGTTCTTTGAATGTCGAGTCAAATTATATTAATATATATATGATTATAGTATTTGGCATATTTTTCCTCATGGGGAAGTTCTTTTTTCAGATTGATTTTATTTTATACATCTATTTTCTGAATTACCTTTAATTATATTCATTCATATGTGGTGAAAAACGTATCATTCCATAAAACGTTACCTATGTCAAAGAAATAGATAACACTAATAACATTAAAATGGTGACCTTTTCAACACAATAAAATATAATTCTAGGAATTTGTTTTCGATGAAATAACCAGATATATGAAGCAAAAGGTGAACAAAAATCGAAGATGGTGTCAAAAAAAGTATTGACGTTTAAAAGTAGGCAATACAAAAATAATCAAAATGATAGTATAATTTTTATATTTCTACCTGCGGTTAAGCGTACAGACAGCATCCTATGTGTGTAAAACCAAATCTGGGTTTTGTCGCCGCTTTGAACAATGTTTAAGTTTCTTCATAGGCCAAGAAATTTTGAGCAGAAATATTTATACACACAATTATTCACTTCGATGATGTTATTCCAAGCTGCTCTACTAACGGGAATTGACGACGAAAAATTATTTGCCCCGAGTTAAATTTGATACATTATCCTAGTAGTGATTAGAATCCATTGTCATTTTCTCTCTGGCGTATGGTTTCATCTGGAATGAGGGAGGACCATGCTGAAAATAGTCTCTTGATTCTTTTGCATATAACCCTGATAAATGTCGAAACAATTTTAAAGATATTATTAGGGACATTATCTGGTAATAAACATTTAATATTAAAAATTGCAATATTGACAATGTGTTTGAAGCGCTTTCATTTTAGCAACATAGGCAGAGATAAAGTGTTTTCAAAATATTCGCTGTTCATCCAAAGATATCTTTAGTAAATAGATATCGGCATGACGCTTTAAGCAAAATCTCTTTTCGGACCTTCGATCCGAAATACCGTCATTGCACGTATATACATGTATCATTTTGTTGAAATATCGCAAACGAGATAAAAGTGATTGTTTCTAGACACAGATACCTCAAAATTACGACCAAGAAAACATTTAATTACATTTCATTTTTTTTTTAATAAATACGGAGCTAAATTATAGCGTTGTTGTGTATTTAAAAGTATACGGCTGTTCAGTTATTTCGAATTACTTCGTCATTTATAAATTACAAGTTTCGTGTTTCTCTTTTGTGCATGCATTCAAAAATACTCGATAGTTTCATAATACGGCCCATTTATCAAAAAACAACAAACCAACTTGGTTACAGTTTCAATTTCGCAACGTAATGCCGCATAGAGATTTGGCTTTCATAAGCTTGTAAACGCACGTCATATAAGATTGATAACGGTTTCAGGTTTATTCTTTATTTCTGATAACTTGTGAATGAAATTACATTAATTATGAATGCCAGAATTTGAAGCTAAACATAGCTAATTTAAGTGAATGTAATCTAACGATTATGAAAAGAGCATGTGGGCGAGATTTCCAACAATTTCATATTTGCGCCAAACGAACACTAGTCAGCCTGTGCATCCGCACAGTCTAACTAGAGTCTTCGCCATGCGCTTTGTCGATAGGTAAGGTCTGGGAGGTGCTCTTAGACAGATAATAATTTTAATGCAACATAGGACTATCTAGGATGTTAAGGGTCTCATGCAAATCGGAAACCTCGGCGATTCTACGGAATAGACCTCGGCAATAATATCAGTGCGACCATGAAGGTGCGTCGTTTCGCTCGTGGGTTATACGAGGTGAAAAGCAATGACTTTCCTGCTAATGATGAAGTTGAGTAATACAAAATTAAAGAAAGGTTAAAACTGGGCATATCAAAGTTCGACAACAAAACGCAGTAACACTTTGTTTTGTCATCAAATAATAATATGCCAAAAATCTCCACAGACGATCGGAATTCATTTAAGATTTTTTTCTCTAAGAGCATTTACCGAATTTTCACACGAAGTTAAATTTTCTAATTACCTAAATTGACTTTTGATGACAACACTCAAGTCTCAGGTCCGAGCGATGTTCCGAATGACCTCATGCGTGTTTCTAATTGTCAAAAATGTCACGCAAAGGCTCATAAGCTGTTGCTACCTTAAACATGGCATGCTTTTCTGCGGCTTAAAGTCACGGAAAATACATGCTCTTAACTAGCTAGCTAGCTAGCTAGCTGCCCTGCGTTCAGAATAACAAGAACAGCACAAACTGTTTGTAAATTATACCCCACTTTACACGTGCACTTATGTGCAAAGCGGGTATGGTTTGTAATCAGTTTGCCACGCTTTGTAATCCCGAATACATTGCAGCTTTATAACCACAGGGTGAGTTGGACAGAAGTTCACGTATAATTTACACGACATTTGCATCTTCTATCATGACAAGGTGCCGAGCTGTAATTCTTAAAAAGAGGGAGCAATACCAAAGATATTACTCAAAATTAGATAAGTATCACTTTTTCCGAATGACTTAATTTCCTTTTTGATAGTTGGAAGTCGAAATATTTAATGCGATCACAAGTATGAAAGTATTTCTTTTTCACAACAACTTTGTACCACAAACCGAATGAGCTGACAAATCTTTGGAGCCTACCACAGTTGGAAACTTTGTAGTAGTTAGGTAAGTCTGTTTAAAAGAGAAAAAATCGAGTGGGTGCATACATTTGAACCCCTGTGTGACATTTACAACAATTTCAAATGTGCGCAAAGCAAAGACTCTGACCAGTCTGTGCATCCGCACAGTCTGACCAGAGTCTTCACTCTGCGATTTATAGATAAATATGGTCTCAGAGTATCGGTCTCAGAGCTCTGTCTGGCCAGGAGGTTAGATTTCAATGGCTGCAGCATGTTAGACCAAAATTAGATGTATTGGAGTATCTTAAAATTAAAAAAGTTCGTTCTCTCTTAAATGCTGTATGTCGTTGGTCGCACTTTATATGTTTTAAGGACATTTCCATCCATCAAGAAGAATTCAGAACAAAAAAAAAGCGGACACACCTAAGATGCATTTATCTACATCTGATAATACAGTTCCCTTGATCACCAAAAGTTTTAATAATCATTACCAGAATGTACACTCTGCAATCCGATCCTAGTTAAGCACGGATCTGAGCCATAAACATTTCGTTTGAGATCTTAATTTAATTTTGATGATTAAATGTTATCATTAATAATTGATTTTTTATTGACATATATTGTTAGGACAAGTTCAGATGACAGTGACCCGCAACCTCTAGATGCATTCGATATTGTGTTTTTCGTGAACGGATTACTGTTTCATTGTCATCTGTTAGTCATGTAACCTCTTTGAAGACCGTTCTGGTTGATTCAGTAGAAGTGCACAAGGAATGTACATTTTGCAGGTCATTTAGCGAAGCTTGGATCACACGAGAGTCCTTGCAGGAAGCCGCTGTTTCAGAGAATGAGCTATCAAGCAAAGTCAAAAGTCCAAAATTCAAGTAAATATGTCTACGTCATGCTGCAGACTGCTTTATAAGCTGTCTTTGATTATTCAAAAAAACTAAAAGAAAAGGGAGAAGAATTGTATTCCGCATTACAAGGTTTTACCTTTTCCCGGGTTTTTGAAATTTTAGACAGATTGGCCCAGTTTGATATAATTTACAGAAGATAAAAAAGAGGTGCCATTTCAAATAAAACTATTTTGTGTAACAACAAATGGTGTGGGAAAAGCATGTAACTTATACAAACAATTTCTTATTTTCACAATATTTTCTCAAGCATGAAATCACCCGGACGTTAAAACCAGGAACTGTACAAAAAAACGATTCAAAAATAGTGAGAGCTCATCTCACCGTCTCAAACTTCAGGATATGTTTATTATTCACTCTATAATGACATTATGAGTTGTTAATAGCAACAGATTTTTTTTTTTGTTGTTGTTACAACACAAATGATAACGACATTCCGCTATTCCTGAATAAAGTTCAATAATATTTATTCTTCTCTAAATTAGGAAGGCTATCACAGAAATGAAATCATTACAAAATGACTATAAACACTTGTAATTGGGAGACAAATATTGTTTCAAACTTAAGAAAAAACCCCGTTAACAATTGAAGAAATTGTTCAAATATTTGTCGGAAAAATACGCTTCTTTTAATATTAATTATAAGTTTTATACTTTTCCAAATAGTTGTTTCATGCAAAAATTTACATAAGTAAAAGACTTGCATAAAATTGAAACATTAGCAAACTTAATTATATAATAAAAATCCGAAGTTAAGAACTAAACGATGCCATGGTCTACAACAGTTTATTATCTTAAGTAAGATTTTGCCGCCTTGTCACTATCCAGTGCGCAGAGCCTGTTAAATCTAAGGGACTTGTGACCTATCACGCGAAAAGGGACCTTGTAGAACGTGCGAGAAATGCTGAATTTGGGTTACGGGCTGTGCAGTCTGATAAGGTTGCACCTTTTCGCTTTAAGCCCATTAATTAAGATAGACTGCATTACATTCCCGTTTTCCGATGTTTGAAATGCGACATATACTTTCCCTTGCAGGATTCAATCAATACTGAGTCTTCGGAGCTCAATCCTTCGCTTCGTGGGTCATATTTTCCACACAAAAATAAAACAATAGTTGATTGTTCGTCAAAAATAATAACGAATATTTCTCTTTGTTGGTGTTCAGTAATGTTTTGTTAAATTTCTTTCCTTTCACCATAAAAGTGATTCATCTTCAATGCTCTTTGAAATCAATTCGACAAGCTGCTTCTTTAGGACATGTTGTCATGAAAATATACAAAATATTAGAACATGAAATAAATATAAAAAAAATAAATGAATAGAACTACATCATAATCATACGGATTTTGTAAAACAGAATACATATAAAGCTTTTGGTCATGCCCGATTAGGTTGGTGTTCATATGGCCTTGTTGGCGACCATGAAAGTGTCAAATGATCAAACAAGGTATAGAAGATACATTTCATTTCTTTTCTCTTCGCGATAGCACACCGAGATAACGGTCCTGACAATGGAAGTATCATAAAAAAGATAACAAAAACATCTCTCACGGTATTTAACGATCTTCTAGTACATCAGCCCGTTAAACAAAAAGATTGGTATCTAAACTTTCACTGTTGATTTGTGGTACCCGAAAAGGGGACAACAGACAATTTAATAGCCATATTTGTTTGTATGAGAGCTCAATTTCGCTTTTGACAATCTGTTGGTTATAGCAGAGTTTTACGTACATGATAATCATTTTATGCATGTTGCAGTTTTTCATCAATTTTCAGATACGATATCAGCCGAAACGGGAGTTAAAATCCACATGGTTGAAACGAATATGTTCACCAGCCTGAATTGTCAAAATAGTATATATATTATATGTTCTTAGTGTTTTGTATGAAAAAAATATCTAACGAGGTCGGGGGAATTGATAATTGTCGAGGCTCTGTCGAGACAATTATCAATCCCCATAACCTAATTAAATATTTTTCATACAATACACTAAGTACGTATTAAATTTATCTTATGACCTCTATTTGCCTAGTTTTCGTCAATGTTTATGTGACCCCCGCCACTGTCTGAATGTATTTTATGTAAGCAACATTATTTTGTAATGTTCGTATATCATATGTTTATGATCTGAACAATAAACTATTTGTATTTGTATCTAAAAGCGTTGCAAGTTTCTGAAAATAACCGCATTATGCCATAGTTAGAAAAATATCCAAGTGATATCATAAAACATATTATATGGGATGTTATCCCACGGATATTTGGATATCTATAAGATAATGAGATTTATCATTTGAAATTTAATTGGGAACACTTGATTAGATAACATGACTGAGCTTATGTAAGAATTCTGCATAATGGACTCGAACTAGATTCAGCTCAAAGTCAAAATGTATTTGAGAACAAATTTATAGTATTGTAATTACTGTTTTAAGGTGTGCGTCAAGGGGAAGTATATCTCTATATGTCTTTTGAATGGTAATTTTGTCGAAAGTTTTCGAACGTTAAATACCTTGAAGTCGTTTATCAAATGATAAAAGATAGATTTAATTGTGTTGATATATCAAACCCATAAAGAATAAATATATTATCTGACTGTATGACTCATTCACTTCTTGGGCCCTTTTTCAGGGGGACACTTGTATCAAATTTTATTAACAGTCCCGTTACAATGGAAGCGTTTTACGCTGTCTGTTAAAACAAAGTGCGCAGCGACATGTACAGACGTGTTATTGTCAAAATATTGATGGCAAATACCCGCTCGGGAATGAAGTTGTAAGAACGTTCCTCGTCAAAAATTGATAAGAGAAGGTGTTGAATTCTTAACGGATTTGTAGACAGTAATCTGATCGGGCATTCGTAAAATACTTTCTTAATGAGTCGCTTTTAAATGATTGGTTCGTTGTTATTTGGCTGAAAGGTGTTACCAGCTTTATATGATGATGGATCGAGTGATCAATTCGTCCAATATTACTTATTTTATTGAATCCGTCTAGAAAATATAACGTATTTTTTCTCAAATATATTCGTTGAACTGGCAAACGGATTTGATGTGAATTGATTTGCAGTATTTTGCACACATGCTTTCAAATATAACGGGGAATAAAGATACTATTCTCAAGATTATCAGTAATTTTTAAATATAAATAAATTTGAATGTTTAATATCAAAGATGATGATGATAATAATAATAATGCATGCTATTGATTTGTTTATACAAGGACAATAACTCATTAAAGTGGCTACCTTTTGTTATGCATGAAACATAAGTAATAAAGATAAAACTTATTTACATTGAGGGCTTCTTAACATTGCTAGGATCGACCTTAGCTGGTAAAATGGATTCTACTACCTGAAACAAACCCTTGCACATGAAAGGGTCAGACCACGAATGGTATTGAAATCCATAAGTATAGTGAAATGCTTACAATGGTTTAAAAAAGTAAAAAGGGGAAAAAAACAAAAACAACAACAAAAACAACAACAAAAAACATTACTTCAAAAACAAAAGCATTTAGGTTAACTTAATGGAGATCCTTGAACTGGTGGAGATTTATAAAAAGCACCTTCAAATAATACATCCACTTTAAAAAAAAAAAAAAAAAAAAAAAAAAAAACGGGGGGTGTATACGCATTGTAAAAAAAAACAGGCAAAATTTTGTTTCATTTCAACACATTTCCAAACCATACAGTTGTACCTCCTACATGATTCGTTTACTTTTAACAGGTTAATATCTAATGCTGCATTGATATTGAAGAATTTAATTTAAGAAAAGAAGTATCCGTGATCATCATATATGTCAATATTAGCTGATAACTTAGCAGAGGAATGGTCATTCGCATAATCTAGAAATAATTTGGTCCAAATGTTGATCATTGGGGAACTCCAGATTTTTATATTGTCACATCGGATGACATTTTACCTATTTTACTGCTCAAGTTCAATGAAAATATTATTTAGATATGACTGAAAATATTTACACATGCTTGGTATTAATAGTGTTACTTTAAAATCAATAGGAGGATGTCGTGATCAACATGACCGAGAACTGTTCTACAATGAAGAAATGCAGTTATATCTAAGCTATTCTGATCCAAATCTGTAAACCATGAGCCGACTAACCGGATAACTGTAGTTTGACATGAACCATTTTAGATACAGTTAATAACATCGTGAAATTGACAAGGTGAATGATTTTGGAATGATTTAGGAATGAAATTGAATGAGTGTGTGGAGCGAGTTTTGAGTGAATTTAATGGGAGGTAATCCTATATCGTAAATTTTGTTCAAGATGAACAAAATTTTCGATATTGATTACCTCCCTTTAATAAAAAATACATTCAAGTTTTATACATGGCTTTTTATTTCTTCAAGAACCTATGAGACGCTAATAATTTGAATAATGTTGGTGAAATCGCGAATTTTCTCAAAGAAAATTTATTTTGAATGACGTTGGTTATTCTATGTTTTTCACTGGGTTTGAGCGTTTTTGAATGGTTTGAGTCAGTGTTTTGAGTGAGTGAATGGAGCGCCGAATGAGCGATTAAGAATGATTCTGATTGAGATCAATGTCAATTTCACGATGTAGCTAACTGTAAGACCTGACAGGTGGGGAAAATGTACGTTTCAGAAAATATGTTAGCTATATGCATCTCACATAAGATAGACAAAGTTGGCAATATTGATATGTATCAATAATTTTGATAGTCGTCCGTAATTCTACCTTTAAATATTGGTGTCACACAGGCTTTCATAAATTCTGATAAAAAGCCCCTTGAAAAACATTTGTGTTTTATAGATTCAAATGGTTTACATGAAAACCATGTACAGTTTCAATATTTTAGGACACATTACGTCAGTTCCTGTTGATTTGCTGCTTTTTAATAAATCAATAATATTGTAACCCAAAGCGCATTTATAAATTTTACTTCGAAAAGCACCCAGAACATCGAATTCCCTGTCTGCATTTAAAACGGGATTGAGGAATTACATTTAATATCCTAGTAACGTCTTTGGACAATTTTACAAGTAAGCTTATCTTTTCCTTTATTCTACTTATATCCTTATTAGATTCTGGTTTAATTTCAAATTCTAGATGAGCCTAGACCCAAAGCATTTCTTTGTGTAAATGCAATAAACGTGTTACTACCCATGAAAAATCTGTGGGAACAAGGATATTGCTTAAAGTCAGATTTTATCTTATGTTAACAAATCCTCAATTGCAACAGTATTTTTCCTAAAAATGATTCTAGAACAATGCAATACGTAGGTAATATTCATATAAAGTGCGATATATCACCAAAGTAATGAGTTTTGAATATTTTTATGCTTTGATTATACTAGAATTTTAAAGGGGTATCAAAATTATTTTACTCGTCAAACATGTCTTATTAATTTTTTTAACGGAGTTCGTGTTTAAATTTAACATAATCTTCTCTATGTTTATTGCATCCATGACCGCTCTTGTTAATAATCTACGAATTTGTTATGTTTGTATGTATAGTATTTGTAAATTTGTTATTGTTGTTTTATAAGAGGTCCACTTGGTAGACTGGCTGTTTAGCTAAAAGCGCTACCCTTTCAAAATATGGTATAAATAAAAAAAAAAGATACAGTGGCACAGTAATTGACACGCGCGATCTCGGTATCGGATATCGATTGTTTACCTGATTGGGTTTGATTGTTTGTAACAGATAGGGAATGTGAAAGGTTAAGTGATTTTTTGTTTTGAAACGAAAAGGGTCGGCAAAATGCATGTGACCTACGACGTTAAATTTGTAATTCTCATTGACAACGGAAGGATGTAAAGCCAACGCCACGCGGTACTTGATTGGTGAAGTACCCGGTAGACACGGGGGATAGCCATCAACATCGACCAACATGACGTACCCAAGGAAGGACTGGGTAACCAATCCG
Source organism: Fragum whitleyi (assembly GCA_948146395.1). Taxonomy (NCBI): domain Eukaryota; kingdom Metazoa; phylum Mollusca; class Bivalvia; order Cardiida; family Cardiidae; genus Fragum; species Fragum whitleyi. Next base: position 24,915,515 of record OX411548.1, on the reverse strand, counting down.
AGAATGATTTGTCCGGGAAATTGTACATGCAGAAATCATTATCAGATATGTTTTTTGGTTGAGAAACGCGAAATGTAAACCTCTAACACAAAACTCATTGTCTCATAGATCTAATAGTACATGCAAGCACATGTAAATTTGAAAATAAATGGCTTGTTTGAAAATGATTTGTGATTTAAAACTATGTTTTATATGATCTTTATAAACAAATAAAAATGTAAATAAAAATAAGTATCATCTTTTATATTCGATTATTTCATCACGATAAGCAAATACGTCCTTTATTTCGCCACCAGTTTCGGTCGTTCCTAAGTATGATGATGGCCGCATTATTATGTCTTCGTCCCGAAGATCGCCTTTTATCTCTTCGTCGAACTTTCTATACGTCGAAGTTTTTTGGTGAGTCCCTCGAAGTTCGACATATAGATATTCCACTGTATATGAAAAAATAACAATTTGGTAACTTTCTAACAGGATGCCTTTAAATCCTATAGATATTTTGGATTAAACGGTTTAACGCCGTTTTTACAGATTTATAATCGGAATTACTTAAATGAAGACTAACTTGAAAAAATCAGAAGAAATTTATTATTTCATATTAATCAATCCATCAGTATTTTCTATTTAGAATGCATGTATTCGAAATTCATGAGAATAGATTTATTATTCTATCTTATGTGAAAGTAATTTAAATTAAAATCTACATCATTGACAGAACCCTAGATTAGGAAAGATAAAAAGGGTATTGAATGAGAGATCATGGATACCGAATTTATTAATCGAGTCATCTATGAATAGATAAAAACGAGGCTGCGAGAGGTTTTTATCTGTTTTGGATGACGAGTTTAATAAGTTCAGTATTCTATAAGCCAAAATTTGATATTCTATTTATATAATGGCCTGAATTTTTGCGATGAACGTGAAAATTACAGAAATGTATCGATCAAGTTCTTCCGCGGAACATATACAACGCCGTTTTCGAATGACGTCAGCAGATGCATTATGACGTCATGTTCACAACAACAAAAAAAAGCGTTGCTATCCATTCTTAGCTTATATACATTATTATTCCACCAGTGTAATAACATCCGTATAATATTCAACGGGATTATTACACTCCCGCGACGTAGGTCATATTATAACAATATTTTAATTGTGTATGCCCGCCATTTCTTCTTTCTTTTCAATGGTGCTTTCTTTTCTTTACTCTCTACATTTCGATTTTAACAAAAGTAACTTACTGGTCTAAACTTTCACAGGGGTGCACTGATCACTTTCTATTTGCTTAATCATGCATTTATGTCAATAATCCCTCTTTACAAGACGTTTAACATCTTGTATAGGACTTACGAACGAGTAGCGTGCCCCCATCTAAGTTAAGAAGTACATTAGGAACTTGAAAGGCAAAGGCGACCCATGTAATTCCCGTCTAAAACAAACAACAATCCATCAAGGAAAGGGAGCCTGTCACCTATGAAAAGGTAAACTAATCTAAATATGCAAAATTTTTAGTAGTGGAAAATATAGGATTAGAAACATTTGAATGAGTTATCATGATTGAGTATTATTTATTTGTATTTGTATCTTTTCAAGTAGCTTTTTCAGCCTATGGACATTTACCCTTCGCCCAAAACCAACTTCTTTTTAAATGTCAGTGTGCATTTGTATTTGCATTTATTTTGCTTATCATAGAGATTTTTGAAACGTTAAATCTATCTTTTACAAAAGTTTATCCATTAAATTATTGACCCCCTGATTATTCCGAAAACTGTATGTTTATTTAGGCAACGCTTTTCTTGCAATCAAAAACGAACACCGTCTTTTCATGCTATACAATAGCAAGAATTAATTATTAGCAATAATAACTAGAATCCTTTATAGCACCAAGCCCGAGGGAACCAATCGCTTGAAAGACAACTTTAGTGCATGTTGCAAAGGTTGACCTAATGCAATAACCTTACAATCATATTAACACGTTTCTTAATGCTTTTAACCTAGGACTCTATATATAAAATACATACTTAGTGTTTTGTATGAGAAAAAAATATCTATCGAGGTTGGGAGAATTGATCATTGTCGAGGCTCTGCCGAGACAATTATCAATTCTCACAACCGAGTTAGATATTTTTTCATACAGTACACTAAGTATGTATTATATTTATCTTATATCCTCTATTTTTCTTGTTTTCGTCGAAGTTTCTAATTGAAATGCAAGTTTCTAAAAATAACTGCATTTTATTATTGTTGTAAAAATAACTATGTGATAACATAAAAAATATCATACGGAATGTTATCACACAAATATTTGTATAGTTATAAGATAGATAATAATTCAGTACATGTGTATTTACAATAAGGTGTATTCAACACAATAAATTATGGAACGGTGTTTTGGCACAATTCTGCATGGCCGGTCGAGCATGCAGTAATCAGGTAATTACTTGTTTACTGCACAAATTCGATTATGCTGACGTCTTTGTCAACATGACAGATACTTGAGCTCAAATTTATCGCTTAAACGGCGACTTGCGACAGCTGTGGTCTTCCTTAATGGGTAACGGTAACTTTTTTTACTGACTTGAAGGCTCGTCTTAGAAAAATTCAATAAAACACAATTTAGCATTTTCAATTCCATTTTCTTCATACATGTTTATGACTTATACTTGAAAGTTGAAATATATTATGTTGCTTATATTTTTTATACGCTCACCTTTCTTAGGTTCTTTCTTTCGTATTTAGAAGCAAAAACATTATAAAGACCTAACAAATGGTTTCCAAAAGAAAGTAACGTGCTATTTTAATTTAAAAAAAAAACCTTAGATTGGCATTATTCACAGAGTACATGCTTTACAAATTGACATTGAGTATCCAGCCCTGAGTTCTAGGTACAACGCTAGCGATACGTCGTTTTGATTGCCTATGAACAATAGTTACTTTCCTTTCGAAATATGAAGTCGCAAATACCTCAGTCATCTTCTTAGACACAAAAATTAACCGACGCGAAGCATGCAAACCATCAAAAGCAGATTCATTTGAAAGCGATGCTTGGTGCTCTTTCTTTCTATTGTGAATAACAAATATGCGATGTCTTGCCTTTCCAATCTTGATAAGGGTATAATTAATGACCGTGCGTGTGCAACATAATTAAAGTGAATGGAACTATATATATTTTTGACGATGAGTTTATTATTACGCCCAGATGCAACGTGCGACACACCAATTACTTCGAATATTTTTAAGGGTCAATGAACGTCTTTGAATTGTTACGCCACAACCATTACATGCAGGGGTCCAGCTTAGAGGGGGTTAAACCAGTCTATAATCTTTATTTCTCAATGAAACCCTATGATATGGGTACTCATTTGAATTGTCTCGTCGAGACAATTCCAATGAGTAACCACAACATAGGCTTCAAAGAGGACTAGTGAAATATTTAAATTTGAAATCTAAAATTCGCCATCTATCTGTAGCTCTGCTTACATGTGTTATTATTTATCATTAATTGGTCGGTTTTGTTTGAAAAAAGTGATTTGGGGCGAATAATAATCGTCGTTGTTGGTATAAACGGTATAACACTCTGAAACCATGTTTATATCTTTATTGATACCGAAGATATATATTCAAAAGCAGTCGTGTTCGCTATAATAAAAACATTCTGTATACTCTTGTAGAGTTATAACTCTAAATGCATTTTTTAAAGAGTACTTCCCTCTTATTATTTCGATTTTTACTTCCTTACATTGACTGATGGGCGAGACAGCCTTTTCCATAGTATTTCTTGCATCGACAGAGTTTGAACAAGTTCCAGAATTCGCATGCCTTTTTATATATTTCATTTGATTTTAAGTAAATATGAACGTTTCATACTACAGATAGCATTTCTTGCTCCATAAGCTCCAATTTAGCAACACCAAGGTGAAAGATGCCAGTGTCGAGGGTTTAGAGTAAAAACACGTTTGATTATTTTAAGCATCTACCTATGTTGTATATAGCATGCAAGTTTGTCTTGTCAAAGAGGCACATGATCTTAGGTATATCGGTTACAACATATCGCTTGAAATACGCACTTTTTTAATGCTTTCGGTGGATCGTAAAGAACTCATAGCTGGACCTATAAAATTACCAAAGAGTATACCTTGCTTTCGTTCATATCACCCTTTTTGACGTTATATAGCCAGGACACTTTCTACCCATGACGTCATAGCATTACCTAGTAACCACGAGAAAAAAACGCCTTTCGAGGATACATTTAAAAAATCACACTTTGTCTCAATTTGTCTCAATTTTGTGTTGAAAAAGTTTGACTTATTGCTTGTTTTTCAATCAAAACAGATAGATTTTGCAATTCATGAACACCAAAAGCTGTATTTTCACTTGAGGCTCTACTACTTGTGGAAATAAAGCTTTTGATGGTCACTTACTGGAATAAACAACAATTATCCTCTATGTAATTAGGTATGTTTAATACTAGTTAATGCATGAACGATATTCACATTTTTGACCCGTTACGCGAAAAGGGACCATCTGGGTAGTGCGTAAAGTGTCGACTCCAGTCAGACTGCGCTGATTGCGCAGACTAACTAGTGTCGAAACTTTTCGCAATTTGCTTATTTGCTGAATCTAGAAGGATCCGTCTACCTTCCCGTCAAAGATTTTATGAATTGCGACCTCTGGTTGACATATGCTTGACCAAATCTGTTTTTCAAATATTTGTTTTACAGAGTCCCCAGATGGTCCCTTACCGCATGATGGATCACATTTGCATTCACATGTAAGAAGACTGTAGTTTTCTACTTGATCATTTCTGTATGACGCCGGGCGTATTGAATCATGATCACAGATTGTTCTTATCAGACACATATGTGACGCAACTGATTCTAAACAACGATAAATTATTCGTAAGTAAACAGTTAAATTTATGACCCGCCATTCGAAAACGAACCGCTAACTTCGGAAAAAATACCGCTTAAAACAGAGGTCAACCAGATGTCTCTTTTTTAAAACGAATATTTGTTTCTTTGAATGGGGTTTTACGCCGCTTTCAACATTTTTTTCAGTTATATCGCGGCGGCTAAAATACCTAACAATGGATTCCTGGTAATTCTAAAGCCAGTACTACCATTTCATCCTTTCTTAGCCTCCAGCTGCTATTCCGCATATGTCTACGATTATCAACTCATTAGTGGGAGACAAATAGTCGGAAATAATGAGTGCCGCCGTCGGGAATCGAACCCGGGACCTCTAGATTGTCAGTCCAACGCTTCCAACTGCGCTATGACGGCGGCTTTAAGACCTCATAAAAAAACTATTCGCTTGTTTGTCTCACAAGATAAAGATTGGTCCTAGTCTATAGCACTCATTGTGTTCGTATAATATAATCAGTAAACTTCAGCCAGTGCTTGACATTTCCAACAATTCAAGTCGTGTGAGAGGTACAAATGTAAAGCAGTGTAGACAACGACATAATGCGATTATAATATATGCAAACTGCCAGAGGAGGGATTAATACCTTATCTCTTATTAAGTGCATAGTGAAGACTCTGGTCAGACTGTGCGACTGCACAGGCTGGCCAGAAGCTATACTTTGCGCAAATGTGAAATTATTGGAAATGTTATGCACTGGCTCAAATAAAAATGCAGAAATATTTGAAGCAATGAAATAAATCTACTACTACGAAGTTTAGCTTTTTAATGTATGAGTCTACACTTAAAAATCTTTTTCTTCGTATCTCTATTCTCTTTCATAGCAAGAATATTCGTATTTAGATATGTTCCTGGTCTCTTAAATGATATAGTTTCAATCGTTGTTGGTGCACAATATCACCGAGAAACACAATACGCCACAAGGCGGGTAGGTGTTAAAATCGCTACCTGATTGGACAGAGGTAATTTGAATAATTGAATAGGATCCTTAAACAGCAAATAATGAAGTGGTCTGGACCATCGACAAAGTAAATACCCTATTGATATACGGCAATCATCTAGAAAAGAGGGAGGGGCATTTGACGGTTAATAAAACGGGTATGCCTCATTTAATAATTTTACTATCCTATTTAGCGCTGAGCGTATAACCGCTTGAAAGTTTATAATCATAATTCATATCTGAATAAGGTTTAATTTCTGTTAAGCGATAGAAAGAAACATTTAGAATAAGATTTGACACTGGGGATTATACAGTTTTATAATTCAATGAATTGTTCTTGATTTTTGGAACAAAGAGAAAATAATTGAAACATGTCGACGTCATCTGATGAGGAAAAGGGGAACAATGACTCTGGAAGTTTCAGTAATGATGCCGTGTTTATACGATCCGCCGCAGACAGATATCCTAGAACACCCAAATGTGCACGATGTAGGAACCACGGTGTGGTGTCGGCGTTGAAAGGACACAAGCGGTACTGCCGATGGCGAGACTGTATGTGCGCCAAGTGTACACTGATAGCTGAGAGACAGCGGGTCATGGCCGCACAGGTGGCATTACGACGTCAACAGGCACAGGAGGAAAACGAGGCCCGGGAGATCGGGATGTTGTATGGACCTAATGGCTTATTGCAGCTGAATCCACAGTCAACCACCACAATATTTCCCGAATCCAGTACACCTCCCGCACCATTACAAACCCACACACCAGAAAATGAGGACGCAGAAGAATGTCATGGTAAGCCAGATGTTCATCTTTGATTTTTTTTTTCTTTTTTTTTCTTTTTTATTATTATTTACTATGTAAGACTTGAAATTATTAGATGCTGCAATGGCGCAAATTTGCTGTTTTAGCAAGGCCATAACTTTTTTCACCAGAACTCTTTAATACCATCTCAAGAGTCTTAATAATTATATTCCCCTTACACATTCATAAATATTCCTTTGTGAAGAGTCATCGAGGAAACCATAGTCTTACATATGCCCTATATCTATCTGTTTTAGAAAAATGTCAGCATCTCACAACTTGGTATTGCGCTAAATATTATTGTTTTTCAGGGACCAAAAGTATCGTTTGAAGATAATCTATATCTCATTGTTGTTTTCTATACAAACTTACCTAAACATCGTAAAGGAAAGAAAGTAGTTGTGCTGACCAAGGCTAACTTGCTAAGATTTCTATTCTAGACTAGATAAAAATCAGGGTCCTGTTTTAGTACACATCTTACGATCATTTTTTTTTTCGTAAGTCAAAAGTTAAAGTTACTTCTGTTGCAGTGCCTAAATATGGGATTCTGCTAAGCATCATCTCATTGGAATCGTCTTCTCAAGAGGATTCCAATGAGATATTGCAAGGCGAAAAAAAATGAATGAAAACACCGGAAACGATTTAAGGTTTAGACTGACGATTAATTTTTTCGTAAGAAGTTTAGTAAAACAGGCTCTTTGTCGCTTAAAAAGCATCCTGGTGGATGTTAATCATTTGTCTCTTGTAGGATAAATGCGAGTAATTAAGTGTTGCTTTTAGATTGGCGATAACTGTATTTTTTGAAACTGACCAATCTGTAACAATTCAGAAATCAACGGCTCTCTTGTGTCGATCAGAATTTTAAATACTGTTTTTGATGTATTTTTTTTTAATTATCGAGATACATTTAATGATAATCATATTGTCAGTTTTTTACCGAATAGCTAAAAGATATACCAAGAGCGAACCCTTGATTTCGTCGATATGTAAATAGTACTCTCGTTTACTTAAACACATACATATCTACGATATTGGTATGGATTTACTTTATTTATTTTTTTTTTTTTCTCAAATATTTTTTTCCATAAATGAAGCTAAAGCAAAAATAAATGATTCTTAATAAAAAGCCTACAGCGCAGTTAAAGCAAATGTCTGTATGATCAGTAAGATAGAAAGCATTGCATTATAACTTTCTGTTTTTAGACTATGTGATTTAATTAAATACATAAGAGAATTTTCAATTGCATTTTTAATTCTTATCACCGTCACATTATGGCATTTTTTCAAGATTATCCTCGGGGATTCACGTACTTTGGAAATAAGGACCTGTGCTTGTAATTAAATCATGGTTTAATTTTGTCCATGACTTAAAGACAATTGATGAATAACGGTAGATTATCATTTAAATAAACTCACTGCCTTACCTGTAAAATTGTCACAAACTTCTACCCCGCTTACGTTCATTTCACCCTTTTTGACGTCATCTTAGCAGAGAAATAACAAATAAAATGTTCCACTGAAACAAACATTTTTTCTCTATTAATTTGTTTGAGCATTTTTTTTATATAATCTTCTTGCAATGAATAAAACCAAGATTCAAGGTGTGCTGGTAATGAAGTACATATTTGTATAGATATTTGTAAACAACCACATCAGTTTATAACCATTTGAACGACCCTGGGGTCTGGACATTAAAATCGTATGCGAAAAGAGGTGTTTGACTTGCATCTAAAGCAATCATAGTAGTTTCATCTTAGAAAAATACAGTCAAATGTTATACAAAAAAGAAGAGAGTATTTCAAGATGAAACTGTAGGAGTCCTAATTAAGGACTTGACAAATTTCATTCCGTATAAATACTGTTGAAATTACTGGCAAACTTGATTTTCTATCATCACTACGATTCAAGGTCTGCTGGTAATGAAGTAAGTACATTTTGTACTCACGAATTGTTAATGAAATTTTCTTTTTTTCCTAATTTCTATTTGGTAATTTTAAATAGTTGTTCACCAATGGGTAGATAATCGAAAACCTATGTGGAATAGTATCTGGAGGCTAGGAAAGGATGTGATGGTAATACTGGTGTGAGAAATACCAGGAATCCATTGTTAGGTGCTCCAGCCGCCGCGATATGACTGAAATAATGTTAAAAGCGACGTAAAGTCCCATTCAAACAAACAAACAAATTAAAACCAGTTTTTGAGATACGGGCAGAAAATTTTAGGGAATGGGGTTAATTTTCATTGAAAGTATTATGTTCAAGTTGAGTAAAATTGAATGGTAACTTAAGCGACAGTTTGAATAATGGTTTTGAATGCGTGAGGCATCTCTTTATTAGGTAGTGTAAAGTTGGCGACATTTAATTGCTGTAAAATGCGGTAATGTCGGCTGGTAATTTACTCGGAGTAAAAGTGAAACAATCACAAACAGACGGATAGATAGGATGTCAGATAAGCGTCTACTTCAAATAGTTATGAGGAAATCTTTACAAAAAGTTACAAAACATAAACGCCTAGGATCATCGAAAAAGACTTAAAGGTCGTCTTGTTACATTTTAGTTAGTTTTAATGATTTGCTCAAGTCATTTGTAAATACAGTTATTAACATCGTGAAATTGACAAGTTGTTTGATTTCGCAAGGAAATAGTATAAGCGTATGGAACGAGTTTTGAGTGATTTTCAAGGGAGGGAAACATAATCGATAAAATCGTCCAATTTGACGAAATTATCGATCATTTTTTTACCTCCCTTTTATGAATTCTACGTATTTTTCTGACTCTGTGCCTTGGCGGACAAATCAGACGTTTTGATATCAAAACCAGCCAATAAAGCATGCAGTTTTTTTATCGATTTGAATAAAATATGGATCGTCTTGAGAGATCTTCAAATGTTTTCTAATGATTTCAGAGCGTTTTTGATCGATTTGAGAGAGTGTTTCGATTGAGTGTCGATTTCACGATGTTAATGACTGTATTCTAAGACTTTCTTGGTCATATTTATTGAAACATCTAGATGGAAAAGAGGTTCGATTTTTATCGCAGATGTTTTATTGACAGTGGGAAAAAATTGTATAGACTTTTGTAAGCAACCACATCAGTTTGTTACCCTTTGAACGACCATGGGGTCTCTACGTTTAAATCGTTTGCGGAAAGAGGTGTTACTCAAATTTTATTTAAAAGCATTTGCAACGAAAGTAATCACATGTATTTCAATATATAACTGTATTAGTACTAATCAAGGACTTAGCGAATTTCATTCCGTATAAATACTGTAGAATTTTACTGACAAACTTGATTTTCTATCATCACTACGAAAGTTCAACTTATCACTTTAAGAAATAACTTACTAATAATTTCATTCGAAAACTAACGTCAAATGCTGAAATGGATAAAATGTTATTGTTTTTTTTTTTGTTTTGTTTTATTTTTTTATCATATCAAACTCATGACTTGTCTATTTGGTGATAACTCACCTAATAGACAGACTTCCGTGGCGTTTTATCCATCCATGATTGGTTATATTTCAAACAAAAATAACATGCAATTTTATAATATGACCTACGTCGCGGGAGTTAAATAACCCCGTTGCATATTTTTGGTATAACACGTGTGTTATTATACTAGTGGAATAACAATGCAAATGAGCTAAGAACGAACAGAAACGTTATATTTTCTTTATGAAAATGACGTCATATAATGCATATGATGACGTCATTTCCCGAACGGCGTTATATGTTTCGCGGAATAACTCGATAAATATCTGGAATTTCTTCGTTTCATCATAACGATTTCAGGTCATATTATAAATAGAATATTAAATTTGTGCTCATTGAATACCAAATTTATTTATCTCGTCATCTAAAACAGATAAAAACTCAGCGTAGCCTCGTTTTTATCTGTTTATAGATGACTCGTTTAATAAATTTGGTATTCAATGACCACTGAGTCAATATCCTATATTTATTTCTCATCGGCTCTATCTAGAGTCAGTATCACCAAAAGCTATGTTATTTATTTACTTTCAAAATTAATCCTTAATGTCATAGAATTTCTTTACTTGAGGGGAAAAGTAACGGGTATATTAATTCTTTTCAGCTCCTAAACGTCAGAGATTAGATTCTCGTAAAGACGACACAAGCCGATTGTCCGGATCAGAGGAAGATGTCCGATCCATATCGCCGTCCTACTCGGAAGAAAGGCGAATTCATGAAATACCCCGGACTACGCCACCAGAGAAACAAACTTCCCCTTCCTATAATAGAGAGGAAAATAGTGTGTTCTTTAATGACAGAAATCATGCAAAACTGACAGAGAACTGGGTGTTAAATCTTACCCAGAACTCTTCTTCAAAGAAACAAAATCCAATTGACATTCTTTGCCGAGTTTTTCCACACAAAAAGCGGACAGTTTTAGAGCTTGTTTTACAAGGTTGTGGAGGGGACACGGTTCAAGCCATAGAACAAGTCCTTGCTACACAGAGGGAGGAAGAAAAACTAACAAACAGTGTCCTTCATGCACCGTTAACACAGACCCCTGTCGCACACCCTGTACAAAACCCTATGTTCAAATCAGCGTTTTCACCAATATCAACTCTGAGTGCGGCAAATACATTGAATTCAATTCGATATGCATGGGGCGGAGCAGCGGGGCGGGGGCTGGCGTTAGCAATGCCATATCCTCATTTACTGCCTGGCCTGTCAATGAGCTCGGCCCTCGGATATCATGCACTAGGTAATGGGACTGATAAAATCTCTCCATACAGTATGTACCCGTTCTGGAGCGGTAAACCTTTTGCGAACAAAGAGTTGGATAAGGCTTAGATATAGACATAAAACGGTATTTGGACAAATGTTTTGTTTTAAAAATGCCTGAAAAAGTCCTCGTACCGCGAGTACATAAGTTGATTGTCTAACAGAGGTATTGTTCACTCTTTTCCACATGTACTGTAAGTCATATTTATTGATGAAGTCATGCAAATGCTGCAATACTCGTCCTCATCATTTTCTTGTTATATATAGCAAACCAGTAAGGTATTAACGTTACATTATAGGCACGGAAAGGCCTTAAGCCATACATCCTTCACAGACAACCGAAGACCAATCTAATTTGTTAGAAGTTGTTTAATAATAAATTTGATGAAGTTTCAACCAAACATTAACATTCTACGTCATCGTCGTTGTTTTCCCTACTTGTACAAATGTGACCTGTCATGCAAAAAGGGACCATCTGGGTAGTGCGTAAAGTGTCGACCCTAGTCAGACTGCGCGGATTGCGCAGACTGACTAGGGTCGCCACTTTTCGCACTTAGCTTATTTTCTGAATCTAGAATGATCAATCTACCTTCCTGTGAAATAATTTTTAAAATGCGACCTCTAATTGGCCTGTTCTAGAACCGATCTCTTTTTCAAATATTTATCCTACAAAGTTCCCAGATGGCCCCTTTTCGCGTGACGGGTCACAAATATTCAAAAAGACTGCTATGACGAAACCACTGACTAAACTACTTTGTCATTTTCTTCATTGTCAATCTGAAGAAAAAGGCATCATCCAAGAAAACACAAATTCATTTTTTTTTTTTTTTTTTTTTTTTTTTTTTCATTAGGGTAGGACTTCCTTAAATTAGTCTGATGTGAATGAGGATGCACAAAGACAAAGTGAATATAGGGTTTGATAAATACCTTTGAATACATGACGCGAAAAGGAGAAATTGCTTCAACTTTTAACCCCTTTTCCGTTAAAGATGGGCTCATGTGAGTTCTAAATCAAATTAGGAGATATGGATAGTAAGTTGTTAAAGATGTTTTCGTGTAAATTATTTAGAGGTGGGATTCTTTTTTAATTGTTCCTTATTTATTGTGTTCAGATTTCTACACACTTTTTTCTTTCGTTCTTTCTTAATCATTCTATGTCACAAAATGTTTTAAACTTCTTTTGTCACATGCATTTATGGTCCACAATAAATAATCCATTGCTGAATTTTGTGTTTCTTCAAGCCCGTGGCTCCAGATGCGAGCAATCGTCGACAACCAAAATCTGTGTTGTTTCGTTTTTTCTTATCCAAACTCTATGTTGTTGGTACTCATCGAGACGATTCCAGTTAGTACTATCAACATAGTTTTTTTAAAAAAAATCAAGTATGAAATTTCAAAAATAGAAATAACTCTTTTTCTGGTGCCCTGATAAACCATCAATCGTTTTCTGCTAATAAACGGATCCCTAGCCATTCCAGGTCTTACGAACAACTTGCGAGGGGTCCCAGGATTACATCTAGGACTAGCCTCCATCTTAGGAACAACAAATTCGAAACTGGGTATATCTGAAATTAAACCGACGCGGGCCGAGGTCTAAGTAAAATAGAAATTATTGACCAGTGGTTAACGCAATGGAGTTGTTAACTATATTTCTACTTCGCGAAGATTCGAACACCGCGTAGGGTTATTTTCAGCTATGCTACAATTGAGGAGTTCATTTCGCAGGACAGGCTAAATACATGCTTATAGCTTATGACGTGAAAGACAATAAAGATCAGTAAGTGGCGTGAACCCTTATGAAGAGAAATCTTAAGTTGTGACGTTTTATTCGACTGTAAACAAAATTGCATGACTTATTTTTTTGGTCAAAATGTCGAAGTGATGAAAGATTAGATTGATCAAGCGATTTTTGCTCAATCGGCGAAATAGTCGTCTTTATGACATGTCGGTGTATGCTCGTTAGTCCGTTTGTACTCTCCGTTAGTCCGGTCGTCCGAATTTGACCGTAACGTTACTCCTAAAATTATGCATTGGCTCAATTGTTTTCAATCCTGAGTAGATGTACCGTTTATCAAATAAGATGACTTAAACGTCAAGGTCACCCGTCAATGTCAAGCACCTAAAATAAATATTGCATAGGTAATGACTCCTACATTTAAAGATAGAGTTATAAATAACTTGGTCTCAGTTGTTATTTTGTTGAATTGTCATACCGTTGAAAAAACATAATCTGTATCTGTATTATCATTATATAGATGGTCAAAGTCACTGGTGAAGGTTGAATGTGAACCTTGAGCTTGTACAGATCACTTATCGGTGCATTTCAAAATAACTTGGCACGGCTGTTTTTCTATTATGAGAAGGTGTGTCCAGCTCACTTTCAGAAAGCGAGATATAGATATCTAGTTGTAACTACAATAGTTACGATCATGACTAGACCGATAACGAACTAAATCAGTTGTTGTGTAATTCTCTCTTTAAAGCGCAGGTGAAGAAAGTTTAAATATACAACATAATTCCCTTTTTGGTAGGCAACGATTTCTTTAAAAGGGAGGAAATAACCTATCGATATTTTCGTTCAACAGGACGAAATTATCGATTATGATTTACCTCCCATGAAAATCATTCCAAACTAGCTACATAACCTCATTCAATTTCATTCTAAGACAATTCCAAAAAACATTCAACTTGTCACATTGACGATGTTCCTAGCTTTAAAGAAGACGGAACCTTTCAATAATATTTGAACCATTTTACCCACATCTCATGACCCGAGATGTCAGTCAGGACAGGAAGGTAGTCTATATATTTAACACCAGAATGTCAATAGGATTGGTAAACGACGGAAGGACCACTTAGTCGCTAACTAAACCAATTAACGATCACAAATCAAATATCAGTAATAATAAGAATCAATCAGTGATATCTATATGTTCATTTTGATTTTAGAGCGCATTCCCAGGGAAAAAGCATTTAAAAAAATATGTACTTGAACCATCATTTTTGAAACCAAAATTCCACTTTAGTGAAACAAAATTAAGACGCCTATCAAAGAGTATATATTTAATTTACGGATTCACAATTAATTTATATGGAACAATAAGTAAAAATCATCTGTAACATTTGGAAAACATCTTGAAAATTTCCGACGCACAATCAATGTTAAATAAGATAACGGCGGCACATACCCTGTCCGACATTTGTCTCCAACTTATGTGTGGATAATCGTAAACCCAAGTGGGATAGCATTTGGATGCCGGGAAATTATGTGATAGTAGAAATGGTGAGAAAATACAATAAATCCATTGTTAGGTTCTCCAGACTGCGCGATAGTTAATCCAATGCGAACGAATACACACATAAATATGTTTTAGTTGCTCTTTACCAATGGTTTTAATATATTTAGATAAGACTTGATTTGAATTTATAAATTTGAGATAATTATTAGCTGAATGGTCATCGGTTTAAATCAATTAACAAATTTTAAGACGTTGGTTACTAACAAAAACAATAAGGTAAACCTTTGAAGCAAAATTTATTCTAAATACCAAGATTTCTTTTGAATTCGATACTGTAAATACCTATTCTTAAAAAGGTTTCGGTTATGTGCCAGAATTTAAAACATTTGACATTAATATAAAATAACAAACTCATTTCAAACAGTTGTTAAGGTGCATCCTCAATGATGTTTCTGGGTTTCGCACAGAGTCATTTTTGCCACGGTCCCAATTACCTATTTTATTCCTTGTTCCGCAAAGCAAATGGAATGCTTGTTATTGACAGGCTACACAACATTCGGAACATCGCTCGGCCTTTTCTGTAAACTGGAAAGTACCTCGGACGTAAGTGTAGTAGTTTTGGGTCATTCTTTAGGTAATTCGTCTTGGGGCTTATTATAATTTGATGACAAAACGCAGTAAAATACTGCGTTTTGTTGTCAAATATAATATGCCTAATTTTAATTTTCGATAATTTCGTAATACCAAACGTCATCTTTAGCGGGAACGTTTGATGTTTGTGACATCATGTAATCCACGTGCGAAACTGCCCTTTTATGGTTGCGCCTGTCTAATTTCCTATGTCTATTCCATAAAATCGCCGAGGGTTCCCGATGGCTACACAAGTCTTAATTTAATCAGTATATTCAGTATAAACATGCCGCTTAGAAATACACTTGGCTGAAAAGCATTTCGAAAAAGTAAGGCTATTTCTAAAGGCTTTTCATTACGTGTTTTTGCCACAAGCCTGCAGGACTTGTCGGTTTTAATATTAACAGGTCTTACCTAGTACTATAAGGTCCTTCTAAGAAAAAAGAATTCTTAAGCACTGATAAAAATTAGATATTATTTTAGCCATAACGAAGAGCAAAATATTGGAAGGAAATAGTGTGTGAAAAGAAGAAATTGCTTGTTACTAACAATTTCTTCTTTTTCCACACTTTTTTCCTTTGTGTAATGAAAGGCTGGGTTTGTCAAACAGCAAATTTATATATTCATATCTGCCAGGTCTAGAAATAAAGTTGAACAATCTCTACATGCATGTAGGGCCTGCAACACGGCAGTTAATGCTAGTCCTCAAAAGTGTTCACAGGCCTCGGGTTTTAGGCCTGTTGTTAGTGTCGATTTCTACAGTATTTCTTCAGTTTCCACTATAAATGCAATGTACATGCGGTTTGGGAAGGCTGAACTGAATGTATATAACATCGTTATTCTAAATTCCGTAAATAAAGCATGGAATATCACCGACAATAATCACCGTTTTGATTGTTAACAGTTAAAAATATCCAAATAAGTAAAAATCGTAGGACCAAGTGGCCTGTGAAAATCAGAGTGGCCTATGTAATAGGGAATGCTTTCATTCCGTCGACAATATTGCTGCTCTCGGGATCGAAGACTCGCACGAAGTTAAGTTCAATCTGAAGACAGTTTGCAAACCGATGTTCACTTGTATAACCAAGTCCTCTGCCATCAGGTCATTACTAGGATTTCAACAAATGTTGTTATTTGCAGCCACATAGTTTTGGTTCACAATCCGGTTTGCACTGTTAGACCTCCTCGATGGAATGGAGCAACGTTTCTTTATCAGTATAACTTGCCTTTGTGATTTTGGATCAGAGTGCTTTCAGTCACGACTCCTGTATCTTACCGCTAGACTTATTTTCGATCCCTTCGATTCAAGGAACACATAGAAGCTCATAGATATCACATAGAATGGTGGCTAGACTAGACTATTGTTAAAGGTTGTATTTGCTTAATCAATATTAATTCAATAACATTATCATTTGTAAGAGCAATGCAAATGTAACGTAATATCTTGAGACAAGACAGTCTGAAGTGGCAGCTTTCACAAAAAGGTATAAATAACCGATGGTAAAACAGAAACTTTGAGAAGGGCTGGCGCCACCCTCATTGACAATTAACCACGTAATCCAAACGACCCTTTACGTCAGTGAGTATGAAGGTTTCTTTTATTGTTTGGGGTTGATTTTCGAAAAATAACGGAATATTATCACGTGGAAATCTCACTACCCTACAAGTGAAGTAACCAAAAATATGGTATATAAATATGGTACCTTGCTTACTTTCAGTTCCCCCAAATTGACGTCATCAAAAATTGACGTCATCTAAGCGGAGCAAAATGAAGAAATGACGTTGCATGGCAATAACGTGTAAAATGACGTGGTTTGTCCTAAAATTTTCACATTTTTTCTCATTTTTACATTGAACTAACAACAAAAAAATGTTTTTCGTGAAAGATTAATTAATTTTTCATTGATTAAGCAGCTATATCTTTATTTCCACGAGTCCGCCACTCGAAAATAAAGCATTTGTTTTTCACTCAACGATATAAATCTTATGTCTGTTGATAGAGTTAATTTTTTACCGGGAATCGTAATGCACGTATATGTCACAATGTAAGTATTTTTGGAAAGAAAGGTGAATTATGATACAAATATCTCGAACGGTTGGTATATATAAATAAGGCAACAACCGACAACCTGGTGGTAATATCATTATAGGGGCTATGTACAAAAGCGAAGTACTGTAAATCTGGTAAAATTTGCGTCGATTGATTTTTCTACTTTCGTGTGAGAAAAGATTATTGGCGAGTTCATATTTTAGCGAGCGTTAAATTATTTAGTCCTACAACACAAAAGACTGTAAGTATCAACTTGTCTTTAACTCTGGGGCGTCGATTTGTTATTCAATTCCGTTGAGATGCATCATTGATTTCGCGTTTTCAATTAGGCGTGAATATTAGCATCTTGTCGAGCCAAGGGTTACGAACGTATTCGAGAAGAAGCTATAGATTCGATACCCCTTGACTCGTGAAGATGGAATATTAGCAAAGGCTGGTGCTACAATGTTATAAAAGCCGATTTAGAGTACTGAAAAATACAAGGACTAGAAGATAAAAAAAGTGAAACATTAGATAAGATATGAACTGGTCATTGTTTCTTTAAGGGGACTGGCGGAAGGAATGGACGTATGGAGATTATAAGATGACGTCATGGGTGATACGTTACTTATGAATTATGTATGATTTTCTCATAAAGCAAATAGCGTAATATGTCCTAACCTAATAGTCAATCGAAATGCTCAGTTCCTTTCTCGAATAGTTACTTGGATATATGCTGGCCGGAGTAAGCTACAAAAAGATCTGAAATAGTTTTGGTTGAACAAAGAGAAGGCAATCAACGGATCCAAAACCAACCATACCTCCAGGATGACAAAACGGTGCAAATTGTACGCAAATTATACCCACTTTGCATCCTAATTCACGCCCAAAACAGGGGTTGATTTGAAAACACTTTGTACCGTATTGTCATTATGTACACTGGGCTCATACTGTTCTGAATCGGATACATTTCTTTAAAAAGAGCCCTTAAGGTTCTAAAAGCAAAACCTTTAACAGGCCAATTAGGCAAACGTAATTCTACTATACAAAAACATGTTGTTTTTTTTTAAATAAGATCACATTCTTTATTTCGTATTTAAGCGTAATAATTCACGATATGTTAGTGCTGAACAATGGTTAGGAAATCTGCAAAACTCAAAGAATATTAAATAAAAAGATGATAAGCAAACTGTATGAAAAATGATTTAAAAAATTAACATATTTCAAAAGCAATTCTGGAAATGGGGGGGGGACTGTTGCAGTCAAAAATTATATATCAGATATAGCTGAAAAAGAACATGCACAAATAAGTAATAAAAAACTAGGATTGCAAGGATATCTGCAATGGATCCTGCAATGTAATACCATCAAATGAGTATCAATTTTTAATGAATTGCAACCTTATTCATTTTCATTCATATCCACAAAGCAGTCGGTAAGTTTATCAACATTGGCTTAAATATATTTCCATGCACTTTTCGCGAACAGATCGACTTGTTTGAACTTATTTCATTCGTTGTCTAGATCTCATAAGTCGGTATAGGTAATACTGACATTAGCTGGCACTCAGGGTGTGACTTTTTATGAAAAGCGAAAACATCGAAGGTACTGATTCACATCGTACAGTAGTAGACAGAACCCCATGGGTTGATGAATAGATGATGCAGGTAAAACGGGTGCATTAACTGCATGCTGTCGTCAAGAAAAAACACACCAATAGTCAATGACTGCATTCATTGTTAGATTGATAAATAGATTAATGTTACAAATTAACTATTTTCTCTAGTTTGGGGAAAAAATATCCCTTATCACGCTTAAAGTAGTGGACCCGTAATAGTTCGGCAACGTTTCAGAAGTAATGAACTTAAACAGTGTAAACCGAGGTTTCCTTATGATTTGCATTAGGAAACCTCGGTCAACATTGTGAAAGATCATGGCAAAATTGCAGTAAATCAGACTAAGGTTTAGACTGCAATCTCAAAATATGGTTTCTCATATGTAAGAACTTGAACTCGATTATCTTTAAATTTTAGGCTTGTACGCTTAGTTTTACGCGCGTGAGCTCAAAATGATCATAAATGTTGTGGTTACACCTGCATTATTTCGATGTGCACGCATCAAATCGTAATTTTAAATGGCCTTTTACACTATCAACCTTTGTTTAGAGAAAATACTAGACCTTCTGTGAGTAGCATCAACGTCGATAAAGGAAGATACTTCAAGGCCCAGTGGTTAGTTCCCTGTAGTTCTTATTTTTCCATCATATAAAGTATTAAAAAAATCTTAGAAATTCAGATTGTTTTTTCATATATCTAACTTAAGAAACGTTACATCAAACACATATGTTACCAATTCTGTGCGTCAAATGGGACCATTCAATTTGTATGTAACCTATTATAATGAAGATTGATACTCGCCGTTTGAAGTCTAGATAACACACAATAACCTGCCTTTTTACAAATTGAAACTTATACGGGTCACCAAGATGAAATATGGGAATATAAAATCTTGAGATAATTTATCCCTTGTATCATCAGCAAAATTGTAAGTATGCGACCCGTCACGAGAAAGGACCATATTAGAACTCCCTAAAATAAATATGTGACCCGTCACGCGAAAAGGGACTATTTGAACATTTGAAATAGAGATTGGCTCTAGTACAAGTCAGTCAGAGGCCCCATTTCAAAAATTCTTTCACCAGAAGGTAGACTAATTAGACTCAGAAAAAAAGTAAAATGCGAAAAGTTTCGACCCTAGTCAGTCTGCGCAATCCACGCAATCTGACAAGGAAATCTTTACAATCTGACAAGGACCGTCACCTTACGCACTACCAAGATAGTTCCTTTTCGCGTGACGGGCCACATATTTGAAAAAAAGTAGGGTAAATCAGATGTCTCGTTAAAAAAAAAAAAACAATATCATGGGACTCTAGCATGATCATTCTAGATTCAGTAGATATATAAATAGAAAATGTGTCACAGACACGCATGCTACCGCAAATTCCTCATTTTTTACCCGTGACCCATTTGACCTCCAGCCGTGCCCTTGACGTTTGGCATATCTGCTGATTTCTTCGCAGGACACTAGTACTCACCTAGAGAAACAACTGTGCCTCGTTATTTAAATTTCGTCCAAAGATGTAGAAGTTATGCTCCGAACAAGAATGGGTCACACACACAACCACACACACGTGCACACACACACACTCACACATTCTCTCACACATAGGTAACTCTATATACCTATTTCATGGTGTGGGCATAAAAAACCGAAATTGTTCGATCCTAGTCAGCCTGTGCAAATGGTCCAGATGTCGCGGGCAGACACTGTGATGCAAGGATTGTGTCAATCAGAATAACCAATCTGCATATATCATATTAACATCTTCTTTTTTTTTAAATTTTAATATATTTAGTCTATGTACCATGCAGCGTAGAAATAAATGGAACCCAAGGTATACCAGGGTATGCCATGAAGCGTAACTGGCAAATAATTGGGCTGAGAATCCGAGGTTCCTAAATGTAGCGAAGCAAATATTGAAACCTAGAGTTGTCCGAGGGTGTCTTTAGAAGGTTATCAATTAATGAAACCCTAGGTATTGGTTAGGGTGTTTCCTCATATTCTGTTTCGCAATATTGTACATCCTTGGATATGGTATCCAAGGATGTACAATATAGCTTAGAAAAATAAGAGAACACAAAGATGTCCGAGAATGTAAGAAGACTCCAAGATAGCGAAGTCATTTTGAGAAGATAGAAATGACATGCCGAAATGCAAAAAGTTTCGATTCGAGTCGGGCTGTACGAATTCTTTAACAGCTCAGCAACTTTATAGATTCTGGCTTGTCAAATACTAGACATTTTTCCTTTCGCTTTCACTGTTCATTTCTAACAACATCATCTTTTGATGAGAAGATTTTTATTTACATAAATAACAAATCAGTGATAACTTCAAACAATAATTGACACAAAGACCTGCGTTGAATAGAAAGTAACTGATATTTAATGGAGGAACCCTTTGCTTGCAGTTCTATAAAGCATAAATCGCATTTCCATGCGTCTTCAAAGCATCACATGCAGTCTTCTATAAACCGTTCTTAATTTTGAAGTACATAGATGTAGCACAATTGTACACGCTGTCACCAAATTTTGATAAACTTCTCGTTACCTCGACGAAAAAGTCATAGTGACCGTCATTACTTTGATTATTTCCTAAAATAGGAAATTGAAATGAAATTAAGCAATGCTCTCGCTTTTAAGCTCTTTTGGTAAGCACTAATTGTAATTTACTTTCAGCAATTACAAATTCCAACAAACTCAGAGTTTTTGCTTCAGGTCAGAAAGGCATAGTTAAAATGTTTTGGGTTTTCTTTCGTCACACGCAAAGCGATAGTGTACTTCTTCTTTTTTGTTCTATTTATTCTCGGTCAGTCATAGCCTACTATTAAAACATCATAAAGGACTGAACGTATCAAGAGAAGATGAAAGTAGCCTATTTAAGTTGAGCGATACGTATCTTTTTTATTGATAATATTTCACATCGCTAAATATCAATTTAACCAGCTTGGTCATCGAATAGAGGACACTCTTTATTACACTTGTCCTTCACACAAGCATTTTTGTGTCTCGGATATAAGCGATCAGGGGACCGTTTTACTAAACTTCTTACGAAAAAATTAATCGTAAGTCAAAATCATAAATCCTACTTGGTGTTTGCGATCACGGTTAGATTCTGCCTTGCAATATCTCATTGGAATCGTCTTTAGAAGAAGACGTTTCCAATGAGATGATGCATGGTAGATTTCAATATTTAGTTACTACTGTAGAAGCAATTTTAATTTGACTTACGCACAAAATGAGCGTAAGATGTTTAGTAAAACAGGCCCCAGGTCTTTCACGCAAGCATTTTTGTGTCTTGGACATTAGCACTCAGGGATCCGTTTTACTAAACTTCTTACGAAAAAATAATCATAAGTCAAAATCACAAATCGTACCTTCTTTCAATATTAGATTCTGCATTGCAAAATCTCATTGGAATCGTCTTCTAAAGATGATGTAATGATGGCAGAATTCCATACTTAGTTTCTACTGTAGAAGCAAATTTAATTTTTGACTTTCGCAAAAAATGATCGTAAGTCGTTTAGTAAAACAGGTCCCTAGAAACCATCGGCGATGATACGAAAACGGCATCGAAAATAACAAGGGAAAATTCAAGAAATGCGTCTTGTTGCACATTGGTTTACAATCCCGTCACAATATCGAAGTTTCCGCCAATGATGACATTTCTTGAAACAAAATATAAGAAAGATGAAAACTGGGCAAATGATAACAAAACGCAGTGTTGTACAGATTTTCTTTATCAAATTGAAAGAGCCCGAATGATCTTCATAGATGATCGGAAATCATTAATTAATTTTGCTAATTCTTCAAGCGTATTAACCAAAGTACCACCCATCGCCGAATTACAGTCGATATTGCTCGAGCGACCACGTCTATTAAGGGACCAATTTCATTAAGCGACCACCATAAAAAGTCCCCTCACCGTAAGCAAATTCCCTGAAAAAGAGGACATTAATTAACGAAAATTTGGTTATTGTTGAATCTTATGTTGTTGGAACCCATAAGAATCGTCTCTATAAGACGATTCTAATGGGTTCGAACATCATAGGATTCACTTCGACTCCGCCGACAATCTATATATGTTTCAAAATAAACTCTCACATTTATCATGGTTTTTCGTATTAAGCGACCATTTCCATAAACGACCGCTTTTTGGTGGTCCCTTTAATGGTCGCTTAACACAAGTTTTACTGTTCCTATTAATTTGACGACCAAACAGTACTACACTTACGTCCGAGATACATGTACGTTCCATTTTAGTAAAAGTTTCGAGATATGTTTCGAAATGGACATCAGTTTAATTTACTTCTCTGTATCTCTATAAAGTTGTGAAAGTTAGATTTATGAGTCCACTACATATTAAAACGTATGGTTCTAGTAGTTTGGTAAGAATGTGGTATGTTGTTTCCCTGGCGAAAATAATCAAATTTATGATATGACCTACGTCGCGGGAATGAAATAACCCCGTTGAATATTTTTGATATCACACGGGTGTTATTACACTAGCGGAATAACTATGTAAATTAGCTAAGAACGAAGAACAACCTTATTTTTTTGTTCGGAAAATGACGTCATAGTGGATCTGCTGACGTCATTTAGCAAACGGCGTTATAAGTTTCGCGGAATAACATGGATCGATAAATATAAAAAATCTCTTTTTTAACCAAAATTCTGGTCATATTATAAAAAGAATATCAAATTTGTGCTCATCAAATACCGAATTTATTTAACTCTTCATTTATAAACAGATAAAAAACTCGGCATAGCCTCGTTTTATCTGTTTACAGATGACTCGTTTAATAAATTTGGTATTCAATGACCACTCATTTCATATCCTCTATTTTCCCCTAAACTTTAAAATTTATTTTCGTGTTGTCATATTTGTATAATAACGAAACCATGATTTCGGTGACAAATCATTTCAAAATTTAATTCACAGATATTGTTAAAAGCAATTAAAAGCAATGTACTAGTCTTCTTTGAAAGCAACTAAATGATAATGGATTAAATTGCTTGAAACACGGGGTTTAATTTATAGTGTTTGTTTCTGCTCTAAATTATGAATACAAAAAGAGATACATCATAGAAGCGCTTTAAAAGAAACATAACCTTACTTTTCATCGTTAAATTATAAATGGCCAACACAAAAAGTAATGAAATGACTGATGGCCGAGGGCGGTATTTGTTCCTATGTTACATTTTACTAAAAGGGCAATAAAAATCACACGACAACAAAATGATAGCAATCTAGAGGGTGGGAATGAACTTTATCAACTATTAAACCATATATCATCGCAAAATACTTTACTTTCCAACCTTTACCTCCGTGAAATGTGTCCAAATGCTAATGGTCATAAGAAACGTTATTGTTGTGTTTAGAAAACGTAGGAAAAAAAATACATACGAAGATCGAAAAGTAATGAAGAAAAGAACACAATTTTGAGAAGGAAATACCGGATATGAGAAATGTAATTTACAATTGGTTTTTTTTTTTTTTTTTATAAGTTCATCAAGAATTGAAAAGAATGTTATGTCGTACAAAATCCTTATCTTGGGTGAGAACCATTATTATTCGTGTTATACGATTTCTATAGCGTTTTTCCTTGAATCATTTTATTCATGTACGGTGCTTTACAAAATAAATTTAGTCAATATTCTATCACTGCTTTTGAAACGATATTCTTTGGGTTTATTACTGAAAAACAAAAACGAACAATAGTTTCTAATTTTATTTCTACACCAGTATTAAAGGACATTACCTCTCACTAAAAGAATCAATGGTTTCGCCGAGAATAACAAGTATTTATTTCGTTTATCTGTTAGTTGTCACTTACTGCTAAAATGATATAGTCATGATTTATTTTACTTCAAAATACCATGGACAATGATTAATTTATTTTTTTGTTTTGTTTTTTTCTTTTTTTTCTGTTATTTGAATATCGGATTTGTTTTAATATTTAATGAATATTCATTCAGATAAAAAATAGCATTTAAATCATTTTTAGATTAATAAATTCAAATGATAAACCTCAAAATCTGTCACGTGATTGATTAATATATCAATTGATCCGAATGCTGAAACTATTCGGTGAAGTGACTACGACTCTTAAAGTGTGTTAAAAATTTCAAAGAAAGTATACAGTATATCTTCGATTTGTTCAAGTACATCAATGGATGTGACTTGTACAGACATTCGGAACATCGCTAGGACTTTGCCGTAAACTGGAAAGTACCTCGTACGTAAGTGTAGTAATTTTGGTCCATTTTCAGGTAATTGGGCTTTTGGTGGTACTTTGGTCAAACTGATCGAAGAAAAAAAAAATTTCATGTTTTTCAATCATCAAGAAGTTCTTATTGGCATTTTCTCTTTTGATTAAAAAAGCAGTAAACACTGCGTTTTTTATCAAATTAAAAAATGTCCGGTTTTAAGCTTTTGTCGATTTTGTTTTTCACCCTAATTGTTCCCGATGTCTATTCCGTAGGTTTTCAATTATTGTGAGCTATTTGTTTTCGAGTTTTAGAGGAGAGTGTGTCCAAAGTGACCTGTTTTGAGAGGTTTTGAATGTTTCTATTCACGAAAATTGCTTGTATACCTATAAATCAAGTGAGTATGACTCGAAATCTCATTAATTTTAATGTTTATCGACATCAAATAAATGTGTTTTATTTGCTGATTCTATGCTACGATTACGAGGCATTCGTCAAGGCGGTAGTTAATAACCAATTTTCATTTATGAAAGTGATTTAATTTTAACGGTATCTATTCAAAACTTTGCATAACGTTTAAAACATTATCATTTTCTGTTATTCAGAAATGAATGGATTTATCTTCCACCCCTTGGAACTTCAAAGTAGAATCCAGTTTTATTGCTTGAACATTAACATGTTAGAGGAATTGTATTCTTTTAAATAATAGTCATAAATGTATGAACGTAAGGGATCAATTGGTAATGGCAAAGTTCTTGGCCCCAATGAATCCATAATGAATAAAAAGCAAATGTTAATGTCTTTATACCCTATCAATTTGATTTACAAGTTGAAAATATAATCACGATTCCGATTTATGCGCAATAAAAGAATCCATTCCACATAACTTGCTACCGCATGTCTTTTCTCATATTGAAATATAAAAGCAATCATCTGTGAAATGAGACTAACACCTAACTCTGCAAACTGACTAGGTTCAACACTAATATTTCTTGGATAAATTAATGGATTAAGAATTATCAATTCACCTTAAAATAAGGTTTATCCCTCTTTTTCATTTTTTTGGAATTTTAGACAGGTTCAAATTACAAGAAGACGACAAAGAAAATATGGAGTAATTTGAAAATAAAGCACTAAACGTGGTACTTGTAGTCAACTGGAATAGGCGCGTTTATTTAAACTGAGGTTCTGAATTTTTACTTCTTTTGAAAGTGTCTTAATTTAAAGATAAATGCATTGTACTCAATATAAACGATTCAGGTGTACAGAAAGAGCAACAATATACAAGCGACACAATTGATAGTTTAAGAAAATACTATTTGATATGAAAGACAAATTGATCGCTATGTCGATAATGCAGGTATATTTTTTGAGTCAATAGCAAATCAACACTTAACCAGCCTCAAAAAAGGGTAATCCGTGCTTAGGGGGCTATAACGAGGTTGACCAGATTGACTTCCACCAAAGTCTAATGCTTTTTCGGACATATAAATGGCTTATAAGGCTCGAGAAGCCGGTCCACTTTTCTAGAGGAGCTTTCATTCTTTCGTGAGCAGCATTGGGCCGATAAAATTATCGAAAAAGAAACTGATATGATACGGAAGATATCTGATCTGGAGATACTGATACTTTTGAGTTACTGATCGTCTATTTGTACAATTTGAAACTGTTGTCATAGCTTTTGTAATAACGTACCGAAAACGTCGATGACGTTACCTAATGGCGCTTTGTCGCACTGACGTAACGATGTCTACTAGCGGCTACATGACAAACGATTTCATCAGTTGTTGATCTAGGCGGATTTAAAGGCAAAAAAGCGTGAAATTGTGTGCCTTTTGTGATCGTTCCAATTTCAATATGTATCAATATTTATTATTAAGTAGCCTTGGATATACAGCAAATAAGATATTTTTTTATTTTTAAGCGCATTTTAATGGTGACATTCAAATGAAAAAATGTGGGTGATTTCGCAGTTCAAAAAACAATATAAGGAAGGCTCGTGAATTAGTCTCAAACTGGGTGACCACGACTGATCTTAAGGTATAAATGTGCATATTGGATTTCATTATTTTTTTCTTATTTTTCCAATGAGTAAAATGTGTTTTATTGAACTATCTAAAATACCTACCAGAAAAGAAATGCCAAAATTTCACAGAGGCGTTGTTCTCGAAGTCGGTCAGTATATTTTCATGTTGTCACAACTAGAAGGTGCCATATGCCCCAGCGTTCCCTCTAACTGATCTTAACAAACGCCTTTATTTCATGAAATATTTCAATCTTTCTTTGACAGGTTTCCATTTATGAATGAGAGAGTTTTTCCTGAAAGTGGCGACGTCTTGTATGGTCATTAAAATAACATATATCACTTGAACAATAATCTTGATTTGCGTAATTCAACAAAAATCTCTATTCAAAGAACATTGTTCAAATTTAATGACATCATCATTTGGCAAAATATTAGAAAATATGTTAATAAATTTGCATCTTTTGTGTTTATTTCGATGTCCGTTTACAGACTCGTCGTGAAATAGTGGACAGAACAATCTCATTTCAATTCAAGACTAACTGTACAATAACATTTAGGAAACAATATTGATCACTTGGTAGTTACAATTAAGTTCCAGCTTAAATTGACCGGTAGTAAGATATATGTCTAAACCGAAATCGGTCAATATCTACAAAATGAATTATCCTTGCGTTTTAGGTGAGAAAAGACGTTTTCAAACGTTTAAAATTGGTATCTCGCTTTATGCATATTTTCCCGTGGCAAGTATTGTATCCGAATTCTTACACGTTTCGAGAACATGTTCATTTTGAAATGATTTAATAATAATATAATTGGTTTTAATCAATTTTCGTGCATTCTGGTTGGCTGGAAATTGGTTTTATTTTTCAATGAAAACATTTTTGAGTACACAGCTTTTTTGTAAGCTTCCACAAAAAGTAGTCTCATAAGAACCCTATTTCATTATAGACAGATCTTTACCCTTTTTTTGCTTCACGATAGATCTATCAAATTATAAGAAATGAATAGTTGTTTAATTGATTTCGTGGATGTATGAAACTCAAAACCTAGTCACACTCATGTATGAATCCGCCTCGCGTAGTCATATAGAGTGATAATGTTTTTAGTTTCATACCTAAATGAATTCAACAAATACTCTCTGTATCTCTTAATGCAAGACAGGACAAAGGGATGACGACTGTAAGGGGGATTAAAAGATATATATTGTATTATTTTTACATAAAGCAAGTTTCAAAATGATAAATAAGCGATGTTTATCGGACAAAAATCCGTTCAGAATTAAATTTCTCATCCTTATAACCGAGACGTTCTAAATTTTAAAACCCGTTGGATTAATTTGCACAGAGACATCAATCGTTTCCTTTCTGCAAGTCAAAGGAAATTTAGAAAGGAAGATAACCATAAAACCTTCAAGAGGGTATTTTGTTCGGTGATTATCAATATCCAAAGTTTAGCGCTTTATTATTAATTTTCTTTTATAACAAAAAAAAGAAAAAAAAAAAAAACATTTTAATTATTGGTGCCAAAGGAAATAGTATAATATATAGTGTTTAAATTAACTACCATTTACTGATGAAGGCAAATTCTAAAAATGAATTGGCACAGGTTAATCAAAAATGTTTTTAACAAATCAATTCAGGATAAAAAAAAAAAGAAAAAAAAAAAAAAGTAGATAATCCTTGCATAGATTTAAATCTCGCAATTCATTGTTTAATCTGCTTTCTTTTCTTAAGCTTCAGGCTTCCCTGTCATGGTTCTTCAATGTGCTCGGTGTAAAGCATCTTCATACGGTGCCTCGGTTTAACATCTCATCCGAAAGACAATTAGTTTCTTAGTGTGCCAGCCCGTGAATCGAACCCACCATATCTAACCTAAGTTGTTTTGGAGTTAGATGCTCTATCGACTCAGCTTATCGGACTGACTTTAAAGCTAGACAATTGCTGATTGGCTTATTTACTTCATTTTTTTACAACTTACATTTGTTTAGTGTAGGCAGTATTACCAATACAGTACTTACATGTATTTTGCGTTATTTTTTTATTTGACAGGGTTTGGCTGAACCATCCCGTAATATGACGAGTTCAATATTCATTTTTTATCGCAATGTTCTTTCACTCACTAATTTCCATTTAGTAAAGCATTATTGGGCAAGCTCTTGAGAAAATTAGTAGCAGAAGTGGAAGTGGTTTAAACCTATTTGTTTTACGTCGATTGGGAAACAAGTTATCACAAGTTAGATTAATCCCTCTCGATTCTGCTCATAGAAAATTCACCAGGACTCACGCCGAATGTGTGGGCTAATGAAAGAACCAACGTCGATAGCCGCTTCGGGAAACCGAACCTAGTAGATTTGGGTCAAGAGGCCGACGCTCTAGTAGTAGTAGTAGTAGTAGTAGTAGTAGAAGTAGTAGTAGTAGTAGTAGTAGTAGTAGTAGAAGTAGCAGTAGTAGTAGTCGAAGTAGTAGTAGTAGTAGTAGTAGAAGAAGTAGTAGTAGTAGTAGTAGAAGTAGTAGTACTAGTAGTAGTAGTAGTAGTAGTAGTAGTAGTAGTAGTAGTAGTAGTAGTAGTAGTAGAAGTAGTAGAAGTAGTAGTAGTAGTAGTAGTAGAAGTAGTAGTACTAGTAGTAGTAGTAGTAGTAGTAGTAGTAGTAGTAGTAGTAGTAGTAGTAGTAGTAGTAGTAGTAGTAGTAGTAGTAGTAGTAGTAGTAGTAGTAGTAGTAGTAGAAGTAAAAGTAGTAGTAGAAATAGTAGTAGTAGTACTAGTTGTAGAAGTAGTCGAAGTAGCAGTAGTAGTAGTCGAAGTAGCAGTAGTAGTTGTAGAAGTAAAGTTATAAGAAGCAGTTGTTAAAGTAGCAGTAGTTCCGGTAGTAGTAGTTTTTTCTTGTTGTTGATGTTGATAGGATTTCAGACTATAAAATTTTTACTGCTACAAACAATCTTAGAATAGATTTAAAAGCCAAAGTACATGTCGCTGCTAATGCACATATTTAAGATATTGTGAACAGTTTTCTAAATGCAATCGATGAGCACTGAAATTCATTTGGCGGTCTCGTCTGATCATGACAAAGAATGAGAGCAAACACGAAAAATCTCTGTAAATGCCCTGGGTCCGTTTCAATTTTAAACGGCAAATCGACGCATGGTGACCAAATCCTAGTAACTACAGCTTGAATAAAGCTGTAGTTACGAGGTATTTGTCACCCACATACGAAATATTGAAGAAATTGAAAGATTTCATTCAGAAACTTGACCCCGAGTAAACTAAACGCTCACTTTTCTTTTAATTCTATTGGATTTGGTTTATTATTTCCAATTTGATTTATGTCGCTACAGTATACTTTGTTCATATAATCACGTTTTTAATTTCAATTATTCAAATTCAAATCAATAAATGAAATTCAAAAATTGTAAGCCATGGTTTAATGTGTCCGAAATGAAATTATTCTGACACCTCGTCCTCTAACAAAAATGACAGTCATATATTTTTCGGATCCGCGTCCATTTAAAACAGTTTAGGGTCAAATTTACATATAAACATGCATAAACTTAGGTCGCATTTCAACGATCATAAGAATATGAAAATAAATATTACAATTAAACAAACTTTTGAATCGGACAAAAGTGAATTTAACTGGACGTCAAAACCCTTTCGCCGTTTCTAAGTCCGGTTCGACTGACAGGATACTTTGATTTTTATTCTCCTTTGTAAAAAAAATCATTAACAACAAAAAAATCAAATTTTTATTGAGACAAAATAAACAAAAAGTAGTGATACAACTTTGTCTCAGAAATAAGGAAGGAAAGTACATAGTTTGTTTGTGTGTGTGTGCGGTTTTTCCCCCCTTTTTTTTGTTTTTCTTTCTTTCCTTTTTAAACAGCAATTTTGGAGAATATTTCCGCAAGAAAGTATGTGTGTAAATCGTTGAAATTTCCTTGTTTTTTAGGATTTTTTTTTATCGAAGAGTCCCGTCATTAAAAATACTCCTAACTTCGGCCGTAAAATTATAGTGTGCGTGTGTGTGTATTTCCATTTATCTATCGTCGCTACCGTAGCACATGCCCATATGAGCGACGCCCCTAGAAGACGGTTAGTTGTTACGGGGGATAGGGCAATGATACATGACGATACTACTGCTGAGATCCTCCATGGTTCTTTAACGTACTCGGTGTAAAGCACCCTCTCACGGGGCCTCGGTTTAACGTCTCATCCGAAAGACAATCAGTTTTGTTAGTGTACCAGCCCGGGGATTGAACCCTCGCGGTCGAACTTCAATAGTCCGAACTTGAAGTCCGGTGCTCTACCAACTGAGTTAATCGGGCTGGTCCGTAAAATTATAGTTTTTTTAAGATAGCATATTATTCTGTATCTATAGTCACGGCGGAGAATCACGTGACATAACAATTTCAGAAAATTATCGAAACTTCTGTTAGTACGTGACCAATTTTCAATAATTCGGTTTGAAGCAGAGAAGGTTGGAAAATGGCAGAAATTTGCTGGATGTGGCAGATCTTTTAAAAATCTGCTGTTGATGAAAATGTTATTGGCGACCTAGTAAAGATTTACTTGATCGTCAATAACTTTTACATCAGAAGAATTTTTAAAGATCTGCCACATCCAGCAAATCCTCGACCTTTTCTCTACATTCTGCTTCAAATCCGTTTCAAATCGGTTAAGTATTTACAGAATTATTGAAAAATGTCGAAAATTTTGTGTCATGTGCTTCCCCGCCGTGATTGTACCAACCGACGACAACATATTCTGGAAACTATCTTTTTTTAAATGTTTTTGTCGGGAATTTTTCGATTTTTCCTGTCGCGTGACAATTCACATTTTCACCTGATATATTGTGAAATGTTTGCTGTAAAGTCTTGAGAGGCAAAGTCCATTTCTTTTAATATGCAATAAATGTAACTTTAATGAATAATGCTGTATTTTGACACTTCCGCTAAAATGTTTTCTATTATTGTCAAAATAGACGAGGTACAATGAAAGGGGTAGGAGACGCATACATTTATTTCAAGTTATCAATGAAACATTAATTTGATGAATTAATAATAATAATCCATTTTTGCCAATTACATGTAATACATTGCAATGCAATATAATACATATAAGTTACTGGGCAAGAAATCGTGTTATGAAACTAGTGCTTTGGTTCATTAATCAAATACCGTTTTCGGTAGCCTAAAAATCAACTGGAAATAGAGGTAGTTCGTGGCCAAATGATGTATTTCAAAGTGGCATTGCTTGTTTAGTCCAAAGATATGTGCTTTAAGCGGACGTAGAATAATTGGACACTGCACTTATGAAATGCAGTCAAACATACCTAGGGATTGTGTTTGCTCTATTATATTTAATAAGATTTGTCCTTTTTTAACTTCTTTCATGTCAATGAATCGGCTGTCAATGACCAAAGACTATCTTTGGAATCAATCACGGATTCAGAGTGAGTTCGGAGGGTTCGATACTACCCCCCTCCCCCCAACCCTTCTTCATTGTAGTGGGAAAGGTCAAACAAAATTTTGTAACACAAGAAAATCAACCAACTTTTTTTAGTGTTCGAATCACAGGTACTTGAAATTCTACAAATAAAACGATAATGTATAATGTACAGAATTTGCGCAATTAGCCCCATAGAATCCCTATCTATATAGAAAGGGATACTATTGGACTAATTACTCGAATTCTAGGCCGACATCAAAACCCTTTTAAAGCGTCCCTGGATCCGTCGCTTGGAAACCTAGTGAGTGAGTGTGGTAAGACTTTCGGATCCTTTCCTATATTAAGTTAATTCTCATTTTTCGTTCGAAAATGTATGTTTAGTGGACGTTTACTATGAAATGGCCCAAATTCACATGACGAGGCTGTTAAATGATTTCTCTGCCTTAGAACGTGTCAACTGTTCTCCGCCCACTTCTGTTCTAGCTACTTATTTACATTAATCGTTGTATTTTTCACGCGTATGAAAGTCACATGCAACACAATGGCGACCATTATCTAACTTGATTACATTTTATAAAAGCCGCCTTTTAGGGTTGACTTTTACAAACAAAAATGTTGAAAATAGGCGTAACAGTTGCTCGTTTGACAGGAAATGTTTACATTGTCATATAAAGAGAAAATATCTATCCATTAAGGTAGGCAATTTGTTTATTAGCGATTCAACTGTGTCACATTAAAATATTTCATTTTAAAAATGTGTCAAATTCAGTGTAATGAAAAAGCACTCCCCAAACGCAATCAGTAATAAACTTTTTGAACAGTGTCTTGCATGGAAGGAGTGTTTCAATCAAGAAGAAGTTTCTTATTGTTCTGGCTCTAGGGAAAGATGCATTTTACCTCTTTTTCTCGAAAAGTAAACATGGTTTTACAGAAAACTGTAATTATTTTACGTCTGACTCTAATTGAACATTAAGCAAATATGAAATTCTGCACGTTGACTACAGACGGTGCAATAGTTGATTGTCACTGGTATTCAATTATGTGCTGTTTGTCTACATCATTTTTAATCATATAAAACATTCTATTTAGAACCTTTACCTTGACCGATTTCAGGATAATAATTTGATCTAAGGCAACTTTGTTTCCGCGCATGTAAATGTAAATGTCAAAGACCAAGTACGAACGGTACAAAAATCCTCGAAAGTTCAGTTTGTCTAACTTACAAATTAAATGGGTATATGCATAAGTACGAATACAATACGTACTTCGTGTTTTGTATGAAAAAAAGGGATTGGATCCAGTACAGGTCAACCAGATGGGGTATTTCAACACTTATTTCACGAGAAGAACGATAAGTCATTCTAGATTCAGAAAATGGGCAAAGTGCCTCTAATTAGATTGTGAAGTCCGCGCATTCTGACTAGGGTCGACACTTTACGCACTACCAAGATGGTCCCTTCTCTCATAACGGGACAAATTTAAATGTAGTATGTAGTCAGGGAAGTTTCGCTAGCGGAATAGCATATTTGTAACATTTGATAGCGGATAATCGTTTGTTTCAATGTAAAATTTAAGATCGATTTGTGATTCATTGAGTGAACAACAAAAGCTATATTTTCACGAGTGGCTCTCTCGTAATGTAATATTTGTTGTTCATGAAATGCATATAAATCGATCTTACTCGAAAAGTAAACGATTGTTCTATTTCTTTAATGCATAAATGAGACCAAATGTGAAATTTTAGAATAAATCTCTTTACATCGCGTTATTTTGCACATTATTGCAAAGCAACGATCAGGATGATGTCACGTTTTGGGCTCCACTTTGATGACGTCATATAGGTTGAAATAAACGAGAGCGGGGTAAAGGTTATGATTATTTCATTGGTAAGTCGATGAGTTTATAATAATGATAATCTACTGGTATTCCTCGATAA
The DNA here is from genome assembly GCA_948146395.1 of Fragum whitleyi. Classification (NCBI taxonomy): domain Eukaryota; kingdom Metazoa; phylum Mollusca; class Bivalvia; order Cardiida; family Cardiidae; genus Fragum; species Fragum whitleyi. Next base: position 24,880,972 of record OX411548.1, on the reverse strand, counting down.
TCCACCGAAAAGCATTAAAGAAACATAACTAAACATTGAACTAGGCCTACATCTTGAAAAGGCTCCTCAAATTGGACAGCTTCAAATGTATTTTCTAGACGAAGCCGGAGTTATGCGGCGATTATGTCAAAACTATTGTTTTATTTTTCAGAAATATTTCAATAAAAGCTTATGGAAGGTGTGGATACCATGAAAAAAGATATTTCTAGTCACATCCAATGTTCTTTTTCCATGAATTTGTTAAGACATGCTAATTTGTGGTAAAACTTCGTAACAGTATTCGTAAAAGTAATGGCTTTTTGTCTCCTTTTTTAGCTCACCGTAGCACGAAGTGCTCAGGGAGACCTATGGTGATCGTCCAATGTCCGTCGTTCGTCATCAATTTTGCGTCGTCCGTCGTCCACAATTTCTTAAAACATCTTCTCCCCTAAACCAGTGGGCCAATCTTGATGAAACTTAAGAGGGATGATCCTTGGGTCAAGCTCTACCAAAGTTGTTCAAATAAATGAAATCAAAACTAAGCTCTCCCTTTACCCTTAAAAAAGGGCGAAAAAGGAAAGTCTTCAAAAATCTTCTTCTCTAAAACCAGAAGGCAGACAGCTTCGATATTTGATATGTAGCATAATCTTGTGGGCCTCTACCAAGTTTGTTTGGGGGTTATATTTGGGCTCCACCCGGGTGCCACCCTCTTTACATAGAATCAAAGTGCGAAAGCCTTAAAAATCTTCTACTGTGAAACCAGAAGGCAGACACATTTACTATTATGTATGTAGCATTATGTAGTGGACCTCTACCAAGTTTGTTCATATCAAAACCCTTTGGTCATATTTGGAATCCACCCCGGCGCATCCCTTTTACATAGAATCAAAGAAGGAAAATATGTAAGAATCTTCTTCATTGAATCATAAAACAGACAGCTTTCATATTTTGTATGTAACATCATCTAGTAGACCTCTACAAAATTTATTTATACCAAGACCCTGGGATCGTATTTTGGCTTGACCCGGGCGCATCCCTTTTTACAAAGATTCAAAGAGAAAAAAACTTTAAAAAAATCTTCATCTCTGAAACCAAAAGGCAGGCATCTTCCATGTTATGTTTGTAATATCATATAGTAGACTCCTACCAACGTTTTCATGTCATGCCCCAGGGGTCATATTTGGCCTCTGAATGGACACACCATATTTTACATAGAAACAAAGAAGGAAATCTTAGAAACTTGGTCTCTGAAACCAGAAGGCAGGGACTTTTTATATTGGTCTCATTTAATTGTATTTCATTTAGTTTGTTTATTGCATGTCCATATGTTCATGTAAGGTCTGTAACTAGGCATATCCTTTTGACTCTTTACTGAAAACATTCCATGGTATTGATCTTACTTAGAAATTATCTTCTTTTTGACATCTGCCTATAAAATGATGTGATGTCCCAGGGATCAAAGAGACTCAGGCGAGCGATCTAGGACCAATCATGGTCCTCTGGTTTAGAATTAGCCAAGTATCCGTTGATTTCATTTAAAAGAATATGGCATCACTCTGACATTTTCGTAAACTGCATAGTGCATCGGGGTGAGGTTTGGTCATTTCCAACCGGTAACCCTTGATGATTCTACGAAAAGCCCTCGGGAATAAAAGGGGTCTAGCCATGCAAGTGCGTCGTATATAACTTGGTTATATGACTTCACCAAATTGTAATATATCCAAAAGAGTTCGATACATGATAGGTAACATTAGGAATTTGTTTATCTTCGAGCGATATGACCAAAGTACCGTCAGAAACCAAATACATAAAAATGACCCAAAAGGTTCTTAAATAGATTCTGACGGATAGTGATAATCTCCCAGTAGCTTTAAACTTTAAAACAAAACAAAAAACTGGTTAATCTTAGGGTTCCCGACTGTCCTCTTGGTCTATTTCGTTGAATTTTTGAGGATAAACGGTCGAGGACAAGACTCAAAACAGCCTGACGAGATTCGAGGTTTCCCTCTTCTGGGATGATCCGACGCAGCGACGTGTCATGACGTTAAGTGAAATTATGCAGGGTGAGTTTTTTGCCGCTCGGTCAGTTGAAAGTGATTATTACAGTAAATAATATCGTGAAATTGGCAAGGAGAGTAATTTTGGAATCACTTTGAAATGAAGTTTGGTGTGCGTTTTGAGTTATGAATGGAGGTAAACATAATCGACTGTACGAAATTAGCGATCTGTTTTATAATATCTAAGTTTTTTTTAATTTATTTATTTTTGGCTTCACGAACAACCCAGTTGCTGAATAATCAACACTAGCTAATAAATTCGTGTATTTATTTGATCGATTTGACTGAAACGTCGATCGTTTTGAAAGATTTCAATGTCTTTTTGAAAGATTTCGGAGCACTTTTGAATGGTTTGCGTGAGTGATTGGATTGAAAGAATGAATGGAGAGTTGAATGAGTGATCTTGAATTACTTTTATCGGAATGGGTGTAAATTTCACGACGTCCTTAATTGTAATAAAGCTAGTAAAGTTTAAACTCCGTTCATCATGGCCGTCGTGTTTTTGCATGTAGACAGAAGGGCTAAATAATTTGGTTTTCTTAGCCTCGAGTGATAATTAATTTCTTAACATTGTGTTTATATGCGTAAATCGAACTCAGCTATGCGTTCAAACTATTTGCCAATTATATCCCACTTTGCACGTGCATTTGCGTGCAAAGCTGGGTCTAATTTGCAAACTTTTTGCACCGTTTTTATCGATGTCCATAAACCGCTGATCGCTTGGTTTAATTTCGAAGCGATATCGTCGATTTTGTGCAATTTTAAATGGTAAGTTTTTGGAATAAATGAAAGGAGCGCAGAGCGAGTGACATAAAATGGTATTGATTGAGATGAATGACAATTTCCCGATGTTTCCAACTGTGTGAAAATTTGCTGATTGCCTGAACAAGGAATATCATTTTTAATCAACAAGTCCAACAGTGATGATGTTAGTCAGACTGATCAAAATTCTTGGAAATTCCACGCATGATCATTTTCTAATAGATGAAATCAAACAGGAGGTCGGCAAGGAATTATAGCTTTTTTAAGAGTTTCATTTAGCAGAGGTCAACCAGATGTCGTTTTACAAAAAATAACTTGAGAATGTGTAGAGGATAATCGTTTGTTTCAGTGTTAGATCGATTTATACTTCAATGAGTGAACAACAAAAGCTATATTTCACGAGCGACGGAGTCGAGAGTGAAAATATAGCTGTCGTTTTTTTTTTTTTTTTCACGAAACGAAATATCATCGATCTTACTCGAAAACAAACGATTATTTTATTCCTTAAATGAAAAAAAGAGGCAAAATGTGAAAGATTTAGGGCATTATTTTAAGCCCGTCATTTTGCACGACATTGCTGTGTTACGTTCATGGTGGCCTCACTTTTTGGGCTCCGCTTAGATGACGTCAGAAAGGGTGAATTGAACGAAAGCGGGGTTTAAGCTTTTGATAATTGCACTGGAAAGGCGCCGAGTGTATCAAGTGATAATCTATTGTTATTTTTCGATAAACCATCAAAAAGAATTAAGAAAAATAGTGATCATTCTATACTCAGAAAAAAACAGTCATAAGCTTAAAATGCCGACTCATGTCAGCCTGCCCAGTCTGGCAAGAGTAGACATTTTCGCACTTCCAAGATTAATCACTATTGCGTGACGGGTCACATTAACAGATACATAGTTTTTGGAATGTCCCTTTTCGCGTACGAGCCCTGCGTGCAGGATACCGAAACGGTGCAAAACTGTTCGCAATTTATACCCTGCTTTACATGTGCATTTGGTTGCAAAACGGGGTATTATTTGCAAACAGTTCGCACCGTTTTGTCATCCTGAACGAAGAGCAGGACTCATTTTGTAATGTTTCGGTGACTTCGCAGCGATGTAACCACTTTTATTTAATTGGTTCTTTTGATTCTTTACAAAAATATGGTGCACTGAATATTGAAATAATTATGTTACGTTTTTTACCTTATAAATTATAATGTAATATAAGACCTATCTTTGCATCAATTTGAGAATTGTCATGTGAAAATAAATGATATATAGAATTCGTATCGCCGACAAAAAAATAAACTGGTGTCACATTTTCCTTTTTTTCTCTTTTTTTTTTTTTTAATTCAATCAAAACATTCGAAAAAAGTCGAATTGCTATCCTCTTATCCTGCGCAATAACTGGCATTGCGTTGACTTCAAAATTAAAATCTAATTCTGTCAGTTGTAATATAGATTGTTATATACAGTTAGGAACATTGTGAAATTGACAAGCTGAATGACACTGGAATGACTTTGGAATGAAAATGAATGAGCAAGATGAGTGAGTTTTGAATGAAATTAAAGGGAGTTAGTCCTATATCGCTAATTTTGTTCAAGATGAACAAAATTAGCGACATTTTTACCTTCCTTTAAATGAATATGCATACAAATTCTATAAATAGCTTATCGTGATTACGCGAACCAATCAGACTACCAAAAAATTCAAATAAGTCAGGGAAATCATGGATTTTTTTTTTTGGGGGGGGGGGGGGTGGGGGGGGGGGGCGATTTTCTAAATGGTTTGAGTGAGTGTTTGGAATGAATTAATTGAGCGCTGAGTAAGCGATTTAGAATGGTTTTGATCGGAATGAGGGTCAATTTCACGATGTACTTATCTGTAATATAAGGTCTGCAACCCCTGCTCATATCATACACTTCTAGGAGTCATTGAGATAGTTTTATCTTACAACCATACAAATATCCGTGTGATATTTTTTTATGAAATCAAATGGATATTTTAAGAACAATGACATAATGCGTTTATTTTTAGAAACTTGCATTCTGTTAGAAACATCGACGAAAACAAGGCAAATAGAGTTTATAAGATAAATACATTATATGTAATTAGTGTATTGTATGAATAAATGTTTAACTCGGTTGAGGAAATTGCTTGCTCTCTCGGCAGAGCCTCGACAATTATCGATTCCCCAAACCTCGTAAAATATTTTTCCATACTAAACACGTATTATGTATTTCATTGTTTCCTATCAGTCTAATAAGGTTGTCATACAATTTATATTTATATAATATGACCTGCGTCGCGGGAGTGAATTAACTCGTTGAATTTTTTTGATATTACACGGATGTTATTACACTAGTGGAATAAATATGCAAATGAGCTAAGAACATAAAGCAATGTTACTCTTGCAGTATTTATTCTAGGATTTCAAAAATGTTGAGGATTTAAGTGCAAAAATTGACGCAATTGATAAAAGTGGTAATCCATGCTCTTTGGTTATAGTAATTTAAAATCGCCCACAAATCCAGGGGGATCTTTGAAAAAAGTGGGGGAATCCCCCACTTCCCCTGCCTAAAATAAACACTGCCCTTGCTTTGTGAAAATGACGTCCTAATGAATTTGATTGCGTCAAATGGCGTAATATGTTTCGCGGAATAACTTGAGTTCGTCTATTTTTTGAATTTCTTTGATTTATCGCGAAATTCAGGTCATTTATCAAAAGAATATCAAGTTTGTGCTCATAAAATACAAAATTTATTAAAATCGTCATCTAAAACGGATAAAAACTCGGCGCAGCCTCGTTTTTATCTGTTTATAGATGACTAGTTCAATAAATTTGTAATTTCATGACCACTCATGTTTTTCGTTAAGCGTAATGACCAACGTACCACAAGAAGCTGAATCACCTAAAAGAATACTCAAAGTTTCTACACTTACGTGCGACGTACTGTCCTGTTTACGGAAAAGTCCGAGCTATGTTCCGAATGCATCCGAGAAACACACGAGTAATGCCGAATCCGATATATTTCATTGGGTTGAGCTACTTTTTAATTATTTGATGCAATCATTAAATGTTCTTAAACTGGTTTTGCCCACCTATATACCTTTACAGTGTAAAAATAAGAGCAACACATCTAAACGGAATTTTTGTTTGGTTATTCGACTGAGATTGACTTAAAGAGGGTGAAACTTTATTTTTACGGAAGTGAAATGTGCTGTGATGTGCAGCTTAGTGTGTGATTTTGTGTGTGGAGGAGGGGGTGGGGTGGTGTAACCATTCTTGCACCATATAACCAATCAGAATTTGCCGAATTCCTTGTTATATGCAAGGGTTATAACAATTTACACCCGTTATGCTTTAAGGCGCCATGGGACCAGTGTTAATCAAAATAATGACACAAAATCAAATGAAGAGGACAGCAGCTGTATGGGGGCTCGGTCCCGAGGTCAGACCCAAGCTTGAATTTCTGTCCATAAATAAACCTAGCTCTTAAATATTGACAGTGTATACAGACAACAATGATGGAAACGCATGCAATCGTTTCAAAAATTTGATTTTGATTTATAGATTATGATATCAGTAAAATAAACTACATGTAAACGACAAGATTACTTTATGAAACAATTGCCTATTTGATGTATATGAAACATACTTTTTTGAGGTATTTGTGAAAGTAGTTTCAAATCCATCATCCGTACAGAGATACATAATCTGTTGGGTAAAGCCTGTCAAAAATCTTTAATTCTCAATGATGCCCCGTATTGATGACCCTAATTTGAAATATCTTTGTTAGACAATTCCAATGAGTACACACAATCTAGGATTTGTACAAGTATTAATAAAAAATATTTTTATCCAAAATCCAAAATCCCTTCTTTTTTAGTATAGCTCTTTGAATCTTAAAACCAGGCTAATTTTGTTAATTCCTTTCAATTATCTGTGGAGATAATCTGGGCATATAATCCTTTTATGACAAAACGCAGAAAAACACTTTGTTTTGTTACAAAATCATATTATGCCCGCGTTTTTTATTTGTGACGTCATATTAACCTAAATGACGCGTAATGGCGCGTTTTTACGACTGCGCCTTTTTATTTCCATAGGTTTATTCCGTAGAATCGCCGATGAGTCTCCACGAAAAAGAATATTCTTTTCATCTATGATATACATGTATTCTTGTATTGGCCCTAAGCATAAACATTAATTATTGAACAATTCGAATCTCACTCAATGCAATTGGGGTTTTATACAAACCAATAAGTTTAAATTCTAATTTTCTTTGTCATACATTTTAGCTTAAGATCCATTTAAAAATCGAAAAGGGTAAAATCAATTAAAGGGAAAATGTAACCCTGGTTATAACCATGTTAATTAATCTAAACGGGGTAATTCAATCCCAAAAACTGCGCTCGTGTTATCTTCCAATCTTGCAAAAAAATCTGTTATTTGGAGGCATACTTAAGGAATTAATTATTAAAATTGACGAATTATGATATTTGTTCCGACAATTGACTGGCAGATGATTCGGGTGTTTGAAATAGAATTGTATTCGTTTTTATTTTCAATTTTTGGGGCCGTGATATTGCAAATAAATGAAACAAGGGAGTCTAAATGTACGAATAGACAATAATTTGAAGTAAAACCTTTCAGATCGTGCCTAATGTGCCGTTGCCATGTCGCATTTGGCAGTGCATCGAACTCCCAATAATAGAGTGCCCGGTTCGATCCACGAGCGCGGATTATTTCATCCCTCACCCATTAACGAGTAAATGTTCGTAAACCTAACTAGGAGGAACAGCAATCGGGAACCCTCGGCGATTCTAGGGAATAGAACTCTGGATTTAAAAGGGCGCAGACATTAAAGCGCGTCATTTTGCACGTGGGTTTGCATGACGCCATAAAAATCATGATGACTTTGAGTAAAATAAAATCAACGAAATAACAAAACTAGGCATATAATTTTTGGATAACAAATCGCAGTGTATTTCTACGATTTGTTATCAAATTATAATAATTATTATGCCCAAAAGATCTCCATATACGATCGGAAAGCAATGAAAATAATTTTGTTTACTGACTAAATTATTCCCTGAAACCGATTTACTTAAAAAAAAATACTCATAAATTACTAAACTAACGAGGTACTTTCCAATTAACGGAAAAGTCCGAACGGTGTTCCGATGGGATGAGCAGCTGGAGACTCGGAAAAGGTGCAGTTGTCCTGGTTTAAGAAATACCAGTTATCCCCTGTTAGTTGCTCTGGCAGTCGCGAGATAACCGAAACACTAAGCATTAAAAGAACATTTTAGAAAAATGTCTCCGTCTTTGCGCACAAGAGTTTGTACAAAACAGGATGCTTTAATCTCTGCTAGTCCATTTTCTTAATATTTTTGACCTCACAAAGATATACGTATAAATTTGAAATACGGTTCTAATTATAAAAGGGCATCCTCAGTCCAGTTAATATCTTTATTAAAAATCCCTGGAATTTTTAAATACAAACGGGAGGAACATGCTATTTTTTGCTGTTCTCTTAATCAAAATTAGCTTCCTGCAAATTAAGATTACTTTGTACAAATGTTGCTTTAAGAATGATTAAGATTCAAAATTGAAAGAACTATTTAGATAAAAAGTTTGGGTCCCAAGCGCTGTGGTTGACATTGGATGTTTCTTACCTGGGTCGACCCAGCTATAGATTACGGGTTAACATTAGAGTTACTTGAGTATGAATTTTTAAAAAAAAAACATTGTGAGAATAGCGGACTTTGCTTGTTATATGTAAAGTTAATATCTTTTGTTGGACCAACCACATAAAGGACTGAGTTAAAGTCTTCTTGTTGAAATTCTTTTGTCAAAGTCTAGAAGAGTCCATCTTTTTGGCCGAGCACTGCACTGACAGCCATGGCCGTATCCAGTACAGTTAGTTACATCGTGAAATTGACTGTCATTACGAGCAAAAACATTCTTAACCGCTCACTCAGCGCTCCATTCATTCATTCACACTCACACAAATCATTAAAAAAAACGCTCCAAAATCACTAAATTGAAAAGATTAATAACAAAATTCAAAATAAAAATCGGTGGATAAAGTTCACGATTTTCTTTCTAAGCATCCTTCGGATTAATAAATAAGAGTATAAAGAATATCAATTAGTTTGAGTGAAAAATTGTATTAAGTTTCATGTAAAGTGTTTGAGGCCCAATTTTAAAACTGTTCATTTGCCAAGAAACAGCAGTATCTCCAGGTATATTATATATCAAAATGAAGCTAATCATGAGCATAAGGAGTTAAGCAACAAAAGACTGCCATAGCTATAGCGGTATAGCCAAAACATTGTGGATAAGTGTCATTTTGTACAGAACAAGCAACTGCAAGACTGTTGCATAAAATTGGCCCATATTTGGAAAAAGTACAGACTAAAGTACTACACAGGTACTACTACAACCGTTGGTATAAAACTCGAGCCCAAAACGTAGTTATGCAAGTAATTTATTTTGACTTATTTTATAAACACATATGTCATAAATGTCATTCTAATTTTGTAAACGTGTAGATCTTTGTAAGGTATGGTGTGTTATCACAACATAATTTGATAAATAGATTAATAGTTTATATACCTGTAAGGTTGTTTAGCAATATATCAATTTCTATTTCACTGTGTGATAAATTTGTCGTAATTTCTTATAGGTCATTGAATTCAAAAACTATATGTTGAAATTAATAGCAGAAAATATTTCACAATATAATGGTGTGCAGTTACACCATACCTAACATCAATTTTGAAAACAGACCAAACCGGTTTGACAAGTATGTTGAGAAAATAGATGGAAATTGATTGTTTCAAAAGAGCCTTTTGAGACCGAGTTTTATATCTAAGGTTGTAGTAGTACCTGGGTATTACTGTAGACTGCACTTTGTTAAAATATGAGCCAATTTTATCAAACCGTCTGGAAAATCTGTTTTTTTGGTGCTAATACAGCACCCTTAAAATTGGGTCTCAAACACTTTACATGAACCCTCAATCAATAATTTAGGTACGCATTACTCCAGAAATGGTGTCGTAGCACAGGTAAAAGGCGCGGTGATTGGTCTGTTGGTGATAGCACCCCCCCCCCCTTCAACCCCCCCCCCCCAAAAAAAAACACCTCAACTTCCTATCTATAATATACTGATAGGATGATGAGGTTTTTTTTTATAAATTCTTATATTAGGCTTAATTTGATAAATAAACAATTTTTGGATTAATTTCTAGGCTCTTGACATAATTTTAAGGTAGCAGGGGTTGGGGGTGTTGAGGGGGAGGGGGGGGGGGTTGCTATCACCAACAGACCAATCACCGCGTCTTTTACCTGTGTCGTAGTACAACTCTTTGGGTCTAGGAAGCATCGTAGTACAATGACAGCCGGATCATAATATGGACACAGTAGACGAAGTCTGGTCGAAAACGGTCTGTGAGAATTTCCTACTAGAAGTGTGTTTACAAAATTTACCAAATTGCTTGACCTTGGTGCTGATTTGGCCCCGATCAGCCAAGATCCGATTATATTTCAGAGGCCCGTTTATTAAACTTCTTATGAAAAAATTAATAGTAAGTCAAAATCACAAATCGTACCTCGTGTTTGCATTGATTGTTAGATTCTGCTTTGCAATATCTCATTGGAATCGTCTCCTGAATGACAGTTTTCCGTATTAAGTTATCAATTTAGAAGCAGCTTTCATTTTTGACTTACTCAAAAAAAATGGTTGTAAGATGTATAGTAAAACAAGCCCCAGATTAGGCCTAATCGGCAAAGTCGAAGTTAGATTGTGGTTATTTGAAACGGTGTTTTTAATCATGTTTCCTCCTTTCTCACAAAAAAATAAATATTGCAGAGCAGCTTAAGGCCGGACAAAGAATGCAGAACAGCTGTTGTTTAAATACTTTGATTAATTGTAGCCTATTGCGTTAATTGTGCAACTCTATACTTTGCTACTTCTAGTCACTTATTCCTTTTTAACTTTGTCACAAAGAAACCAGGCGAAATATATTCTACTTGATGTATGATTTTTCGTGCGAACAAAAAGTGCATAAGTTATATGCCCCGAAAACCGGACCAAGTCTAGTAATTTTAAGCACAAAGAACTCAGACCTCGAAGTTGGGTTGGCATGTCGAATGACGTAGCTTTTTCGATCCTGCAAAGCTCATTCACATTCTTTTCACTTTTAGAATCATTAGATTGAAATAAATCTCTAACCTGAAGACGGTCAGTGTTGAAAAAAGTCCTTCCAAATTATTTGGCGTAATGTCAGGATGAGCTTGCTTGAAAACTACCATTTGGCTACCAAAATATCGTATCTATATACATGTATAATGAACAAGACGAAATTTCGAGGTTATATTATAATTGTTATAATTGTTCAACCTATTCTCTGTTTTCGTAATTTGAGACTGTCCAAACTGAAAGAGGTTGAAGACGTCAATGAAAAATTTGTTCATTTGGAAAAGAAACCATCCTCTATCGTAGAAAGCATTGTGGAAAAAAGAAGAAATTGCTTGAAAAAAGCAATTTCTTCTTTTTCAACAATATTTTCTCTAGTATACAATCGCTTGTACATAAAATCTATTCACTGTTCAAGAAAGGATTAAAAAAGCTTGTCGACTCTGGAAATATTTTGCGTAACTTCGTTGAAACATGAAAATGAAAACCGAGTATGTATATCACATATCCTTTATTAACGATTATAATTAATCGACAAAAACTGTTATTCTTATATCAATATAAAGTTTATACGTTTATAAATTATTACTTGTCATAAAGACACATAAAGACACATAACAGTACAAGACATGCAACATGAGATCTGAAAACGGATATACATATGACTTGGTGAATTATTGAGTGAGATGGGCTCTAATCTAATTGTATACAGTGGAGTCATTCTTTGCAGAAAGCAGCTGATCTGGGGTTTTTTTTGTTGTTGTTGTTGTTTTTTTTTGAAAGTCTTTCTTCTTCTTCATTTTCTTCTTCTTTTTCTCATTCCCGATCATTCTACTCAAAACCATTCCAAATCGCTTGATCCTTTTATAGTATTCCTACAACTCGCTCAAGTCACTTAAAAACGCCCCGAAATCATTAGACGTCCGCTCCGAAATCATTCAAAATACACTACAATTTTTTTTCAAGTGGTAAATAGAACGTCGCCAATTTCCTTTAGAACAAAATTAGCGATAATGCACTACATACCTTAAATATCAACCAAAGGTATCCCATATCATTCATTCTATTTCATTCCGAAATCATTCCAAAGGCATTTACCTTTTTAATTTCACGATATTAATGATTAAAAATTCAGCTTTGTAAGGTCATATTTGTAACAAATCATATATGTAACTCATTTGTTACGTACATGATCACATTCGCAACAGATTATATGTGCTACTAATGTGTTTGTCCGAAATGGAGGTTGACATGAGAAGCATATACGTAACAGGTTTAGTTGTCTATTTGTATTCAACAGCAAAAGCAACATCATTGTAGTCTTTATCAACCTCAGAGAGAGAGAGAGAGAGAAAGAGAGAGAGAGGGAGACAGAGACAGAGAGAGAGAGAGAGAGAGAGAGAGAGAGAGAGAGAGAGAGAGAGAGAGAGAGAGGGAGAGAGGGAGAGAGAGAGAGAGAGAGAGAGAGAGAGAGAGAGAGAGAGAGGACGCATGACATAATGATTTTTTACTAAGGTACCAGGGGCCAGTTTCATCAAAATATTTAAGACGTATTTTTGTCCTACCGATTACTTTCGAAACAGTAACAAGAACAATCACTGAACATGGGTATTGAAAAATTGGCGATACGTGTTTTTCGTTCTAAATATGCGGTAAGTCATTGGTAAGACAAAAACGCGTCTTAAATGTTTTGATGAAACTAGCCCCAGTGCATCTCGAGCGCGCTCGTGAGTGTGTCCAGCAACATCCAAACAGCAAGAAAATTGATCTGCAGATTGGAACTCAAGGCAAAAAACACATCATATAGATCAGCATGCGCATCTGCAGTAGTAGGAGATCAGTGAAAATTGATCATGTCCCGTCTAGATAATGTTTGCGAAGTTGCCAGTTTAGTGGCGTGAAGGTGGCAGCTTGGTGGCTTTAAGTTGGCAGAATAGCAGGCATGTGTGGTAGTAATATGTACTGTTTTTAAATCAAAATTGACCTGTGACATATGTGATTTCATGTCACATCAAAAACCGGCATCGATCATATTCGTCACAAAATATGATTTCCGAGTCATATATGTAACACATGTTACATATGTGATCATATATGTAACAGGTGTTACATATATGATTTGTTACAAATATGATCCAACACAGCTTACATAAGGTTACGGTAAATCAGCTTTTATTTACAACTAATTACTCCTATATTATAGATAGTCGCCATTGATAACTTGAGACCTTTAATCATAGGTTGGCCAAGTTACCAAACCCTCGTAACTTCAGCTCGTCAAAGTTGAAGTTACGAGGCTTTGGTTACTCAACGATGAAATGTGCTCACTTTCTTAGAACACGTAAATCGTTTTGGTTTAAGGTACAGTTATTTGCACATGTTGACGATAATTGCGGACTTACTTTTAAAAGAACAAAAAAATAAAAATAAATAAAAAGTAAATAGGCCAAATTACGTCACGTCTAAAGCATGACCTACCGGTTGAATAATGGCGTAGAATACTTTTCCTTATTAATTGTATAATGTTTATTATTAGGCCCCACGCGGACGTTTAAGTTCCACAACAAATAGAATGTGTTTAATATTACAATTCTATAATCATCAATTACAATTGCATTGTAAAGCATTGTATGATATTGCAAACCGAAATGATAAAAGTAGAATAAGAGCAGAGCGCTACTGTCCAAGTGGTTTTATATCATTATCAGGAAGACGTTCTTTATTTGGAATAATGGAAAAATGTTCTGTTAAATTCGTCAAATTTGTATTAATACTTATTTTTCATATATACTTGATATGTCAAACCTTATAAAGATTGAAATCTTAATTCCGCATAATATAATTGTTTACCTCATAAGTATTTCTTTTATGTTTGTATTTTCAGTGAAAATAGTAAAATAGGCGTTCTAAAATTTGATATTGTTTTTTTTTTTTTGTTTTTGTTTTTGTTTGTTTTTGTTTGTTTGTTGTTTTTTTGTTTGTTTTTTGTTTTTTTTTTTTTTTAATTGAATTCTACAAAAGCATTCTTGCTTGCGAGACGAACATGTGTGTTAAACATGATGAAATACACTAACGGTACAATTTTCAAACGTTCGCAAGTAAACATTTTGGCATCTTGAATGCAAAGTACTTTTTTGAATTCAGATATTTTGATTTTAATAATCACATTTGGTTTCGTTTTCTTGATTCTTAGTACTTCGGTGGAAGATTGGTATTGTTCACCACTGTTCGTGGGTGAAAAGGGGGTGGGGGCACAGTTAGTTTCTACACGTAGACGTCAAACAGATGTTCATTGCCATGCAATGAAGAATTACGCTAAGACTTTGGTAAACCTCTTTTAAAGCAAGACAAGCGCAAAGTATTTCCTATATTATTACAACTTTTTTATGGTTGATAAAACTGCTTTGTCCTTTAACTTAAGGCAGTTTTGAAGTTGAATCTGAAATAATTTATCCATTGATAATGGTAATGGTGTTAGATATCGATAAATAATTAAGACAAGAATGTTGTGTTCGTCTATAATTGTTTTCTTACTTTTAATTTTGTGTGTCTGGATTTTTTTTTTTATGTATTTCTTAACAATGCGCAATTTTGTACGTTTTCCAATGCAAATAGTCCACATGGAACATTCATTTTAGGCCCAAGGCCATTCCTAATTTTTCAGGTTCTCGGGGCAAATCAAACAAGACAAGGGGTCGGATGAGGTTATAAAAATGTGACCCATCACGCGAAAAGGGACCATCTGGGAACTTTGTAAAATAGATATTTGAAAAAAAATTGGGTCCAGCATAGATATACTAGAGGTCGCATTTCAAAAATTCGTTCACTAGAATGTAGATTATAGACAATAGGCAATATTTTATTGACTTAAACTTTACAGTTTCTCGTCATACATTTTAACAATATACAAATATGAAAATATCACAATGACATACGCGTCATACGTTATATATTCTAGATTTAGAAAATAAGCAAAAGCGTGAAAAGATTCAACCCTAGTCAGTCTGCGCAACCTGTGCAGTCTGACTAGGGTCGATACTTTACGCACTACCCAGATAGTCCCTTTTCGCGTGACGGGTCACATTAATAAAATACCCAAAATCTATCAATAGTAACTCTTCATGTGTCAAAAATTCAATCAATCAATTCTTGAGGCAGACTTTAAATTATTAAGTACTGCTCATATTTTAAATAGATGCAAGACAAAGGCAGGCTATCGGAGGAAGTTAAAGAAATAAAATTGATTGAAGGTCATTTATTTTTACTCAAGTTTTGAGAAAAATCGGGTCGGCTCTCTCGAGACCGAGAAAATAAAGATAAATAAACAATGGCCTAACGTAGCATTTTCCCGTGTAGCAGATCTTCACTTTCATTCATTATTTGATCAAAGACTGTGTGGGAAATCTCAATCAAACATAATAGATTTCATAATCGATTCGAGACTGTTTAAATTCTACGTAATCACTTAAGTTTTATTTGAATTTCCACTTTTCAAAAATCTCCTTATTGTTAAATATTAACCCCAATCGAGAAACCATTACAAACAGTTTTGGAATATCAAGATCATATCATGACAAAGAATAGAAATTTCAATAATTAAACTTTTTGTGAAACTGTCAGAGAATTGATACACTTTGTAAAATATGTATATCTTTTAATTTCCGTTGTGAAGATTGGTTTTATGAATACTTCGTTCTTGAAGAAATGTTATTCTAATGTAATTATTATAAAGAGATTGAATTTTATACTCATCTTACGCAAGCCAAGAATAAAGCCCCACTTTGTTGCTTACGAAAGTCCTCGGCGTAGCTAGCTGAAATTAACGTGAACTAGGGAGGATGACAAATGGCGGATCCAGAGGGTGTTCGGGGGTTCGAGCGAACCCCCTCTTCACCCAAATTCAGTATTTCATTTTAGTTGCCAAATTCAATCAAAATGTCTCGACACAAGAAAACGACCCCCTTTCGTAGTGCTCGAATCACGGGATCTTTAAATTCTACAAATAAAGATATCTGGTGTGCAGAATTTGAGCAATAAGTCCCAAAGTATCCCTATCTATATAGATAGGGATACTTTGGGACTAATTACTCGAGGTCTTAGCCGACATCGAACCCCCTTTTTTAGAAACCCTGGTTCGTCGCTGGATGACAATGACAAAAAAGCATAAAAGGGGAGGGCGCTCGAGAGGAATTAACCTAGCTGCTATAACGTAGCCCTCTCTCTGGTAAGAAATTGTTATTTAGTCAAATTTTCAAGCGATTCAATGCTATAAGCCAATTATCTTGTTCTACTTTTTTACTTACATGCGGACTTCAAGGGCGTAGCTTTCTATGTTAAAGTGTACGTAGAAAGAAGCCAAGTGCATCATCAGATTCACAAATGTTGAATAGGGAATGGTGCGAGTGGGTTAAACCAAGCTTTAATAACGTAGACGTCTCTCTAGAAAACTGATGGAGAGGCCGTCAGCTAACTAGAGACAGGGCTACGTTATCGCAGTAAGCGTATCTCTCCTTTCCAGTTGTGTAAGACTTTTTCCCTGAGACAATTTCTTCTTTCTTGTTAGAATTTGACTTTCTGGGTACGAATCTAATTAAGAAATGGCCTCCCTGTGGAGAATTATCAAAAGTTCTTTTTTCAATTTTCTAACTAAAAGTAGATGTAACGTCAACCATCCATACATTTTCAAGATTTCTATGATATCCAGGTCTTTTTCAACACCCAGCCCGTAATCCTGGACAAAGAGTGGGATCAGAATGGGATAGCTATATGTTAAAAGAGGACAAATTTTGGAAAACTATTGTTTCTTTATAGACAAAATAACGCCATAAGCAGACCATGAAGATGTGGGCGTCCTTGTAGGAGGCTGTTAATTTGAGAATATACCTCAAAATAGAACGAAACATTATCCACTTTTTGTGCTTATTAATCATAATCATTGTTATTTCTTGTATTCGGTGATTAATGATAGATTCTTCTTACGATATTACCAAAATTTGTTTCAATCATAAATCTACCTTATTTCGTCAAGAGGAGGGTCGTAAAAGGATAAACCATCAAAAATAATTACAACTGATTGTTATCGACTAATTCTCTATTTAAACGCCTTTTTTCCGTGAACACGAAATTGCAAAAATACAATTACAAATTGGAAAAACGCCTGTCCTTATCAAAATTTGCTCAAAGACAATTTTGTACGGCATAATTTTTAGCGGATCATATTTCAATAATTGCATTTTGAAGTGCCCTCCATTAGCGTTGGGTAGAGATACTGTTAAATATTTTTGACAAAGGACGACAGGATGTTCGTCCCTGGAAGCAATAAACTCGTCTAATCTACCATGTTATCTAGCGTTAGGTGAAAAAAGAAGACAAAAAAGCTTTTTTGCGCGTTTGTTTATTTCCGTTTATTTATCGTCGCTACCGTAGCATATGTCCATATGAGCGACGCCCCCGGAAGACGATTAGTTGTTCGGTGGATAGTGCAAGGATAAATGACGAAACTACTGCTGAGATTCGCCAAGCTTCTTTAACGTGCCCGATGTAAAGCACCGTCTCACGGGACCACGGTTTAACGTCTCATCCGAAAGACAATTTGTTTGTTAGTTAGCCAGTCCGGGTATCGAACCCACGCGATCGATCTTCAATTGTTTTTAAGACCGGTGCTCTACTGACTGAGCCCATCGCGCGTTTGGTCAGCGCGCCAGGTTTGAATACATAGTTGCTCTGGGCTTTGTTGTGTAAAAGATAACCATTGGTTAAATTTTAACCAGAAGTTAATTTCAATCAATCAGAATTGTTGTATCAATTGAAATAATAAACTTGATTGGTTGAAAATAACTTCTGATCAAAATTAAACCAATGGATATCTTTGACACAAATGGGGGCTACAGTCAAGAAAACCTGCCTAAATGACATAAAATTTGCAATAGACGTAAACCCATGTTTAAGAATTGCAATATAGCTTTTTCAAGAAACAAGAAAAAGTATGCTATGCTCAAAAGATTATCAAAACATTTATACCTGTTTGTGTATTCATTTTTCAAAACAAAAACAAAAACAAAAAAAGGGAATTTGCTTTGAAGGTAATCGCATTTAGAAACATTGAAAAAAAGGAATAATTTGCGTGCTTCATGCAATTTCTCCATTTATTTTTCTAAATATGTTGCAGTCACTTTCTAGTTTTGTAGTAAATAATAAAGACGACTAAATTTGAGAGGATTATCAGTTGAGCACGAAAAAAGTTTGTTTTTTTAACCTCGGGCCTAGGTTAAGATTCGTTAAATAGTCTTTTTTTCTATTAACGTACTTTACTAGGTAAACAGAAACAAACTCCTAAAAAGCCAGATTGTCTCAGGCCGTTTGTCACAGACGTCAAGTTGCAAGTCTCGACTCAATTTTGATTCCAGACAATACGAAAAGAAGTATCGTTTATGTACAAATGTCATTAGATTGCACCAATGTTAAAAAATGGCAACCGGAAGGTGACCGTTCAGAAGCTTATTTCAGCAAAGGTAAATTACAATTATGTGCAAGGTTTGATTTTTGGTAGATCTCTCGCCATGCCTTTGACCTCCGTCAAGACACCCCCTCAAATATTTTCACGTAATTCGTCGCCAAAAATACAATATGAGCCTGTGCGTGACATTTTTAACAATTTGACATCTGCATGAGGTTCAAACATCAAACAGCCTAGACAGTTACTTATTGAAAGTAGAGGATTGCCTTACTGTCTACAGATACTTTAATACTATATATCTATCTACAAATCGCATCGTGAAGACTCTGCTCAGACTGTGTGGATGCACAGACTGGCTAGAGTATTTGCTTTGCGCACATTTGATATTGTTGGAAATGTCACGCACAGGCTCATGTATTATATGAATGGACATGAACAAAGAACAATCGTCGGAGTAATACATAACCATAGTAACTACAGTTTTTTCAAGATGTAAATGCAATGTTTAAGTCGTCCATCCAAAAAAAGATTTGAAACAAAACGGCAGAAAATGACACAGTTCAACAGTTATCTCGTTATAATTCAGTGTTTTGATTGGACATTTTTTTCATTGGCAGCACCGATCTAGAAATAGTTAATACTAGTACAGTTAATAATATTGTGAAATTGACTCTCATTCCGACCAAAATCATTCTGAATCATTCACTCGGCGCTCCATTCTATCAATCCAAACATTAAATCAAATCGATCAAAAACGATCTGAAATCATTAGAAAACATCTAAACTTTGTTCAAGATGATCCACATTTTATTTAAGGTAGCAATGGACACAAGGAGTCATTTTTTTTCCGCCCAATAAATTATTTTCATGGTCACATATGTTGTAGATTAACATTGTGTAGTCATTATATCAAAATTTGAAGGTACCTTTCCACGCTCGTTTTCATGCTAGAGTTGTCTGCCCTTGAAAGATATAGGCCATTTTTCAGTAAAACGGTTATATTCGTTTTAGGTCTAGCATAAGTCTGTACTAGGTTATAGCTATAATACATATACATTTTGATAGACCTTATACATGTACACAATGACTAGTGACAAGAAAATTTCTCTTTGACCAATTGCATTGGTTACAATGCAATTGGTCAAAGAGAAATTTTCTTGTCACTAGTCATTGTGTACATGTATAAGGTCTATCAAAATGTATATGTATTATAGCTATAACCTAGTACAGACTTTATGCTAGACCTAAAACGAATATAACCGTTTTACTGAAAAATGGCCTATATCTTTCAAGGGATTTGCTTTCAAAAGTTTAAAATGCACTAATTTTTGTAATTTTACTAGGTAAAAATGCCACAAAAACCTATTTTTTTTTAAGAAATTACCCAATGAATTTTTCTTATTTTCCGATATGTTTATAATCCATATTTTTTCTTTATTTGGTAAAAAATTCAGCATACCTTTCCATGCAAATAAGAAAATTTTTCGTTATTTTTCAGTGTTCCCCCCTAATCCAATGACGATTTTAACGCATTTTTATTGTTAAATTTAATGATCCAGTGATTCAATTTATATCAAATGTTGAAAAGAAGCTAAATAATGAAGTTTTACCATCATTATTCTACGTTATTTCCATAAGTAGAATCTTACGAATACCGGTCTTTTTAAACAACGCGCAAAAAAAGCCGTAAAATAAACGAAAACCCGTTTCCGGTTTATAGAGTCGGGAGGCCGCTGTCCATTGCCACCTTAAATCGATCAAATAAATGCATGATTTTTTGGCCGGTGATGATTTTAAAAAAGGCTGATTCGTCCGTGAAGACACAGAAGTCAGAAAAAATATAGAATTCTTTAAAGGGAGGAAAGGAATTATCGCTAATTTGGACGAAATTATCTATTTTGTTTTCCCTCCCTTGAAAATAACTTAAAGCTCACCCCATAATCATTCAATTTCGTTCCAAAATCTTTCAAAAATCAATCAACTTGTCAATTTCACAATGTTAATTACTGTACATGTATTTATATGCGAATCAAATAGCAGTATTAGTTTTCTCTTTATGACAGAAATTTATGAATGCACATAAATTTTCCCCAAGGTGATACATGTACATTTTTTGTCGAATGTCTTATTTTGTCTGTTTCGATGGTCGAGTTTACTGTGAAGCCGTTCAACTATCCCTTTACAATCCTATGGATTCATAAATCATTCCTAACATTCCTTAAAATCCACTTCCAATTATGGACATCTGGTTGATCTCAGCTAGACACAATCTCATGAAATAGATGTCTACTTTATGAGGTACAGAAATGGCCCCTTTTAGCGTGCCCGGTAATACTTGTTTTACTCAGTTCCCAGAGTGTCCCTTCTGGCGAGTCACAAATATACCAATTACAAATCTTAAAGTCGAATTCGGGTTTTTAGCATGACTTCAACTAAATAGAGTTCCAAAAACTCAATAGCCATACTCATGTGGCCCTTGCTTATAGTTTGAGAATCCCTGCGTTAAATGTAGACTATATATTATTTTCATTTTTCAAGTTTTTGTCTGGACAGATATGTAAATTTGGCATCATCTTTAGAAAAGAATTGAAGAATTTTTAAAATAACCTCAATTCTTTTCTGAAGTTGATCCACAGAGGGTCCTATGGACTCACATCAGATAGCTTTGTGGGCCATCGTTACTTATTGGTGAGTCTCGGGCTCGCAAAACCTGCATCCCTTAAAACCCCAAGTATTATCCAAGCTGTTTATCAATACGGCATGACATCATGGTCGCCCAATGAAAATTAACTACTAGTATTCATTAGTACAGTTAGTAACATCGCGAAATTGACTGTCATTCCGATCAAAACCATTTTTAATCGCTCACTCAGCGCTCAATTCATTCGTTCACCCACTCAAACCACTCAAAAACGCTCCAAAATCACTAAAATTAAAAGATTAACAACAACATTCAAAATAAAAAATCGGTAGATAAAATGCATGATTTCACTAACATAATTGAATTTTGTAAGCGTATGGTGGGTTGGTGAAGACATATTAAGCTTTTCATTGGACCTGTATGCATATTTCATTAAAGGAATGTAATAAATATCGCTAATTTTGTTCATCCTGAACAAAATTAGCGAATTTTGTTCATCCTGAACAAAATTAGTGAAATTGGATTACCGCCCTTTTATTTCAATCAAAACTCGCTCCACACGCTCATTCAATTTCATTCCAAATCATTCCAAAATCATTCATCTTGTCAATTTCACGATGTTATTAACTGTATCTTATGTTTTATAAAATATAACATACAATTTTAAAAAAGAAAAAAAAGAAACACATTATGCAAAATAACGGGCTTGTTAAAGGTCAGGGCGTAAAGTC
This sequence comes from Fragum whitleyi, assembly GCA_948146395.1. NCBI lineage: Eukaryota > Metazoa > Mollusca > Bivalvia > Cardiida > Cardiidae > Fragum > Fragum whitleyi. Next base: position 24,859,154 of record OX411548.1, on the reverse strand, counting down.
ACATATTTATACTAATAAAGCCACAAAACTCCAGCTGGGCTTCATTTTCCTGTTCAAAGAAAGCCCGGGTTAAACAAGGCCACGGTGGGTACATTTGGATACATTGACTATTTTTATACTTAGAGAATTAGACTTGCGAATCTAATCCGTTAATGTTTGGACCTCGCTGTGTCGCCATATCTAGTCTGGAACAGCCGAAATGACTGAAAACATGGCCCGGCGAGAAATTTTGAAACGGTCCAAATTAAAGACAAATGCACACGACATTCTGTAATCTATTTACCACACAAGGGGCCATCTTGGAAGTGCGTAAATTGTGGACCCTCGTCAGACTTCGCGGATTGCGCAGACTGACTAGGGTCGAAACTTTTCGCACTTTACTTATTTTTATGAATCTAGAATAATCAATCTACCTATCTGTGAAAGAATTTTTGAAATGTGACCTTTGATTTGCATGTTCTAGAACCTATTTTTTTTTTATTTTTATTTTTTTTTTTTTTTTTTTCAAATATTTATTTTGCTTAGTTCCCAGTTGATCCCTTTTCGCGTGTCGGGTCACATTTTGGAAAAAAAATGGACAATGAAGAAATTCATTTTTGCATTGTCCACAACAATTTCCTCTGCAAAAGACAAAGATTTTATATTTCCAATCAACTGAAAATGCAACTTTTCTTGAATTTGGATGGTCTAACAATTTGTCATTCGTAAAAATAATTATTAGTAGATCATTCGAATCACTACAAATACGATGATCGTCATTTGGCGACAAAAATGTCGTTACTAAGGCTGAAGATACGATATTTTGTCTTCTACCAATAATGTGTTCCAGATACTTGACATTGAAATATCTCTTCTTTTTTAACCGTTCCTTATCCGTCTGTGGAAGACAAGGTTAATAGTTTAATGCCGTAAGCCAACCCACGACTCGCGTCCATAGATCTAATCTTGTTCGACACAAAACAAGTCGGTCCCTGTCAGGTTTCAGTTTATGAGAAGTTTAATTAATTTGTCATTTCTCATTGTCAAAGTCTCGAGTAGGTTTAGAATTCTAATTTGATTTCTCTACAAAATATTATAACTATTTGATACTGACTTCATTTCGGTTTAGACTGCTTATTAAGTGTATTCCTTTTTTAGATCATAAGGTTCATCTTTTCAAAGTCAGTTTTTAAATGTACTTTTAACTAGCTTGCAAAAAATAACATCTTTTTAAAGTTAATTGGGAAAAGGCTTTGGAAAACATTGTGGAAAATCAAAGAAATATCTGTTTCAAGCAATTTCTCCATTGTTCGAAACGTTTTCTTCCCCAGAAGACAGATATATCGCGACTTCATCAACTATTGATTTGAATGAGATTGCGTAGTGTTTGGAACGTTTTGGGATGATTTTAGAGCTTTTTAAACCAATTGGGTGATGCGGTGCCAAAATCCTTTAACTAGCACGAATTTTGGGATATATTTAAACTAGTGTTGATGGGTATAAATGCCAATTTCACGCAGCTCTTAGCTGTATTTACAACGGTTTGATCACACAGAGAAAATATTTCGAGATATAAGAAATAGATACGAGGATAATCGTTTGTTTTAGTGTCAGATCAATCATTATTTCATTGAATGAACAACAAAAGCTATATTTTCACGAGTGGCAGGGCCACGAGTGATAATTAGATTTAAGTTGTTCACTCAATGAAATATAAATCGATCTTACGCGAAAAAGAAACGATTATTCTATTTCATTAAGGCATAAATGAAAAAGGCTATAAAAATAGGACCAATTTTCTTATAGCGCGTTATTTTGCACGTGATTGCTATGCAACGTTCATAATGACGTCACTTATTTGGCTCCGCTAAGATGACATCAGATGTAATGAAATTAACGAAAGCAAGGAATAAGTTTTTGATAATTTCACTGGTAAAGCGGTGAGTTTATCAAAATGATAATCTACCGTTATTCCTCGATGAACCACCGAAAAGCATTAAAGAAAGCTCTATATACGGCTCGATTGATTTGTTCGTTTGCCCCGCCCATTTGCCTTCGTCATAACGCACCCCGCACAACATTAAAACATTATTTTGCTACACAGTGTTCGAATTAAATGATGACTTAGACTAGGATCTGGACAAAAAACACATTTAACCCTTTCCTGTTTTACAAATTTTGGACCTGTCCAAATTCAAAGGTTTTGCAGACGAAAATTTAAAGTGGATTTAATTTGAAAAATAACCATTCAGTAACGTAGAAAATAGTGTGGAAAAAGAAGAAATTACTTGTCAGAAGCAATTTCTTCTTTTTTCACAATGTTTTCTCAATCATAAAATCATAGATACGTAAAATGCAGGGATTAAACAGCAAAGGGTTAAAAAGGGATGTATGGACAACACTTGCAGTAGGTGTATAGTAAACATTTAAAGGACCGAGTTAAACTTGCCACAAACAATCGTAAAAAATGTACAAAACACCTTAGTCTTTGTCCTACTTTATTATCCAATCAGAATGCTGGATTTTTAAAATTTCTGATGGTTTATTTTCCATAAACTAACCAGCTGAGGTTTATTTTGATCATTATTTCATTTAAACGTCAAGGTTTATTTGTTATTCCACGCATGCGTACATACGAAACTCTACCCCCTCATGAATATGCAAGAAGCACGTGAAAAGTAAAGGAGAAAATCGTGATACACGTGCACATGTTGCATACCCCATATTCTTCTCTGATTTGGACCTGGTTGTGCGTGACATGGTCTGTCCATTCGTTTGCATGTGGTTTAACCCCGATTTCAACATTATTGCAGTTATATCGCAATGGCTGGTGCACCTACCCTTAGTTGGTTCGCTAACTAAACATTTATGTATTTATGTGTTTCTGTATGTATCGACAAACTTTTTATCGTTTCATTTTTAAAATGTCTTTGTCAATGACAGATTAGTTTACTTACGTTAGTAAGCACTTCTCTGGCAATGACCAAATTTGAGTTGTTGTTTTGTAAGGTTAAGTTAATCTGTCCTTGTATACATATTTTGTTCATATATAGTTCGGAGGCCATTGTCAAGTCAATAAAAATAATGAACAATGCATTATTTATTATCGGTAATAGCTCATTAGAAAGCCTCGGTATTTACGTTCATATTACAACAACACCGTATTTGGAAAGAGCGGGCGTTTACTTTGTAATAAATATAACCGCCTTATTCCGTGTAAATCGTGCCATATGCTGTCACTTATATTAAGCGCGGTAAAAAGACTAAGTTAAACGCTTATTATTGAAAATTACACGATTTAGTCTTTGTCCTACTTTTTCATCCAATCAGAAGGCTTGAATTCGAATTTATTTGATGGTTTGTATTCCATATACTATCGAGACGAGGTTTGACGAGACTTGACCTCTCATAAAAATCAGACATATTTTGGTAGCACGTGTAATTAAGAGTCGAAAATTATCAGATTTTCGTTCATATCAAGAACGGAGGTCATTGACAACTCAATGAAGCCAAACTATACTTTATATTTTATCATCTGTATTTGCTCCTTAAAAAGCCTCGATATTCACGTGCATATTTCAACACCTCCATATTTGGAAAGAAAGGGGCGTTTAATTGTAATAAATTGATCCGGTTTATTCCGTTTAAATCGTGCAATATGCTGCCAATAACATAAGGAGCGGGAAAAAGACTAAGTCAGTTAAACGCTAATAATTGAAAATTAAACGCTTTAAACAGCCTCAGTCGGTCGCTTCGCTCCCTCCTTTCGGCTGTTTAAATCGTTTAATTTTCAATTATTAGCGTTTAACTATTACTTAAGATTTCACCGACATTTCGGTGTGGCCTAAAACTGATCAAATGGACGAGCATTTTGAATTATTAAATTTCACCGCCCCTAGTTAGTGTTGAGTAAATATAACTGTCGTCCCAAAAAATAACAAATTCATTAAAATTTAATCAGTCGGAAAACGTCATGATATGAAAAATGGAGGCATGGAAAACAGCCCTGCGTTCAGGATGTTGAAACGTTTCGCGAGCGCTTTGAGATGATACCCCGCTTTGCACTTGCACATACGTGCAAAGCGAGATATCATTTCGAAAACGCTTCGCTAACGCTTTTATCCTGAACGAAGGGCAATCAAGGCCTCCTTGTCTTTATAAAGTAATAGTCCTAAATTCATAATGTAAAAACGCTTGCAAACGTTTGGAAATTGTTTTTCCGCTTTGCGTGCGAGTACGGGTGTCAATACTACAAACGCTTTAATCTTGAAAGCAAGACTTTTCTAATAGATCGGAAGGACTCTTCATTGTTACTGGGGTTTCAATTTATCGAAATTCAACATAAAGATTAGGATTCGGGAAGTAAGAAGTTTAAGCAATAATAACATCGCCCCTGTGATACTTTAACTCTGCTAAGCCAATGGTTACATGCGTATTTCGTCTGTGGGGAACAAAAACGCGACGAAAGCTTGACGCTACGAAATGTATTCGCTAATTTACTTTTACACTGTACTTTACATGAAAGCGCATCGACGTACTATGTCATACACAATACTTATCGTCGATGTTATTTAAAAATCAAAGTGCTGTCAGCACTGTAAATCGTACATCATTGAGAGGCTGGGATAGTGCAATAGTTCGCCAATCAAAAGGGCTCAAATTTGGACAATAAAAGTTGGTAAAATCTTTAAATTTGTGAGTTTTTTGTCTTAACACTCCATCTTTTCGAGGACAACGCCAGCTCATCCAACCTCGTGGGTCCGATTTTGAAAGTTTGCTGATTCGATAGCCCTCTGCTAGTCTAAATTATTTCTTAGCAGATTTTTACGTTGTTATAATGAGCGTGCGCCAAGCTAAAAGCTTGTCTGTTAATATTATTCCTCTCTCTAGAGTTTAAAAGCCTGTTTAGCAACAAACATTTTTCATTAAACTATTTACAATTTTGATTACCAACATGTTTGTATTTCAAGCATTGGGTTTTCCCAAATACTGTAAATGCATTTTCCCTCAAGAAACACGTGAAATCGCCAACTATACTATTTATATCTTTGGTTTCTGACCAATCGATCAAATCTAGCAGCACTCTATGATTATTCATGAGTTGTTCTAAAAATAGATCGCTCTTACTGCTATCCTTTACCAGTTTATCGTATGTTTTTGTCGGTTTATTTGTTGTTGAATAATTTTTCTTCATATTCTTCAAATTTGAATTTATTGAAAATAGGATTGGAGCGTGATCAGAGTGCTCATTGAAATCAAATATTTCAAAATTATTTCTATTGTTAATAAAAATCGAGAGGGCCCACAGGATAGGGAAATTCAATAAAGACAAAAGTCGTCCGATTGTGGTCAAATTTAATCATTACCCAGATAAAATGTTGATAAAGAGTCGTGCATACCAGGAGCTTAAAAATTCTGCTTATAAAGTGTCTGAACAATTCCCCAAAGGTGTACAAGATAAGCGAAAAATTTTGTCGTCTGCTTTGACAAAAGCCCGCGATGCAAATAAAACTGCTTCGCTATCCTTTGATAAGCTGTATATTGATGGCAAGATGTACACGGTCGATACTGTTTCGAGTTCGGGCTTCGCTTAGAGTTGTACCAATGAACAGTTATCTTTTTTGCTCTTGAATGTTCAGGGTATAAAACCGAAGTTATGTGATCCTACCTTTTTGGAATATATTGAAAATTATGACATTTTACTATTTACTGAGACGTGGCATACTAAAACGTCTAATTTATATATAAAGGGTTATAAGCAATTCAGCGCTCCACGCCCGAAATCTAACTGTAAAGCAAAGCGTGACAGTGGTGGAGTTATAGTGTATTTTAAAGAAAGTCTTGGTAAATATATACAACTTGTAAACTTTAATCCGAATGGGTTTATATGGTTTAAAATTACTAAAACTTATCTTTTCGGCGAAAAAGACATCTATATTTGTTTATTATATATTCCACCTGAGGGTTCAAGAGTATACAGTTACCCTAGTTCTTCTTTATTTGAATTTGATTTTTTCAATCAATTAAATGAAGATGTTCGATTGTACAGCGATAAGGGTAGCATTTTCATAATGGGCGATTTAAACGCCCGCACGGGAGTTCAGTGTGATTACGTCATTGATACAGGGCTCAATCGATTTATAGATTTACCGTTTGAAAGCGAGTGTACTTTGCCCATTCGTGTTAATAGTGACAAGACTGTTAACACATTTGGACAAAGACTGCTCACCTTATGTAAAGAAAACAATTTATTTATTGTTAACGGTCGCCTTGAAAACGGTGACTTTACATACCATGGAATGTATAGAAATAGATTCGTAAATAGCACAGTCGATTATGTTATAACAAATTCTTGCAATTTTGAATTTATGAATAATTTTTGTGTTGGTCAGGTTACAGAATTTTCTGATCACAGTCCATTAAGCTTTCAATTAAGTTGTAATTTTAATAATATAAATAGCTGCCCCGATAATGAGTATACAGATAAGATATTTTGGAATCAGGATAGGAAGGGAGAATTTGAGAACTGCTTGCTTAATAAACGCCATTGTTTCGATAACTTAATCGAGAAATTTGATAACATGGAAATAGATATCAACGAATGTCTTTCAAATTTTTCTTCGTTGATTTCTAATATATCTTTTTCGGTCTATGGTAAAACAATTAAAACAGGTACCCGAAGCAAGAAACCTTGCAGAAGGTCAACTGCTTGGTTTGATTCTGATTGTAAAAAAGCAAAGTCTAAATTTTACAAAGCCAAACGCCAATATTCCTCAAAGCCTACTGAGGAGAACAAAAATTCTTTCAAAGAAGCTAAAACTGAATATAGAAAAATAAAACGTTCAGCTAAGGCTAGATATTTTGAAAAAGAAAAAAGTGAGTTGAATCACATGAGTAGAGAATCACCACGTCAATTTTGGAAATATATTAAACAATTTCAAAATTCATTTACATCTACCGATCTGTCAGTTGACGATTTCGCAAAGTATTTCAGTTCGTTGTCGAGTGAAAATAATGATTTGTTCGGCTCAAATGATGATATTAATCAAAGTAATAATGATCTTGATCATATATCTGTTGAAGAATTAGACAAACGTATTTCGGTAGCCGAAATAGAACATGTAATTGCATCGTTAAATCGTCATAAAAGTAGCGATCTAGAGAATAATGTTGCTGATTTTTTTATCGACAGCAAATCTTTTATTTCCCCTTACCTCTGTAAAATATTTAATCATATCTACGACAATCGTATTTATCCCGATGCATGGACCAAAGGAGTCATTGTTCCATTATTTAAAAAGGGCGACGTAAATAATCCCGAGTGCTATAGGGGTATAACATTAGTCAATATAACGGCTAAAATATTTTCCTTGGTTTTAAGAAACCGTTTGAATTCGTGGTGTGAAAATCATGACATCTTTAATGAAAACCAATTTGGATTTCGAGATAAACATTCGACATCAGATGCCATCTTTATTTTGCATTCGGTTATCCAAAAAGTATTGTCGAAAAATAATAAATTGTGGTGCGTGTTTGTCGATTATAAACGTGCTTTTGATTCAGTAGGGCATGAAGCTCTTTACACGAAGCTCATAGACTCAGGTATTAGTTCCAAAATGATAAGTATGATTAAAAGTATATATTCTAATGTTCAGTCTTGTGTAAAACTATCAAGTAGGTCAAACATTTCAGAGTTTTTCGATGTATCGATTGGACTTAAGCAAGGTGAGCCCTTGTCTCCGCTTCTTTTTCTTCTTTTTATTAACGATATATCCGAAAACCTTAACATTGATGAGCTAGCCAACTCTGATTTAGAATTGTTAACCAAATATCTTATCCTTTTTGCAGATGATATCGTTATGTTTACAACAAGTCCCATTAGCTTGCAATCTCAGCTCAATTGCTTGTATCAGTATTCTAAAAAATGGGGATTGGAAATAAACATCGACAAAACCAAAATTTGTATATTTTGAAAGGCGAAAATCATATCATGGTAAACTTTTTTACATTAATAGTAAACAAATTGAAATTGTAGATAACTTTACGTATTTAGGTTTAAAATTTCAAAGCAATGGAAGTCTCAAAATGGCAACTAAAAGTCTTGCTGACCAAGCTTTAAGAGCATATAACGGTTTATTGAAAGTTTTCGATAGGATCCCTCTTAGTGTGAAGAATAAACTATCCCTATTTGATAGTATGGTTGTGCCAATACTTTTATATGGAGCAGAAGTCTGGGGCGCTTATAGTTGTAAAGAAATTGATAATTTACATCTCCGTTTCCTTAGAAGTATTTTAGGTGTTAAAAGACAAACACCAATTTATTCCATCTTTGGAGAATTCGGTAGATTGCCTCTAGCAGTAATCTGCAAAGAAAGAGTATTAAAATTTTGGTGTAAGATAAAATCTAATACCATTCCTTCTCTATTATTGTCATACACAGATTCCGTTGATAACGGAAACGCTGGATCATGGGGAAATAAAGTGAATTCGCTGATTGACCATCTAGGACTGACAAATGTAAGACTTAACTATAATTCAGAGATAAATTATGTTTCAAATTTTAAAACGAGGCTTCGAGATCAATATATGCAGGAATGGTACCATAACATAAATCATTTACCTAAATTATCAAGTTATTGCAAATTTAAGGAAAACTTTGAATATGAACCATATCTTGATAACATTAAAAACGAAAAGTTGTTAAAAATGTTTGCATGTTTCAGACTTAGTTCACATAATTTAGAAATCGAAACCGGTCGTTATAATAATATCTTAAGGCAAGAGAGAATTTGTAAATTATGTAATTTGGGTCAGGTTGAAGATGAATACCACTTTCTTTTGTGCTGTCCTAAGTATTTAGATATTAGACGTAATTTTTCCCTTAGAATAGCATGGCCTAATATACATAAGTTCATAAATATAATGTCATCAACAAATAAAAGGAATGTACTAAATACTGTTAAGTTTATCGCATCTCCATTTGAAGCTCGTAAGAACTATCTTGATAATACTGTTCATTAACTATGTTGCACACTCAGCTATGTTAGATATTTTGTATATTGAATTTTGAGATACACTGTATTTGTAAAAATTGCTATATTTTGTGTCAAAGCCATATTTTTGCTGTATTGTAAATGGCTAAAGACATATTGTGTCGATATATGCCAATAAATGTATGTATGTATGTATGTTAACACATGCGAACAAAAAGTAAACTTCTCACGCTCCCTGTTTGAGTGCAGACGACTATTGACTAATGACAAACAAGTTAATTGACACATTTCGAGCAGACGATGTCCATTTACGCGTGGGTTTTGACCCAGTGATAATCATAACATAATTTGATTGGTTGTCAGCCCTACAACTGGTAAGTGACCGTTCGAGAAAGTTCAGAGCAGTAATATTGTAAGTGCTACAAATTAATTATACAGTTAACCTATTGTACGTTTCAACTCCTTTACTCAACCGAAAATCTTGTTATAAACACTGAAACTACTAACTGGTAATTACTAAAAGCGAAAATTACATCAAATTTTGTATTAGCCTCTTCTCTATTTGTCGAAAAGTAAATAAGGTATAAACAAAGTTTGTAGATTGTGACTGAAAAGGTCGTTTCTTCGGTGTTTGAAAACACATAATTTGGTTTGAACACATTGCTCAGAAGATAATGGTAAAAATGTAGTGGGTCAAACAGACTGGATTTCTGGAAAACGGTAGATATAAATCTACTGCTTCGCAGTACGATTTAAAAACCTTTGAAACCGAAACTCGTGAAAAGCTGTAGTTAAAAATTCTTAGAAACCGTTATAATAACACCTCCTTCCTCGACTTCGACTCCTCAATCTATTCTTCATACTGTTTGAGTCAACGCTGTGAAGTTTTCTGTCTGTGTTATTCTGCGTAATAAATGAACTGGCAGGGCGGGGCTTAACCGTGACGTAATTTGGCGAGTTTACTTTTCAATAGTTTGGGTTCTTTCAAATATTAGTCGGTAATCATCGCTAACGCGTGCAAATAACTGTACCCTAAAACCTAAAGGATTCTCTTGCTTTGAGAGAGTGAACACATGTCAACGTTTGGTTACCAAAGCCTCGTAACTTCAGCTTGATTAAGCTGAAGTTACGAGGATTTGGTTACCAATCTACGATTTAAGGTCTCGAGTTATCTATGTCGACTCTCTTTAGAAGTAGGTTATTTTAGATAAAAGCTGATTTACCTTAACCTTAAGTGCAACGACCCGTTACTTAGGCTCCGCCCTGCCAGGGCATTAATCATGGATAATAATATATCGAATATGGTATCTTCCATGAACTTCGCTCAAAACAAACTCATCGCACTCATTCAATTTCAAATCCATAATCATTCAATTTGTCAATTTCACGATGTTAATTACCGTAAAGGATTGCTGTCTAGCATTGATCATTTAAGAAGTAATTTAGTTGACTAGAATAAGAGTTTAAATATTTTACAGTGAGACGTATTGAGAAATTCGCACCAGAAAAAATATGTAAAGACCTACGGGTATTTTTTTTTTTTGCGATTTTAGGCTTGGTTTTATATATGACGCGGGTCGTATAGGCTCATAAAAGCAGGGCTTTTATAGAAAGTAAATAGAAATGGTTACTGTAGCGTTTGGAGTTTAAATCGGATTTAACTATGAAGAACTAATCCCATTTCAGCGTTCGAAATTATAACGGCGAAATTCAGGCGGTAATAACTCTTCAAAATGGAGAGACTGTCTATGACGGTTCGAGCTATAAACGTTCGTGAAAGGTTACATGTATAGTTGAATCTGTGTACAGCAGCCAGTCAAGGGAGAGGGCCAAATTGGCTGCTGTACACAGATTGGCTGCTGTTCACAGTATCCTTAGGGCGGCCATTTTGTCGTACCACTTTTGTTTAGCTCATTACCAGATCGCAAAACTTTCGACTTCTCCAAATTCTAAGCAATTCCTAAGTTTCATTTTAAGTGTTTGTCATTAAAAGGAGAAGGAATTATACCATTTAACATAAAAACTATTGTGAAAACAAGTAAAAATATATATTCATCGAGAATTTCTCGTTTGCGTTTAGCCACAGTTTGGACCTGCGTACGACCTACACCGAACTCATTAGCAATAATCCTGGAAGAACGTCCAGATTCAAGCATGCGTATCACTTTCACACGATCCTCTAGAAAGAAGAACTTACGTTTAGAGAGCGACATTATGGCGAGAATTGATATCAAAAGCAGGTTTTCGACCATTTTAAAGACCTCGAGAAATCAGTTGGATCCGCTCCGGTCACAATTTACTTCCTAGGTCGTTGTACCCTAAAATAGTCCGGTTAGAAATCAAAGTACTGAAAGTACTGATAAGTTGGAATGCGTTCGAGAGACGGTGACTTTATGCTACTTACGAAGCTGACGCCTGCCGCCCACCACAAGTGATCACATGATATGTCTTTTCTTTTGACGGGCGTATATAAATCAATGTATTTCAACAACGAGGGACGCTTAAACCCCTGAATCGCTATACAGGCCTGAATCTGATGAAAGAAAAATGATAACAAGAGGACCAGAATAGCCCTGAACCGCTCACCTGAATTCGATTGGTCCAGTGGATCTTATCCAAGAAACTTTCTGGCAAAGATTCATTCAAATTTGCCTAATTGTTGAAGAGGAGACATTTGAATTATAAGCAGTCATAATAGACCCTGCCAACCCATTCATTACAGAGGAGGATCAAAATCAGCCCTACCCTGCAACGCCCATATTTATGGGCTAATGAAAATTTTGCTAACAATATTTGAAGAGGGTCATCAAAGGAACATTCTTGTAAAGTTTCATTGAAATCTGCCTAGTGGTTCAGGAAGAAATGTCGTTCAAAGATTTTGGGCTTAAAATAAGCCCCGCCCTGCCATACCCATATTATTGGCCAATAAGAATATAGCGACAATTTTGAAGAGGGTCACCCGGGGAACATTCTGGCAAAATTTCATTTAAATTGGCCCAGCGGTTTGGGAGAAGAAGTATTAAGAAAGTTGACGACGGACGACGACGTTGTGCTCAGGTGAGCTAAAAAGGAAGAAAAGGATACGGACCATACAGCCGACTTATGGACGCACAGGCGAATACTAATACACTCAAAACAGTTTTTATATTATTTTTCAAATGACTTCTGCTCCAGTTGAGTTATCAATTACATTTTTACTTAGAAGTGTCGCTTAGTGGACCTCAACAAGTGATTTGTCCATGATGAAAAGCTATTTTTGCTTCATGAGTTGGAATCTCAAGACAAGTTTTGGACGAAGTTCAATTGTGATTTCGACCTTTGTGACTCAAAAATTGGGCACTTTCTCGGGTCATTGACAACATTTGTGTCAAGCTTAATGATTGGGTCAATTGGTTGTTCCGTTAGAGTGGAAACTGTTAACTGTTAAAACTTTACTGATGGCCATGACAATAGGGCATGTCTTTGGGTCATGGGCAATATTTGTGTAAAGTTACTGCTTGTCAATTGCTTCTCCGTTTATCTAGCGGAAAGCAAAAGGCCAATGGACTGAAAGACAGAAATGATGATATCAATATAATTATGTTCCTCTACTTCTGAGTTGGGGGTACAGTTAATAACATCGTGAAATTGATAAGGTGAACGATTTTGGAATGATTTAGGCATGATGTTGAATGAGTGAGCGGAGCGAGTTTTGAGTGAAATTTAAGGGAGAGAATCCAAATGTCGCTTATTTTGTTCAGGTTGAACAAAATTAGCGCTATATAAAACCTATATAAATTATGCGTAAAAGTTAAATTTATAGCTTTCTATTTCGTCACGAACCAATCAGACGCTTTAAATTTCAATTATGTCAGTGAAAACGCGATTTGGTTCTTGCTTAATTCATTTTGAAAGTACATGATGATCTTATTTTTTATAATAACTTTGAGCGTTTTTGAATGGTTTGAGTGAGTGTTTGGAATGAATGAATAGAGCGCTGAGTGAACGATTAAGAATGTTTTTTATTGAGATGAATGTCAATTTCACGATGTAACTAACTGTATGGGGGTGCTCTTAAACGTGTTGATGTATAAGAATGTGAAGGAAACAAGTTGAACTAGTTGGTTTGTTTCAAATGGCAAATTGTCATGAAGATCGAATGCAATTGGGCAAAGATATTCATAATTCAATTAAATAATTCAATTAAAGATGTGGTGGCAAGGGTTTTATTGAATGAGTATTGGGTTTTTACAATGAAACATTCATGCAGATAACTGCAATATGTCGGAAAACGAACGACAATATGTTGCAAAAATATTTATTTACTTTAAAAGACTATCATCACTTTAAGGAAAAAAATATTTCGTAAGTTAGACAGAAATTTACAATATAACACCTTGTCAAAAGTTAAATGTGTAATAAGGTCGTTCAGAAAGTGAAACTATACCTTTAAAAGAAGCTGTAACATAATTCTACGAAAAACAGGTCGCGACCTTTCCAAATAAGCAGATCACGTGATTGGTCTGATATTGCCACAATACTGAGAAAGCAGATCGCGACACTGCCAAATAAGCAGATCACGTGATTGGCTTGTGCTATTGCCAATTGCTGACCTTAGTGGACTTGACTTATCACATGATTTCCAAATATAGTAAAGCAAACATGTGATACTAATATATTCGTACGCAACTTTCAATAAATATCGTTTAAAAAATAAATTAGCGTGTTAATAATATACATGAAGTGATAGATGTGTAATTGTACAGCATTATTACTTTTTGATGAAATAAACTGTATGTCTTTGTCTAGTTGAGATATACAAAATAGGCCGAAGTGTATTCACATCCTGTTCACATGATACGTGTTCTCAAAAAACCCGAAATGAAATTATCTTGTGTTCATTTTGCGGTTTTGTTAAATCTAAGTTGGAATTGCTCCGCATTCCAACTTAAAAACGATATGCTCCTTTTGCCACATTGTTTTAATGTTTGAATAACAGTAAAGGGCTTGAAATGAGGTTCAGCTAAGTGCCAGACCTCTGCTACATTTCATGCATAGGATTAAATGAATTTAGTTGCGAACTACTTTTTCTTGGAGCCTGACCTTTGATGGAGGTACCAGAGTTGACATACACTTTCGTACCAAGAGAATTTTGAGGGTAGTTGTGCGCAATGAAAAATTGTGAAAAAAGTTATCCTGCAAGGTACTGTTTTCTGGGGCTGATATGCAAGAACATATATTACTCTTTAAGCCACACTAAGTTATTTAGCCCAAATTAGTTTTTTAAAAGAGCTACAGACTTTCAAAATGGGCCAATTTACTATATAATTTAACACGGCCAAAACAGACAGGAGTGTAACCTATATGAAGATGGGGAGGGGGGGGCACACAAAAATAACTCTTGTAATGTTCTTTTCATAGATTTTGGGCTCAAATGTCACTGTGCACTAGTAAATATGTTCAAGAATTGCATTTTAATAATATTCTTTCAATTTAATTGAAATTTGAATTTGATTTTTTTTAAAAAAATATTAAAATGTCAATTTTATCCCTTTTAAGTACTTTGATTCCAATGGGAATGCTTTGGCCTTTTTCACATGATGTCATAACAAGCTGTCTCCACCATTGATCACCTGAACCAGACTTTTTAACTGTAAACAACTTGAATTTACGTCTAAAAAAAGATTTGGATTAACCCCGAAACCTTGGGACATGAGCCACTTAAACGCCCCTTTTGTATGAATTTGCTCTGTTTCGGCTAGCATCAAGCCTCATCAGTGGTGTTGCTTTACACCAGACAGAGACTGTGTTCCTTATTGCATTGTTGCTGGGTTGAAGGTTGGGAACATGTTCAATTTTCTAACACTTGCACACTGTTTTTTTCTTTGCATTCTGAAGGCAGGGTTGTTCAAATCTGGAATAACGACATTCAAAGAATAAGCATATTCATCATATATAACTGAGACCCGTCATGCGAAAAGTGGCCATCTGAGAAAACTTTAAAATGAATATTTGAAAAAGAGATTGGCTCCAAAAAATGTCAACCAGAGATTGCATTTTAAAAATCCTCTCACATGAAGGTAGATTCATAAAATAAGCAGAGTGCGGAAAGTTGCGACCCTAGTCAGTCTGCGCAATCTGCGCAGTCTGTCTATGGTCGACACTTCAAGCACTACCCAGATTGTCTTTTATTGCGTGACTGGTCACATATATGGGAAAAGGCACTGTGAAAACGTAGACGGGTACGATTCTAACGGGTTCTAATAACATAAGATTTAATAATAATCAATTTTTCGTAAAAAATGTAAACTTTTTCATATATTTTGCTTCCGGTGAAGGTACTTTTTTATGATGGTCGTCTGATAAAATTGGTCGCTTAATAGAAGTGGTCGCTCAAGCAGTATCCACTGTACACAGTCAGCTTCGAGTACTTGTTGGGAGCACTAGAAGATCAGTAAAAATACCACGGACATGGAGATTGAAAAGATCGAAGAGCACAGACAATCGAAAAATTGAAACACTCGTGCCTAATAAGATTAATTTTCATCTCATTTTTTTGCCATTTTGTTTCAAATATCTTAAGTAATGGGCTACTTAAAATTAGTAACTACAGTTTGAAGTTAAGCTGTAATTGTTACGTTAATGTCGTATCCCAACGATTTGCCGTTTGTTTTATATTCATGACTTTTTTTTACAGATATAACTTGGTTTATTTGACCCGAATTTGACCTCTGTGGAAAAAATATGGAAACAATTACCATCATATTCTTTCATTCAATACCGTTTGTTATTTATTCCTATGAAAGCACGTGCAAAGCCGAGTAGGAAGATCAGATTTTTATTCATCTAAATAGCAGGGATCAGAGTCGGGTCAATGAAACCGTTCTATAAATACTCTGAGTAATGTATATGTCATGAGGGGGTCCAGAATGTCTTTGCAGGGGGAGGGAGTGTATCCGAAAATATAATTTTCTTGTAATATTTCTGGATGAGCAAAGTGAAACCTGTAGTTACTACACTTTGTTCCCATAGTAACCAAATGATATATGAGCATGTACGTGATATTTCCAACCATTTGAAAAGAGTGCAAACCAAAGACTCTGGTCAGTCTGTGCGTCCGCACAGTCTGACCAGAGTCTTTGCTTTGTGCTCTATAGATAGATAAGGTCCAAACCAATTATCAAAAAATAACTTAATAAATATGTTGTTGCCTAGGCTGAATCATGTCTGTCCATCATGCACACACGAAATTGTTGGAAATGTCACACACAGGCTCATATGATACCGAAAATTCAGGGACGGGGGTCTGGATCCCAGGTACTTACCCGTGGATCCACGCATGAATTGTATTTTTCAAAAAATACAAGTTTCTTTCATTTTACCATTAACTATTTAGTCATATCATAATTTATTTCCTTAAAGCATTTGCAGTTGAAAAATATTTTAATCAATGGTATTGCCTTCATTAAAAATGATCATAGGTGATAATAGGTGAGCACGACAGAGACCTCTTAAGTAAAGCTTATTTCAGTTGTAGTTACGAGGTTATGGTCAACCATTTGCGATAAATCTTGCTCAAGCGTCAAAGTCTATTAAGGTAGTGGGACCGTAAAAGTTCCGCAACATTTCGGACCACATGTTCTTTCACAATGTTAACCGAGGTTTACTAATAAAAATCATTAGGAAACCTCGGTTAACTCTGTTAAAGCTCATTACTCCTTTAACATAATGGAACTAGTACGGGTCCACTACCTTAAGCAACCATTTTCATTAAGCGATTGTTCTCAAAATCCCCCTCTTTAACTCTATCTATATCTTTAAAAGTAGATATTATTTGTCTCAAATCTATTTTAAATGAATCGTATGTTCCTGAATTTCATTAGAATCGTCTCAATGAGACCATTCTGTTGAGTTTTAACAACGTATGATTACTAAGAAATTCCCATTAATATACATTTGGAATCAAATAATGTTTCTAGATTTAAACAAAACGTGTACAAGGCGATCATTCTCTTTATCGATCGCTTTTCTTGTATTGTCTCATGAGTGGTCGCTTTATTTCACGTTTTTCTGTATTAAGTTGGCTTAAAGCATTGGGAATTAAATTAATTTGAAAAAAAAAATTCTACTATTTCACTTAAATCATGATTTATTTACTCAAGATTCGCGTCAACGGAAACTTTATCAAAATAGATGAATGAAAATTGATCCATTAGTCGAAACATGAGATTTATACGAGCAAAGAAGTGGTACAAAATAGAAACATATTAACTTACCAGTTGACGCTCTTTGAATTGTCCTTTTCGTCATTTGTAACCGTTTGTGTTCATTTTGTAACCCATTTCGGCGATTGAAAAAACACAGTTCAATAAATTTACGGGGACTTTAATTGAAAAACGTATTTAATTTGATAACGACTGTTTTATTTTTTCTTTAAAACAGCGCTTGAAAGTTAGTAAAATAATGAAGCTATTGCTTCAAGACTGGCAATCCATTCTTCGTCGAGAGGGCAATAATAATAATAAGTTCCTTATGTTTTTTTGTTGTGTTTTGTGTGTGTGTGTGGGAATGGGGGTGTGGGGTCTTCTAATTGGAATTTTTACAACATCGGGTATCAAACCAATCTAAACGTTGTGTAATACTGAGTGCCCTTTTAGGAAATTGGTTGGGTTTTTTTCACTGTCGGGCATCCGGATGACTTGCAGATCCCGATAGTCCCGACTGAAACGAAATTGTGTGCATCTACCGGGTAAAAAATACGAGAAAATACGAGAACCGTGTTACAGCAACGTAAATAAAATCGCAAATATCATGCACAATTTTTTTCAATTGAACGTACAAGCTGAAACCAAGCGTTTCTACTTCCTGGAAAATAATTGTTTAAAATAACTTTTAGAAAAGGCAATTTAATGCCGACAATTTCGGTATGATATCGAATCAATATTATTTAGAAGAGTACGCGCATAGACCAGCCCTGCGTTCAGGCTGACAAAACGGTGCAAACTGTTTTCCGATTATACTCCGATTTGTACGCAAGTGCACATGCAAAGCGGGATAAAGAAAACATCCGATTTGATGGAATCTTTAAACAAAAGACATTCATCCCGCCAACTTATGTAAATACGAGGGTTGTTTGATAAATTCGCGGATTTACTCTATAAATTAAAATCGAGATGAATCATTAAGATCATTTTTGCTTCATGGTTAAATTTTACTATTCATTGAATACCAGTCAAAAAATCAAAATGATATGTTATCAAATATGTTTAACAGATAACATTGAACAATGCCACGTCTGGCCAGTTGCCTTACGGTAGAGCAACGGTAAAGATAGATGACGTCAGGTCGCTCAGCGGGAATCAAAATCGAGCGACCTGTTGACCTTTTATTTGGTAAACAGCATAACTAGAAAACGACAGCTTCTCTGCAATGTCCTGAACGGTTAATCGGCGATCTGACCTGACTAGCTGCTCTACACGTGCCGTAGAACCCTGCGTGACAGAAGATTTCGGCCTACTCGGCCTGTTATCATCACGAACCGACGTTCTGCCTGTCTTAAATCGTCCATGCCATTTAAATACAAATGTTTTTCCATATACCGGTGTCCCAGGGTAACCTGTCCCCTGGGTAACGTGTCCCCGGGGACAGGTTACCCCGGGATAACGTGTCCCCGGGGACAGGTTACCCTAGAAATCAGCCGTGGTAACCTGTCCCCCCCCCCCTGGGGTAACCTGTCCCCCCCTACAGATGTTTAATGTCATCATGACTAAGGACATAACAAAGAATGATCTTGTCTTTGGAAAAATTATTCAAAATCATAATTTTTTTCTTTGTGTGTAGGAGGGGAGGGGGGACACGTTACCCAAGCTGGGGTAACCTGTCCCCAGGGACACGTTACCCAGGCCTGGGTAACCTGTCCCACCCCACAAAATGCTGTCAGCAATGTTATATGCAAAAATTGACCAAAATATTTTCAAGTTCTCGACCCATGCTGCGGTCACTTGTCTCTGAAACATGTAACCCAGGCTTATGGACCCAGTGAAAGTTCAAAAAAAGATTGTTAACCAGGATTAATTCACCAAAGCTTACATGAACATTTTTTGTTTTTGCATGTTATGTGAAAGTCTTAATTATATCATGAATGTAATGACAATTAAATTATTCACTTATGAGAAAGTTTCTAGTGAGTGTGAGTGTGTATGGGGTGGGGACACGTTACCCAAGCTGGGGTAACCTGTCCCCGGGGACACGTTACCCAGGCATGGGTAACCTGTCCAACCTCTTTAAAGGTGGTCAACAATGGTCTGTGCACAAATGTACTAAAATAATTTCAACTTCATATTTATTCTAAATTGTTTGGAGGTACATGTAAGATTTTCCAATTTGTGGTAACTTGTCTCTGAAAAATGTTACCCAAGCCTGCAAACCCAGTGCTAACATGTTAACCACAAATTTTCACAAAAATTACATAAACATTTTTTTTTGTTTGAAATGTATGTAATAGTCTTAATTATCTATACACGTAATTACTGTTTTTATTATAAAAAATATTCACTTATTAGAAATTTTATTGTGTCTGTGTGTGTGAATTGAAGGGGGGGGGGACACGTTACCCAGGCCTGGGTAACCTGTCCCACCTCTTAAAAGGTTGTCAACAATGATCCGTGCACAAATTTACAAAATATTTTCTATTTCTTATTTATTCTAAATTGTTTTTGGTTCATGTAAGATTTTACAATCTGTGGTCACTTGTCTCTGAAAAATGCTACCCGAGCCTTGGAAAACATTGTTAATTTGTTTACCAGGAATTTTCACAAAAGTTTACGAAACAATTTATACTGTTTGAAAGTTATGTTATAGTCTTTATTATATCATAACTGTTTTTACTACAAAAATTATTCACTTATGAGAAAATTTATTGAGACTGCGTGTGTGTAAACATGTTAACCAGGATTTTTCAAAGTATGTAATAGTCTCAATTAGCATAACTGTTTTTACTATAAAAGTTATTCGCTTTCTTTATTTAGTGTGTGTATGTGTGTTATGGGGGGGGGGGAACACATTACCCATGGTTGGGTAACCTTTCCCCGGGGACATGTTACCCATGCCGTGTCCCCCTACTAAAGTTATATTTTCTTATATTTTTTTCATTAAAACTTTAAAATATTCGCAGGAAATACCAAGGTTGACTATTATAATTTAAAAAAAAAAATAAAAAAAAATGGAAATTTGATTTGCTTAGAAAATCATGGAAAGCAAATTATATTTTGGTTTGAAGAATTGCAAACCATTCAAAAATACAGATATACTTTTTTTAAAAATTGATTTAGAGTTATAAAAAAGCATGAATGAAAAATTTATATTTTAATAAGAAATAAAAAAATGTTTTTTATGGGGGGACATGTTACCCCGGGGTAACCTGTCCCCGGGGACAAGTTACCCAGGGGGACACGTTACACTGTTACACCGGCAAAGAATCTGACTCTTCCATCTTTCTAAAAGTTACTGTGGGTGATAACTTTAGTCCTACACAGAACTTCACGACAGAACGCAACTCGAGCTCATAAGATGACGTCAGTTTTCTTAACGATTTTTATCGACATGATTTTGAAATGAAAGTTGATTTGATTTTTCGTCGTCGTCATCGTCGTCGTTGCTGCTGTTTTTGTTGTTGTCGTCGTCGCTGTTGTTGTTTTTGTTGACCAGGTGAACAGGATATTTTAATCTAATGAAACTTGGATCGGCAATAACAGTTACTTTTCCTGCTTCATACAAGTGACAAATTAGTCAGTTTTATTTACAGTTCTAGTATATGTAACCTTCCTACCAAACACTAAAAAAGTATGCCATGGTGTCAATGCAATGTCTTTCCATCGCCCTCCCTTCTTTAGTCATTCACATCAAGAAATTAACACCCATCTCAATCGAAATTATTCAAAAGCATTTATATTATCAACTCCGCGATGATAGAAGACCGAGTCAGCCACTGGTTACAGAGGACACAGAGGAAAGGTTACCAATCGACGATGAAGTACTTGCCCTTGTTTATCTTTGGGTGTTAAGGAAGTGGGTTCCCCAACATTTCGGGAGCAATCACTTTAACAGTGTAAACCGAGGTTTCCTAATGATTTTCATTAGGAAACCTCGGTCAACATTGTGAAAGATCGTGAGTTCCGAAATATTGCGGAACTATTATGGGTCCACTACCTTAACCCGTTCCAAGATGACATTAATTAGATTGGTCCAACTTCAAACGAAAAGGCCGGTTCGTATATGATGGTTTTTCTTTATAAATAAATGTCTATACAGAAGAACGATTTAGAAAATGAAGAAATCGCTTATAAAAAGCGATTTTTTGAGAAAGAAAATTCACAAGCGATTTCATATCTTTTTTTTTAGATTTTGCAAATGTTTATCTTCCTGGGCGTCAAAAGGCGGGCCCTTGTGAAAATGGGTTCAATCTACTGAATTCATATTGGTAAACATGCCACTGGGACCCCAAGAAGAGCAACGTTTGTATTCTTTTTAACCAATTAATAAAAGATTACACAATTTTATATTAATCAAATTAAATTTCAAATTTCTGACATGCATTTGTTTGAATAATTCGTTATATGTCCGCCTTCACATATCCTTTTTTTAACATACCTAAAAGATTTTCGGTAGGAAGCTGATTTTCCAGATTTAAAAAAAATGGTTGTACCACACGTGCATGTGTGCTTTGTAGAAATGTCTTATTACTGTGTTGTAGCTTTGACCGAGTGTGTGTATTTCCGTTTAGATTTCGTCGTTACCGTAGCATATGAGCGACACCCCCAGACCACGGTTAGTTGTTACGGGGGGTAGTACAAGGTTACATAATACGACACTACTGCTGAGATCCGCCATGATTCTTAAACGTGCACGGTGTAAAGCAACGTCACACGGGACCTCGGTTATCGTCTCACCCGAAAGTTAGTTTTGTAAATGTGCCAGTCCAGAATCGAACCCACGCGATCGACTTTCAATTGTTTTGAAGTCCGGTGCTCTACCGACTGAGTTAATCGGGTTCTGACCGAGTGTCATAGTGATAGATATACTTAGCGTCACTAGAAACTTACCACCCAGAACACCCTTGGATCTTTTAAATAGTATCGTCCTGTCCAAAATACTATGTACGATATTTATACTAGGTATAAATATGTACGCACAGATTAACCATTGTGTTGATAAATTGTTTTCATTATTGACAAAAGACGTCACATGCAAATTAGGTATAGATCCACAAGTTTAAGTGGGTGATCAAAGGTCAATTTTGTCTATACCTGTATAGACAAAATTGACCTTAGATCACTCACTCTAAATTGCGGAACTATAACTTTTTGTTTTAGACGTGTTGGCAAAATTTATCATTAATTGTTTATGGTTTATGCTAGCCAATAATTCAGCCGAAATAGGGACACGTATCTTCTTGAAAATTGCACAAATGATACGTTTGACTAATGAACTACACCATTGCGTTTTCGGTATGGTCGAAGCAGAATGATGTTTCCTCAAACTGCAAGCCGAATAGGCTGCCTTCTCATAACAATGATCAAATTTTCCCGAAGCTATAAAAACTTGGTCTGTAGTTGATAAGCTACGCCACGGACACAAAGAAGTGACGTCAACACGAACTGGTGGTCAAATCATTCCAAGGCATGTTCGCGATAGTTTCCGATCGGCTTTGAAGACACAGACACGGGACACATTAAGACCTCAAAATAAATTGATATTCGCATTTACTATACGTCGTTGTTTAAAACATGTCACGTTACACGCTGATTGAGCTTTCCGGGAGAACGTTTTAACGCCAGACCGCTGACAAGATCATGTCAATTGATGTACGTTGTATCGGAGAATAGGTAACTGATATTGGCGAAAAAAGAGTTCTTTTCACACAAGAATCAAGACTTCATCTCGATATGGTCGACGGTGTCAATATTTACGTTTTGCGTAATGTTGTGGTAGACAGATTATGCGTTGGATGTTGGGTGTATAATGGCATTTCATGGAGAAATAAAACACAAAACTCTTTTGGTCGATGGAAGAGTACAACGCAACGTTATGTTGACACTTTCTTGAGGCCATTTGTTTGTCCGTTCCCAATGAAACACTTCAAGCGTTTGAAGAAGACGATACCGAATCGAGGGCGTTCTCGTAGCCACGGTGTTGTTTTCAAGAATCGCAGATTTTCCATTAAAGAATAAATCAAGTTTTCTGACAGTTTTTCATGCTTGCCAAAAATGCAATATATAAAGGAATAAGGTATCCTTATAAGATTGATAAGAAAACTTGATTCTTCTCCTGCATTTTTGCCAATATTACGTCAAATAAATACAAACAAACATGAAACATCTTTCGTGGTTCGAAAGCTCAAATTTACCAATTTCTGTCTGCACGTTCCTTATCAAGAAAAACAATCATTCTCTATTTCAGTTTGAAATGACAATCAATCAGCATTTGTATTGCAACGTTACTCTAACGTTTCCTTATTGGAGAGGCTCGATTGAATCTCTATAAAAATTGCTCGGTTAAAACCCGATGAGACTTAAATTGAAATAAGCTTGGTTTTAAAGCTTGACATTTTTAAAGGTTAAAATATTCAATTCACTTGATCTAAAATTGCGGTTAGGAAGCGTGGAAGCAAACGCGTCAACGTGAATGCCGAAATCGAAGTGACGTCTTCCAACTGGCCCTATTGAGTTAAAGAGTGCGATTAACAGTACAACTCTATCGGAGAAGGCCAGCACCCGCTTTATTTTTTTCTTATCTTTCGACTCAAGCCCGTAAAATTTACTCAACGTTTGACGATTCTTTATTATGCAATTTGTCAGGTTTTTCTTCGTCTTGTTTCAAAACTGTGTGCTTCGGAACACAACTGTTGTTTGATTTTCATGAACAGAGGGCTTCAGATGTTTCATTCTTTTAAGAAGAAAATCTAAATCGACCACGTGACGTACGTCGACGCAGAAAACAAAGATTTCGACATTCCATAAAATACCAAAATGACATGATGCTTGAATTAAAAAATGATTTGTGCATGAGAAAGCGAAGCACTGTATACACAATAGTGCCTTAATTGATCATTTCATCATACCTATGTAAAAGATATTGGTAAATGAAAAGTGGATACTTTCTTTATGTTGCTGAGTATATATTTTGTACTTAGGCTTCAAATGGTTGGCAATGTTAAGGTTGTTTTTCCAAGTTTGACATTTGATTTATATGCATATTTTAATTTCGATAAAAATATCTACATGTGTGAGCAAAGTCAATCAATGAAATTGAAGTAAATGCATCTTCACACTGTATTAAAACAAAATTTCTTTTTTGAACAAAGATTTGTAACAGAAACGTTGGTTAAGGACGTTACGTCGCACGTGACTTAAAGTGGCAAACTTGATCTCTCTATTCTGGTTCCACACTGTCTTACCAGAGATCCTACTAAGACTGGAGACCTAAGTATTCGTTGACGTAGTAGTAAGATTGAAAAATCCCAAATATTGTTACGTCATTCGACGTCCTGGACGAACGTTGTCATCCAGCGTCAGACTGAGCTGGCTCTATACATAACGCTGTGAGGCATGTTATGTGAGATGTACAAGATAGTCTTCCGGAAACAACAAAGTCATTTGCAACGGCTTGTCGTACAGACTATGCTTTGTGGCGACCAAAAGCTTTATGACGTTGTTCCTCCGTTCGCTTGATATGTTTTCAAAACCGCCATGTGCCTAAACGTTCAATTTATAAAAGCAATCAAGCAATGGCATTTCATCCACAACACAATGGAGAGCTATCAGGACTGTACGGTAAATCTGGAACTGTTCGTGTTGAATGAGAATTCAGATTTTACGTTATTTGACGTTGACGTCACTAACGAGAAACGTTGTCGAGAAATTTATCGCAATTACATGTGATATTCTTATATCCTAATAACTGTTTATAAATCAATCAAAATTTATCAGAGATTTTACATGAACTCAGAAAAATCGATTTTTAATCAGTGTCAAAGAACTTTTTTTGAAAAGTATAATATTTCTACATGTACAGTTAGCCACAAGGTGTATTGACAACTTGGAGTGAGTGGTTTTGGGATGATTTCGGGTTGTATTAAATGATTATTTCTAGACAGTGTTTTATGGTTTGAAAGCGAGATAATACAATATCGCTCATTTCGTCCAACTTGGAAAAAACTAGCGGTATTTCATTATCTCCCTGTAAAAATCAACGTGATTTCCAATTTATGACTCTTCTCGTACTAATCAGACAATCTTAAATTCACACCAGCGAAGAGAAATTTGAATAACTTGATCAATTTCGATTAAATGTTGGTCTTGCTGCAATTTTTCGATATTTTATTTTTATTTTCTTTTTATTTCGGAGCGTTTTGAGTGTATTGAGCAAGCGTAAGGAGTGATAGAATAGAATTAAGAATAATTTCTATCGATGTGAATGCCAATTTCACGATGTTACTATAGTTCCGCAATTTAGAGTGAATGATCAAAGGTCAATTTTGTCTATACAGGTATAGACAAAATTGACCTTTGATAACTCACTTTAACTTGTGGGTCTATAGCTGTATACGATCTTGACTTAGACTTTTATATATACAGTTGTGTATCATTTAGATACATCAAGTTGCCAAATTTGAACATTCTTCGAGAAGTTTTCTGGAGAGAAAAACAATGTTAATTCATTGTTTTTTGTTGTTGTTGTTTTTTTTAAATGAAGATAAACAGACAGGCTGACAGACGGACGAACAATAGTAAAACAAACCAAGTCTAACGTTGCATGGACAAAAATAGTTTCCATAAAAAATATTAGGAAAATCAGTTTGGAGAAAGATTAGCAGCGGCAAAGATTAAAAACATAAATAAGAATAACACTTAATACTTTATTCATCTATAAAGTCATGATTTTATACTACTTTAAATTATAACTGGTCAAATACTTAAGGTATGAAACAAAATGTGAGTAAATTTATTTATAAAAGTAAGTATATCAGGGCATTTAAAGTCTAACAATAATGTTACATTGAAACTTCAAAATTCATACAGAGATCAACTCCCTGATTGACATATTTTATCAATATATTTGTTTGTTTCAAGAATTTCACCGACTTTCTTGTAATATTTTATATAATCATACAAAAGAACACAATGGAGCTAGAAGAAACAACAGTAAATTTCTCTTTGCATACACTGTTTTCCAACAAACAATTTTTAGGGAATTTCAACACAACTATTTCACTCTTTTTTATACGAGCCTGTGCGTGAGATTTTGTTTATGCGCGATAGACAGATGTTGGGCAGTCTATACAATCACACACTGAATTGATTCTATTGACAATATCTGGGGATCGAACAGAGACTATTGATTCATGGTCATCTATTGAGCATGTGGTGAAGACTCTGATCAGACTGTGGATACACAAGCTGATCTAAATCTTAACGTTGCATGCATTTGAAATTGTTGGAAAGCCAGAACTAACTTATATAGTTTATATATCAAATGTGCGCGTTTGACGATGATAAAAAACTAATTCAAAGGGATATTTCAGTGCTTTTTAGACTAAAAAAATTCACATTTTGAAAGTTGACCAACGGATAGGATGTGTAAGTTGACATTTATCTACTTAGTAACATTGTATTATTATAAGGTCTGTCATATTTACCCCATTCTATTATTCTGGGTGTTGTGGCCAAGAAAGCCTCTCCATTTAAACGAAACGAAAATCAAATGTAGGGACTAACGTAGTGGCGTAACCAGCCTGGCGTTCAAAATCAAAACGTAAGTAAGCGCATATTAAGTTATACTCCGCTTTGCACGTGTATTCACGCGTTAAGGAGCGTGCCATTTTTAAAAGATAAATAACGTTTTTGCATCACGAACGCAATGAGGGTTTTAAACAAGTATTAGCATTTGAAAGTGGTGCATGATTTCTTTATGAGCAAAGAACAAGCTCAATATCTCTAAATGTATATGAACGCGTTTATACTTTCGGAAAGTTTTACATTATTAAGATATCGATGTTAGATGTTCCATCATTTGAAATTTCATTTGATCATTTTCGGAACCCCAAGAAACAGTACCCTTTTCAGTCGAAAGAGTATTTCCTTGTTAGACTCGCGAATTATAATTTTAGACATTTTGTGTCTAGTCAACCAAGGCAGTCCCAAAGAAAAAGGATACAATGTGGGGTTAATAAATGAAACGCCATTCAATACATGGGAGGTTATCATTTTTGGTAGGCACATAATTACTGTAAGAGTGATCTACCTTTAAAAAAATCAAATCGTATTATTATTAGTCTGGATAATCCAATGGTCGGTCATTGAATATCGATGGGTAAGAGTAAAAACATAGCATAATATGTTTTTGCGCTAAGCCCTTGATATACATGTATTCATTTTCTTTAATTTCGAGTTTTTTAAGAGCCGAAAGCACAATTTCAACTTGCACATCCAAATTATTGGTCTTTGACAATACCGATGGCCTTATCCTTGAATTTATGAGATTTATCTTATAACTATACAAATATCCGTTTGATAACATCCCGTATGATATTTCTTATGATATCACATAGTTATTTTTAGAACAAAGATATAATGCGGTTATTTTTAGAAACTTGCATTTCAGTTAGAAACATCGACGAAAAATGAGACAAATAAAGGGTATAAGATAAATATCATACGTAGCCTACTTTGTGTTTTGTATGAAAAAAATATCTAACTCGTTTGCGAGAATTGATAATTGTCTCGGCAGAGCCTCGACAATTTTCAATTCTCCTAACCTCGTGTTTTGTATGAAAAAAATATCTAACTCGTTTGCGAGAATTGATAATTGTCTCGGCAGAGCCTCGACAATTTTCAATTCTCCTAATCTCGTTAGATATTTTTTTTCACACAATACACTAGGTACGTATGATATATATGTTACAGTGAATATGTAAAATCAGGGATTTTGTAAAATAACTGAAAATTTCAGGGATTTTGTAAAATCACTGATTCCGTCAGTTGTTTTATAAAATGACTAAAATTTTCAGTGAATATGTAAAATAATGGAATATATGTGGTAAAAAGAAGGAAATAGGGTATACTATGGTTTAATTCATCAGTTAATATGTAAAACCAATTCAATTAATATGTAAAAAAGGAAAACAGTGCAGTTTATGAGAACAATTGGTATTTCATTAAATGTAATCTGTAATTCTAGATGTCATTCAATCTTGTCCTGTGCTAATAAAAACTGAATAATTCCATGTCATTACACAGTGACATATTCATAGAGAATAAAGGTTTCAAATAAAATCATAATACTAAAAAATCAAGTACAAAGGGTATGAGTCGACTCACTTAGTTGCCTAATATTATGTCTTTTCATTCAAGAAAAAGAATCTAAAGGGAACATTGTATGGGAAATGTATGAAAGGAATAAGTTTTGAGTCGACTTACTAAGTAGTTTATCATTTCACACAAATAAGGATAGAATGAATTACCTGAATACCATTTCATAATGTTTTTTTTTTTTTTTTTTTTTTTTTTTTTTTTGATTTTCATGTTTGAACTTAATTTCAATAAAAATAAATAAATACTATTGGAACGTTATATGAGTTGTTTATTTTATCTTCCCAGTTTGATATCAAAATATCAGAATGCAAGACTATAAATGGAAACAGTTTCAAATATAAACTGATTACTTCAGATATTTTAAGAAATTACTGATTGAATAAGTTTTTTTCCCAAAATCACTGAAGTTTTCATTTTTCTTTGAAATAAATGATGAATTAGAAATATAGTATAATGTATTTCCTTATTTTTACCTTAAATATTTCATTATTTTACATATTCACTGAATATTTTAGTCATTTTATAAAATAACTGACGGAATCAGTGATTTTACAAAATCCCTGAAATTTTCAGTTATTTTACAAAATCCCTGATTTTACATATTCACTGTAACATATATATGATATATATGAAAAAATATCTAACGAGGTTGGGAGAATCGATCATTGTCGAGGCTCTGTCTACATTATACAAACACAGCAGTCTTTCGTTTATCCCAGTGATTTCCACCAAATGATGCCTTACTTAAGTGTTCACTCTGGCTGCCACGCATAATTTCCATTAAGTTGTGTAGAATCAGTGTGTTGTTGGAAATTGAAGTTCATGATAGGTTGTTCTAGTCTGTTGTCTGTAAACTGGTAGTTGTTGATCAATGGAGCACGGTTATGGTAGTTATTTATAGCCATCACGGGATAGGGTGGAGGTGGGCGGTAAAGTTCTGGTAAAGCACTACTTTCTGGAATGTTAACCGACGTCTCATTGGGTGAGACTGGGGATGTAGTTGACCGGTAGTAGTCATGCGCAGACTGTCTCATCATTTCCGGTGAGTTTGTTCCCTCTGTACTGGATCTGCTGGATACGGAGAGATCGTTGATCGAAGCTGTTGATGAAGGCGAATCTTCTCTCTTGTACTGCGGATAAGGAAACTGGGAACCAGCTTGGGTCATAGGTTGATACTGTGGCGTCATCCAGGGATTCCACACTCTGTCGAAGTCTGTGAAAGCGGAAGTGATGTAATTCGGGACGGATGGTGTGGACATGTAACCCGACTGCTGCAGTGTGTTCTGTATGTAGGCGTTATTGGTCCTGTCAGTAAATCGGTTAGCCATTAGCTCGCTGTAACCATCGGGAACATTAACCATTGGTAGGTTAACGGGACTCGGGGTCTGGCTTAGTCTGTCTTTTTTCTTGCCATTCTTGACCCTGTAACGACGTCGTAGAAAGCTTCCGTGGTCAAACATGTCATCGTACTCTGGATCGATCGTCCATTCATGTCCCTTCATTCCAGGTTTACGGTCCAGTTTGACGAAGCAGTCGTTCAGGGCTAGGTTGTGTCTGATTGAACCTTTCCATCCTTTCTGGTTACTGTGGTTGGCGTAGTAAGGGAAACGATCTGAAATATATGATTACGACATTTCAAATGGTGTCCTTTTTGAAATGAATTGATTTTCAAATGGCGAACGAAATCAACAATTATCACCTCCCCCAAACTGTGTTGGCTTCCATTTGTCGAAACTAGATGCTTTTGAATTTAATAACAGCTTAAATTGTTGTACCATTTTTTCTGTTGTGAAACAGAGCTTAGATTGCAGTGTTATATTTCTTTCTTTTTTTATTTTTTTTTTAATTTATTTTATTTTCTATTTTTTTGTAACGTGTTTAAGGAGAGATTGAACAGCTACACTAGCTCAATTTTAAGTTTAATTCTTGGTTGAGTACAATTATAGAAATTATAATCTATCTATGTTCCCTGATTTTCATGTTTGTTCTTTTTTTTACAAATAATTTAGTTCTTAACTTCTTCCTAGGGTACCGACCTATCATTTTCAGACTACTTTCTTGTTGTAGGTTAACTTATGGGACGTATTGTTCTGAAATATGACGGTTAATGAATTACCATGTGATCCGTCATTCGAAAAGGGACCATCTGAGAACTTCGTAAATTTGAAGAGAGAATTATAGGGTTAAGATAAGGTTATAATGCTTGTCAACTAGACGTCGTATTTCAAAATTTCTCTCGCCGAAAAGAAGATTGATCATTCCCGATTCTGCAAACGAGAAAAGTGTGATCGATTTTGAACAGACCGTGCATTCTGACAAGGTCTACTCTTTACGCACAACCCAGATGGTCTCTCACATGACGGATGGAATTTTTGAAAAAAAGATCGCTTTTTTTTTCTCATTTAAGAGTTCAACAGACAGTCGCACTTCAAAATTGACATGGTAACACAATGGTGAACGTTTTCGTTCACCAGTGTTACTACGTAAGGAACACCCTGTAGGTTCTTAATAGCTTCCAAATAAAGAAGTGCCCTTTAAGATTCAAATTAGTATTTTTCAAGACTTCTCTTCGGAAAAATCACCGTTTATTTCGTTAATGCGGTGATACTAGAATTCTCTAACATGTGAAGAATAAAATAATTTAATCTACGACTATATCTGGACAATCCATTAGCTGTACAAATTACCTACCTACATAAGTCTTATTGTTTTTCTTTTATTTTTTTATCTTTACTCTTTTTTTTAATTAATTTTTTGCACGATGGCAACAGAAAATCATTCTTTTAAAAAACTCTGTAATTTACCGAAAGAGCCCGAACCATTGTAATTACAGCGATTTGGCTGAAGACGAAACAGCGGTCTTTGAATGAGGGGGATGGAGGGACCCCATTCAGGTCATTAAAGTTCTAGAGCCTTAAGGATCACATGTCATAGGCAAAATGCAAAAAGATTGCTGATTGATTTGGTAAAATACGGGTTTCGCAAGTTGAAATA
The DNA here is from genome assembly GCA_948146395.1 of Fragum whitleyi. Lineage (NCBI taxonomy): Eukaryota > Metazoa > Mollusca > Bivalvia > Cardiida > Cardiidae > Fragum > Fragum whitleyi. Next base: position 24,827,839 of record OX411548.1, on the reverse strand, counting down.
GAATTACCTTTCGTATTTTTTTCCGAGTTAAGAAAAAAACGACGTTGCGACATTTAAGAAGCACAACAATGCCACTCGGAGCATATAATGGATAAAAACATTAAGTAAATAATATCTAATTCCGCTTGTACTATGAACCGAAATGTAGATTAAAACAACAACAACAAAATCCTGGTCTTCCTTTCTTTTCATCTTTTTCATTATATTATTTGAGAACAATTCGACATGGAAACAAGACACTCATTCAATATAGTACTCCAGAATGCCATCAGAAACGTTCACCATCAGTACTTTCAGTGCTTTGATTTTAACTGTTGTCTATGGGAGATAATCAAATTCTATGCAAAAAAAAAACACGCCCGTTTTCCTTGTGCAAAGGATTACAAAAATATAGCGCAAATGACTTCTCATTTATTTTTCAATCTTACTACACTTCATTTATTTTTTATTTTTCAAGTGCTGTCGCGTGGGTGAATGGATGGACGAAATATTAAACATTGTACCTGATATAAAGGCGTAGATATCATGAAGAGTTAGTCTTCTCTCTGGCGAGTTGGCGATGGCCATACTGATCAGGGCAATGTAGCTGTAAGGGGGTTTCCCGTTTGGAATAGGTCGCTTCCGCTTCCGGTACTTGGTAGCTATGATGGCATTTCCGGAGTCCGCTGTGTTATTGTTGACGTCACAAGTTGAGGTTGGAGATTCCGGTTTTTCTGTGTTGAGATTTGTGGCCTCTGAAAAAGAAAAAGTAGTAAGATATTGTAAGGCTTTACAATGTTGACGTACCTATTATTCTAAACGAAAGTTAAAATTTTAACAACGTTTCAAAAATTGCAAGACTTAATACAAATCCGCATTTTTGACAAACAGCTTAAAATAGAAATCGCTTTTTGGGCTTTTCCCGTGAACGAGATTTGTTAAGTTTCCTTATGGACCGACTCAATTTTCAAAGGAACCTTGTTTGTGACCGGCCAACAATCCGAAAGTTGTATAATAATTGTGGACATCATGACAAACGCGAGAATATTTCGAGTAAAATGCCACAATGATTGCCATAGTGGGTTAAATTCAACGATTCAATGGTTCTTATTTCCACATTTTCTGCGAATCCACTGTATTTCAAGAAGGAAAATTCTCTAGAAACCTTCATTCGTCATTCGCAAGTTAAAGACCGTTTGATGATTAACGACAATGCTTTGGGAAAAAATCGAAAGTCCCACTTTCCCATTTTTTCATAGAGATCCATTTTTTCGACAGGGACGCTCCTTGTTACTCTCAAATCATCATAAAAAATTACAGCGGATAGAAGAGATCTTTTGGATTTTAGATCAAAGTATTTCATCAAACATAGTGTGGGTACTCATTGGAATCGTCTAGTTGAGAGGATTCAAATGAGTACCCAAAGTATAGGGTTTCATCTAGAAATAAAGATTTTGGACTGGCTTTATCCCCTCTTTTTCTGTACCTCTGTGAATGTCAACAAATAACCAAACAGTATACTGAGCAGGCTTACTCATTTGTATAGTAACAAAAGACCCAAGAGAGCCTGAGGCGCGCTACTGACTGATTTTCCTCAGTATAATTCTATTTTACAGAAACTTCATTGCTTTGAGGAATTTTTAAAGAGTAAAAGAGCAAGTGCACTTTTCCCCATAAATTATTTGAAGCTATTATCCTTTTGGGCACCTTTATCTGTGCTTTCATAAATAATTTTCCTCAGATCCTTATTTATAACCATAGAATTATCCTTTGAAAGTTTCACGAGAATTTGATGATGTTTCTTAACCTAATGACAAGACCGAGAATATTTTGTGATAAATAACCAAAAAGCCACAATTTCTTGTGGTTTAACAGGTCCACCACATTTTCTAGAGGAAACTTCTTTGTGAGAAAGTTTCAAATAATTTTGGAAATGATTTTGTAGGCGAGAATATTTTGAGAGAGAAGACAAATTGGACCAGGTTTCGAAAGAATCGTTCAGATGACATTATGACCATCCAATGAGACTTTCAAGGAAATCCAATAGTAGTTGTGTACTGTATCGTATCACAGAGAAATTTCCAGCAAAAATCCGCAAGACCCATTTTCAACTGTTTCCTTCTATCAAAATGACGCGCAATATTTGTACAACATTTACTGTACAAAAGACCAATAAAGGCCTGAGACCGCTCTACTGACTCTAAAAGCCATCGACTTGATAGTGCTGTTATAACCAGATATAACAAGATAACAAGTTTCATAAGATTCCGATAATAAACAAAGTGCTAAAAGTTTCGATCCTAGTCAGTCTGCGAAATCCGCGAAGTCTGACTAGGTCGACACTTATCGCACAACCCAGATGGTCCCTTTTCGCTAAACGGGTCGCATTATCTGTCTTAAACTACTCTCATTTACTTGGATTCGATTGTATCGTTTCGTTGAAACTATTTTAATAAGTCGAAGCATCAAAGGATACGTTGATTGCAATGTATTTACATGTACCAAGCCATTTATAGACGATACAATTTGAGCCCGGTGTGACATTTCCAACAATTTGATATTTTCGTGATATGCAAACTTTGAGTAGTATTGACAGTCACATATTGTAAATATAAAGTTACACGATGTCTACAGATACTTTGAGACCTTGTCTATCTATTAAACGCATAGTGAAGGCTCTGGTCAGACTGCGCGGATGTAAAGGCCGGTCAGAGTCTTTGCTTTGCGCATAATTGAAATTGTTGGAAACCTTCAGCATTAATGACTGGTCCAATTGCAAATTACAGGGATGATTTTTTTTATTTCATGAAAGATTTTTTGTCTTTTCTGGAAAAAAACAAATTCCTTAATACAATGCAATTTCTTCATTTTCCACAATGTTCCCCTTTTCAGGGAGATCGAAAAGTTGGATTGTTAAGGAAATGGTTTTGGAGTCGTATTTAAAATTCTAATGTTGTGACTTTTTTCTAAAAGTATTATCTCTGTCGGAGCACATAATAATCTTTTGAAAATGATTCGAAATTTGTTTATCGGTGATTTTATTATTCTGCACTAAGTCGACGTACGTCACGCATACGTTCTTGTAACTCTCATATGTTCAACCCTTACAGCTGTGTGGTCAAGAAAATCAAACTAAAGTTCTGCTCAGTGTCAAACAGTTTTAAATGATTGGTTTATTGAATGGCGTTTTACGCCGCAACATTTTTTTCAGTTATATCGCGGCGGCTGGAGCACCTAACAATGGATTCCTGATGTTATTCTCACCAGTACAACCACCACATCCTTTCCTAGCCTCCCGCTGCTATCTCACATAGGTCTACGATTATCAACCTATTTGAGAGACAAGAAAAGATTGAGAAAGATTGAGTGCAGCCGTCGGGGATCGAACCCGGGACCTCTAGATTGACGGTTCGACGCGCTACCAACTGCGCTATGACGGCGGCTCAAATAGTGTTGAAACGAGGCTAGGAAAAACTGTACGTATGCAGAAATCAAAACATGTGAAACATTCAGTAAATTTTACTGAACCATCCGAATGAGTAGTAATGCTCTATAATCGCCCAATTCATTTCTATAGGCCCACTCATTCGGAACACCACTCGGCCAATCTCACGATCAACCTCAGATGTACATAGACGGACTACTTTTAAAAATTACGGGAAAACCATTGAAAAACTCGATGAGGTCAGTAAAAATGGCGTTAAGCCTCGAAACTGTGAGTGAAAACATTCGACGTCGCCAACGATACTCGCTTAAGTCACTGACGTGAAACCATCGAATCCTATATCTTTAGATTCTTAAATAACGGCTGAGAAAATCTTAATTTTTGAGAATGATTCATCATTCTCAAAAATTAAGATTTTTCAATCGTTAATTACTGTAAAAGATATAAATCTACAGTGCTAGTTTTCTTACACTGTTTCCGGCGAACAAAATGCACGATTTCGTTACATACCCATCCGCCTTACATACATCCGAGGCAGGGCTGAATCTAGGTTTTCAATAAAGTGGGCCAACTCCCCCATCACATTTTAAAATGTGGGCCAACATGTTTAAGGATCGGGCCACAAGCAGACATTCTCTTTTACACACTAAATTCAAAGTTCTGACTTAGTATCTTAAAAAGAGAGACACAAGACAGTGAGATGTGAAGGAACATTTTGTAACAACCTGTATGTCCATTTATTTGATAAAGATACTATGTTGTTGAGATATTTTTGTCCTTTCATTTTCTTTATAAATCTTATTAGGGTAGGTAATTTTAATTCATTTGGTTCTAAAGGCTTTCCAAACCCTCCCCTCTGTTATACGGATGCTGTATTGATTGCCCATTAGAAGAGAAAGAAATGTGAACAGTCATGTTTCACAATCACTCACTCTACTGAAAATGTGCAACCAAATCGTCGTAAGTACAACTTCAGTAAAGTTGCACTCACGTGGACTAGACCACGTTTCGATGATAATTATTCCTGATGATAGATATTGTTGAAAATGAAAGTTTTGATTGATGCATTTTTAATAGAGTATAAATAAAGGAATTTCCCGAGAGGATAATCAAAGTTCCAAAATTAAACCATCAAAATCTTGGTGTATCATTCCAATTACGCGACGCTATTCCATTGAGACATAGACATTGGAAAAATTAATCTAGTTTTCGTACCTGATTCTTATTTATCTATTATCTTTCTTATGTCCCGATAGAAAATTCTTATCTAAATTAACAGCTTTCGGAAGCTGGGTCGCCTGTCTTGTGTTTAAAGGATATATGTGAAAATTGATTGCATAAAGCTTTATCCATAAGGTGTATTGGTATCACTTACGACTCTATTACCTTAGAATAATACTACACAATAACTGTAGGCTATCTTCACTGAAGCGTTACTTTTATCGAAGAAGCTGACTGAGGATTCTATTTATAGTTACGATTATTCCAGGGTAGATATAAACAGCTTTACACAATACAATATAAATTAGGGGTTTTCTCAACAGTCTCTAAATGTGTTCACGATTAACGCACAGTTTATTTAATAATGCGCCAATTTTTAGCTCCACTGGCTGAAAGCCACTGGGGCTATTGTCATGGCGCTGTGTCCGTCGTGCGTCCGTCCGTCCGTCCGTCCGTCCGTGCGTGCGTCCGGTCGTAAACTTTTCTTTAAAAATCTTCTCCTCAGAAACTACTGGATGGATTTCAACCAAACTTCACAGGAATGATCCTTGGGTGACCCTCTTTCAAAGTTGTTCAAGAAATTTTGATCCAATGAAAAACATGGATTAAATGGGCGTGGCTTATTTCCAAATATGGTAATAAGTGAGTTTTCTCAGATTCTAATGAATGGATACCAATTAAATTTTACATGAATAATCCTTGGGTGACCCTTTATCAGTCTACACAAAAATCATTGTGATCGGATGGAAAATATGCATTTTATTGGCGGAGGTCATTTTTCTATATGTTATATAGTGGAAACTTTGAAAATCATTTTCTCTTAATCTAACAGATGGATATCAACCAAATTTCACTTGAATGATCCTTGAGTGACCCTTTATCAGTCTACAAATAATCATTGTGATTGGATGAAAAATATGTATTTTATGGGCGGAGGTTATTTTTCTATATGTTATATAGTGGAAACTTTGAAAATCATTTTCTCTTAATCTAACTGATGGATATCAACCAAATTTCACTTGAATGATCCTTGAGTGACCCTTTATCAGTTTACAAAAAATCATTGTGATTGGATGAAAAATATGTGTTTTATGGGCGGAGGTCATTTCTCTATAAGTTATATAGTGGAAACTTTGAAAATCATTTTCTCAGAATGTAACTGATGGATATCAACCAAATTTCACTGGAATGATCCTTGAGTAACACTTTATCAATTTACCAAAAATTATTTTGATTGGATGAAAAAATATGCATTTTATGGGCAGAGGTCATTTCTCTTTATGTTATATAGTGGAAACTTTGAAAATCATTTTCTCAGAATTTGATTTTTGGATATCAATTAATTTTCACTGGAATGATATTTGAGTGACCCTTTATCAGTGTACCAAAAATTATTGTGATTGGATGAAAAATATACATTTTTAGGGTGGAGGTCAACTCTCAATATGTTAAATAGTGGAAACTATGAAAAACATTTTCTCAGAATGTAAATGATGGATATCAATCAAACATTTTTGGTATGATCTTTGGGTGACCCATTATCATGCAGTCAAAAATTATTTTGATTTGATGAAAAATATTAAAAAAATTTTAATAGCAGAGGTCATTTCTCTATCTGTTATATAGTTGAAACTTTGAAAATCATTTTCAACATCAGTAGAACCCCAAATATCAAAAAATCTAGTCAAAACATTTATTTGCTTTTACAAGAATTTCAAGCCTGTGGAGCGACTCAAGCCATTCATGGCTTTCTAGTTTAAAATGCGCGTGACCTGTGCCGCACGGCCTTGTGATTTTTGCGGCATGAACAATTTTAAAGCGGGAATCCCGCAATCCCGCGCCCTAGATTCAGCTCTGCCGAGGTATGTTGTAGTTTACGGAAATGGCCGAGTGATGTTCCGAATGTAGGCCCACTATGAACACGTCACACAGATTCGAAAATTTACGTGGACGCGTTTGCTTCCATACTTCCTATCCACCATTTCAAAAGAATCGCAACATTTTTTTTTTTCAAAGATTTCAAATCGTTAAATTTCAAAAGGCATCTTAATTCCATTTTAGTCACTGACGTTTTAGAGTGGGAACTTCAAACAATCCACTCCGGTGAGGCTGGGCAAACGTTAACGTTACGTAGCAATACAAGTTTTGGTAAACTTTGTCAGCCAAGAACTGAATGGAGAATTTAGAGGTGGGTTTTCTACACAAAAAAAGAGATGCAGACAATATTTGGTACATTTGAGCTTCCAAAATCTGTAAGACGTTTTGAGTCCGTTTGTGTCCATTTGACGTTATGTTGACAGGAAGCAGCAGAAAGTATTAAGTTATCTCATCAATGCTGGATACCTTGTACAATCTATTATTGCATGGAGAGCCTGTTTGTTTTTTTTTAAAAAAAAAACACCCCCGTAGTTGCGTTACGCCCATAATTTTACCGCCCCCCCCCCCCCCTTAATCACATCAAAATTTTAGCTTCAATTTCGAATGGTTACTGCGTGATTTTCAGAATACATCATAAAAAATCCGTATGTACATTATTTCTATATCTAATATAATTTATTTTTTTATCATTATTGTTAATATTGATATTATTATTTAATGAGTGCTTAAATTAAAAACAGTAACACACTATCATATACTGAATTCATACAAGACTGTGGTGAGGTTTTTAAGTTAATGACTCTATGAACTCAAAAGAGACTTTCTTCTTTTCTTGTAATTTCATATTATCAAGCTAAAATGATCAAATAGATTTTGTGGTATTGCGTCCTTCTATTTGGATACTACTACTCCTACTATTTTATTATATGTGTAAATCATAAACAAGATGTGTTAGTAAATGTGAACGGACATTTTAGACACGGGCGTTTTGGCTGAGACATTATGGCCAGGACGTTTTGGTCACAATATTTTTAGAGGTGGGCCTTTAAGCCAAAAGCTATAAGCAAAGTTTAAACCATTATATTTCGGAATTAATACATAGTTTTAATTTGTCATTCAGATATTTAGATGTAGATAATTTTTCGTTTGTCTTTATTTTTTCTCCGTAATATATATTGATCAATCAAAAAAATGAACACTGTCTACCGGTGCCTACGCTCGGCTGTTAGGTGCTGGATAGTGAATGAAAAATCTAAATTAAAGGGGGCATTACTCGCTCAAATATGTATCTAGAGCTACCCCCTCGCTAGTATAGATTGCAGACAATGTCAAAGTTTTCGCGGGACGACGACAACAACGATGTGAAAGCTTTAGCAATACCTCGAGTTTTCTCCGGAAACAGTGGAGCGCATAAAAGACTGGCCTTGCTGTACAAGGATAATGAAGAATATTTTGAAAATGATATTAAATGCACCGATATTAAGTTTGACAGTTGTATTATATATGCACATATAGTTCTCCAGAAATGGGATTAAATGTAGTGTAGCTAACAATGTGAAAGGTAATATTTATAGGTTCCTATTTATACCCTCAATTTTGCTCAAAGAATTTTGCCATATCCTATTTGTCAAATCATCTAGTAATGCAAGTAATACAAATTCTATCCGTTGAATGACCAGGGGTTGAAATGAAATTTGTAATTCTAGAATATTGCAAGATGTGGGGGGTTTAATTCGTGCACAAATAATGTAGTAAAACGGTTTGTTTGTTGTTGTTTTTTTAGGGGGGGGTGTTTGTTTGAATTTTTTTTCATATCTTCATCCCCCCCCCCCCCCCATTCCGTATCCTGAATATTAAATAAAAAAATACTATTTCATATTCAATTTCTGTTCGAATAAATTAAATAAAAAACCAAAACATGGATTAACCATCAAATAAAAGGGGAAATTTTAAAAGGAACACATTTTTAACATCATTCAATATTTGACCAAAATGTATAAAATCTTCGAAGAATTAACTCCTTTTCCAACACATTTTTTAGTGGCAGACTATTCATATTTATACCTGCTCTTCTCATGTTGAAAGTGGGAAATAAGAGTAAAAATATGGAATAAATGGTTATATACTATTCTTTGTCAATGAAATGAATTTTTGGCTTTAAGGTCCTACTGTGTAAATATTTGTTGCCAAAAGATCCTGGCCAAAACATTCATGCCCAAACGTCCCTCAATCGTTCGTTAAACATAGATGTTCGGGAACGATATTTTCTGTAAAAGGTTTGTCCTTGGTAAGTGAACTTGACCTTGTTAAATTACTTGGTCGTCAAAGATGCCAATCGATGGCGATATTTTAAACATGGACATCATTACTTACATATCTGCCGAACAGTCTTACCAAGTTACAGCAGCCCGATGCTTTTCGCACATGTGAAATTATTGGAATTATCAGGCATAAGCACGTGTGTGCAATTATTTCTTGCGAGTATTCATATTAAAACTTATTTTTATACTTTTTTTATATTATGCACTGGATATATTAACCCTTGTCTTGCCGGGTACAAACCTTGCGTGAATAATAATCAAAGTGTAGAAAGCTCTAGATGCGCAAATTGTGAGTAGGTATTCATTTTGTAGATTTTTATTCCTTGGCTTTTCTAATTTCAAAATATAAATCAGGCGGTAAAGACTAAGATCCGACTACAGTCGGATCTTTGTCTTTACCTCCTGCCAAAGCAGGGTATTCCAGGTTCATCATAAGGAATAGTTTCTGTTGATAGGAGCAAAAATATTGCAAAACAAGAGCTGTCACTGTAAGATGACAATGCCCCCGACACCGCTTTGATAGTAATAAGGAAGTTATGGCCAATGTTAAAGTTTTTGGACGGAATGACGGACGGACGGACGGACGGACGGACGGACAGACGGACGGACAGACGGACGGACGGACGGACAAGTCAAATTTATTATGCCTCCCTATCGGGGGCATAAAAAGTGTTTCGTCAACTACTTGTAGGGAAGGATAAGTTTCAAACAACTGTTACATCAAATATAAACAGTACCTTGAGTCGATGGTTGTTTGCTGCTATTCACAGATGACTGTACAGATTGTCCCCAAATATAGTCATAGACTGCCGTGAGTCCCGTACAGTTGTTCAGATTGGTCAGCGAGGTCGCAAACAAAGTAGATACACTGTCAATCGGAGCTTCCATTGTTTGTTTTATGTCAAAATAAACACTGTCCTATGTTTGAAACAACAATATTTTTTACTATCAAAACTGTTTATTTAACACAATAACCACTGTATTTCAAATTAAAAGTTACCAAAACAACAGAGTTCAAAACGCAATGCTTCCCTTATTCAAAATTTCAACTGATTCGGTAGATATATTTCGTGTATATGATTATATTTTTGACGAGTGGCACGTGCAACTTGTGACACTTTCCGCATGATTGCGGCGGGAATTGTTTGGCGGGCAGGTAATTGGTCTCAATCAGTATCGAGCAATAACACAATCAGCAAACATTAATACGAAACAAAGGTGTCCCCGATAGAGCGGCATGTCTCAAAGACGATAGCCATGTCGTGGATTATCCCTTTATCCGTTGACGCAAAGCAAAATTCAAAACTTAAAAAAAAAATGAATTAATTACACCCCCACGCACACAGAGAGAGGTAAAGAGAATTCCCTTAAAAGTATCTAATTTTAAGGTATGAGCTAAAAAAATCAATTTGCACTGTACATTTTTGTATATGTGCCCGTCATGCGAAAAGGGACCTCTGTAAAATAAAAATTTGAAGAGGAGCTTAGGCCGAGCAAGGTCAACCGAAAAAAAATTCAGTAGAAAGTGAATGATCATTCTATATTCAGACAAATAGTACCGTGAGAGCAGTTCCAATCCTAGTCAGTGCGCAAACTCCGCGCAGTCAGACTAGAAATAGACACTTAAGGCACTACCCTGATGGGCCCTTTTCGCGTGACTGGATCGGCTGAGCAGACTGACTAGGAAGAAAACTATTAATTGAGACCTAGTATGACTTTTCTAAACTTAATTTTCATGAAAGAACACATGAACATCCGGTTGACTTTAACTTGAAATATTTTGTTTTAAATAATTGATTTTATTGAGTTTCTAGACGGTCCTTTTTCGCTAGACGGGTAAAATATTTTATTCATGGCAACATGTACGGTTGAAAAGTTGTTTTTTTTTTTGTTTTTTTTTAATCCGATTTCATTCAGTTTATTTAATTATTTATATAAATTATTCTCCCTGAAAAGGATTAAATTGTCGCAGAAATATTGGTGAATCCCTAAAAGGACTTTCGACCCCCACCACCACCGTCAAATCAAACAAGGGCAAAAAATGGATGTTCAATGTTCACGCAGAAATTTCTTATAAATCAAAGCAAGGGAAGGGATAATCGCTGGAAATTATTCGATTGTTTTCCATCGATAATTCGCCAAACGGATTGGTAATCCGGCGGTAGATTAATCTTCTTGTTTGGATAACAAATTAACAGACAATTAGTGGCTTCTGCAGGTGTACACTGATTGAGATTACCTGAACCCTTCATCCGATAAAATTAACTCTAGACCTGACTCTATGCGAAATCGTTGGTGGAAGAGAATAAGAACGAATAAAAAAAACTTATTTAACTTATAATTAAATGAAATTTATTGAACAAAAAACAACCAAGTTCTTTTTCTTTCGCCCTACCTCATTTAATATACTGAGTTCCATAAGAGAGTGTGCACTTTCACTTTGTGCATTTCCCTTGATATTTACAATTTGAAAGAAAATTAATGAGTAAATTTGATACCATTCTTAAGTCAAGACCTTTTGAAATTAAATGTCAAATCAGATTTGGATAAAGTATCGCATCCTGCATACGCGCAGGCAGAAATTAAATTGAGATTTGACATCCTTACAACTTTTTTCTTTTGTGAGAGCTATGTGTTGATGTTGTATTATGGAGTTTTCGAGGCCATTCAAAGCACTTTCCAAACAAAATTATAATTTTTATGCAGACCTTACGTGTACGTCAACGCTACACATTGCTACGTTGTTAGGCCAGTAACTTGTCGTTGAATGGTGCTATGGCGTTCTATGTCATCACGGTTTGCCCATTAAAGGCCTTACAAAATGATGACCTCAATTTCTTTTGGAATATGAAGGTTCAATCAATTTTAATGACGTTCTTAATCTGACAAGGTTCGATTTTGTTCAACGACGTTAATTGGTAGTCAAACTACGCTGTAGCATCAAGCACAGTTGTATTGAAGATGTGATTTTATGCTTTGGAAAGCCCCAAAGATTTAACTGAATGCATTTTCGGACCATTTATTCATCTCACTCGTGATGCACATGCAAAACATGCAAACAAATGTCTCAATTCAGCAGAAAATTTTTGCTCATCGCGCGATTTTTTTTTCGAATATCGTTTGTACCTACTCTTGGGGATAATCATACGAAGTTTCATGACGATCGATCGTGTAATTTTAGAGATATTCAAAATTCAAAAGTGCACACTTTCTTTTGGAACTAAGTATATAACGCCCAAGAACGTTCAAGTATTTTTCGTAATCAAGAATGTGTCTTCCAATTACGCAAGTACGTAAAATAAAACTTAAAATATTGAAATACATGTATCATTTAATACCCACATGCCTCCTGCGCGCTATTGGTAGACACGTCTTCGCGAATATTCTTCAAACGGATTTAATTGTCAGTTTCGCAGCAAAGAATTTCGCCCTTCTTATTTCAGAATTGACACAATTGAGAATCAATGAGATATTTTTCGTTCAAATATTACAGATCTGCACTCATTCTTTCCGACTTTTGGTCTCTCACCAATGGGTTGAAAATCGTAGACCTTTGTGAGATGGGTCCATGACATTCCGTCGAATTCAATTTTCGTCGACTGTCATATTTGTCGAATGTAACAGTTTGTCGAATTGATACTTTGTCGAAATTGAAATTTTGTCGAATATCGCCGAATTCCGTCGGAAAAAAAACATTGATAGTAAAATCATCTACGTAGAAGAATTGATCTCCGTTTGCACTTTTCTGCCATTTATCCTGTATCAGCATATCTTTGAGAGATTTAGGTATCCCTGGCACAAGTTCACGTCTCTGTCGTTACATGGTGCTTTTCACTGCAGACTCCTTCGACTAATATGCCCTGTATGTATCAGGAAGATGAATTTCGAGTTCTTTATTTACTATTTTGGATGGTGCTTTTTGACTCGATGAAGCTGCATCCCGCACTTGTACCATTGATCTTTGGACTACAACTTGAGGCATGTCATGTCCATGAATGTTATGTGAAGATTATTTTATGACAAATCTTTTGATAGCAGCTGGAGGTTAGGAAAGGATGTGATGGTTGTTCTGGTGATAGAAATACCAGGAATCCATTTTTAGGTGCTCCAGCCGCCGCGATAAAACTGAAAAATTGCTTAAAGCGGCGTAAGACTCCGTTCAATTCAATAGATCTTTGGATCAAGTGGAAGATTGGAAAAAAATAAACAGATAAATAATACGTTTGTTATTGAGATTGGTATACGGACGAAACTTGGCCCACAAGAGCCCAAATATATTTTTAACTTGTTATAAAGCAATCTGCGTTTGCCAAATGAGCAGTTGCAATTTCGCGTTTTTTCGCCCATCTTTTTGTGTACCCTTCCGTAAGCATCATCTCATAATATGAAAATGTAAATTGTTATCTGCTGCTTCTTTAGGTCTTTATAAGTCTTAGATTTATTTATTTATTTTCTTTAAAGGTTTTCAGTTTTATTTTTGTTCATAAACTTATTGAATGCAAACATATTATAAAATATGCATTTTTTTAGGGTCATCGTTACCTTCATAATTGGTCATAGATACCGTGAAATTAATTATATATATCTATCAAAAAAAGATTAACTTTAGGCAAGTATTTTGAGTGTGATTCTTAAGCATAGCAATAACTGCTTTCTTCTAGCTCTGATTGCAATGATTTTGAATTACATTATCATGATTTGAACCTGGCTCTCGATATGTATGCTTATATTTTATATCGGTTCTTTAATCTTAGATTATATACCCATCTGATATATACCTTTTGATAAGTTCTGTCTTGTATGTTTATTGTATGTATGTTCTTGGTGACAATCCTATAACTGGATTTTTTAAACCAATAAAGGAATTTGAATTTGAATTTGAATTTTAATCCCAATAGTTATCACTTTTTATTTGAATTTATTTAAATTTTTACAGAATGAATGCATCGTGACAAGAATGTATCTTTATTTTTTTATTTATTTATTATTTTTTTTTTTTGAAAAGAACCAGAGACTAAACTTATTCGGTTATGGTCCGTGACACTATTAAAGTTAGAATAAATGTTGTTATTGCGACAGAGTTTACAATTTCACCGGTTTTTTTTTTGTGTGTGTTTTTTCCAAACATATTCCGCTTGTTATTCATCTGACAGGACCTGGCTTAGCGGTGACGTAATTTGGCGAGTTTACTTTTCAATATTTTAGTCTTTCAGAGCTTAGTCTGAAATTGTGGTAATCTGAAATTACCGCTGTCACACCCTGACGTTGTAGCCAAAATGTGCGGAACGTGTTGGATTTTTTACAACACGCTATGGACACGCCGGGTACGCTATGGATACGTTCCACCAACTCTATCAGCTTGCATGTGGGCATGAGTTGCGATTCGCTGAGTATCTGAAAAAAGTTATTTGAATTCATGCGTATTCCTGTAATTCCATACACCGAGTTTGTAGCGTGACCTCCCGTAGACCATATGGAAATAATATGACCTAATACATACATACGCCCGCAAAACGTACGCCTGGTGTCAAAAATATATATATTTTTTCGCATTTAAAAGCCGTCTTTCCGCTATCCCTGAATTATTTAGCAACTTTGTATCACGAAAATTAATGTACAGTTGTCTGGCAGATAAAAAGTCTTTAAAAAGAGTATTTGGACCTTAGTGTGGTACTACGTTTTTGAAAAGCTATTAACATCTGACTGGATTGTAGCACTTGTGAACGTAAACGTCCACACTTAATTCTACCAATACGAACCAGACTTATAGTGAGATTACACAAAAAAAATGTATATTCAAAATTGTTTTCGTGTTAGTATAAAAGAAATTTTCGGCGAATGTAAGCGCTTTCTTTTTGATAGATAAAACCAAAATTAAACCATTTACATGTACATGTAAATAGAATATTCAAAAATTCACTTGAGTCCTCAGATAAACCTTCTATGTATAGGATAGAAAACGAGTGCCGTGGTATATGGGAAATAGACACGAGATTTTCTATCTGACTTAGACCACGCTGTTCTAATTTTGTCTGTATTTTTTACCAGAACATCTGGACACCGAAAACGAGTAAAACTCGCTATAATATTACGGTAATTATGTGTAATTATGCCGAAACTATACTTATGAATCTTTCATCGTTACTCTTTGCAGCTCTTTTGCATGTATGCAACTGTAGAAAGTCTTTTGGAAAGAGCGACCAATTAATATGATCGACACAATCTTAAAATGACACGGCAATCAAAATCTATCAAGATTCACGTGTACGACACATTTTCATTGTATATCTGTAAAAACAATGCTAGGAGTTGTATCTGTGATTTATATTTTTGAAATACTGCTCTCTGATTGGCCGATTCGCTTCAAGAGTGGTCTAAATACGGATTTAAGTTGTCTTAAGACAGGCACTCTGAATTTATATTTAGGGTCTGTGCTTGTGGCCAAAAGCTTCTTTTATTCGCTAACTCAACTTCGCTTACATCCCGGAAGCGAGGACTGGTAAATTTGTCAGTAAACAGAATCGATAGGGAATAATAAAAGTTAGATTAATGCTATGGACTCTCATACGTCTTATTTAAAAGAGCCTTATTAAGGTAGCGAGCCCGTAATAGTTCCGCAACTTTTCTGAACTCATGAACTTTCACAATGTAGGCCGAGGTTTCCTAATGAAAATCATTAAGAAACCTCGGTCTGCACTGTTGAAGTTCATTACTTCCAAATGTTGCGGGACTATTATGGGTCCACCACCTTAATTTACAAGTTTTTTTTTTTTTTTTTTTTTTAAAGGGCGTGATTTGTGGACCCGTTTGTTTTGTTGGTTTTGAAAGAAGGCTCAGTTCTTTTGTTACGACTCCTGTATTTCAAAATTCCCTTTTCAACTTACATGTCTTTGTGTTTAAAAGGAAGATCTAAGAAAGTAGAGAAGGTACCTTTATTTTCATGCCTTAATGGAAATTCTGGAATTGGCTACAGCTATGAGAAAAACACATTGACTAAAACGTAGGACAAAATTTCACCGGGTTTATTTCCGAAGTTAAGGTAGGACATTTGCATTGTTCAAAGACAAAATGGTCTTCTATCTCAAAGACTTTTCGCTGCATTGGATACTTTTTTTTTCCTTTATCATTTGCACTAACTTTGAACAAACAGGGACTCTTAATACACAATGTATGTTTAATTAAGGGTATGACGTCGAATAATCGCCTTTTTGGTCTTTTTTAAAACGATAGAAAGGTCTTGAAATTAGGCATGAAAATAGTAATACCTGATCCTGCATTGCGCTTGACCATACAAAAAATATAACTACTCGTATAGTTCCGCAAGAAAGAGTGAGGTCCGAGAAACCGTTATCTCCTATCATTTTCAATGTAAAATTGATCTTTGATCACTCACTTGAAATTGCAGGTCTATAGATCGATAAACCAGACAGATGGGCTGTGTTAAAAATAGGTCAAGTTTTGCCCAATACTAAGAGCGCAAAAACCAGTATTGTAAACAAAGAAGGAGAGGTAATTCAGCTGAAATAGTTTACTTACAACGGATATTGTGATTTGGTTCAAAGTTTTGGATATGTAAGTTTGATGTTTTGTTACATGAATGTAATAAATGACTATAAATGATCAAAATATCGTGGTGCATAAATAGTTTCGTCGTTCGAGCACCAAAATACCGTAAATACAGTTTCAAAAAAGCTGTATTTACGGCATTTCGGTCGGCCACTTCCGATGTACCATTTCATCGAATGAATTTTTTTTGTCGCGGCAGTTCACTTTCGAAACCGTATATAACAATATCCGGGTTGTTTTGTACAAAACATTCGCATCCGAAAAGCAAAACGTGAATAAATAAATTAATTTAGTAATGCATATAAAGGCTGTACTAAACTTTGAATTCGTTGATAACGATATGTTTACAACGAGCTTAAGTCTTATCATGCTGAGTAAAATCTTCGGCAAAATTGCATTTAAAATTAAAGTACTGAAAACACTGGATGTAGTGACTTAATATTTATTTAATAATTTCTACCCTCTTCTGGTTAAAAAAAGGAAAACTATGTAGTGTAGACTAAGATTAGACTGGACGTATGCGCAGACTCAAATTTATCCTATACCTTAAGCAGGAATAAATCGGGGCTCAGCATGGCGGGTAAAGGTAGACTTGTGCGATCGCTCTTTTTCAGACTTAGTATTATGTCGTTCCTTTATCGGGTCAATTATCCATCTCATAATGTTCATGCCATATTTCTGCTCTGTGAAAATTTCAAGCAGACTTTATAGAGCAAGAACAGCCTGCACCAGACGTGCAGTATGCTCTATGCCTAATTTTTCAGCTTTTTACTCCATTATTGTTACAAAAGTGAGTCAGACTGTTTCAAATTTTGTCCCAAAATAATAAATTCGTCTCTTTTTTGAGCAAGTGTAAATGCAGCAGCGGGATGAGAGATAAATTGGATGAAACCTGTCCTGCGTTCAGGATCACAAAACGGTGCAAACAGTTTTCCAATTATACCCCGCTTCGCACGCAAGCGCACGTGCAAAGCGGGGTATAATTGAAAAACTGTCAGTGCACCGTTTTGTGATCATCCTGAACGCAGGGATGGTCTTGCCTTACAGGAATTCCTTTCTAAAGTTTCCGATCAGAAACAAAATATTGAGCTGCTGTATTATCCATGATTTATGCCCTTGCAGGGCGGAGCCTAAGTAACGGGTCGTTGCACTTAAGGTTAAGGGAAATCAGCTTTTATCTAAAATAACCTACTTCTAAAGAGAGTCGACATCAATAACTGGAGACCTTAAATCGTAGATTGGTAAGCAAATCCTCATAACTTCAGCTTAATGAAGCTGAAGTTACGGGGCCTTGGTAACCAAACGATGAAATGTGTTCACTCTCTCAAAGCACGTGAATCCTTAAGGTTTTAGGATACAGTTATTTGCACGCGTTAACAATTGATGATTACCAACTAAAATTTGAAAGAACCCAAACTATAGAAAAGTAAACTCGCCGAATTACGCCACGTTTAAGCCCCGCCCTACCAGTTCATTTACTACGCAGAATACTAGACTTACAGCTTTTATATTTAGCAAGTGTTAAGACGTTCATTGTCTCAGCTTAAGCCAAGTTATTTTATAGAATGTCCTTGGGGTTTACAACTAGGAAACGATGTCCTATTGGTGCAAGATTGGATTTAAAAAAATTAGGACAGACAGACTGGCGTCAATAAAAGAAACGCCTCAGTCATATAGAAAGGGTAATTAATTACAAAAGACACGTTCCATGTTAAAAATTCTTAATTGGTGTTAAAGACAAATTCATTGCAGTCCGGCCCACGCAAGATCTGTATTTGTTCATACCAGTATAGATAACATTGACCTTTGATCATGTGGCACTCACTTTTAAAACTTGTGTATCTATAATTTTCCGTGATTGACCGTCATTCCCTTTGGCTGCGGCTGTTAAAAAACATCCACGAAGTGCATCATTGATGTGCAAAAATTCTTGTACATTGGATTGGTAAAGTTTAGTCGATTATACTAAATTGGAAGACGACAATTAGTTAAAAGACAGGAGACTCTGAACCGAGATCCTGCGTGCCTCTGGTCACAAGCTGAATCCCACTTTCGTCAGAGGAATTCCTCTGTGGGAAAAAAACCTCCACTTTGCTCCTTCACCCACTCGAGGGTTTTAACGCGGCCAAAGCGCCTTGATTTTCCCGCGCCATCTATCAATAGCCTACTTGTAGTCGGTGTCAGATCTTGGTTAAGTTTTGCAGTCTTCGAAAATCCGTTTTATAATGCTTTAGCCAGCAATCATTGCAAGTATATGGATAAGACATTTCAAATACATGTACTCTCTTGAATCCTTTAGTGGCGTGGTATTTATTGAGTTTGAAATGCTCACTAGATAGAACTTAATACAAAATATCCACTAATACCATTATTAAGGTCTAGTACAATGGCAAATAAAACTTAAAGCAAACAATGTTTAGAAATTAAACCCTTTAAAGTATCTATGTGACTAAATCTGTTTACTTTTCAGTATGATGTTATCCTTTTTTACTTTTTCACCTCTGGCTCTATGTAAATATATAATACGTACTTAGTGTTTTGTATGAGAAAAAATATCTAACGAGGTTGGGAGAATTGATCATTGTCGAGGCTCTGCCGAGACAATTATCAATTCTCCAAACCGAGTTAGATTTTTTTTTTCATACAACACACTTAGTTCGTATTATATCTATCTTATAACCTCTTTTTGTCTTGTTTTCGTCGATGTTTCTAACTGAAATGCAAGTTTCTAAAAATAACTGCATGATATTATTGTTCTAAAAATAACTATGTGATATCATAAAAAATATCATATGGGTTGTTATCACACAGATATTTGTTTAGTTATAAGATAAATAAAAAAAAACCAGTGATCGCACAGTTGATATTTATTAGCGCACAGGCGCCAATCTTCAAACATGTGGTCTCTGGTTTGAACCTGAATTGCGGAACATATCGATTCCGGTACTTGTGTCTCACTGTAGGAGTATAATCGTTAACCTAAGCGGAATAGCAGCTCGAGGCCAGGAAATGATGCAAATGTAATACTGGTGAGAGAAATACTAATTGTTAGGTGCTCCAGCCTCCGCTACATAATAAAAAACTGTTAGAACTTGGAGAGCGACGTTAAAACACATGCAAATAAAAGAAATAAGTCTACTTTGATATTTTAAAATATGTCCCGCATAGTAGTGAATCCGTTCGATACAAGATGGCAACCCGTCGATGTCTACTGGCAATCTTCTGGGGCCCGTTTTACTAAACATCTTGCGATCATTTTTTGCGTGAGACAAAAATTTAAGTTGCTTCTTAAGACGTAACTAAATATGGAATTCTGCCATGTACCATCTCATTGCAATCGTCTTAATAAACACATAGGCAAAATTGCGTGAAAATCGGGGTACTGTATGACAAAAGTGTATTCACTTATTATGAGTCAGACTTTTCTTTTAGAAATATCATTTATAAACTTTTATGTTTTGAAAAGGGGAAAAAAGATGGTATGGACTTAAATCATTCTGATCTTCGTCTCTACCTTCTACCAAAGCATGTTCCGATAGACTAGATTTGACGATCCGTGTACTCACAGTCATTAGTTAATTCCCTTATGTGCATTTACATGGTAAATATTTTCTAAAAACTCGAAGCGCGGTACAGGCGCTTTGACTCCTCTTGTTTTCCGATGATACTTGATATGATCGTGTTTTCGGTTTACCGGATCAATGGCCACATTAACAAGTTCATCTCGACACGCTGTGCCTTTCATTAACTCTGGTTTTGGTGTTTGATTGCCATAGTAACTCAAATATTCTCCTACAGTCAGCGAGGGTGTTCAAACTACGTGTTATAGGGACGGCTATGTTTGACATTTTAATTGAAATGGTTGTATTTCCATGGTAACATTTTCAATACCATATTATTCAATGTTCAGTGTATTATAAACGAATTGTCATGTCATGAAGTTTAGATTAAATACCGAGTCAGGGCCAAAAGATTATAAACTTTTTTCTCCGCCGTTCTCAACTGAGAATGATCTCAAATTTCTACTTGAGATTTTAGTCGTGATTCTGATTTAATACTATCATTCATGCATGCACATAACAAATACATACGAAAACAATTTATTGATATCACATTTATGATGTTCATTCTTTTATCTAAATTCCTGATTTGAGGAAATTCTTAGTTGAACACTAAAAAGATTTATAATCCCTGGCCTCGATTAGCGCTTTACTCGTATTCGGGGACCTAGTGTACGCCCAGTGATAGAGTTATAGTTTTGGAAATTTGAGAAAAAGATAAAAGAGCTATTCAGCCAAAGATTCGATTCGAACAGTAACCGTTGGTTGTCACTTCAATTATTTATTCACTTACGTCCACATGTACTTTTTAGGATCCACAAATAAAAGGTTTTTACGCATTCTTATTACAGTGCTCTGCGACCCCTTTCTCCTGCCTTCAAACAAATGATATTCTATAGGAAACGAAAAATACCGTCTTTATACCATTTTTTTTTTCAGTTATTTTGGCTTAAATTCCATCAGACGAAAATGGAATTCCGAGTGAAGTTTAACCTGGCTATGGTACTCGCTGTGGTGATCGGTGAAGTAGTCAGCGTGTTATGGTACTCGGCTACCCCCTGGTCTTATCGCCATGGACACCGCTACATTCTGACTGCTGTTATTGCGGACGCTGTGTTGGTGGTACTCATCAAGTGGATTGTAGAGTAAGTTCTCAATTTTTTTATGTCGTCGTTTGTCGACCAATTTGCCTTAAATACAGCTGTATTCAAGCTGTATTTAAGGCATGTTGGACGCCGGACGACGATTTATTCCAAATTTAAAAGATGCCTAAGGCTTACTTTTCTGATCAAGGAAGTAAGCGGTTTGTTGTGATACTCGGCAACCCCCGGTTCAATTGTAAATAAGTCGTAGACGACAAACTTAAGGTAGCAATGGACACATGGCGTCATTTTTTCCCGCCCAATGAATTTTTTTCTTGTTCACATAGGTTGTAGAATAACATTGTACAGTCATTATATAAAAATTTGAAGGTACCTTTCCGTGCTCGTTTTCATGCTAGAGTTGTCTGCCCTTGAGTGGTACTGGACATTTTTCAGTAAAACGGTTAAATTAGTTTTAGGTCAAGTAAAAACTCAGTACCAGCCGATAGCTATAAAACACATACATGTTGATAGATCTTATACTTGCACACAATGGATATTGCCAAAGAAAATTCTCTTTGATCAATTGCATTTGCATTATATGCCTTCAAAAGTTGAAAATGTCCCAATTTTTGTAATTTTAAGCAGAAAAACTTCCACAAAAAAATTACCAACGTTATTCCACGTTATTTCCTTTAGCAGAATCTTATGAAAACCGGTCTTTTTAAACAACGCGCAAAAAGAGTCGTAAAATAAACGAAACCCTACTTCCGGTTTAAAGAGTCGAGAGGCCGCTGTCCATTGCCGCCTTAAGTCGATTAGATTTTGAACTTTTCATTTTCATATTTTTAATCTTTGAGAAGAAATCAGTAAACAATGAAGAAATTGCTTGTAAAAAGTAATTTCTTCTTGTCTGACTATTTTTTCCAATACATATTTTTTTCTGGCGACAAAAAATTGGATGGTAGGTGAATTATTTATTGAATGGTGTTTAACGCCGCTTTCAACAAATTTTTCAGTTATATCGCGGCGGCTGGAGCACCTAACAATGGTTTCCTGGTATTTCTCTCACCACATCAACCACCACATCCTTTCCTAGCCTCCAGCTGCTATCTCACATTTGTCTACGATTATCAACCCAATGGTGAGAGACAAATAAGTCGGAAAGAATGAGTGTCACCGTCGGGGATTGAACCCGGGACCTCTAGATTGACAGTCCTACGCGCTACCAACTGCGCTATAACGGCGGCTATGGATGGTAGGTGAATGGGTTTAAAGAATGCTCTCGATATAAAGGAACAATGAGTGAGCCCTATTGCAAGTCCGTATTTTCAAAAAATACAGTTTCGATAATTATACTATTACGCTCTTTCAAATGTCAGAGTTTTAAAATTGTATGGGGTTAAACGCTCCTTGAAATGGTTTAAACCCCTAACAACTTTTAATCTTTAAACTTAAATTTGGTGTACGTAGTCCAGATGAAGAGGGTTGGCCTTTTGGTTTAAAGATTGTACCAGTAATACCCGAAAGGAGAGTTAGGCAGTATATAGGGATAGATTCCGAGTTCGATTCTTGGGAGTGGATACCTATCTTGTTTCTTTCTCAAGCCGCACATTCCGCGCGAAACTGGTTCTTTCTCAGACAAACAGAACGAGGGTGATTGATCGAAATTGTAGGAACTTTTGTTTGAACCGATGTAAAACATAGCTTTAAATCATATATTAAGAATTAAGCTCTAACTTAGGAGAAAGTTGTAGAGGAAAAAGTATTAAGAAGACAAATTTCTTTTCTTTATTGCAGTCTGTTCGAAGATGGCAGGATGCGGCGATACTAAGTATGTGGCTCTCCCTGGTATTCACGTGCCTACAAGCACCACATGACCTGCACGTGTTTAATGACAATCAATTGGCGTCCTTCCTGAACCACGTGATCCACAAAATATTGCTGATGACGTCAATGACTCTGTCACTATTCTACTTTGAAAAATATTAATTAATCAACGTCATTTTTCGACGTGTAAGTGTTCAACGATTGAAATTGCCTATTTGTAAAGAATAAAGTTAAAATATGAGTGTCCGCTTTGGATATAAATGTTATCTGGTCGAGGTTGGAAGAATTTATCATGACGAGCCAAAGTCTCGTCATGATAAGGCTCGTCATGATAAATTCTCACAGCCGAGACCAGAAAACTTCTATATCTTCAGACACAAACATAATATTCTATTTATCATGCAATGATCTTAATATCTATTACCGAATTTGTGCATCTTATCCTAATTAATTGATTATTTATATATTTGTCATGTGTTTTAGGGCTCATCATTTTATGAAAGATTTGTAATGAAAGAAATTCAGGTGAAAGTGATTCTCGTTAACTTAATGCGTGATCAAATTGTTTCTAAAAATTAATTACCTGATTATAGTTCATGTTATCAGACAGGCTCTAGCCTATCAGGTCAACACAGGCTTCGCTGCCTGATAAACTAGAATCTGTTTGAAGGCACTAACGTCCTCTTATCACATAGACGTCAATTTGTACTATTGTAATGTATATACAATTTTCATTATTGTGAATTTTGAATTTTGTGCAGTTTTTGAAACTATGATTCTAGTATAGATCATTAAAATACATATGTCTCAGTAAATTACTGAGTTGTTTTGATTTTGCTCTAATGACCATTTAAGTTCTTATTTTAAAAATAGCTTTAATTCATTAAATTTTCACAAGCAGACGCAATCAAATCATCATCGGTATACTCGGGTTCCATTTTTTCTACAAAATGAAGACGATTAATTCACTCCCTTTCTCAAGAGCGTAATCAAAATTATGCACATAACGCACGTATGTAATACAAACAAAAAATCCTAAAATATCGATGATGAATGATTTTTGCCAACCTCTCCCTTATCAGTGTCCATATTTTCCCTGGTGATCGCCTTTTTAAAAAAACGTATAGATTTAAAAACCCAAAAACGTTCAGGATGCAAAAACATTTGCGAGTATTTAGGTGGCCATAGGAGGGGGTCACTGTAAAATAATGAAAAAGTTTCTTATTTGCAAGGAAAGCTATGCTTCATTTCTTACCAAAATAAAGGAAAAATATGGTTTTTAAATATATCCGAAATTAAGAAATGTGTTATATCTATAAGCTGGTACTGAGTTTATACTAGACCTTAAACGAATTTAAACGTTTTACCGAAAAATAGCCAATGCCTCTCAAGGGCAGATAACTCTATCATGAAAACGAGCATGGAAAGGTACCTTCAAATTTTGATATAATGACTATACAATCTTGGTCACAACATATGTGACCAAGGAAAAAATCATTTCTCGGAAAATGTGAAGTCATGTGTCCATTGCTACCTTCAGAAATTTTCCCCGCTTTTCACACCAGAACATGTGTAAGGCGGGGTAAATCATTTCTCGAACGTTTGGCAAACGTATTCATCCTGCAAGATCTCTTATACAACCTCTCGCTATTTGTCGATCATTGATGGGTTGCTGATAGAGCTGGGACGACTACTCGAGTACCCGGGTATCACGTAGAGAAAAGTTCCTACTAGAGCTTGGACAAGTACTCGAATACCCGGCTATCGGATAAGGTAACGTTCCTACTACAGCTTGGACGAGTACCCGGGTATCGGGTAGGGTAACGTTCCTTCTAGAGCTGGGACGAGTACTCGAATACCCGGGTATCGGATTGGATTACGTTCCTACCAGAGTCAGAACGAGTACTCGAGTAACCTGGTATCGTGTCAGGTAATGTTCCTAATAAAGCTTGGACGAGTATTCGAGAGCACGGTTATCGGGAAGGTTCACGCTCCTACTATGGTCCTAAACCACTTTCAGTTACCCGACTACATGTATTGTAATAACCCTTTGTATAGGTAGATTTTGCGCGGTTATGTTAATGGACTCAGCGCCTACGTTAGAGCTAAGTTTTGAAAATACACCTATACCATTGAGGATCATCATCTGAAAAGAATTGAAGACTGTTTAAAACAGTCTTCAATTTCTTTCTAATATTGATTTTCAAATGGTCCTACTGACACATCAGATAGTTTTAGGGTCCTGGCTATTTATTTTCTATTCACTGCCGCATAACATCTGTCCTCCGTTTAAACCATATCGGTATTTGTATGTTCGAACCCCATTTACAGAAATTATTGACCCGCTCTCGTATTTAGTTGATAAAATAAATATTTGGACAGTCGGGTACTCGAATGCCCGCGAGTAATGAGATCTCGAGTACTAAATTTAAAAAAAACTTGAGCTGGTCCCGGCCCTTGACCTTCAGTATGAGAAACCCCTCAAATATTTATGTAGCTCTGGGCATGAAACAAGCAGCAATTTGTTTAAAAGGGACCTAAACGTCGTCACTACAGATTGTTTAATAGGATCTTGTTGTTTAATTTCGAAAGAATAGATACAGAAAATTCACGACAAGATAAAGGAAAGAATTTTGAAGACGGTGGTAATATAGCCCAGATAAATCAGTCAATCTTGAAAGGCTGTTATGTTGTGATTAACGGGCCCGTTCGGAACATCGCTCGGACTTTTCCGTAAACCTGAATGTACCTCGGACGTAAGTGTAGCAGCTTTTGGTCAAACCTAATTCTGCCTCTGGTGGTACTTTTGTCATTACGTCGAAGAAAATGTTTTTTAATGCTTACAAATCGTTTTAAGGGATCTTTAGGAAATTATAAAGTGACGAATGCTTTATTGGGCGTTAAAATACAAGTTCGAAGGACGATATTCCTCTTACGTTTTCAAAATTATTGGAATCTGAAAAAAAACTTTGGCATTGCTAAGAGCACAAAATTGTCACTTAGATTTGTAAGAATTTGTAAAATTTAACTCTTTCACTTGTGCATTAACTTTCACATATGTGACTATTCAAGCGAAATGAAGGTACCATCTGGGAAATGAGGAAAAAGCCGACCATGTAAGGGCGGATCTAGGATTTCTGTAAAGGGGGTTTAA
The DNA here is from genome assembly GCA_948146395.1 of Fragum whitleyi. NCBI lineage: Eukaryota > Metazoa > Mollusca > Bivalvia > Cardiida > Cardiidae > Fragum > Fragum whitleyi. Next base: position 24,801,803 of record OX411548.1, on the reverse strand, counting down.
ACGACGAGGGATTTTACCAGTCTGTCATGCACAGGCTGACCTTGGATACGTTTTTTTTTCAAATGAAGGTTTTTAAGTTCAGATTCTTAGAAGATTTCAGGCAGTGGACACGTAATGGTTTCGTAAGGTCCTATAAGTACTGAACTTTAAAGCCCCGTCTGCGTTCGTGAACATTTCCGAAACGCATAACAATGATCTTAACCGACTATGTACACAAAAGCTAGACTTTTATTCTCAAATATAAGCTTGAATTTGTCATTCCAATATTCGGCAATTCAAATGATTATGACGCGATGATCTAAATATAGGCCTAACTTGATGAATATTTATGACCCGCAACGTTTCGGACACCAACTTGAATACCGCTCCTGCACGTGGGCGTATTTCATGTGACCAAAATCTAATTTACATATTTACTTTATACGGAAGATCATGCGTTTCACGAAAAAGCCGCCATAAATCGATTGAATATTGTGAAAGATCATATGTTCCGAAATGTTGCGGAACTATTAGGGGTCCAATACCTTAAACCAGGATATACCAAGCCGCGTCGTAAAATTTCAACCTAAGTGCGTGAAATATCCCGATTAAACCCAAAATAACTAATTCTATATATAATCAAAGCACTGAAAGTGCTGATGGTGAACGAACCTGATGGCATTCTAGAGTGATATATTGAATTCAAAAAGAAAAGAGAAATTATGAATGTAAAAAAAAAAAATAATAGGTAAATTGTCTCGACAAAATTTCACTGCGATTCAAAGAAAGGGAAAGAGGAAAAATCATGTTAGAATAATATTTGTTAGAATTTGAGTTGTTACTCTGTGAAAATTTCTTTTACACACTTGAAATAGGTACATTTATTAATTAAACATAAATTGAATATATATTTAACCTTATCTAAAACTGTCTTCAACCTATATTCAGTGGTGTTTGTTTTTACAAAAGTAATTGTTATCATGTTTAAGCTTATTTCAATTATATAAATTGTTGTATTTGTTTAAACTTTTTTTAAACTATCTTTGTTTCTTCTCAGAGGATGAAAAGGTCTTTGAGTACCAACCAAAGAAATACCTATGATTATCAGTCAGTCCTGAACTGTACTGATTGTTTAAAGTTATGATTTGTTAATTTATTAATAGTATTTTAAACCATAACCTAAGAGATCCATTTTTATCATATCTGAAGCCAAAACAACTTCCGTGGTTGACATTTTTGACGTTATTCAATTTTATAACACAGGCTATCTGTAGGATGAGAAATATTTAGGTATAGATTAAAGAAGGTCTAGTGCCCTATTAGTATAATTCATAGATAATTTCTGTTTAAGGTTAAGAAATTAGAGTATAACTTTTTATATTAAACAAGTGCATGTCGTATTGCGATGCAATACAGGAGTCCCCCACCGGATAACAAAAAATCCTCTCTTATAATATATCTCCTACTTACTAGATCTATAACTGTAAAAGTTTAAAGTTGCTAGCACTTATAGTTTAGGAGATATGACCCGGACAAGAATGTAAGACTAAAAACAACAAAGGACAATAACTCAAAAAGTGGACATGGCAGAGTAACAGTTCTTGTACATGACACTTGTCCTCGATAAGATCTATCAGTTTACAAAGTTTGAAGTTGCTAGCACTTATGGTTTAGGAGATATGATCCGGACAAAAATGTAAGGGTAAAAACAACAAAGGGCAATAACTCAAAAAGTGGGCGTGGCAAAATAACAGTTCTTGAACATGACACTTGTCCTCAATAAGATCTATAAGTGTACAAAGTTTGAAGTTGCTAGCACTTATAGTTTTGGAGATATGATCCGGACAAAAATGTAAGGGTAAAGACAACAAAGGGCAATAACTCAAAAAGTGGGTGTGGCTGACTTACGGATCTTGATCATGACACTTTGCCCCAATGAGATCTATAAGTGTACAAAGTTTGAAGTTGCTAGCACACATAGTTAAGGAGATATGACCCGGACAAGAATGTAAGACTAAAAACAACAAAGGGCAATAACTCAAAAAGTGGACATGGCAGAGTAACAGTTCTTGTAATTGACACTTGTCCTCGATAAGATCTATCAGTGTACAAAGTTTGAAGTTGCTAGCACTTATAGTTTAGGAGATATGATCCGGACAAGAATGTAAGGGTAAAAACAACAAAGGGCAATAACTCAAAAAGTGGGCGTGGCAGAGTAACGGTTCTTAAACATGACACTTCTACTCAATGAGATCTATAAGTGTACACAGTTTGAAGTTGCTAGCACTTATACTTAAGAAGAGATATGACCCGGACAAAAATGTAAGGGTAAAAACAACAAAGGTCAATAACTCAAAAAGTGGGCGTGGCAGAGTAACGGTTCTTGAATATGACACTTTTCCTCAATGAGATCTATAAGTGTACAAAGTTTGAAGTTGCTAGCACTTATACTTAAGAAGAGATATGACCCGGACAAAAATGTAAGGGTAAAAACAACAAAGGTCAATAACTCAAAAAGTGGGCGTGGCAGAGTAACGGTTCTTGAATATGACACTTTTCCTCAATGAGATCTATAAGTGTACAAAGTTTGAAGTTGCTAGCACTTATAGTTTAGGAGATATGTTCCGGACAAGAATGTAAGGGTAAAAACAACAAAGGGCAATAACTCAAAAAGTGGTCTTGGCAGAGTAACGGTTCTTGAGCATGACACTTCTCCTCAATGAGATCTATAAGTGTACACAGTTTGAAGTTGCTAGCACACATAGTGTAGGAGATATGTCCCGGACAAGAATGTAAGGGTAAAAACAACAAAGGGCAATAACTCAAAAAGTGGGCGTGGCAGAGTAACGGTTCTTGAACATGACATCTCTCTTCAATGAGATCTATAAGTGCACCAAGTTTGAAGTTGCTAGCACATATGGTTTAGAAGATATAGCCCGGACAAAAGCGTGACGGACAGACGGACAGACGGACGGACGGACGGACGGACGGACGGACGGACGGACGGACGGAATCGAGCAAACCTATAGTCCCCCAACCGGTAACCGGTGGGGGACTAATAATTGCTTCATTGTAAACTGCATACTAAAAGTCTTTATAAATATTATTTTTGTAACCTAATTCCCAAACCAAAAGCGAATAAGAATCTTATTTAAGAAATTTATTTTTTTAAAGGGAGGTAACAATTGCATGACTATGTCTTACAATAGTATATTAAGTATAATACAATGTTTTTTTCCTCCCGACTTTCTCCCCAATAAGAATTGAGAATCCTTTATATTGTTGGTTTATTTTTTGCACGAGAACCTATTTTTTACCTTCAAGAGTATGGATGCCAGTAAAATCATTCACTATCGATATCTTAAATTACAGTATTGCGGTTGATATTAGACTTTTCTGCTCGGAGCTAGTTTTTGCTTAAACTGTAGTTAACCCATTCTAAACGTATTTTGGGAAGGATGGAGCCAGCTTTTATTCATCGATTAAGATTTTTTTGATTTCTGTAAAAAACGCAATAACTTTTCCAGAATAATATATAATCCGCCTGTCTAATTGTTAACAAGTGCATGACGGATCTGGTTCCCCCCCCCCCCCCCTTGACCACGGCAATATCTACTCGTCAATTGGAGTGGTATCTAGGGTTGAATATTTAGCTATCATTTATTTATTTTTCAAATAAAATTTTGAATTGATAGGGTTTTACAGATTGAAAAATGCAAAGAAGAATGGCCCCAATGAAATATCTTCCGTGCCTGTCGCATTTGGTATTCGCCAATATTCGCTCCTGAGACAGACGGATACGATACGTTTCCGCTGGGAATAAGATATTTGGTTCACCGAATATTTGAGTGTATCCTTACAGCCCTACTTCAGCCACCACAATTTTACAGAAAAATGTTAATGGCGGCGTTCATCCCTATTCAAATAAAAGGTACAAGAAAGGTTGTACATGTAAAACACATGTCGAGTAATTCTTAAAACCCGTCTCGAGACTTTCTGTCGCTTGTTGAAAAGTTATGTAAAACCGCGTTTCTAATGACACAAGGTGTCTTGATGTGTCATTTGTCTCAACTCGGCCGATTTTGTAACCTACATTTAAATCTGAGACGTCGGAGATCGCCCGAGTATTGCCGAATGTAAGTTCAAAGGACATGACCTAAATAAACACATATTTCCGGCTAATTACTACAAGTTTCACCAGCGAAGGCTTGGGTAAAAAACATAGTATCTGTCTCTACGGTGTTTAGACACAAACTTTGTTTTTGCTCTAAACCCTCGACAAGCTTACGCCGATCAAAAATTCCCTTGATAAACATTGCAAGATCATTTTGTGTTTTTCAAGGCGAATTTTCATTATCTTCAATTGATGAAGAATAGTAGTATCGTGCCATTAAGGAATAAAACAGTGATTTGCGGAGAAAAATCTTGAAAGATACTAAATTGAATCTTAAGAGGCACTACTTTATTTCAAATGTATTAACATCCTACAGGATTTTCCTGACATGGTATATAACACTGGTGAACGACGTTCGTTCACCAAAAACGCATCCGACGGTCGAGATCTTTCGACCTTTGTGTTTTTTCTTTTTTTTTTCTTTTAATCAAGAATTATTGGAATGATCATTCTACCTCCACATCTTATAAATTCCGATATACGACCTGTTGTTGAATAATGTAGGATCAAATCGCTTTATCAAATAATTCGTATGGGCGATTACGCTCATTTCGCAAGTAAAAAATACACAAAATATCTCCTCTATCGATAAAAAAATGTTGATGTATGTTTATTGCATCGTAACAACAGTCTGTAAAAGCTGTTGTTACGATGCTTTGACCATCCATCAATTGAATCGTTATTAGACTTATCCCTTGGGACCCCACCCCCTCCCTTTGCTCTGTCCTCCATTTCTCGCCAAAGGAAGCATATTGAAGTCATTTTGGTTTTTTGCCCCGAGCGTCTATAATTTTACGGGTGTTCGCCAATTTCGTTAAAAACCCCTAGGTTTTAAGACCAAATATAAAGCGCAATAGAATATGTATAAAAATTTTGCGCTATTATAGATTTATTTTGTATGATTTTTGAAATCAAAGCTCGTAGATCGAATATTTTCATACATTTTAAGGAAACTGAATGGGCATTCTAGATTTAATACCAATCAGCCAACGTTCAGAAAAGTGTACGGTAAAGAGTTATGCTGCTTTGTGCAAAGCTCATCAATTTTATCAATTCGGCTTATTGCTGCAAGGGCAGGTTCGGATTGGCCAATCAGACGATCGATGAACATAGCCGTGAAATGATTGCTTCTATTTTTAGGCCGCTTATTGACCCAAATAATACGCGTCTGTTTACATATTTCTGGTTTAAGGGTAATTCGAAAAGCTAATTCCTTGGGTCAACAAAATATTGAAACTTTGAAAGTTTAACCAATTTATTTGTGGACAAAGTGTGAATAACTATCAGGTAAGAGCACTTCATCGTGTTGGCTCGGTAACGGATTACGAGTATCTGTAAATATCTTGATTCTATCGTTTTCTTACTTTCTCTCTGTCTCTCTCTCTCTTTGTTTTTCCGTCTCGTTTTTTTTCTTGTTCTTTTTTACGAATACAGATTTTCTTTTTGGCGGCCAAAATGTTGTACCTGCAGCTTAATGTTAGCTGTATAGTGGTATTTTGTCACCTGTAGCCGCCTTAATTTGAAAATACTTGAAATTTGTTAGAGAAAAGAATTGGTTTATTTCATGCTGGTTGTATTTTCCCAAATTCATGTTGTTTTAAGGTAGTGGAGCCGTAAAAATTCCGCAACATTTCGAAACCCATCATCTTTCACATTACAGGGGTGTGGAAATACGAATTTTCTCCACTTGTCCCTGGACAAGTAAAAGCTGATTTCTTACTTGTCCAGGATCAAAATGAACTTGTTCACAAAAAAGTAGGTAGATAAAAATTTAGAAAATATTGTTTTTAATGAAGAAAATGCTGTAATCCAGCATTTTCTTCATGAAAGATAAGGTTTTCTCCCCTTTGATGCAAACAAAAGGATGACGTTTCCCTAGATCTTATAAATGCTGTATCAAGATTTGCTTTGATATTTACTTGTCCACGGACAAGTGGCCTAGAAAAATGTACTTGCCCTCAACTAAGAAATCCCGTGTCCGGGACAAGTCGAGCATTTGAATTCAACACCCCTTCCACAATTTTGACAGAGGTTTCCTAGTGAAAATCATTAGGGAACCTTGGCAAACACTGTCAAAGCTCATTACTGTCAATTGTTGCAAAAATATTACGGGTCCACTACCTTAACAGCTAAGGAGAATTTTTTTATTAATAGGAATATGAAAGTCTAAAACAAATCAAGGGCGTAACAACCATTACGCACATAACGCAAGTGCATTATTCAAAATAAATCATCTGTTGAAAAATATCGGCGATGAATGATCATAACATCTTAATTACAGCTCTTTTATGCTGTAGCTACGATTTTTCGACCACTCATCAATTTTTAAATCATTATGATTAGCCCTGGAACCCCCTGACTCTGTCCGCCATTACTCGCAAAAAGGAGCGGATGGGCGTCTTGTTTTTCTCTAACGCCTATATTTTTTCGGATGGTCGCCAATTGTGTGCGTATGGATTTTAAAATCCTTACAGCGCCTATGCTAATTATACTTTTTGAATACGCAATGAGGATTCATACATCAGTGTGATTTAATTTTGCTAACTCAGTATCTGAAAAGGTAGTCTCAATCATTTTGGACGTTACATATTTCATTGTAACGTCTCAATACGATTGCTAGTCTCAATTTTGAACGTTACATATTTCGGATGCGACCAGTCCAAATCTGTACTATACGATTGCATACTCCGCGAGAAAATTAAAATTTCTCACGATAAATTTGCAATCATATCTGTACTCGGATGCGACCAGTCCAAAAATAGCTTCGCTTTCCGAGGACAGAAATCAGTACTACTGAAAAGGGAAATTCGATCCTGCAGAGGGCAGCCATAGGTCGAATTTTAAAAACTGATAGTAATGAAAATCATCAAAATGATAATTATAGACTCGGATCGTTTATATTCACAAAAAAAATCTTTAGATCCCTGCGTTCTGGTTGCAAAAGCTTTCGCAAACCGCGTAAAAATGCACCCGGCACTTTACGGGGCGTTTTTGTACGTTTTCAAGAGTACCAATGCGCTTGCAAAGTGATATATAATTTCTTAAACGTTTCATCCGTGAACGCAGGGCTTGTCAACCTGTTAAAAGGGACCACCTGGTCAGACTGCGCATGTTGCGTAGAACGACTTGGGTCGAAACTTTTTGAACTTTGCTAATTTTTGAGAACCTTGAATGATGAAATTACCTCCCTGTGAAATAATTTTTGAAATGCGACCTCTAGTTTACCCGTACAAGGATCAGACTTTTTTAGTCCACCTGATCCCGAACAACATTTACCTTGTATGTACTATAATGGCCTCATTTTTTGTCCGATTAACCTGAAATTTGGTCAGAATGTTTTTGGTGAAATCTTGGACACGTTCGAAATGGCGTAAACTGTGGTCAGAAACTAGGTCAAGGGGTCAAAAGTTAGAAAAACCTTGTATACAATCGAGAGGCCACATTTTTGCCCGACCACCCTGAAATTTGGTCAGAATGATTCGAGAGGTCAGTACATGACTTTTTGTAAGTGCATATATATTTATATTAAGGCACTTACAATAGTCTTGCGCTGACCCTTTGGATTTTCTTGATTAACATTCCGACCAATTTGAAATTGGGTCAACTGGGGTCAAAAACTAGGTCACGGGATCAAATCATAGAAAAAAAATGTATGCACTGTAGGGGCCACATTTTTTGCCCGATCAGTCTGAAATTTGGTCAGAATGATTGCCTTGGTATAGTCTTGGACGAGTTCGAAATTGGGTCAACTAGGATTTATAGGAAGGTCACAGGGTCAGAGCTAAGAAAAACCTTGTATGCACTATACAGGCCACATTTTTTGCCCGATCAACCTGAAATTTGGTCAGAATGATTGTCTTGATAAGATCTCGGACGACATTAAATTGGGTAATCTTGGGTCACAACTAGGTCACGGGGTGAAATCTTAGAAAAACCCTGTGTGTGCTCTTGTGACCACATTTGATGTCCGACCAACCTGAAATATGGTCAGAATGATTGAATCGATGCAATTTAGGATGACATTGAAATTTAGTCAACTGGGTACAAAAACTAGGTAACGGGTTCAAAACATAGAAAAACCTTGTATGCACTCTTGAGTTTTGCCAAATCATCTTGAAAATTGGCAAAGAGTATTGTCTAGTTGTAAAGAAGCAACATGCACTGTTTGGCTTAAGGACATTCATTCATCATCTTTTTTTTTCAAAATCTACATTAAACAATTCTAAGACAGTTCAATCAGGTGAGCGATTTATGGCCACTTTGGCCTTCTTGTTCCAAATGTTAATTTTACGGAGTTTCCAGATGATCCCTTTCAGCGTGACAGGTCACATATTATGAGCATACGCGTTGCATTTCCAACAATATCACATGTGCGCAAAGTGAAGCCTCTAACTAGCCTATGCATCCGCACATTCTGGCTAGAGCCTCCACTAAGCGCTCTATAGAATGATGACGTCTCAATCCCTCTTCAGAGAGTCGGACAATGTCTTATTGCACAATGCGGTTTTCTCAGGCTGCTCTTGTATGCCTAAAGCTCATTTGAAACTTGTGTAAATATACACAGGCTCATCTCGATGGCTCAGCGCGAAACAGTTGTAACTGCCTATATGTTTATAGGCAGTAACAACTGTTTCGAGCTGAGCCATCGATATATCCGTAAAATCTCATCGAACTCCGAGAACAGAAATTTATACTGATTCTTGGGTATATCAGTCGTTAGAGTAACCGATTTCTAACGTAACACGAGCATCACAAGTTGATGCTACGCTCGCCTGAAGGAGTTCGAAAGTGGAAAAAAAGAGGTCGTAAAAAAGGGAAACATTCATACACTTATGTGCACGGTAAATAAAGAGCTATCCCCTTGGTGATGGAGAAAGCTCGCGCCATATTAAAAAAAACAACAATATTTTTAACCATAACGGAGATGTGTCCAAGGTCGTGACACCACAAACACCTACCGTAACTGTTACACCGGCGACGACACGGCGATGACAGCACATCGAATTTTTATTCTTAAACATCCGAGTTAAAAAATGGCTAGTTATTAAAAGCTTAGCAATAAAAGCTTCTATTAAAGGCTTGCTCAAGCAGGTGAAAGAATCATACATCTTATGTTTATTTCATAATCTTTGCCACTAGATAAGCTTGAGTAGAGACTTTTCACACGTGGCTTGCCAAGCATATTAAACGATAACAGTGAAACAAATTCCATGACATGGCATAATATTATATACTCTTGACTAATTCGTTTAAGGGTTAAACATTACATGCAAAACGGTAACCCGGACAACACAATGTATCAAGGCCTTTGTGGTAATTGATATATGCGTTACATGTAAATTAACACTTGAATAACAAAATCCGCCAATTATTACTGAAACGAATAGAAACACTATCAAATATTTGCCAGGCTATAACGTAGGCTAACCATCACTTTCCTGTTTTATGAAATTTTGGACCTGACCAAATTCAAAGGTTTTGCAGACGAAAATTTAAAGCGGATTTAATTTGAAAAATAACCATTCTGTAGGGTAGAAAATAGTGTGGAAAAAGAAGAAATTGCTTGTCAGAAGCAATTTCTTCTTTTTTCACAATGTTTTCTCAATCATAAAATCACAGGCACTTAAAAAGCAGGGATTAAACAGCAAAGGGCTATAGCTTTTTCAGATTGTGGCTACGCTGAAATTTGGCCCAGTGGTAAAAATTACCATAACTGAAAATAAGTTATATGCAATGTGTCGCATAACTAGTCGTTTAAGTTCACAAGTTTAGAATGTCAAAATGGCTATTTAGTACCGGTATTTTGTTACCAAAACATTGTGATTGGTTTGAAATGACGAGGTTGCCGATCCACAATCATAGATGTATTTAATCTATGGGTATATTTTGTTTGAGATAGACAAAAAAATCGTATTTACAGTTTTAATGAGATGCTTAATTTTAGTCGCACAAAGATGTGTAACGCGATCATTTCTTTTTTTGAGTGTTTTTTTTTTTTTTTTTTTTTTTTTTTTAAGATTTCCGGAAAAAAATACCAGGTGTTCATGGTTAGATGCTACAGCCCCGCGATAGGACACAAAAACTTTTGAAATCGGCGATAAACCCCCTTATTCCAAACAAACGATAATTTATTAGCTCAAATCCATATGACTGAACTAAATATCTAAAGGCCGTTTAATTGACCTTAACCCCTATCGGTAAGTTGAATAAAATCCGATAGATCATACTTGACTTTGCACGTATATTTTTTGTACTTTGCTTCAATACTGAAGGTAATAGATATTTTGTGAATTGATCAATTGTATTTTTTCCAGGTATAAGAGAACAAGATGGCCGACCTTCACATTCAGTTTAGCGTTGCCATGGTGATTGCGGCGGTGTTAGGAGAAGCTGTCAGTTATTTATTTTACAATCACCACTCTGCATGGGGGCGAAGGATCGGGGAGCGATACCTACTCTCTGCTCTGCTGTGTGATGCCGGACTCGTCGTCATGTTACACTGGATCATGGGGTACGGACATTCGGAACACTACTCGGCCAATCTCACGATCAACCTCGGATGTACATAGACGGACTATTTTTAAAAAATACGAGAAAATATTGGACAAACTCGATGACGTCAGTTAAAATGGCGTTAGCCCTCGAAACTGTGAGGGAAAACATTCGACGTCGCCAACGCTACTCGTTTGAGTCACTGACGTGAATTTGAATCCTTATATTAATATCTTTAAATTCTTAAATAACGGCTGAAAAAATCTTAATTTTTGAGAATGATTCGTCATTCTCAAAAATTAAGATTTTTCAACCGTTATATACTGTAAAAAATGTAAATCTACAGTGCTGGTTTTTGGTGAACGAACGTCGTTCACCAGTGTTATATACCATGTCAGGAAAATCCTGTTGGATGTTAATACATTTTAAACAAAGTAGCGCCTCTTAAAATTCAATTTAGTATCTTTCAATATTTTTCTCCGGAAAATCACTGTCTTTTTCTTTAATTGCGTGATACTAGTATTCTTTATCAAGTGAAAATAATGAAAATTCGCCTTGAAAAACACAAAATGATCTTCCAATGTTAATCAAGGGAATTTTTGATCGGCGTAAGCTTGTCGAGAGTTTAAAGCAAAAACAAAGTTTGTGTCTAGACACCGTAGAGACAGATACTATGTTTTTGACCCAAGCCTTCGCTGGTGCAACTTGTAGTAATTAGCCGGAAATACGTGTTTATTTAGGTCATGTCCTCTTGAACTTACATTCGGCAATACTCGGGCGATCTCCGACGGCTCTGATTTAAATGTAGGTTAGAGGAATCGGCCGAGTTGAAACGAATGACACATCAAGACACCTTGTGTCATTAGAAACGGTAACGCGGTTTTACATAACTTTTCAACTAGCGACAGTCAGTCTCGAGACGGGTTTTAAGAATGATTCGACATGTCTTTTACATGTACAACCTTTCTTGTACTTTTATTTGAATAGGGATGAACGCCGCTATTAAGATTTATCTGTAAAATTGCGTTGGCTGAAGTAGGGCTTGTACGGATACACTCGAATATTCGGTGAACTTATTCCCAGCGAAAACGTTTCGTATTCGTCTGTCTCAGAAGGGAATATTGCCGAATACCAAATGCGACAGGCACGGAAGATATTTCATTGGGGCCATTTTACTTTGCATTCTTTCGATCTGTAAAACCATATCAATTCAAAATTCTATTTGAAAATTAAATAAATGATAGCTAAATATTCAACCCTAGATACCACTCCAATTGACGAGTAGATATTGCCGTGGTCAAGGGGGGACCAGATCCGTCATGCACTTGTTTACAATTCGACAGGCGGGTTTAGTTGTTAAATTATTCTGGAAAAGTCATTGCGTTTTTTACAGAAATCATAAAAATCTTAATCGATGAATAAAAACTGGCTCCATCCTTCCCAAAATACGTTTAGAATTGGTTAACTACAGTTTAAGCAAAAACTAGCTCCGAGCAGAAAGTCTAATATCAGCCGCAATGTAATAAGATATCGATAGTGAGTGATTTTACAAGCATCGAAACTCTTGAAGGTAAACAATAGGTTCTCGTGCAAAAAATAAACCGACAATTGTAAGGATTCTCAATTCTTTTTGGAAAGAAAGTCGGAAGGAAAAAAACATTGTATTATACTTAAACATAGTCAAAGACATAGTCATGCAATTATTACCTCCCTTTAAAAAATAAACTTCTTAAATAAGATTTTTATTCGCTTTTGATGTAGAAATTACGTTACAAAAATAATATTTATAAAGACTTTTGGTTTTGCAATTTACTATGGATCAATTGTTTAATATGAAAAGTTATACTTTAATTTCTAAAGCTTAAACAGAAATTATCTATGAATTATACTAATAGGGCACTAGACCTCCTTTAACCTATACCCAAATATTTCTCATCCTGCAGTGTTATAAAATTAAATAACGACATAAGTGTCAACCACGGAAGTTGTTATGGCTTCAAATATGATAAAAAATAATCTCTCGGGTTATGGTTCAAAATACTATTAATAAGTTAACAAATCAGAACTTTAAACAATGAGTACAGTTCAGGACTGACTGATATTCATAGGTGTTTCTTTGGCTGGTACTCAAAGACCTTTTCATCCTCTGAGAAGAAACAAAGATAGTTAAAAAAGTTAAAACAAATACAACAAATTTACTTGAAATAAGCTTAAACATGATAGCAACTACTTTTGTAAAAACAAACACCATTGGATATAGGTAAAGACAGTTTTAGATAGGATTAAACCGTTTCTCTATTTATGTTTAATTAATAAATGTACCTATTTCAAGTGTGTAAAAGAAATTTTCACAGAGTAACATCTCATATTCTAACAAATATTTTTCTAACAGGATTTTCCTCTCTTTCCCTTTCTTTGAATTTGCAGTGAAATTTCCGAATAACGGAAATTTTGTCGAGACAATTCTTCCCACTTTTTTTTACATTCGTAATTTCTCATTTCTAATTGAATTCAATATATCACTCTAGAATGCCATCAGGTTCGTTCACCATCAGTACTTTCAGTGCTTTGATTCTTACACTGTTTCCGCCTAACAAAATGCACGATTTCGTTACATACCCATCCGCCTTACATACATCCGAGGCATGTTGTAGTTTACGGAAATGGCCGAGTGATGTTCCGAATGGGGGTACGGAATCGCGTTTTCAGTTCTTTTTTTTTAGATTATCGAGAAATAACGGTAGATAACGAAGAAAAAACGATACAATCTTGTTAATCTCGCCGTCAAACAAGCAAAAATACCTAAAGCTTGTTACGTGGTTTCATTCATTGTCCTTTTCAACGTTATCTACGCGTGGCCCATCAAAAAAAGCGCATTGACGTTGTCTAGTTGTATGTACCACGTGCGAATTGACGCGATTTAAAGGAGAGTAAGTTAAACAGAATCGCGTTTCGTATCATTTTTTGCTTAGAAAATGGAATTGTAATTGTTTTTGTTTTTTTGCGTAAGATAGATTCACTTTTAATTTGTGAACAATGAAAGCAATAATTTTGCCACTCTTCAAAATATAGCAATTGTTGTTTACTCGGTGAAATAAAAATCTGTTTTACACCGAAACAAACAATTCTCCTTAAGGAATATTCTTTTCAAAAAGTGTTGCAGGATAGGTCGGTGATGTGATGACGTAATCTAAGATTTTTCTTGTCTTTCCAGGAAGTATTACTCTGTTTCGTCGTGGGAAGACGCCGCCATTTTAGCTCTGGTACTCAGCGCCATCTATGCCACACTTGAAGCGCCACACTACGTCCACGATCATCGGAGTCTCTCGCATTTCTTCGCCCACTGGTTCCACAAGTTTTTAGTGCTGTTTGTCATGGTGTTTGCTTTATTTCACTTTAGAAACTACTAAATTATCATGCATATTTTTTGATGAACATTCACATAATACCGTTTTAAATTCTTCTCAGAATCATGACTTCGTCTATGATAGAACCGTTATGCGCAATCAATTCGTATCCAACTTTACTAAATTTAAACAAAGTAATTTCTATAAAGATTTGTGTTATTTAAATCTGGTGGTGTATGTTGCAAAGTTGGTATAATGGTTTTACACGAAGGTATTCAATATATGAGTATTTTTTTTAAAAAAAAACTTCTTGAAAATCATACATTAGAATATCGTTTCTTACAAACTTAATCTTTGGGACACCAACACTTCGTAACATCTGCTTATTTTTGCTGTTATTACGCGATGTTAATAAACTCAAGACGTGCAACTCCATATCCTTGAAAAACGCGTTTCCATCAATCAAATTGAAGACCGCAAAGTTATTCTCAGGGTTGTATTGTTATGGCAGTGGACCCATAATAGTTCCGCAATATTTCGGATCTCAGGATCTTTCACAATGTTACCAGAGGTTTTCTAATGAAAGTATTAGGAATCCTGGATTTTACGCTGTTAACGTTTATGAATTCCGAAACGTTGCGAAACTATTACGGGTTAACTACCTGAAAGTAGTTTTTTATTTCATGTCTACTTTAAGTTGTAAGGTGTTGTAGTCTGTTTAGATTTTTAGCGTTCATTTGATATCAATTTATTGTCGTATAATTTCGTTATTTCCCTTTAAAATAGTAGATCGTCGATAATTTCGTTCAATAAATCAATCTCCATTGGATTAAAACACAACGACGTTCACGTGCTTTAGAGTTATGGGTTGTTCATAGATCTCGACTAAGCTGTTGTACGGAATTATTTACATTAATATCTTATTGTTGTTAATAGATTTAGAATGATTTTCAATAAAACTCCATATCGTCTTCTAGGTTTTTTTTTTTTTTTTTTTTTGTCTTCCCACAAATCAAAATGATATTATATAATGCGCATATACAGTTAGTTACATCCTGAAATTGACATTCACCTCAATTAAAACCATTCTAAAATGCTCTCTCAGCGCTCGCATCATTCATTCCAAACACTCACTCAAACCATTAAAGAACGCTCAAACTCAGTGAAAAATATAGAATCAACAACGCCATTCAAAAGAATTTTTGATAGAGCAAAATCGTGAATTCACTTACTTAATTCAAATTGTAAACGTCTCATAGGTTCTTTAAGAAATAGGAAGCTATGTAAATAATTTGTTTGCATATTTTATTAAAGGGAGGTAATCAATATCGCTATTTTTTTCATCCTGAACAAAATTTGCGATATAGGATAACCTCCCATTAAATTCACTCAAAACTCGTTCCACACACTCATTCTATTTCATTCCTTTATTATTCCAACATCATTCGCCTGGTCAATTTCACGATGTTGTTAGCTGTATGACAAGGTAAAAAAACCAAAACCTTTCTTACGTATATCAGATTAATATGTATCCGTAAGTTCGTCGGAGTCACAAAAAATTCGCCATGCTACTTGTGCTTTCTTTTGTCACCAGCCCTGCGTCCAGGATGATAAACCGGTGAAAACAGTTAAAAATTATACCTCGCTTTGAAATCAAGTGTTATCAAGGGCGTAGCTCCCATTACGCACAATGCGCAAATGCGTAATAGAAATGAATCCTCTTTCAAAAATTGTCGTTGATTAATGACCATCGATCAAATCATAAAAAGGGGAGTGGGCAGATTACATTAATATTTTATCAGAGTCTAATTGTTGCCCTTATCCTTTAGATTCTTTTGTGGTCGCCTTCTTAGTGCGTAAAATTTTCAAAATCCTTGTTACGCCTATGTTATGGGTAAAATAAATTGAAGGTTCATGTGCAGTGTTTGAGGCCCAATTTTAAGGGCACTTCTTTTGCCAAGAAAAAGCAGTATTTCCAGGTATATTAAAAATCAAAATGAAGCTATTTATGAGCACAAGCAGTTAAGCAACATAAAGCAGTCATAGCTATAGCGGTAGAGCCAAAACATTGTGGAAAGGGGTAATTTTGTACAGAACAAGCAACTGCATGACTGTTTTATAAAACTGGCTCAGTCTAAAGTACTACCAAGGTACTACTACAACCGTTGGTCTAAAACTCGGACCCAAAACGTAGTTATGCAAGCAATTTATTCTGACTTATTTTATAAACACATATGTCATATATGTCATTCTAATTTTGTAAACGTGTAGATCTATGTAAGGTATGGTGTATTATAACAAAATAAATTGACATTGATAGTTTATATACCTGTTAGATTGTTTAGCAATATATCAATTTCTATTTAACAAAATGCTTAATATAAAGTTATTTATTATAGAGCATTGAATTCGAAAAACTATAATTTGAAATAAATCTTATAAAATTATTTCACAATATCATGGTCTGATGTTGCACCATACATAACATCTATTTTGAAAACAGACCAAACCGTTTTGACATGAATGATGACAAAATAAATGGATTGTTTCAAAAGAGCCTTTTGAGACTGAGTTATATATCTGTGGTTGTAGTAGTATCTAGTAGGAACATTTGTCTGAATTCTGGTCAAAATTTGGCAATTTTATCCAGCCGTAATGAAGTTGTTTGTTTTGAACAAAATATATCTTTTCCACAATGGTTTGGCTTTTCTGTCATGAGATGGGGTCTCTAATGCTGTGCAACTGCTTGTGCTCATCTACAGGTTCAATTTGATAAATTGTTTAGCTGGGCAAACTGTCTTTTTTTGTAAATAGAAGCAGAATATAATTTGGTTCAAAAACTCTTTACATGAACCTTAATAACACTTGAAACATGGTTCTCCCACGTCATTGTGCGAAGGGTGTATACATGAATTACCACAGCTATCATGTAATCACATAATTATTTTTTACTCTATTAAAGGGTCATTAATGGATCATTTAAGTGACACTTGGTTTATGCCCATCAGTAAGGTTCTGAGAAAACTGATTTTCAAAGTCTGTACTATACAACATATAAATAAATGACCTCCGCCTAGTCAAGATATTCCTTTGAGCAGAACAATTTTTAGCTCCACTGGCACAAGGCCAGCGAGCTATTGTCATTGCGGTGTGCCCGTCGTGCGTCCGTGCATGCGTGCGTTGGTAAGCTCTTCTTTGAAACAATCGCCTCCTAAACCTATGGGTAGATTTTGACGAAACTTGGCAGAAATGTTCCTTGAGTGACGCTCTTATAAAATTGTTCAAGAAATTTGGATTGACCCCTAAATAAGGATGTGGCAGGGCGGGGTATATTTTCACTATAAAAACTTTAAAATCTTCTCTTCCCAAACCATTGGCCCGATATCAATGAAACTTGTTATGAATGATCTTTGGGTGACACTCTTCTAAAGTTGTTCAAGAAATTTGAATTGACTTCCGAATATGGGCGTGGTAGGACGGGGCTCTTTTAACTATAAAACCTTTAAAATCTTCTCTCAAACCATTGGGTACTCTTGGCCCGAATGAAACTTGGCATGAATGATCCTTTGGTGACCCTCTTCTAAAAGTATTCAAGAACTTTGGATTGAACACCCCCCCCCCCAATAATATTGGTTGTTAGGACAGGGCTTATGTCACCAAACATTTTCTCCGCAACCATTGATCTGATATCAATCAAACTTGGCAGGAAATTGGGTAAATCTCCTAGCAGATTTTTTTGCCCATATTTGGTAGTGGCCTGGCAGGGCATATGTTCACAAAAATGATTGTCATTTTCCAATGATATAATCGTATATAGTATTGTTTCATTGTTAAAGATCCATCAAGACATATATATCTAATAAAAAAACTTTTCCTAATTAGAATCAGTACTAATATATATTTAAAAAAAAAAACGGTTTTGCATATAAGCGTTTGAGGTTTAACGTACGCTTTCTGTCCATCCTTTGGCCTCTTTACAAATTTCATTGTAAACTTACATTCCTGACTGAATTTCTCATTGATAGATATTTGAAAGCTAGTCGAGCGTTACAAGCCATCTGATACCTTATATCTATAGATTGATAAAGGGTCACTTAAGGGCCATTTCGGTAAAATTGGTTGATATCCACCAATTAAAATCTGGGAAATGATTTTCAAAGTCTGCACTATTTAGCATATAGAGAAATTACCTCAGCACATAAGACATATATTTCCTCTGATATTATTTTTTTTTGTAGACTGATAAAGGGTCATAAATGATCATGCCAGTGAAATTTGGTTTATATCCATCTGTTAGATTCTTAGAAAATGATTTTAAAAGTTTGTATCATATAGCATATAGAGAAACGACCCCCGAAAATAAAAGACACATTTTTCATCTGATCACAGTTTTTTCAGATTGATAAATGGTCACTCGAGTGAAATATGGATGATATCCATCGGTCTGAGAAAAGTCACATATTACCATATATAGAAATTAGCCATGCCCATTAAAGCCTTGCTTTTCATCAAATCAAAAAACTTTAACGACTATCAAACCGGGTCACACAAGAATCATTTGTGTGAAGTATGCAGTAGTTTCTGAGAACTTTTTTTTAAAAGAAAAAGTTAACGAACGGACGCACGACGGACACAACGCCAAGACAATAGCTCCAGTTGCCTTCGGCCAATGGAGCTAAAACCCTAATAGCACTCATGTATGAATCCGGGAGGTATTAAACTAAAAACCTAATCACACTAATGTATGAATCCGCTTGGCGTATTCATACACATACTATTAGCTTTTAGCTTCATACCTCCATGAAATCAACAAATACCCTCTCTATCTCTGAAACTATTTGAAAAAATAATACTAATTTTGAAGGTTAATAAGGTTCGTTGATTGTCTGAACATCGCTTTAAGAGAAAGGCTTGCCCAAAGGACATGAGGGAGAAACATCAACAATTTCGATGTTATCATGAAAATAAAGAAATTTGGTTTGTCCAAAAATTTAAGAAAAATCCGTACACTTTAATAGCGCGTGTGATGTCCCCGGGCTTCGATTACGGCCTGACATCGCCTGTGCATACTGCTTACAAGCCTCCTGATCTTATATTGTGGAATTTGAACCCATTCGTCAAGAAGAGCCTGTCTGAGCTCCTTTTCCGACGCCCGACATCTTGAAACAGCTGTCTGTCACATGTCCCAAGCATGCTCTATAGGATGTAGATCCGGGGATCTAGCCGGCCATTTTTCCATACGGACGATTCTTGCTTGCTCGAAATATTGATTGATGATGTTGGCTCTATGTGCACGCACATTGTCATCCATAAGAATGGTATTTTCACCATCTGTACCAGCATATGGGCGAACGTAGACATATAGATCTCATTTACGTACCTGAGAGCCGTCAATGTGCCGTTTTCAATGACGTGGAGATCTGCTTTCCTCTGGGCACTTTTCCCGCCCAAACCATGACTGAGCCCCCGCCAAACCGATCATGTTCTGTCGCATTTACTGGAGTAAAACGCTCATTTTGCATCCTCCAGATACTCTGACGTAACGTCTATCGGTAAAGTCCACACAAAAACTGGACTCGTCTGTAAAAAGGACAGGGCCTAGTCATTTCGAGTCTCATTCACACGACCCCGTGCTCATGCTAAACGCATTTGCAAGTGAAATCGGGTTTTTGGAATACGGACTGCAGGCCGTCTTGACCTCAAGCCAGTATCATACCGATATCTGATAGTTTTGGTACTTACTCGCACACCAGTAGCGTTCTGAAAGTCATTACGGAATGTCGTGTCTGAACCACCAAAAAATCGGTCTTGAACCTCATTTGTTGAGTTTTCTCGACCTCAAGCATTTAAATGCCTAACATTACCAGTCGTTATAAACCGAGTCCACATTCGGGAAACAACGCTCTGGGACACACAAAGGGCGAGCAACCTGCCCATGAGAAAACCCAGAAATAAGCACACCAATGCCCCTATTCATCTCATCTTTACTAAGATGTAGCCTTAAAAGCATGTCTGCCATATTGAAATGGAAACTGAATGTAAAATTGCGATAACTTCGTTAAAAGCTCGAAAAATTTACCAACGTACTGGAAGATACAAGGTTGAATGGAACACGTTTTAGGGGGATATGCCTTTTCACGAGCTCCTCTTGCATAGTATATATGCCGAATCTACATTTCGGCTACATCAAGTCCGAATATTTACCCTTCTTCGTGTAAAAGAAAAAATTCAGGGTCAATATGTTTACAGCAAAATATCCTTAAATGAAAAAGTGATCCTTAGCAAATTTTGAGTAGTATATATAGAAGATAGTTACACCATCTGGCACCCTTCCCCTATCGGAACAGAACAATTTGGTCCCGCTGTGAGCCAACGAACAATATGCAAAAGCAAAGAACAAATGTCCGGACCACCAGATCATCATTTCTGCGCCTCTATTTTAATATGAGCCTGTGCGTGACATTTCCAACGAATTCAAAAGTGGGCAACGCAAAGACTCTGGGCAGCCTGTCATTTGCATATTCTGACCAAAGACGTCACTATGCTTTTGGTGGATAGACAAGGTCACAAAGTATAAAGTATCTTTAGACAGTCAGACAACATTCTAATTGCAATGTTGGAGTTTCTAGGCTGCTCACTGTTTGCACCTTTCACACATGTCAAATTGTCGGAAATGCCCGCACAGGCTCATTTGATTCACGTTTAACGAACCGAGCGCAAATATAGACGTGAACCATCTAGAGGAAAGTTTTTATTTTACAATATTTGAGTCTTTTTGAACTTACAATATCCATTTATCCAAGGGCATAACTAATTTGCATATTCCAAGCAACTCCCTTTAAACCCGTTACACATTGTACAAGTATTGCATTTTGCGCGCCTATCTCCATCTGCCCCAGTCTAGCTGCAACCTGTTTCGTGTTAGCCCTGACCGGAATATGAAGATTTGTTTTTTCCTACGATGATAAAAATGAAATGAATGTTAATTTCAAGTAAATAAAGGCCTCCGGCCCAAAATACAACATATATGCACTATTATTATATACTTTGATATTGTCTCTATGTATTTGAACGGGAGGAAAGTATGCAATATTTTTTGATATTGCATACTTTGATATTGCACTGAGATTATTTTCACGTGCACAAATGGACTGAACTACTTTCTGGTTGCTACCTCGCCAAAAGTCAACAGGAAATCACATTATCAACGGCTTTCTTTTTGCGTTCAATATTCGAGAAATAGTTTTATGAGAGTTAAAAAATACGTTTCAAGTTCTTTGAATGCCTAAAGGACAATGCACTTTTGTTTGTTTTCATCTATTTGAAACATTTTCCGAGAAATTAACCACTTCACCCCCCCCCCCTCTCCGTCTTTCCTCAGATCCCCCCCCTTAAATTTCGGCTTAATCACTGTTTTTGTTTCTCCTTTGTCTGTGTTATTGTATAACTCTTTCAAAAACAATTCATGCCCATCCCTTTGTGTTTATTATAATTCTAGTATCTGTCTCTCTTCCTCCCTATCTTTCTCCCTTATCTCGTCTTTCACTCCGTCCCGTCCTTCGTGACTATCTCTAGTCTGGCCTGGTATCAAGTACACCGATTGAGTAAGTTATGGAACATGTGACTGGTAAGAATAACAAATGAACAATTTTTCTTGAATGTATTTATTTCATTTTTATTCGAAGTAAGTCGAAATCAACGCGTATTTTAAAATCGAAAATGCGAATCGACACAAAAATGTCCGCCGTCCTTTTTGTTTACATTGTTACTTCATAGCAACGGGTGTATTCATCCGAACGTAAAAATATAACGGAAAGGATTTTGCGGGAAAAGGTGTATGGCGTAACTGTTATTAAAATGCGGTTTTAATTTAAACAAAAAATCGTTTTTGAAGTACAATTGATTTAAAAAAATAATAGATAAGAAGTCAACATCGTCAAACAATATCAAAGTATACAATAAAAAGGTTATTGAATTTATATGGGAATATATTGTGTCGGACTCGTTCTTTTGGCGTAGTTGCCCTCGCAAGCTCGGGCACTCTGCCAAAAGAACTCGTCCGACACAATATATTCCCATATAAATTCAATAACCTATAATACAAAATTTTTTGTGAGTTGTACATAAAATATTGATTTGTATTCTATTGAGATTTATGTTTTGAGATATCCTGGATAATCTTAGCAGTTACTGACAACGCAAAGGTGAATTTACTCATCAGATGTTCGATTAATTAGCAAATATATATATATATATATATATATATATATATATATATATATATATATATATATATATATATATATATATATATATATATATATATATATAAAAATCCAAGTAAACCAGAACAAGAATTATATAAATAAAACAAAAAAACGACACTAGAAATCAATTTTAATAACGTGCCAACCGGTTTCGCTGCTGCTCATCAGGGCGACGTTAATAATTTAATGAAACGACGTTACCAACGTAACAACGTCACAACGTCAACGTCAAAACAAACATTGTCATATAACATTCAGTTTAGGACAAAATATATTTATAAAGTATTTTTCTTTTGTTAATCTAGTGGAAACATCATTAATTTTGAATTTATAAAACGGGAATATTGAGAATTTTGGTTCTTTTTTTGAACAGTTATCCAAATGTGAACTTAAAGGTAGCTGTCGTATTGATGGGTCCCTAATTTGTTGCTTGTGTATTGTAACCCTATTTCTCAATTTATCCCCAGTTTGTCCTATGTAAAATTCAGTACATCCATTACACATTAACACATACAAACAATTACTAATTGTACAATCCATGTTTTCTTTTGCATGAAAAATTTTATCCTTTATTTTAAAAACCTCTCCCTCAAAGATATGTTTACAAAGTCCACAACGTGGTTCATTACATTTTTTAACACAAGGTTTTGAATGTGTTTCTCTGTATTCCGACTTGATCAAAATCTGTTTAAGATTGGGTAATTGCCTTTTACACTTGATTACTTTATTTTCTCTTAGAATTTTTGACATTATTTCGTCATTTTGCAAAATTTCAAAATTATTCTTAACAATCCCGTATAGTTCTCTATTGCGGGGGTTGAATGTCGAAATATAGGGTAAAACTGTATTTTCTTCTTTTTCATTTACTTTTAAAAGAGAACTCCTTGGTATTTTTATAGCTTTATCTATTCCTGCCTCTATTACTCCTATTGGATATTTTCTTTCAATTAAGATGTCTTTGAGTTCATTTAACCTGCATTGCAAAATAACCTTATCGGATACGATCATACAAATTCTTCGAGCCAATGAGAAGGGGATATTAATTTTGCAATGCTTTGGGTGACAAGACTTGAAATTTAAATACTGTTTTGAGTCTGTTGATTTAAAATATATATCTGTCGTTATCTCAGTACCATTTTTTAATATCAGCACATCAAGAAAGGGCATTTTAACAGAACTTGTGTCTATTTTAAACTTTATGTCTTTATGTAAAGAATTCAAAATTCTGTGAAAATCAGATAATTCGTCTAATGAGTATATCCAGAAAATAAAACAATCATCAAGAAATCTTTTCCATTGATTGTAAACATAGTTC